>CM062809.1:847039565-847639565 GCA_031772625.1 Pinus tabuliformis | reverse complement strand
ATATAAATAAATGTCCCTCAAGCAAGCTAAGAAGGATAATAAATTATCACCAAAGTATTATGGTCCGTACAAGGTGTTGAAAAAGATTGGTACGATGGCATACAAATTGGAGTTTCTTGCAGCTTCTTGAGTGCACCCAGTTTTCCATGTTTCATGTTTAAAGGTTATAGGCGACAAGCTCCCAGTTCAAACAATATTGCTAGAACTTAACGAGGAAGGAAAAATTATATTGGAACCGGAAGCAGTCACAGAAACAAGAACTCGGCAGCTACAAAATCAATCAATTTCATAGTATCTCATCAAGTGGAAGAACTTATCCGCTGAAGATTCCACATGGGAAGATGAGAATTTTAGACAGAAGCATCCAGAACTACTCAAGCATTGAGGACAACACTATTTTGAAGGAGAGGGGCATGTTAGGTTCCTATAATAGTAGTGATTACCCCATTACTATTGTATTTGTATCCCTTATTAATATTGTTGTGCCTCTATTGTTATTACTATGCCCATAGAATCCCTCTATTTTTATTTTGTGGCTTTATATTATTATTGTTAGGTTAGCTGGTTTATATTGTGACTCCTTAGACTACTATATATAGAAAGGAGATTTTGTCATTTGAATCATGCAAGAATTGTTCATTTGTGTAATGTAAAGGAGGTTGCCCCCTCGAAGAGGCTGAATTCTAAGGCATTCAACTATCATTTCTATCCTTTTGTGAGATGGTTTCATAACACAACATTATTTGTGGAATAGCTCATTCGAAATATTTTCCTGTCTACTTTCTAGAATATTTTGAATTTTTCAATTTGGAGCTCATTTTCCCTGTCAAAATCACAATCTCCCAAGACTAGTCAAAATGTACAGAATGAGGCTACCAGCATGCAAAGTGTTATTGTAGTCAACGTTGGGAGGTCTTCCTCAACTCCAAATTAAGCTCATGATAGCTCATGGGAAAGCTCTCCGTTTCCAAGTATCATTTGACTCATCAAGCAAGTTTTCTAGACATTCCAGCTAGGCGAAACCTTGATTTTCCCAAGGTCACTACAGAAGTGGCATCAACTCTCCTGAGGCAAATGATGTTTTGGACATTTCTCCAAACCATGAGACCTGTGTAAAAACAGAAGTAGGTTTTTCTTCTTGGGTATATGTTGGAAAAAAACCTCTCACTTTTGTCAAAATCATCTTTTATTGCTCAGAAACAACATTTGAATAAAACCTATCCCGATGTGTGGAACAGGGGATTTGTAGAAATGAAGGGAAATGAAGGGGATGAGGGGCTTCTAATTTCTTTAAAAAAAAATTGGAAGTAGGGAGGGATGTTAGGAAGCAGGGGAAATTGGAATTTCAAGGATTGAGTGATGGGAAGGGGTCCAAAATGGAAAAACACAGGCCTAACCTAGAAAAGTGTCAAATTGTAGCAATAGGTTAGGGTTTGTGCGAAAATGATGAATTTGAGAGATATCAATGATGGAAAGTGTTTAAGAAGGCATATTAAGGATAGGGGAAGGTGTATGAGCATCAGGATACAAGTTTTGTTGATGATTTGACCATCCTAGAAAAATTACCTTCAAAACCCTAGGAGAGGGAAATGAGCCTTACCGAAGCACAACTGAAGCATAAACAAGGTATAAAATGAACCATTGGAGCTTCGAATAATGATAAAAAACTCTTTGAATGATGGTACACTCAACTGAATGGTGACATGAACCAATACTTGGAAGACTTTGGAAGGAGTGAAAACAAATCCTAGACCTAATACCTAGTGACCAAATTTTTATTTGAAGACTCACTAAAATGAGAAAATTTGACTTTGACACCTTAAGACCACTTTATAAGAGCATATTTGATTACTAGTGGAAGTATGCAAATACTGTCTCTAACACCTTTAAACTATCCTTATACCCAATAAAGATGCACTTTTCAGATTTACTATCTAATTTGGTTCTTTTCTCCTTTGGAACATGTACATATGCATCACATCCAAATACCCTAAGATGTGAAAGAGAGGGTTTCTTACCAGTCCATATCTCTTGTGGAGTATTATATGCTAATGAAGACCATGTAACGTGTTGTCTCCATTTCCTTTGCCCAGAAGTCCTGTCCTAACCTGGCACTACTAAGCATGCTTCTTGTTCATTCTTTCTACAACTCCATTTTACTTAGGTGTGTATGGAGTAGTCTTCTGTCATGCTATACCACACTTCTTGCATAATTCTTCAAATTCCTTACTGCAAAACTCTCCATTGTTATCTAACCTCAACACCTTTATCTTCTTCTCTGTCTGGTTTTCCACGAGAGACTTAAATTCTTTAAACCTATCAATGACTTCAGATTTCTTTTGAAGGAAATATATCCATGTATTACTTGAGAAGTAATCTATAAATGATACATAGTACATAGACTTACCTAGTGATGGAACTTTCACAGGTCCAAACACATCACTATGCATAAGCTCTAATATATGTTTCGCCCTCTTACCACTAGAGGGGAAACTCATCCGATCCTTCTTTCCATATACACAATTTTCACAGAAATAAAAATCCAAAAATCTATTACTCATACCTTCTATCATACCCTTACCATGAAGCATTCGAAGGCCCTTCTCTCCAATATGTCTAAGCCTTTGATGCCACAACATGGTCTTCTCTCTAGAGACCACTAGATTTTTTGCTCCACTTCTAAGAACCACAAAATTTTTGCACCCATCAACAATAGTGCTACCTTACAGCTTGTACAGAGTTCCAATTCAATCTCCCCACATCAATACCTATGCTCCCCAAACCATCGTGCAGGTATCCTTCTCGAACATTGTTTTTACACCTGAATCATCGCTTACAGAAATCAGATTTTTGGCTAATGCAGGAATATGCAAAACACCCAGAAGTGTTCTAACCTTTCCACCTTGCAACTTCAACTTTACTTTTCCGCGACCAATGATTCTAGCCTTCCTATCATCCCCCAAGAAGACATCACCATCATCATATTTCTCATACATTCAAAACGACCCTCTATGGGGAGTGAAGTGAAAGGATGAACCTGAGTCAATCAACCATGGCTAATGATCTACATGTGTACTTGAAGAAACCAAGTAAGCATCCCCACCTTCATCTAAGGTGGTTTTCGCCTCTGCAAAAGGAGCATCATCAAATCCCTTTCCTTTTTCGGGAGCTTTAGTTTTACTGTCCCTTTTTTAATGCTCTTCCTTTCCACATTTCTACCAAACTACCTTTACAGGTTTTCCTAGAGATTTAGATATCCCTTTAGATTTAGATCTCCCACTCGATGACTTATTTTTGTTTCTATTCTGGTACCATCCTCGTATAGATAAGGCATCACCATTCTGGATCTCCATATTTTACTGTCTCATCTCCTTCGTTAGCAAGGATGAGGCTATTTCATCAAACTGCAAGGTAGTGGCATTACTAGCTATTGCAATAACGAGACTATCCCACGAATCTGGTAGAGAACACAACAAACTGATGCACTTATCTGCATCTAAAATTTTAATATCAACAAACAATAACTGACTTACCACAGTATTAAATGAGTTTAGATGTTCTATTACCAAGTCTCCACCTTTCATCCTTAGGTTATACAACTTTTTCCGTAGGAACAGTTTATTCACCAGAGACTTAGATTGGTACAAAGTCCCTAACTTGTCCCACAAAGCCTTATCGATAGCTTCCCCTGATACATTCAACAATATTGAATCTGAGACACACAATCATATTGTGCTCTTTGCCTTCCGATCCAACTTCTTCTATTCTTCATCGGACACTCCCGTTGGTTTAGTACCCGGATCTACTGCAATCCACAGATCTTTATCCATTAATAGATCCTCCATCTTGAGTTTCCCCAACTCAAAACTCTGACCATTAAATTTATCGGTCTCTATCTTTCCACTACTTACCATCTTCTTTCACCACCAAAATCGATCCCACAAATCTCCCACTGAACAGGGTCTACCACAGGGCTGATAAAAACCCCTCAACAATAAAGTTGTCCCCTTGAAGCCAAAACAACTATGATACCAAATGTAGGTTTTAACCCCACAGGGCTGAGAAAAACCCCTCAACAATAAAGTTGTCCCCTTGAAGCCAAAAAAACTATGATACCAAATGTAGGTTTTTACCCCGTACAGAAATTTCCTGCACATGAATTCTAAAACACAGAAAAATAAACAATGCGAGATCATAACACATAAAACACATATACATAGAGATTTCCCCTGGATCCCAAAACTGGGACTACCAGCTTGATTTTTCATTATTGTTCCTTTCAATGTTATAATACATATTTATACATGCCAAAGCATCCAATACCATGGACCAAAAACAATCACGTCGAAAACCATGTGCAAAAACTATGCACAAAACCATAGGTAGGTTCGCTCAACCTAATATAGGGTCCAAAAAAAAATTCCTCGGGGCGTTACCCCAAACCCCGTACAGGGGGGCTAACCGCCCCCCTCAAACCCCTTATGACACCCCCCATTGTGCAATCAACACAACGAGGGGGGGCTCTGCCCCCCTATAAGTGACGTAGGCTAGTCGTGGAAAGAATATAACACAACCCAACACTCATGAGGTTTTGTTTGATAACAAAGTAATGACCAAACCAATAATCATGGGCATTTCCCCTAACAATTATCTAAAGAATTTCCTATATGTTTATTAGATTGGAAAGTGTAAAAATCACAAATAAGATTCATTGTCATATGCAAAACAAACAAAATTGAATTGATAGTTTGTAGTGCATATTGTATGCATTAAGACAAAAAAAAATTGAGCAATATTAAGTGAATACACTTTCTTATTTAGTTAAATTAATACATGCATTATATAAAATCTTATAACTTCTCAAATATAATTTACATTTTCACATATAAAATTTTGAAATGAAAATAATAAAGAAAAAATAGTACTACCAAAATCAACATCATTTTCTAGGTAAAATGAAATGAAATGATAATTTAATGTTCACAAAACTAAAAATCTCTGCTTTTCTCCTTTTGCATTTCAGTCTTTTTCTTATTGAAATTGATGATTAGTTCGCTCAATCTTCCAATAATCCCCTCATTGAAAAGACAATGTCAAGAAATAGATGCTAACATATTCCCATAACTTTCTTTGATGTCTTTAAATGCCTCACATTTCAAAATGAAATGTCCTTTTGGTTCCACTGCTCAAGACATGCGAAATATGCACACTTATTCTTCCCAAGCTTCTTTAGGTCATCTATGGGACCAAGGGTTCCCTACTTTTTGCCTTCTGCAATTCAGTCTTTTTCTTATTGAAATTGATGATTAGTTGGCTCAATCTTCCAACAATCCCCTTCTTGAAAAGACAATGTCAAGAAATCAATGCTAACATATTCCATAACTTTCTCTGATGTCTTTGAACGCCTCACATTTCAAAATGAAGTGTCTTTTCGATTCCATTGCTCAAGACATGCAAAATATACACACTTATTCTTTCCAAGCTTCTTTAAGTCTTTTCCACCATCCTGTTTCACGAAATTGATGTGAGTTAGTTCTTAATTAAGCAATAAAAACCTTTTCCCTCCACAAAATACTAGCTCCAATAAACTTTTTTAATAAAAAATTTAATCTCATTTAGTTAATTTTTAATATGTGAAATTTTTTTTAAGTAACTAAACAAATATTTCGTAACATTAGTCATTTTTCTAAATCTAAAGGATGTGCTATAACAGGAAACTCAAATTACGTTTGAATCGATATTGGATCAAGTTGTGATTAATAATTTAAAATCATTTTATATTTTAAAACCTAAATTACATTCATGGAATTTTTGCTAAAAACTGAACTAGAAATTCCCTTTCTTACGTTTCCTCTACTTTTCCTAAATTGGTATGCAGTAAATTTATAATAAAAAAAGATATTTTATATTAGGATTAATATCTTTTATATTAACAATCTCATTTATGATGTAGGGCATAGAGAGCACTAAAGCCTCTGGTGATAATGTTGCACCTACCGCAGAAGATGAACAAAAAGAAATTGATGGAAAAGAAAAGAAAAAGTCTCAAACCATATCATATTGTTCTCTAGATTACGCACAGGTGAGTGTTTGCAGGGAATAGATGCATCTAAGTAATTCCTTTAAACTTCAAAAGAAATAGTATACCATTTTTGTTTAATGTGAAATATAGAAAATATTTATAATTTTAAAGTATAAAATATATAGGTTAATGCCAAATGGTAACGAGTTTGAGAAAATATTATATTTGAAGGTGGTTATAATATATTAATGTAATTATTTATTTTTATTTTATATGGAATATAAAAATGTATATTTAAAATAATTTAGAAATTTTATAAAATATTGTTTAAAAAAAATATGAATTTTATTTTAATTTTGAGATTTTTTCTATTTATATTTTTATAAATCGTTTTTTTGTCAATTTGTCTGAGTTTTCTAGAGATTGCATCAGGCTTCACCTATAGTTTGAGAAACCGCAATCCAGAGGCATCTAAGTCATCAAAATCACCCAAGGATCGTATCTGGCCTGAGTCGCACCAACCCTTAACATGACTTTGCCCACATAATTTCGAACTAGTGACTTTCACATCATGAAGTGACTTAAGAGTACACCCCATCACCATCTATTCTATGGCCCATTGGCTAACTTAAGTTCAAATTTGAAATATTAAATTACAACTGTTAAATAATTACCCTCTTCGACCAATAAATAAGGTAAACCAAAACATAAACTCAAAGCATGTGTGCAATAATGTTTCAATAAGAAATACTCCTCAATCATATAATAGTTTTGAAATTGACTTACAAAGATAGATTATTGAAATATTAAATGTCCTTTTAGTTTTTATATGCTTGTTTAGTCACTCAAAAATTGTTAAATGTTATGTCAAATCAACATACATAACCAATGATATAAACTACTTGACCATGAGAATAATAAGTTGAAATTCAAATGCAGTTGTTTATAACGCGACTTTTTGAAAGTCTTTCCGGTGGGTTTTTCCAGTCGAATCTAACAGGAATTTATTAGAATTGCAAGTTTGATAACTAGTTTCTGCACAATGAAAGCGTCCCAGGGGTTTTCCAGCGTGCTGAATCCAAATATGTAGTTAAAAAAACATTTTAACTGCAAGAAATCAAGATTTAACCTCAATTTGTTCTGCCGGATTCCGTCGCCGGAATCTCCAAAAAGTCGCATTATAGACAACTCCAATTCAAATATGCAAGTACACAAACTTTTTATAGTTGAAACACTTCATTCATGTGTATGTGTGATGAAGTGTAACTACATATCAATAACTCAATACTAGTTGAACAAGTCAAGCTCTCCTAACCCTTGTTAAGGAAACCATAAGAAAACTTTAGCTACCCAACTCCTCCTAGCTATGAATCACTAACAACCAAAGTTGGTCACTCCACTTAGGATCCTTAATAAATCATTTTTGGCACCTACACTAGCATCCAACAAGTGTGCAAGATAAAGAACTCCAAGTAGTACTAGAGTTCTAAAATGTCACAAAACCCTAGTATTCTTCTCTCACAAGATTAACAAGATCACATGCCCCCTTTGTTCCTATATGGTTTCTCTCAAGCCCTTGTTTTCCTTTTCTTTTTATGGAAACGTCATAACCCTAGCCTTCTCTGCACTCTGATTATATTGTTGAGAAATTTTTTGTCATTGATGACAAAGGGCTTATATCCTTGACATAACTATCCAAGTACATTAAAAAAAGGGTTCTCATGAAAAGTGAAGTGAAAAAGTGAAATCGTGGTTTCAAACCCGTTGTTTAGGAAGCCCATGGTATTTGGAAAAGTGAAATGAAAAATGGAATTAATTATTTAACTAGCGCAACCATATATACATTAATGGTTAAATTCGTTGTCATTGATGACAAAGGGCTTATATCATTGACATAACTATCCAAGGACATTAAAAACGGGGCTCTCATGAAAAGTGAAAAGTCAAAAAGTGAAATTGTGGTTTCAAACCCATGGTTTAGGAAGCCCATGGTATTTGGAAAAGTGAAATGAAAAAGGGAATTAATTATTTAACTAGCGCAACCATATATACATTAATGGTTAAATTCTCAATAAATGTTCATAGGGATCAATCCTTAATAAGCATCAAAACACTTACTTCGTGATACATATCACATTGCTAGAATTTAAAAATTCATAAAAGCTAACTAAATTATGCCTTTGTTTTGAATTATATATATATATCTATATATATATATATATATATATATATATATATAACAACATGGAACAATACTCTTAACCATGGAGATTTACCCCCAATTTGCCATGGAGATTCTTAATTTGTAAATAGCATTTGTTATGATATCATGGTCTAATGCCATGTCTTATCACTACCACATGCCCAAAAAATCATATCTCACTTCATATGACAGTTCACATGACAATTTTTTTAATTAATCAGTTTAATTAAAAGAGAAAAAAGGCCATATCTAGTTTGGAGACAAATATCAACCTTTGATTTCTGTATACTACTATATTCTGAGGTTAAATCCCTACCATCCACTTAATGATTATTCACATGACAATTTTTTTAATTAATCAATTAAAAGAGGAAAAAGGGCATAACTAGTTTGGAGACAAATATCAACCTTTGATTTGTGTATACTACTATATTACGAGGTTAAATACCTACCATCCACTTAATGATTATTGATAATTAAATTAAAATTGTGGAAGCCCTATTCCAAAATAGAAATGTGTACCAACGTAATTAATGAATTCACGTGTATTTATGAATTAACAAATATTTTAATACAAGGTTATGATAATGTATGAAAGAATAAAGCATTGGAAGGAAAGATTGTATGAGCAAGAATATAATTTGTGGAGTGAACGAGTCATCTTGAAATTTTACTCTAAATCACATTGAATATTTGTTAAATTTTTCAATTTGGGCTCAGAGTTGGATGTCAGTAGATGACTTGAATCTCTTAGTCTTATGGCACCAACAATGGCAACAATACATTGCAACACTCACTATTACTCAGGTTAGACTCCAAGATAGAGAAGACAAACTCATTTGGATTCACTCTTCTTCTGGAAATTAATCTCCAAAGGAGGACTACTTATTTATATCTTCTGACAGAGATCTTGATGTTTATGCATGGTGGTGGAAATTCTGGAAACTTAAATGTCCTGCAAAAGCAAGTCGTTTTCAGCGACGTTGATTAGAAAATCAGATTCCAATGAGAGATAATTTGATGAAGGGCCTTCGAGGGTCTGAGTTGATGCCCTCTCTGTAAACAAGTTGAGGAGTCGATCAACGATCTCTTTATTCATTATCCTTTTTATAATAAAATATAGAATATGGTCCATCATTTCCTTTCTATTGGCATAAGATGATAGGGTGAATCATATGCAGTGGCTTGGCTTGACTCGTGGAACACTCCCTTCCCCTATAAATTGAAAATTACCCCACATTTGATTAACTAGGGAGTTTGGTTGGGCAGGAATAAGTTGAGTTTTGATGACACGATTCGTAGACTGAATCAGATTAGGTCCTAGGTTCTAGCTATTTATGACCTTCTTCCTACTAAGGAACTCAGGCATAAAAATTGGTTGGTTTGTGAGGAAGAGATCGATTGGGAAAGGCCTTGGGCTTGTTTCAATGGAGTAGCCCATGATGGAGGAGAATGCAATGGCGATGTCTTTTGTTATTTAAATGCAAATCATTACTTCAAGATGAGGAGTGGGTTGGGACTGGGTATAAACAATTTTGTGGAATTGTTCAACTTAAAAATGCTTCTTCTTTTTTCTCTAGAGAAGGGGTGCCATTAGCTATAGGTTTTTGGGGACACTATCATAGTGATTGATTGGTTCAACCAGGTTCCAGTTTTTCATAGTCATACTCTTAGGGAGTTTTTGGAGGATTTTTTTTGCATTAAAGTTCAAATTCATCTCATTTATTGCACTCATATCAATGGAGAAATGGATTCTCTTTCTAATAGCCTTTCCAAGGAAGGTGTGCAGTAGGTCAGGGGGTCATGGAAAATCGTAGAACAAAATGGCATGGAACATTACAAGCCTCGGGGTAGGAAAACTTATTTTCTCTATAGTCTCGTTTTTTTCTGGGGTGTTGTGTTTTTTGCTTCAGCTTTATATTTATGTATATGATCTAGTTGATGGTGTCTTTATGATAGTTTATGATTTGTATATGATATATATTTTATAGTTTTGACTTATGATGTGGACGGTGTCGGTCAAATATTTTTTGATGTCTCAGATGATTAAGAAACTCTCTTCTTTTGGTAGAGCTTGCATACTTGTGATTATGTAATTTTCATTTTCTTTTAATGGAAATTATGATTTTTCCTTTTCACAAAAAAAATAGTCATTACAACCCTTTTCTTATTGTTTCAAATGAAATGGTGAAATTTTGAGGACATTAAGGGAAAAATCTAGTTAAAATTTTTATCTTGGTTCTCTATACTTTTGTAGATATATGTTAATGGAGTTAGGGTTTGTAATTGGTCTTGAAATTTGCTTCAAACAAGTCCAAGTCGCCTCAATATTTTCATTGTAACATAATATCCTAGAGTGTTTTAGATAGTGAAATTTTGAGGAGATAAAAGTAAGATCTCTAGGTACATGTGGTAAAAAATTCATAAATTTTTCACCTCAATATTTTCATTGTAACCTAATATCCTAGAGTGTTTTATATAGTGAA
Organism: Pinus tabuliformis; assembly: GCA_031772625.1. Classification (NCBI taxonomy): domain Eukaryota; kingdom Viridiplantae; phylum Streptophyta; class Pinopsida; order Pinales; family Pinaceae; genus Pinus; species Pinus tabuliformis. Next base: position 847,628,854 of record CM062809.1, on the reverse strand, counting down.
ATTTTGAGGAGATTAAAGTATCTCTAGGTACATGTGGTCAAAAATTCATAAATTAGTTCGTTATACTTTCTAAAATATACCTTTTGGATGTTAGGGTTCTTGAATGCTCCTTAAATTAGTTTCAAACAAGTCAATTTAGTATTTCCATTGTCACATTTTCCTTAGACATTTGAGATCATGAAATCTTGAGGAGATGGAGGAGAAATTATTGGGTACATTTGATAAAAATATTACACATTGTTTCATTATAATTTATGAGATATGCCCTATGGAAATTAGGGTTCCTAAATGCTTCTATAATATGCTTCAAAGAGGCAAATTTGACATTTTCATGATAACTTTTTTCATGGGATGTTTCAAAATGTGAAAAATTCAAATATTTATGGAGACATATAATATTAAAACATGTAAAAATTTTGGACTTTGGTTCAGTATTATTTTGAAGATATTCCCTATAGAATGTTATGGTTATTGAATGGTTTTGAAGTCAATCTCAAACAAGTTAAATTTTTTTGTTGCAACTTCCTTTTTTGGGAATTTTGAAACTATGAATATAAAGTGGTTAATACCCGCCATTAGTAGGTGACTCCTATGGGAGCATTTTTCTCCTAGAATTGTCTTCAGCTAACATCAAAGAGCCCCTTGTAGCCACCAAATAGCTCAATGTCCCACCATTCTCCGCCACCTGAGCTAGAAATTATGTGCCCTCACCCATTTATTATGATCTTACGTTTGAAGGTGGAACTTCCAACCCCAAAGGTATGGATTTTAATTATTCAATTGGGTGATTATGCTTGCTTTCCATGGGCACATTTCGACATGGATAAGTGGGGGGATTCAAATAATGGACTTGGTATATACTCACGTTCCCCTATCCTAACTGGATGGTTAATCTTGTTTCCTAGTCTTGTAGGATCTCCTTTATTGGCTACTAGATTTAGGAGCAGAACTACATGGGAAACCCATATTTTGGTTGCATGATCCCACTAGCTGACATCATATATATCACCTCCCTTCAATCACTATAACCCGTTTTCAAACTTTTCTGATTTGGGTCCACATTTATCCATTGGGTCCAATATCACCTCCCTTCAATCACTATAACCCCTTTTCACACTTTTCTGATCTGGGTCCACATTTATCCATTGGGTCCAATAGGAGCTAGAATCTCTTCCCCTTGTCCTCAATTTTTGTTGAGCCTGGAATGATGCCCCAAAGGTTGATGCAGCTAAAAATAAAAATAAAAGCATAAGTTAGCCACTTACAATAATAAATGTACCACAAAATGAAAAAGATGTTTGGGACATAATAATTTAGCACCTAGGAAAAATCCAAACATGAGATCTACCACCTATCATTATGGCCATCACCCTGGTTCCTAAGGCCCCTATTTGATCCCCTTGAATCCTTAAGGAACCCATGATTGTCCCAACCCCTGGTGGGAAATGTTCACTACTTTACCAGACACATCATGCTCTCATTCCCTGGACCCTCAAGCAATTAAAAGAAATAAAAGAAATAAAAGGAAAAAGGCATATGAGAAGGGTGCAAAAACAAAGTTCGTGGTAACTCATGTACCACGATTTCTCCTTCCTTCATCTATACACCCATGTGCGGGATTCCATCCTTACAGTTATCCTTGTACCATGGCATGTGGCTTGGAGCTTTCCCTGTTACCCCACTCCGTTCTACTATAATTTTACATGACATCTATCATTTAACGGATGTACCATAGACCTGTTACTCCCATAGAGGTTGAAACCACCTAATAGGGTCCTTTATTAACTTGCCTTGTTGAGCAAGGAAACACTTTTACCTTTTAAATCCCACTTGGAAGGGCATTCCACTATGAAGTGTCCACTTTCGTCCCTAATTTGCAGGTTCATTTGCCAAATTTCACTAATAAATTGTTGTATTGGAAGGCAAGGAGACGCATTGGATCTTATACATGATTGCAGGTGGGTCTCCATTTGGACTTGGAATCCCTCTATGGGGTCTAAGCCCTTTAAAGGTCCATAATGGCACTTGTAGGGTGAGCGTTGAGAACCATGGGCCTCACACATAGCAGAGCATTGATTACTATGCCATGGGATTCTTTACTACCAAATTTTGCTTGCTCATGCCCCACCTATATAAAGATGATGATGCACTTGGATCACGTTGTACATTTGACCACACACTTGTACCTAACACTTGGCAGTTTTTCCAAAGCACAAACAAGGTTTTGTCTCATCTGGGGAGACATGGGAGGGCATGTATCATCATTCTAGCCCTTATTGATGGATCATTGACATGTTTGATCTAGTTGGAAACCCATGAGACTATTTATTGTGCTCCTCGACCACTTGCAAGCACTAGAGATGTTTTTTTGGAAAGAAAGGGGTTACCCCTTTGGTCATTATTTTGGGATCCTTCATCTTCATCTTGGCACATGGAGGACTTACTTCAGCCTTCCAATAGCCCTTTCAACCACTATTTTATCATTTTTCATTACTCGAAAGGTGTATTTTTTACTTATGAGCTATTTGGTGGGCTTTTGATTGTTATTTTCCACATTAAAGTCATTTTTAGGGGCTCATTAGGCTATGTATATTAAATTGAACTCCTTATGGCTCATATAAATACAAGATGAGCCTCATTTGTAATGGATTATCATTTGGATTGGGATTTCTCTTGTAAAAAAATTCAAACCTATAATTGATGGACAAAATTGGACATTGTTGATGCATTTTGATGTTTGGATTTCCATTATTGATTGCATGTATCATGTATGGAATGTTTTATCATGATATTGTTTATGCCCTAATTTAATGTGAATTGTTGAAAGCACTTGATTTTTGAAGATTTGCATGCATTACTCATTAAAGAGGTGTCAATGAATGTTCCCAAAGGCTTCTGTTCTCTTCCAAACCTTAAAACTCCATCATCTCTTACCAAATTGTTTCTTTTTTGTTAGGTAGTTTCTTCATTAGGGTTAGCGAAAAGATGCATTGGACTCCTTGATAGAGCAAATTTCCTTCATCTAGGTCAATTTTGTCTCCATTTCTCCAAAGGCATTGGGTCCTAATCCTAGTTGATCAACCTTAAAACCTTTCCCTCTAACATCTTCCCATTTTTTCCCTAGCCCTAGAAGGCCAAATAGGGCGTAGTGCAAAATGAATTAAGGTGGTCATCTTGAAGAGTGAGTTAGCATGCTTGTGTTAGGGTCTCATCTAGCTGTCCCCAAAGTTTGAAGAAATTATTGTGGCTAGATTAAGAGAAACCTCAAGCCCTAGCTCCAACATCAATTTTTCCCTTGGACTTCTTATTGTGGCTAGATTAAGAGAAACCTCAAGCCCTAGCTCCAACATCAATTTTTACCTTGGACTTCTTTAGTTAACAGCATTTCATAGGTCATTTTTTCTTGAAAACTTGTTGGAAGTTAATCACTCCTTAACCTATCTTATCCTTGCTTGACTTAGGGTACCTTATTCCTCTTTGACTTTGCAAACCCTAGGTCTTTCTTGGATTCCCCTAGGTCTCTCTTGTGGTCCCAAGTATTCATATGATCACTATTTCACAAAACCCTAAGATAGGTCTTTTTATTCCCTTAGGAATCTTTAATCTAGGTGCATCCGTTTTATTGGGTAGTCTTTTCTCATATGTTTAAGCCTCCTCAGAATCCCTTCTTGGAGAACCTTTATCTTTCTTTTGAAGAAACCAAGCCATTATCTGAATCTCTCCTTTTAATGGTCTTTAGAAATCACACCATACCTAGCCAATGATCTTATTATTCTATTGATTTCCTTCATATGGGGATTAATCCAATTGGTGAAAGTCAGTAAAGAGAAGGGGACATTGACTGAGGTGGCAGTGAGTCCTTGTCCCATTGTAGTGAGTAGGTATAGTATTTGTCCCTTTGGTACTTGTCCTAGGACCCTTACTATATTATGTGGCAACATTTTTGGCATTATTGGCGGGGAGGAAGCAATTCTACCTCTGCTTCCTCCCCTGTGAATCATTGAGGAATTGATTGATTGATGACTTTATAAGTATTCCTCTAGCGATTCCATTCATTTTCAAAACCCCTAGTTTTCTTAACGAAGACACCATTCCTCCTATAACTACGGCTACTAGAAAAAGATGGGAGAGAACTCCATCACCGGTTAGAACTGACCTTCTCCCTAAATTTGAAAGGGTTGGTAAGTGATTTCCTTCTTATGGGGACTACTCCCATTGGTGAAAGTCTGTAAAGAGCAGGGGACATTGACTGAGGTGGCAATGAGTCCTTGTCCCATTTTTTTCAGTAGGTCTAGTAGTTGTCCCTTTGGTTCTCGTCATATGACCCCTGCTAGATTATGTCGCAACATTTTTGGCATCATTGTCAGGGAGGAAGCAATTCTACCTCTGCCTCCTCCCCTGTGAATCATTGAGGAACTAGTTGATTGAAAAATTTATAAGTATTCCTATAGCGGCTCCATTCATTTTCAAATATCCTAGTTTTCTTGATGAAGATACCATTCCTCCTATAACTACGGCTACTACAAAAATAGGGCAGAGAACTCCATCACCTGTTAGAACTAACCTTCTCCCTGAATTTGAAAAGTTTGGTAACTCAACTCCTAATACGAATGTCAATAAAAACGCTAATCAAAATCAAAACCAACCGAAGATCCCAAGAATCAAAAGGCTTATTGCTAGTATTTTTAGTCCTTTGAAGTTAAGTGGCAACCTCGATGCTCTGCTTGATATATATCATGAGTGGTTTCCCAAGTTCAATGGGAGTGCTAATCAAAATTCTCGTGACCATTTTGACGATTTATTTTGGGCACTTTCCCCAAGAGGAATTGATGATGGTGATGTGATTATGATTTTATTTTCTTTATCCTTTGAGGGACACACGATGGAATGGTATCTGAGTCTCCCTCTTGGCATCATAGATTAATTTAAAAAAATTGAAGATGCCTTTGTGAAAATATGGTCTTCTAATGTCGAAGGGTGTTTTAACCTTTAGAAGGTTTACCACATTATTGAAGGCAAGGAAGACATTCGAGAATTTATCCAAAAGTTTGACAAGATTGTTAGGGATATTCTTGATCACCTTAGACCTCTCGATGCACTTATACTCAATAAATTCACCAAAGTTGTTGGACATCTAATGTATCAACTAAAGGATAAAAAGCCCAAAAGTCTCCTTGAGGCCAAGGAAATTGTCACGGAGGTAGGTCAAAACCTAAATGTTTCCAAAATTGAGATGTTTGAGCATTTTGTATTGAAGTTTTCTATGGGTATAATTTGAAGAAGATAAATCCAGAATATGCTCCAGTTTGATTTTCAAATCGATGTTTGAAGCCCCTTTTTCAAGCCCATACTGAGTTTCAAGCCAAAGTTTCAAGCCCATACCAGGACACATCATCAAGACAGGGTATGTGAGAGAAGAAAAAGAAAAGTATAAACAAAAACAAAGAAAGGAGAAAAACAAAAACTAACCAACTAAAAAAATACAATAAAATATTAATAATTATTAATATAGTAAAATATTAATAATTAATAATTTAGAAATTATATAAATTAATATTAAAGAATTAATATATTATTAATAATACACTACTATTTTATTAATATAATAAGTAAGTAATGTATTAATAGATTAGTATATTATTAATAATATATTACATTAATTTATTAATATTATAAATAATATTAATATGTTAATAACATAGCATATTGATATTAATGAATTAATATATATTTTTATAGTAAGATTAATATAATTTTTAGGGAGGAGTAATAAATGAATAAAGCCAATTCATACATTAATATATATTAATGTATTAATTAATAATAAAAATATATTACTATATTATTGTATTAATATTAATATAACATACTAATCCATTAGTATTAATATGAATATTAATATGAATGTAATACTATTTATTTATTTATATAATTTAGTGAAATATTAATATAGAAAATATATATATTATTAATAATGCACTATATAAATTTATTAATAAAATAAATAAGTAATATATTAATATATTAGTATATTATTAATAATACATTACATTATTCTATTCATATTATAAATAATATTAATATGTTAATAGCATAGCACATTAATATTAATATTAATGAATTAATATATATCTTTTTATAATAAGTTTAATATAATTTTAGAGAGGAGTAATTAATGAATAAAATTAATTCATACTTTACTAGTGAGATATTAATGTATTATTTAGTAATGGAAATATATTACTAGATTATCGTATTAATATTAGTATAATATACTAATAAATTATTATATTAATATTAATGTAATTATATTAATAAATTAATTGATGTATATTAATAAATTAATATAATTAATATTAATATTATACTAATAAATTAGTATATTAATATTAATATATTAATATTAATGTTTGAGCATCCTAGAAATAACGTAGAAGAGTAAGTCCAAGGACCGAGTTGAGGAGTCGCTAGTCATGGCCTTTAAGAAGTTTGATTAGTTATCCAAGGAGATGAACTCTAGGGACACATTATGAAGAGAGTGACGATGAAGAAAAGGAAGATGAGGAGGGTGCTAAGTAAGCAAATACACTCGAGCCTTCAACATCATATTAGGTGACATATACACTCACTTTTGATTAGTGAAGTGAGGATGAAAAGGATGAGTCTATTCTCAATGCTAATGATGGCACGAGATTCAAAGCGGTCCAATAATCGAGAAAGAATGATAAGAGCCCCTCTACAACCTTCGAAGAGTTGAAAAGGAATGAATGTTTACCTAAGCAGCCTCTTCTTAAACAACCTTCTATTAAGAAACCCACAAAGAAGGATCCTCCCAAGAAAGATAACACCAAAAAAGATAATCCGAAAGAGGAACCCAAGAGAAAGACTAAAGACAAATAGGTTGAGCTTGACATTTTGATGTGGGTGTTGCGATAAGAAAGATGACTATGCAAGTTCCTATAAAGGAGTTAGCTAAGATCCCATCCCAAAGATGGCAAGTAAAGAAAGCTTTTGGATTTGAGGAAGAGGACCCACCAATAACATTACAAAACATACACCTCTCTAATACTAACCATGGTCATGAGCCATTCTTGCTCACCTTAGCCATTAATGTTCTCCTCTTTCACAATTGTATGTTAGATCCTAGGGCTTTTGTACACAACATGCCATTGAAGGTTATGAAGAAATTCAATATTAATATTATTGCAAGTACAAGAACGTGTGTGATTTTGACTCCAAATTTGTTGAAGTTGAGGGCCTTATAAAGGATCTTAAAGTATCATTAGATATGAATGCATACATATCATTACTCATGGATGTTGTGGTCCTTGATATATTTAGTGTATGGGAAATGTTATTGTCTAGGAAATTGGGTGCTATTGTAGGAGGTCAACTTCAAATGGATTTCTCCTATTCCACTATCTTGCAACTCGATGGAATGCATTGCATCGTTTATAGGGATCCTCTATACCAAACTCATGTGGTAAAACTTGACCCTATCCCATATTATAAGATGCTCAAGGCTCAGAAGCATCCCCTATCCTTCCCTCTCAAGAGGTTTGTATCCTCAAAAGACCTAATCAAAATTAAAGCAAGAAATGGAAACTTAAAAAGGATTTCAAGCTGGGAGATGTTGTATTGGTCGATAAAAATCCAATCCTTGTTAGGATTCACAACAAGGTTGATGAAGGATATTATTACATTGCTAGTACCATGATTTCTCCCTCCTACATCTATACATCCATGTGCGAGTTTCCTTCATTATAGTTACCCTTGTACCATAGCATATGGCTTGGAGTCTTCCCTATCACCCCACTTTGTTCCGCTATCATTTTACATGACACCTACCATTTGAAGGATGTACCATGGACCTGTTACTCCCTTAGAACCACATAAAAGGGTCCTTTATTAATCTCTCTTGTTGAGAAAGGAAACAAATTTACCTTCTAAAGCCCATTTATAAGGGCATGACACTATGAAGTGTCCAATTTTTCCCATAGTTTGCAAGCTCATTTACTAAATTGCACTAATGAATCTTATACATGATTGCAGATGGGTCTCCATTTGGACTTGGTCTCCCTATATGGTGTCCAATCCCTTAAGAGGGCCATAATGACAATTGTAGGTTGAGAATTGAGATCCATGGGCCTCCACCGCAGCAAAGAATTGATTATTATGCCACATGCTTCTTTAGGACCACATATTGTTTTCTCATGCCATTGTTATACATAGATGATGATGCACTTGGACCATGCTGCCCAGGGGTGCACAAACTTATACTTGACACTTGGAAACTGATACAGAGCCCAAATGGGGTTTTGTCTCATCCAGAGAGACATGGGAGGGCTTGTATCATCATTCTAGCCCTTATTGATGGAGCATCAACATGTTTGATCCAATTGGAGACTCATAAGGCTATTCATTATTCCCTCAGCCACTTGGGAGCACTACAGATTTTTTTTCTCAGAAACCAAGGGACCACCCCTTTGGTCATTATTTTGCAAGCTCTTCTCTTCATCTTGGCACATGAAGGACTTATTTCAACCTTCCAACAGCTGTTTGCACCATTATTTTAATTATTTCAGCCTCATTAGGAAGGATTATTTTGTACTTATGAGATATTTCCTTGGCTTGTCACAAGTATGGTTGTTATTGTCCACATTAAATTCATTTTTAGAGTCTCATTAGAATAATTAGACTAAATGGAACTCCTTATGGCTCATATAAATACAAGACATTCTAGCCCTTATTGATGGAGCATCAACATGTTTGATCCAATTGGAGACTCATGAGACTATTCATTATGCCCTCAGCCACTTGGGAGCACTACAGATTTTTTTCTCAGAAACCAAGGGACCACCACTTTGGTCATTATTTTGTGAGCTTTCCTCTTCATCTTGACACATGAAGGACTTATTTCAGCCTTCCAATAGTTGTTTGGAAATTGGTTATAATCCTGTTGGAAGTAATACTGAGAGGGGGGGGGGGGGGTGTGAATCAGTATTAGAAAATCAACCAATTTTCAATTTTCATACTCAGATTCATATATGTGGCTTCAGTTCAGTTTATCCGCATATATACGCGACTGTGTTAAATGAAACTAGCGTACATACAGTAATCTTATGATTAAGTTAGCTTATAGAACATTATTAACCATATTAACAGTAAACAGGTGCACTAGAATAGAACAGATCATCACACATAAGAAGCACACATGAACACCATGATATAAGGTGGAAACCCTATGTGGGTGAAAACCACCTGCTGCAATTTGTCTCTTTCTTCCTTTAATAAGAAACTTCTTTTACAATGTTTTGGTGCAGTCCTTTACCAGCACGTAGGCTGCAACCTGCAGAGGGCTACAACCCTCTCTCATTTTCCAGCTTCTTCTGGAAGGGAGATACAACCCCCTCAGCTCTTGTACTAGCTGATATACTAGTACGTAGGTGCTGACCTATAGAAGGCTACAACCTTCTTTTCTTCCAGGGACCACGTTTCATACATTTTCAGACTGGATCCATAAGTACAAAACAATCACTACTGCAATACAATCATCAACTTATACTTGCATCATAAATCTCTAAATCACCCAATACTGAATCATTGAAACCTTGTCATCAAAAAAACAGAACGCAAACCAGGGCCCAGAACTCTGCAACAACCACTAGAATCAACAGCAACTTGAAATCCCAAATCTCATAATTCATATTCTACTTTAATATATAAAAACCGCGTGTATACGCGCTTTCACCAGAGACAACCTGTGTACAGATCTAAGGATAATTACTTATACCTTCGATGTTATATCCAACCTGAGCCAAGCATCACAAACCCATAACCAGCATACTAGATATTCATACTTCATCAGACATCCATTCCTTGCATCCCTTTTGCCTAATGATCTTCTCCTTATATAGGTTAGGCTTCTCTCAATACCATGGTCCAAAACCATGTAGAAACAATACCATGGACCCAATACTTGGGATCAACACTTCTGACGAGATACCATGGTCCACAACCATAGGTTCAAATACCAAGGACTAAATACCACAGACCAAAACATAAGTTCTCCCACATGTACGTGCTTTTCCTTGCATGAAAATGCGTGTATACGCATACGCGTCTTCGGAACATCTAACCCGCGTGTATATGTGGCTTTGTCACAATGAACCTGCGTATATCTCTCTCTTGACCTGCTATACTAAGATTTGTCCTCTGATTAAGTTGCCATCACCTGTGTCAAACCTTTGAGTGAGTTGCCATCAAGGACAAGACTTGTATCATAATGCCAACAATCTCCCCCTTTGGACTTGATGGCAACCACCACACCAAGTTACTTTCCCCCTTTGGACTTGATGGCAACCACCACATCAAGTTAATTTCCCCCTTTGACATGAAGGGCAAAGGGAAAATTAAGAAGTTCTTTCCCTCTACTGTTCATACTCCCCCTGAGTTTCTGTTGAAATCTCTGATTGGGCTCCCCTTTGTATATGCCAAGTTGTATCAATCCATACATGCTCCCCCTGACTAGATGCAAGTTCTAGGACTAGCAATCCATTCAAGACCATGATAGTCATTAGCCATTGTCATACATCATATATGATCTGCACCAAAAATATCAGCATCCAAACCCGCAACACATTCCTTTGATCAAACAGCAAGATGTATTTATAAACTTCATCAACAACTTCTAAACATAGTGCCAAAAATGCATTATTTGAAGTATATGCTCCCCCTAAGCTTGTGCCAACCATTACATATCATGACCGAACCATTTCCTAAGTTTGTTCTGCTACCTTTTCTTCTGATCTCCATATACGCGACTCTGCAGCCTGTAACTTGCGTATATACGTGACTTATCTTCATTGTATCAGCGTATGCAAGATGGAATACTTAATTTCTTCACTTTCAGTTTCCCCTATGTCTGTTATGTCAGCTAACTGAGTTATGTCACACCTTTCTGTCTCTAATTTTGTCTTCTTCAATTCCTGAAACTGTGATGATGTATGGTCGTCTTGTTTTGAATTTTGAAATTTGCTCCTGCATTCCCTTGCTTTATGTCCAAGTTTGTTGCATGTATAACATCTTACATATTTCATGTTCCTTCTATTGCAATCAATTGCTTTGTGTCCAAACGCATTGAAGGAAAAACAATATCCTCTAAAAAACCTTGAATGTGATGATCTTTTGTGATGGTCTTCAACCATTCTACTTCTACATCTGACTGCAACATGTCCAAGATTATGACATACATAACATTCAACATTATTCAGTGGAGGAAATAATCGTCTATCACTTCCATAGTTAGGAGCAAAGGATTTTCTTTGATGAATTTCTTTCCATGGTTGTTCCTTGTTGAGCATTTCAGATTTCTCATTAGAGTTTCTTGCCTCACCTTGTGAGATATATTCACCTTCAACAGATTCATAAAAGCCAAGACCAATTTTGATAATAGGGGATCTTTGACTACCAAGAATGTCATCCAAAATCTTAGTACTATCTTGAAATCGCAACAATTTATCCTTTTCTTCTAATTTACCTTTTAAGATATTTACCTCAACCTGATGTTGTTCTTCCTTTTCCAGATACTATTTCCTTGGGTCTTCTTCAGCTTTTCTTCCTTCTTCCACTTGCTGCTTTAATTTGATCACTTCATGTTCTTGTTCTTCAAGAGCTTCTCTGTTCTGCTTCTTTGATTTTTCAAGATCTTCTTTTAGAGAGAGGATCTTTGATTCAAGTCTCTGAATTGTTATGCTCTGATCTTTTACTATATCCTACAATTTCTCCCTTACCCTGGTTACTGACTCCAATTGTTCATTTAATTTGGTAACTTCTTCAGTTTCTGCATCCTTCTTTTCATATGCCATGAGACTTCTAATGTCTTCACTACCATTTAATGAGTCATTACTTTTAACATGGGTATAATAGCTTCTATTACCTTCTTCAGACATCTTTCCTTTGTTATGGGGGCATCTAGCAGCGTAGTGACCAACTCTACCACATGAAAAGCATTTGAAAGGTAGCTTACCTTCGAACCGTCCAGTTCCTCGTTCAAGATTCTTGACAAAATTTACCTCATCTTCTTCTTCTGACATGTATCCTGATGCTTCGAATGCGGCTTCTGATGGTCCCTCTTTTCTCATCTCAAAAGCAGTTAAGATTCCGTGAAGCTGTGACATGGTGATTTTTTGCAAATTCTCCTTTTCTTCTATGGCAGACACTTTGGAATCAAATTTAGAAGACAGGGATCTCAAAACCTTTTCAACTAAGACAACTTCCTTAAATTCTTCACCCAAATTCCTCATACAATTTACAATCTCATCTATACACAGGAAGTAATTAGCTATGCTTTCATTACTATGCATCTTAAGATTTTCATACTAGATTCTGAGAGTTTGAAGTTTTTATCTTTTTACCTGTTCATCTCCTTCGTATCTTAGAATGATTTTGTCCCATATTTCCTTAGCTGATTTGAAATGCATGACCTTCATAGATTCTGATTGTGTCAAACTTCCCAATAAGATAGTAACAGCTTTGGCATTGAGCTCATATTGCTTTCTCTCTGCGTAGGAATTGTTGAAGGGAATTTGTATCCTCCTTCCACGATTCCCCAAACTTCTGCTCCAAGCGATTGTAGATATGTCGTGTTTCTTATCTTCTAGTGGGTAAAGTTGTTCCCGTCAAAGATTGGTGGCCTGATGTGTGCCTCTCTTTCTAGATTAGCCATTCTGATGGATCTTTCCTTCAAGTGATCAAGCTTCTTCAAAAGGAACGGTTCTGATACCAATTGTTGGAAGTAATACTGAGGGGGGGGTGAATTAGTATTAGAAAATCAACCACTTTTCAATTTTCATACTCAGATTCATATACACGGCTTTAGTTCAATATATCAGCGTATATACGCGACTGTGTTAAATGAAACTAGCGTACATACAGTAATCTTATGATTAAGTTAGCTTATCTTCAGTAAATGCATCAGAACATTATTAACCATACTAACAGTAAATGGGTGCAGTAGAACAAAACAGATCATCACACATAAGAAACACACATGAACACCATGATATAAGGTGGAAACCCAATGTGGGTGAAAACCACTTGGCTGCAATTTGTCTCTTTCTTCCTATAATAAGAAACTTCTTTTACAATGTACTAGTGCAGTCCTTTACCAGCACGTAGGCTACAACTTGCAGAGGGCTACAACCCTCTCTCGTTTTCCAGCTTCTTTTGGAAGGGAGCTACAATCCCCTCAGCTCTTGTACTAGCTTATATACAAGTACGTAGGTTCTGACCTATAGAAGGCTGCAACCTTCTTTTCTTCCAGGGACCACGTTTTCAGACTCGATCCATAAGTACAAAAAAATCACTGCTGCAATACAATCATCAACTTATACTTGCATCATAAATCTCTAAATCACCCAATATTGAATCATTGAAACCCTGTCATCAAAAACACAGAACGCAAACCAGAGCCCAGAACTCTGCAACAACCACTAGAATCAACAGCAATCTGAAATCCCAAATCTCATAATGCATACGCTACTTTACTATATAAAAACTGCGTGTATACGTGCTTTCACCAGAGACAACCCGCATATAGATCTAAAGATAATTTCTTATACCTTCACTGTCATATCCAACCTGAACCAAAAATCACAAACCCATAACCAGCATACTAGATCTTCATACTTCATCTGTTATAGCTCTGATACCACTTGTTATATATCTAACCCAGAAATATTATAGATTTGATATAAAAATATAAGACAATGCAAATAAACCCAGAAATAATATGAAATGATTCTTTATTGATCATACCCTTAAGGTAGGGCAACGCCATACATTCACTCCTTAAGGAAGGAGAACACTCCACAAGCTATATGCCTATTCATACAATAATCCGTGACACCTTCCTTGACATGGAATCTCTAGCCTCTATATAGGCCTCATACATACAATATCATGGGTCATTACCATGGTTCCCTCATACCATCAAACTAATACCATGGGTCCATTAAATTATTACTAACTACTTGTGGTCCCTTACATGATATGAGTTAACCACCTTATTTATTACTATGGCCCATCCCATTATTACATTATTACCTTGGGTACCTCCCTTGGTACCCCATATTATCCCCCATAAGTATATAACATTCCACCCCCCTTAGCATGTTTCGTCCCCGAAACATGGGAAGAACGCAAATAATAAGATCTACTCAAAAGACGTGCATCTAGCCATCCAAGAGAAAGGTGAACCCTCGATCTCGCTAGTGCCTCGCTCGCTTGAGATGGAAGTTGACCGTGGCAGCTCTTTTGTGCTGATGTGTAGTAGGTGGATATTCGCTCCTCTCTATTCATCATACGGGGGTTGTTGTTCTTGTGGCTAATTGGTTGCCATCTTGTTGGTTGTTTTCTTGCAGGGTGATTTGGGTGATGATATGTTGAAGTTTTAACCCCCAGTGTCTTTTTCTTTAATTCACCCTGTTGTGGTGCCTATTGTGGTGTCTTCTTTTCCAATATGACTTCAACCACTGAGCCCTCATCTAATGTACCTGTAACCTTTTTTGCTTCAGCCTCTGTTTGTGTTTGATTGTCGATCAGCAAAGGCTCATCATTTGATATGTCAGTCCCTAGAACATCTTCTGCTTCAACGTTCGTGGATTCTACCTGTTTATTGATGGAAATATCCTGTAATGTAATTTTCTTCTTTTTATACCAGAGCTTCAGGAATTTCTTCTACACATTAATATTGATAGTACCCACTAATTCCATCCAAGGGTATCCCAAAACAAAATCCATTTTATCCATATCTGAAGCATAAAAATCACCATGCAATACATACTTATCCATAGAAATCTTCAAATCCTTATACAATTGAACATCCTCATCATCCACCTGTGTGTTTTCAATGTGTTTTTTCTGGAATTTGCAATTTTTTTACCAAATTAACATTGATAATATTATGCTTGCAACTAGGATTTATAGAAACAGTGATCTTCTCTTTCTGAATCAATCCATGAACCTGCAATAAGGATATACCAGTAGGAAATAGCCTCACATGTTTCTCCTTATCTTGTTTTTTGGCATGAGACCATCTGTCTAAAAGTAATTTTTCAAATTCTTCATCGGGCAAGTTGAAACAATTTTTTTGTTTAAGTAATCCCCACCATGTGGCTGCCTCGTCTTCAAAATTACACACTACAAAAGTTCTCCAATGATGTGTCCATAATAACTTGTGTTTTTGTATGTATTCTTCAATAGTAGGACCATTATCTTTTCCTGTAAATAATAGAACCTTGCTAGAAGCCATGAAGAGGGTTTTGAAAAAAAATGGTGAAAATTTGAATTTGTCACAATAACCACCTTATTTATTACTATGGCCCATCCCATTATTACATTATTACCTTGGGTACCTCCCTTGGTACCCCATATTATCCCCCCTAGGTATATAACATTCCACCCCCCTAAGCATGTTTTGTCCCCGAAACATGGGAAGAACACAAATAATAAGATCTACTCAAAAGAGTAGTCCACTGGTACCATGCACGTGCATCTAGCCATCCAAGAGAAAGGTGAACCCTCGATCTCGCTGGTGCCTCGCTCGCTTGAGATGGAAGTTGACCAAGGCAGCTCTTCTTTGTTGATGTGTAGTAGGTGTATCTAGGCTCCTTGCTATCCATCATACAGGGGTTGTCGTCTTTGTGGCTAGTTGGTTGCCATCTTGTTGGTTGTTTTCTTGCGGGGTGATGTGGGTGATGATATGTTGAAGTTTTAACCCATGGTGTCTTTTTCTTTAATTCACCCTGTTGTGGTGCATGTTGTCGTGTCTTCTTTTCCAATATGACTTCAACCACTGAGCCCTCCTCTGATGTATCAGCACCTGTAACCTTTTCTGCTTCAGCTTCTGTTTGTGTTTGATTATCTATCATCACTAGCTCATCACTAATATGTCAGACTCTGGAACATCTTCTGCTTCCGCCTCCTTGGACTCTACCTGTTTATTAATGGAAATATCTTGTAATGTAATTTTCTTCCTTTTATACCAGAGCTTCGGGAATTTCTTCTGTACATTAATATTGATAGTACCCACTGATTCCATCCAAGGGTATCCCAAAACAACATCCATGTTATCCATATCTGAACCATAAAAATCACCATGGAACACATACTTATCCATAGAAATCTTCAAATCCTTGTACACTTGAACATCCTTATCATCCACTTGTGCGTTTTGAATGTGTTTTGCTAGAATTTGTAATTTTTTTTCTAAGTTGACATTTATGAGATTTTGTTTGCAGCGCGGATTTATAGACACAATGATTTTCTCCTTCTGAATCAATCCATGAACCTGCAATAAAGAGATACCAGCAGAAAATAAGTCTTTAGGTCCCTTGGTTTCCTTCTTTTCTGTAAAAATAAAATCTTTGCTAAGCTATGTGTCTGTCTGTGTGAGCTTATCCAGGCTATGTGTCTATCTGTGTGAGCTTATCCATAAGATTAGTTTTACGGTCAAAGTGGTCCATAAGATCTTTTGTGAATGTGTCCCAAGTCAAGGGCCTTCGATAGCAACGTCGATGCCATTGCCACCATTGCCGTCTTTCATTGTCCAAGTACAGTATTCCCACACTCAACTGAGTCTCATCATCCATGATGTAATTGAATCTAAAATATTTCTCCATTTGTGCTAGCCATTTGGCTGGATGAGAGCCATCAAATTTATACAAGTCCTGAAAATTCTGACCTAGGGCCGCCAACAAAAAAATTGGCGAAAATTTGAAATGTTCACAATTCCGTCAATATTACTCAGAATCCCTATTATAACTATTTTTAGAAATGGAACAATCATTCTGCATCTGCCCATGTGGTATAAATTTTGATACAGGCACTTGGAATTTGAGATCTGCACTGCAACTCTCCTGCCGTCACCAAAATTTCTGTAAAAAGAGCTGATTTTAAATCAGCGATATCTCCCTCATCCGGACTTCGATTCGACTGATTGTTTTTTTAAAATTGAGTGTTTTTTCACACAGAATCCAGATCTACAATTAGATTTTGCATATCTTTCACCAAGACATCCAGATCTGTGCCACAAATTTTCTGCCCCAAAAAATTGTCTGCAACCCCACTGATTTTAAAATCAGTGATAGCTCCTTCATCCGGACTCTGATTCAACCGATTTTTTTTTTGAAATCGGCTATTTTTTCATAAATAATCCATATCTATAATTATATTTTGCATATCTTTCACCAAAACCTACAGATCTGATCTGAAAACTCGCGGCCCCCGAAATCCTGCAAAAATTAAAAAAAAAATCTCTTCTTGTGCCCAAGAAAGTGCTCTGATACCACTTGTTATAACTAGGATACCACTTGTTATAGCCCTGATACCACTTGTTATATATCTGATCCAAAAGATATATGAGAATAGAAAATAACCCAAGAATAACAAGATCAAAATAGATAGAAATGTTTCTTTATTGATATCAAACTCTTTAAGGTAGGGCAACACCATACATTCACTCCTTAAGGAAAGAGAACACTCCACAAGCCATATGCTTGTTCATACAATGATCCTTCACTCTATTCCTTCATTATCCCCTTGACATGGAGTCTCTAACCTCTATATAGGCCTCATACATACAATACCATGGGTCATTACCATGGTTCCCTCATACCATCAAACTAATACCATGGGTCCATTACATTATTACTAACTACTTGTGGTCCCTTACATGATATGAGTTAACCACCTTATTTATTACTATGGCCCATCCCATTATTACATTATTACCTTGGGTACCTCCCTTGGTACCCCATATTATCCCCCATAGATATATAACATTTCAGACTGGATCCATAGGTATATAATGTTTCATACATTTTCAGACTGGATCCATAAGTACAAAAAATCACTGTTGCAATACAATCATCAACTTATACTTGCATCATAAATCTCTAAATCACCCAATATTGAACCATTGAAACCATGTCATCAAAAACACAGAACGCAAACCAGAGCCCGGAACTCTGCAACAACCACTAGAATCTACAGCAACCTGAAATCCTAAATCTCATAATGCATACGCTACTTTACTATATAAAAACCGCGTGTATATGCGCTTTCACCAGAGACAACCCACGTACAGATCTAAAGATAATTACTTATACCTTCGCTGTCATATCCAACCTGAGCCAAGCATCAAAAACCCATAACCAGCATACTAGATCTTCATACTTCATTAGACATCCATTCCTTGCATCCCTTTTGCCTAATGATATTCTCCTTATATAGGTTAGGCTTCTCTCAATACCATGGTCCAAAACTATGTAGAAACAATACCATGGACCCAATACCTGAGATCAACACTTCTGACGAGATACCATGGTCCACAACCATAGGTCCAAATACCAAGGACTAAATACCACGGAGCAAAACATAAGTTCTCCCACATGTACACGCTTTTCCTTGCGTGAAAGTGCGTGTATACGCATACGCATCTTTAGAACGTCTAACCCGCGTGTGTATGTGGCTTTGTCACAATGAACCTGTGTATATCTCTCTCTTGACCTGTTGTACTAAGATCTATCCTCTAATTAAGTTGCCATCACCTGTATCAAACCTCTTAGTGAGTTGCCATCAAGGACAACACTTGTATCATAATTCCAAAAAATCCTAGTTGATCAACATTAAAACCTTTTCCTAACTTTTCCAATTCTATGCCCTAACCCTAGAAGCCCAACTAGGGCCTAGTATGAAATGCATTAGGGTGTTCATATTGAAGAAGGAGTTAGTTCACATATCTTTCCAAACAAAGTATAAATTTTGTTGTTTTTAGGTAGTTGCCTCATTAGGGTGAGAAAAAAGTTGCATTGGACTCCTTGATAGAGTGAAGCTCCTTCCTCAAGGTCAATATTGACTCCATTTCTCCCAATTGTTAAGGAAATTGGTTCTAATCCTAGTTGATCAACATTAAAACATTTTCCTCAACTTTTCCAATTTTATGCCCTAACCTAGAAGCCCAACTAGGGCTTAGTACAAAATACATTCGGGTGTTCATCTTGAAGAACGAGTTGGTGTGCACTATTGCACTGGGGTCTCCTTTAGGTATCCTAAAATTTTGAAGAAATTCATGTGGCTAGATGAAGAGAAACCTCTAACCCTAGCTCCAACATCAATTTTTCCCTTGCACTTTGGCATTTCATGGTTCATGTGTTCTTGAAAACACATTGGAATTTAATCTCTCCTTGACCTATACTATCCTTTTTTAACCTAGGGTATCTTATTCCTCTTTGATTTTGTAAACCCTCGATATTGCTTGGATTCCCCTAGGTGTCTTTTGTGGTCCCAACTCTTCAAATGATCATTATTTCTGAAAAGCCTAAGAGAGGTCCTTTTATTCTGTTAGGAAGCTTTGATATAGTTGCATCCATTGTATTTGGTATCCCTTTCTCCTAGGTCTAAGCCTCCACATAAGCCTTTCTTGGAGAGCCTTTATCTTTCTTTTTAAGCAACCAAGCCATTATATGAATCTCTCCTTTAAATGGGATTTTGAAATTACACCATACCTAGTTATTGATCTTATTATTCTAGTGATTTCCTTCTTACTGGGACTCCTCCCATTGGTGAAAGTCTGTAAAGAGCAGGGGACACTGACTGAGTTTACAATGGGTCCTTGTCCCATTGTTATCATTAGGTCTAGTAGTTGTCCCTTTGGTACCCCTCCTAGGACCCTTGCTATATTGTGTGGCAAAGTGCCTTAGGGGAAAATTTTAGAATCATATTTCCAAAATATATGCATATCTTTCCATACAAATTCATTCTAGAGAAGAGGTTAAAAACAACAAGCTTTGGGAGAGTTATCATAAATTTCAGTTATAGATTGAAATTCCAGCCAAACCTAGTGAAGGTGTAAGTAATAATCAATGTTGGAGAAGGAGAAGTAGTAAACAAACCTAGTGAAGGCAGAAGAAATAAGAAAACCTGGTGAAAGCAAAAGGAGCAAGTAGACTTGGTGAAGTTAATGTGAATTTTATCATTTTTTGAAGTAGTTATATACACTAAATAAGAGATTTAATTGAGATTTGTTGATAAAAAAAGGGATTGGTGTCTCTTACTACGTTGGTGCTAAGCATTGGAGATTAGTTCCTCCAACAGGTTGGTGCCTATGAATATTTGTAGTGGTGGGGATTAATGTCTCCGGTAGGTTGGTACCTATAAATATTTTCAACAATGGAGATTAGTGTCTACAATGATGTGTAAGAGTAGGTTTGTTCTTGCTATAGTTTGTACTAGTAGGGATTGGGGTTTCTAGTAGGTTAGTTCCTATAAAGAATTATAAGAAGTTGTGGTTTTCTCGAGAAAGGGTTTCCATGTTAATTTTGTTTTCCATGTTCTACAATTTATATTTCTCATATATGACTATTTTATTATGCTTATTGAATGTTCAAATTAATAAATATTGTCTTATAATGATTTGACAACCCTCCTCTTCCAAGTCTAAGTGTGTTCTCAACAATTGGTATAAGAGTAGATTCCTTCAGAAACAGTTTAACCACTGGAAGGTAAATCTCAAAAACACCCATGGTTATTCAAGAAGGTTTCTCCACAAACAAAGATCAAATTTTCAATTAAACAAACTATGTTTCTTGGAAAATAAGTATGTTGACTTATCTAATGGCTCTTTACATTTTGTAATCTACTATGACCCGTTATAAATCTTCAACAATTCTACCAATAAATTAGCCTAGAAATAAGGATAGTGAACATAATGAAAAATCCATGAATGTTATCTTGTGTGGTCTATTGAAATTCGAGTTTGTTAAGGTTATGCATTGTAAAATGCAAAAGAATTTTGGGACAAACTTCAAAATATAGATAAAGGCGATGACAATTTTAAAAAGGATAAGTTCCAAAATCATATAATAGAGTTTGAGAGTTTGAAAATTAAATATGAAGAAAATGTTGAGCCTATCTCCTCAATGTGCATAAAATTTTCAAAGGACTTGGTGAAGAGGTTGAAGATTTGGTGATTGAAAATGTGTTAAGATATCCCCCCCATGAGATTTGATGCTAAAGTTTCCACCATTGAAGAAATGAAGGATATTGACACATTAAAAATGGACAAATTTCATGTAATTTCCATAGCATATGAAATGAAAAATAAGAATTAGAAGCCATGAAAGAGAGAAGAAACATTAAAATATTCAAATAAGATGAAGAACAAATCACAAGTCAAGTGATATCTTCAACAATGACTCAAAGATAGTGAAACCACATTTTGTTAGAAAAAATAAAAAAGGAATCTAGCAAATACAAAGCTAAGCTACCCTTTAAATGTTTTAATTGTTGGGAAGTAGGACCTTTTGTAGCTAAGTCTCTATGTGAAAAGGATGAAAGTAGTGATGATATAGAATACCATAATGTAATGAAAGGAATAAAACATCATCAACACAAAAAGAACCACAAATAGGACAAACATGAAAAGAATAATAACCCTTATAAGCAAAAGAAGAGGCTCTACTCAAAAGGGGGTAATTACTCATTTGAAAAAAGCGATTGAAAGAAGGTATGATAATGATCAAGAAGAAACTCACTTTATGGCAATCAAAATAAATATTAATTAAGACCAAGGAAAAGGAATGATGGATTGAGAAGAAGGAAAAAATGTTGAAATAGATGGGGAAGTGGACCTTGAAGAAGAACTTGTGTGCACCTTAAGTGAAATATAGAAGCTAAGGAAAAGGAATGTGAAACAAAAGGAGTAGTTTTAAAAATATGGATAAGAGTATCATGATGCAAAAGAAAAAAAGTCATAAAGCCTGAAGAAATAGAGAAAATTATTTTAAAATGACAAAAAGAGTGGTGAGGATATAATTGAAGGAATTGAAGGAAATTGTATGAAGTTGGAAGATGAAATTGTTTCCTTGAGAAATGAATTTGACAAGATATTCATTTAATTGAATAGAATCTTAAACTATGAAAAGAATGTTGAAACTAGTGACTTAAAGCACCATTCAATGATTGGTAGTGACCATTTCGTAGCTGAATAATGAGGCATCCCATGTGCATCCCACCATTTGGTGATCTTTATGAAGAAGCTACACCACTTCAAGTAGATAACAACCACATTTTTTATGCATATTAGGCCTTTAAAGGAAGGTCATGATGCCTTAATTTGTAGCTCATAGAGAATGATAATGCCCTCTATAAACTACTACGTGCTAAGAATAAGGTTTATGATGATATGTTAGCCTCGCCTATTTATAGTACACTTTTTTGTGATATATTTGGTTTTTTTCCTTTTGATTTGTCTCAAGCATTATTGGTCACTAATGATGTTTCTCCAAATTTTTAAAAACACTAGTATTGGATCCTAAATTATGACCAAAATGGGATATATTGGTGGCAAACTTGGAAGAAAGGATAGGGAATTGTTGTCCCTATTTCTCCTAAGATAAAATATCTAAAACATGGATTGGATATAATGTTGTTGCTACCTCATTTCCTACACATAGCCTCATTATGTTAGAAAATGTAAAGTGGCAGCTCTTATAGCTTATTTTATTTAATCTTATACTTTCTTGTGAATCTTTAGTTATCTTCATTATGTTTTTTAGTTAGATATTTTCAGCAAAAAATATCAAGAAACAATAATAACAAAAGAGGACACATATATAGGCCCTCAACCAAAGAAAAACCCCTCAAAAGGGAAAACCTAGAAACTCTTATCTTCTTAGAATATACTTCAAATGAAATACAAAGACCCAATCCATAGAACAAGTCCTCCCAATTCCATGCCAACCATTCCTCAAGTCCTCCTTTGTTTTATAACAACCAGTTTCAATACTATAAATTTGACCTGCCAGCTTCAATACTGCAACTTTGACCCTGCAATTTCAGCCTTGCATCTTATGTGGAAACCCTAATACAACTTTCTCTTGAGACCTTCCAAGAGTAATATAGCTCTTCCTAAGGTCCACAAGATCTAGATAGAGACTCCTTTCCAACTACAAGATGTTGCACCTTGTCCTACTACATATCAACCCTCCAACTTTGGCCTCCCAATATAGCCAAAAATCCCTATATTTTCACATGTGTGAGAGAGATAGAGCCCAAAACAAAGAAAAGTTGTCCTCCTTCCTCTTCCTTTACCTTCACTCTCCTTAGATATTCCCAAATTTAGATCAAACTCTTTCCTTGATAGATCAAACTTGTGAGTGAGTGAGTCCAAATTAAGTCAAACATCTCTTTATATAGCCTTCGCAAGGGGTTGAATTCCCTCATTTTAGGTTGACTTGAGGATCCCAGGGTTGACTTGTACTCTTGTAGATTCCAAGAATTTCTAGACTTCAAAATATTTTTTTTACAATTACAAATTTCTTGAAAGGGTTGTATAAACATGATGTTTACTTGTTTGACTTGTGACAATAAATCCTAAGAAATAAAAAACCCTAGAAGTGTGAAGAACATGCTTTTACATAAAATACCATCAATAATGGGCATGAAACCCATGCTTTAATAATAATAGTAATAATAATAATAATTTGTCTATTCTTTTTCTTGTTTATTACATAGGATACATATTCAAATGAGTACAACAATTATGAAGATCGCAACTAGTTACATTTCTCAGCACTCCCTCTTAATGAGGGAGGCATTCATAATTGTAAAACTAGTACAAAATCATATTTCAACTGAAGATTTTTCAAGAAGACTTTGATTGATGATCCATATTGTAAGGATCATTGTTATGACCAACACTGTCCCTAAGGACTGAATAGAGAAGCTCTTTCTTTAATAGAGTTATGCTGGAAGGATTTATGTGTGATATTGCACTACCTCTCTAAGGTACATACCCCATCCGGATGTCCATAAGGTATGTCCTTATAGGACTATTCTTATTTTGGATCTCCAAACTTGAGTCCTCAAAGAATATTGATCCTCTTCGATCACTCTTCTCTTGGATTATTGTCTCATCCTTAAGATTTTTTGTACCTTTCCTTTCTTAGATGTTATATCATCAAGGAAACCACATATGCTTATCTAATCCTCTGATATTCCCTCTTCATCACTTGAAGAGGAGGATTTTCATGTGACATCCAATGTCACTCCCTATCAGAGTAGATAGGACATTCATATTCTCCTTTAATCTTGTGAATAGATCCCTGCTCCTATTTTAGGAGAGTCATTTTGCTCCCTCTCAAAATCAAAGGAGATTCCAAACTTATTTTCGACAATGGAAGCCAAAATCAGAAGCCTTACTACTTGTCTTTTTCTTAAGAGTATCAGCTACTTGATATACATAGCTACATGGCTCCCTAATTCTCTACATCTCTTGATTTATTTCAAGGTATCATGGAGCCAACTTCACTCTTTTTTCTTGTGACAGGATTGAGGTCATCTTTCTTGTTCATCACATTCCATCTTTGTCATGAATTCCTTGTATTGAGACCTCCCAAAATTCATTATTAAACATGGCTTCCTTTCGAGAGTGATCTTCTTCTACCTTTAGGTTATCTTCTCACACAACTACCCTTTCAATCCTAATATGGAATCATCTTGACTTCATAGTTGTTAAGCACCAAATTATGATCTTTCATCAACATTCTTCATCCAAACAGTTGAACTTACCTTTACCTCAAATGTCATCATGCATTCCTGTAACATCCTTTTTCTCGGTAGCTAGAAATAATATGTGAGAGAGATAACCAAACCATAAATTAAATAGACTTACCTCATCATGATGACCTTCTCATTCCATCAACATCCTTATATACCATCTCTTCTTGAAATTTCCTTCATGCATCAAAGTTCCCAAAGACCGAACTTGATTATCAAGTTACAACTTTTCTTTTGGAGATTATACTAGATTTTAATTATTATCTTACACATTCTAGAGAAAGTCCTAATATTTTATACATTCCTAAGTTAAATTATATTATTTCCTGACATCATAAATACTTCATATTTTTGTATCTAACTTTATTCCATAAGATTGTTTTAAGATCGTTTTACATATGAATCTTCCAAAGTCTTATTTTCAAAATACATTCCTCTGCTTCTATCCAATCATTCATATATCTATATATATATATATATATATATATATATATATATATATATATATATATATATATATATATATATATCTATCACAAAGAGACTATATCTTGACTCATAGCATTATTTCATCCCTTTACTAATTGTTATAGTGTTTTCTCCTCAAATATGTGCGAAAAGGAAACACTTAAGATTGGTGGATGACAAATAGTCTCAACAATATAAGTGGTTGCTAAACATTGTAGATCTACAGCAGCTGATAGAAATGATAGAAACAAAACCTGCCAAAGTCCTAATCTATGCCATAATCATAGTTAAATAGTAAAATGAATTAATAATAAATGCGGGTAACTCCAACAATCCAATGGAAACCAAATATACAAAGAATAGTTTTTATTAAATAACACCTTTGAAGGGAAGAAATAGACGTTACCAGTCCCCCTCTATGGGATGGGTTCTTGGCTATCCTCAAATGTCTTCAGCTTGTGTAGAGTCTCTCTCCTCTATAACGTGTAAACCCAATAAATAAAATGTCTAAGCTCAATGGGAACTAAAATGGAACAACATTGAGTGCAACAATGAAAATAATCAAAAGTGAATAATGAATGGAAAATCCTTCTATTTATAACAAAATATTGAGTTATCCTCAAATAATGAGCAATAATAAAATATTATTAACCTTGTTCTAGAAATAACCACTTGGAATATTTTATTATATTTGGTTAAGAGGGAAAACTTATTGAAACTTTTCTTTAGAAATAAATTGAAACTTTTCTTTAGAAATAATAAATAAATATATGATTTATTTATCATCTCAAAAAATATGGTTAAGGAATAATAAACAAATAATTATTTATTTAATTATTCCTAAGGGATTTAGTCAAACTACAATGAATAATAATGAATTAGTAATTCATTAATTATTCTTAGAGAAAAATAAGATAATTAATAATTTATCTATTTATTTTTCATAACTGGGTCAAATATAGCAATGGTTTAATTAATTATTCCTAGAATATAATTAAATAAATATTGACTTGTTTAATTATTTTTCATAGGTTTAATTATAATTTTTTTAACAAATGTGATTTATTAAGAAAATTCTCACAGTGAAAGCAAAATTACCATGGTAAAATTGGCCTTCATCCCTTTACTAATTATTATAGTGGTTTCTCCTCGAATATGTACGAAAAGGAAACACTTAAGAAACATTTAACTTAAGAGACACTTAAGATTGTGGATGAAAAACAGTCTCAACAATATAAATGGTTGATAAACATTGTAGATCTATAGCAATGGGTGTTTGGCTATCCTTAGATATCTTCAACTTGTGCTTGGATATCCTCAAACGTCTTGTTTAGAGTCTCTCTCCTCTATAATATATAAACCTGGCAAATAAAATTTTTGAGCTCAGTGGGAACTCAAATGGTGAGTGCAACAATGAAAATAATCAAAAGTGAATCATAAATGGAAAATATTTATATTTATAACAAAATATTGAGTTATAGCAATGGTTTAATTAATTATTCCTAGAATATAATTAAATAAATATTGACTTGTTTAATTATTTTTCATAGGTTTAATTATAATTTTTTTAACAAATGTGATTTATTAAGAAAATTCTCACAGTGAAAGCAAAATTACCATGGTAAAATTGGCCTTCATCCCTTTACTAATTATTATAGTGGTTTCTCCTCGAATATGTACGAAAAGGAAACACTTAAGAAACATTTAACTTAAGAGACACTTAAGATTGTGGATGAAAAACAGTCTCAACAATATAAATGGTTGATAAACATTGTAGATCTATAGCAATGGGTGTTTGGCTATCCTTAGATATCTTCAACTTGTGCTTGGATATCCTCAAACGTCTTGTTTAGAGTCTCTCTCCTCTATAATATATAAACCTGGCAAATAAAATTTTTGAGCTCAGTGGGAACTCAAATGGTGAGTGCAACAATGAAAATAATCAAAAGTGAATCATAAATGGAAAATATTTATATTTATAACAAAATATTGAGTTATCCTCGATTAGCAATAATAAAATATTATTAACCTCATTCTAGAAATAACCAATTAGAATATTTTATTATATTTGATTAGGAGGGAAAAAGTACTTAAATTTTTATTTAGAAATAATCATTAAATAAATGATTTATTTATCATCTCAAGAAATATGGTTAAGGAATAATAAACAAATAATTATTTATTTATTTATTCCTAAGATATTTAGTCAAATTTGACAATGAATAATAATTAATTAGTGATTAATTAATTATTCTTAACCTCATTCTAGAAATAACCAATTAGAATATTTTATTATATTTGATTAGGAGGGAAAAAGTACTTAAATTTTTATTTAGAAATAATCATTAAATAAATGATTTATTTATCATCTCAAGAAATATGGTTAAGGAATAATAAACAAATAATTATTTATTTATTTATTCCTAAGATATTTAGTCAAATTTGACAATGAATAATAATTAATTAGTGATTAATTAATTATTCTTAGAGAAACTTTTATTTATAACAAAATATTGAGTTATCCTTGAATGATGAGCAATAATAAAATATTATTAACCTCATTCTAGAAATAACCACTTGAATATTTTATTATATTTGGTTAAGAAGGAAAAGGTATTTAAACTTTTATTTAGAAATAATAAATAAATATGTAATTTATTATTAACCTCATTCTAGAAATAACCACTTGCAATATTTTATTATATTTGGTTAAGAAGGAAAAGGTATTTAAACTTTTATTTAGAAATAATAAATAAATATGTAATTTATTTGTCATCTTAAGAAATATGGTTAAGGAATAATAAATAAATAAATATTTATTTAATTATTCTTTTTAAACTTTTATTTAGAAATAATAAATAAATATGTGATTTATTTGTCATCTTAAGAAATATGGTTAAGGAATAATAAATAAATATTTATTTATTTAATTATTCTTAAGGGATTTAGTCAAACTACAACGAATAATTATTAATTAGTAATTAATTAATTATTTTTAGAGAAAAATAAAATAATTAATAATTTATTTATTTATTTTTCATAGCACTAATTAAACAAGAGTTTAATTAATTATTCCTAAAAGATAATTAAATAAATAGTGATTTGTTTAATTTTTTTTCATGGGTTTAATTATAAATTGCTTAACAAATGTGATTTATTAAGAGATTTCTCATAGTGAAAGCAAATTTACTATGGTAAAATTGGCCTTCATCATTTTACTATTTGTTATAGTGTTTTCTCTTCGAATACTAAAAAGAAACACTTAAAATTGTGGATGAAAAACAGTCTCAACAAAATGGGTGCTTGGTAATTAGTAATTAATTAATTATTTTTAGAGAAAAATAAAATAATTAATAATTTATTTATTTATTTTTCATAGCACTAATTAAACAAGAGTTTAATTAATTATTCCTAAAAGATAATTAAATAAATAGTGATTTGTTTAATTATTTTTCATGGGTTTAATTATAAATTGCTTAACAAATGTGATTTATTAAGAGATTTCTCATAGTGAAAGCAAATTTACTATGGTAAAATTGGCCTTCATCCTTTTACTATTTGTTATAGTGTTTTCTCTTCGAATACTAAAAAGAAACACTTAAAATTGTGGATGAAAAACAGTCTCAACAAAATGGGTGCTTGGCTATCCTTAAATGTCTTCAGCTTGTGCTTTATCCTCAAATGTTTTCAATTTGTGTAGAATCTCTCTCCTCTATAATGTGTAAACCTGGCAAATAAAATGTTTGAGCTCAATGAAAACTCAAATGGTGAGTGCAACAATGAAATAATCAAAAGTGAATCATGAATGGAAAATCCTTCTATTTATAACAAAATATTGAGTTATACTCGAATAGCAATAATAAAATATTATTAACCTCATTCTAGCAATAACCACATGGTGAGTGCAACAATGAAATAATCAAAAGTGAATCATGAATGGAAAACCCTTCTATTTATAACAAAATATTGAGTTATACTTGAATAGCAATAATAAAATATTATTAACCTCATTCTAGAAATAACCACATGGAATATTTTATTATATTTTGTTAGAAGAGAAAAAGTATCGAAACTTTTTTTTAGAAATAATAAATAAATAAATTATTTATTTATCATCTCAAGAAATATGGTTAAGGAATAATAAACAAATATTTATTTATTTATTTATTCTTAAGGGATTTAGTCAAATTTGACAATGAATAATAATTAGTTAGTGATTAATTAACTATTTTTAGAGAAAAATAATTATTTATTTAATTATTCCTAAGGGATTTAGTCAAATTTGACAATGAATAATAATTAATTAGTGATTAATTAATTATTCTTAGAGAAAAAAAAAAGATAATTAATAATTTATCTATTTATTTTTCATAACTCAGTCAAATATGACAAGAATATTAACTTAAAAATGGTTTAATTAATTATTCCCAGAAGATAATTAAATAAATAGTGATTTGTTTAATTATTTTTCATGGGTTTAATTATAAATTACTTAACAAATGTGATTTATTAAGTAATTTCTCACAGTGAAAGCAATTTAAGTGATTTTACTATGGTAAAATTGGCCTTACATGGTGTAGTTTGATCCATCTAGTAAATTAAGTCTAAATGATCAATTTTTTGGTGATAACACTAATATATGATAGGAATATTAATTAAACAATGGTTTAATTAATTATTCCTAAAAGATAATTAAATAAATAGTGATTTGTTTAATTATTTTTTATGGGTTTAATTATAAATTGCTTAACAAATGTGACTTATTAAGTAATTTCTCACAGTGAAAGCAATTTAAGCAATTTTACTATGGTAAAATTGGTCTTACATGGTGTACTTTGATTCATCTAGTAAATTAAGGTTAAATGATCAATTTTTTGGTGATAACACTAATATATGACGGGAATATTAATTAAACAATGGTTTAATTAATTATTCCAAGAAGATAATTAAATAAATAGTGATTTGTTTAATTATTTTTCATAGGTTTAATTATAAATTGCTTAACAAATGTGATTTATTAAGTGATTTCTTGCACTGAAAGCAGTTTTACTATGGTAAAATTGGCCTTATATGGTGTATTTTGATCCATCTAGAAAATTAAGGCTAGATATCAATTTGTTTGGTAATAACACTAATATAGATTCCGCATTAACAGGAATATTAATTAAACAATGGTTTAATTAATTATTCCTAGAAAATAATTAAATAAATAGTGATTTGTTTAATTATTCTTCATGGGTTAAATTATAAATTGCTTAACAAATGTGATTTATTAAGTATCCATCTAGTAAATTAAGGCTAGATATCAATTTTTTGGTGATAACACTAATATAGATTCCACATTAACAAGAATATTAATTAAATAATGGTTTAATTAATTATTCTTAGAAGATAATTAAATAAATAGTCATTTATTTAATTATTCTTCATGGGTTTAATTATAAATTGCTTAACAAATGTGATTTATTAAGTGATTTTTCATAGTGAACGAAATTTTACTATGGTAAAATTGGCCTTAATATAGATTCCACATTAACAGGAATATTAATTAAGCAGTGCTTTAATTAATTATTCCTAGAAGATAATTAAATAAATAGTGATTTATTTAATTATTCAATGATTTAATTAATTATTTTTAAAATATAATTAAATAAATAGTGATTTATTGAATTATTCTTCATGGGTTTATTTATCAATTGATTAACAAATGTGATTTATTAAGTAATTTCTCACACTAAAAGCAATTTTACTATGGTAAAATTGGCCTTACATGGTGTACATTGATCCATCTAGTAAATTAAGGTTATATGATCAATATTTTGGTGATAACACTAATATAAATTCCACATTATTGGTGATAACACTAATATAGATTTCACATTACATGGAATGATTGCTAACCCTTTCATGATTCCTTTCCAAAGGACATTGAAAATGATGGTTATTTTTTCATAGTGAAAGCAATTTAATATGGTAAAATAGGCCTTACATGGTGTACTTTGATCCATCTAGTAAATTAAGGCTAGATAATCAATTTTTTGGTGATAACACTAATATAGATTCCACATTACATGGAATACCTGTTAACCTTTTCATGATTCCTTTCCCAAGGACATTGAAAATTATGGTCCTTCCTCAGTCATAATGATCCATTTCAGCAAGATGACAACCTCTAACATAATTTTAGATAATATCTGGATGGACATTATGCAAAATAGTCTAACATTATATTGTATATTATCATAATAATTTAAATGGTCTAACATTTTATTATATCTTATTATGCTTA
Organism: Pinus tabuliformis; assembly: GCA_031772625.1. Classification (NCBI taxonomy): domain Eukaryota; kingdom Viridiplantae; phylum Streptophyta; class Pinopsida; order Pinales; family Pinaceae; genus Pinus; species Pinus tabuliformis. The sequence continues at coordinate 847,597,476 of CM062809.1, read as the reverse complement.
TACAAAACATATCATTTGAAATAAAAATTAACATTCATAAAGAACTTAGAAGTTAGTGAACATTCTTTAGTAGTATAGATCCTTCACTTCTTCCTTATTTTATTTCTTCTTAGGTTCTCCCACTCCTTCAGCTACATGAACTTCACTTCTATCCTTTCTCTCTTTTTTTTGTTAATTTGGACATGCACTCTTATCGTGTCCAAACTCATTGCACTTGAAACATTGAACCTTGGACATGTATTTCTTCTTGGAATTGCCAAATTTCCCCTCCTTCGTTTTCTTGACTCATAGAAGGGCTTGAGATTTTTCTCATATTATCAAATATCATCCTTGACCTTGATCATTGATTCTTCCAGTATGCATTATGCCCAAAACTCATCAAAGGGAGTTGAATCCTTCTTGGAGTAGATGCTTGTTGCAAGTTAATCCATTTTGGTGGCAATGCATTCAGAACACATATGGTTACTTATGAATTAGTTATTGGTTCCCCATGTCCTTTAAAATGATATCTTAGATGTGAGACTCTCATAAGAAAGAATTTCATATCCTAATCCTTTGATATCTTCACTCTATATAGCTTGTTCCACAAAGACATCCTTTGACTTATTGTACTTACAGAGTAAAGGTTCACTATATTTTCATGCATTTAAGTCTTCAAATTTGCAACAAATGGAACGAGATAATCCTTAATTTATTTGGTTATGATCCTTTGTGCTGTCACTTCCCTGTATTCTATTTTTCTAGCTCTTGTGTCCTTTTTTTGCTAGGTTTAATAATTTACCCAGTTGGACAATTCCATCACTTCCTATTTTGTTAGTATAAAATAAATCTTTGTCTTCCATGATAGATAGTTTGATGCCCCGATGAGCTTCTTTTTATTCTTGTAGAAATAACTTACATGACTTGAAGATTCAGTCATTATGAAATAGTATAATACTTACTTGAAGACCAAGATTCTTCTTGATGATGTCTCCAACCTTTTTATGTCTTCAAGATACTTAAATAGACTTCCTTGAAATATGTTCCCTAGGATTCTTCCACCAATGGCTTCCAAGATTTATGCCTTCCAAGTAGACTTCTTCTTGCAAGACCAATGTCCTTCTTGTGAGATGTAGTGTTGATATTATTTTAATGTAGAAACCTTTCTTTTTTTATAAATAAGTCTCCTTCCTTGAGACTTTTTATTCTTGAGATTCTTACTTGAGAGTTTCCTCTCTCCTTCCTTGATAAGAAATTCCTTCTAGTGTACTTCCATCTTTCTTCTTTTCTCACCTTAGCTCTGGTACCATGTTAGAAAATCTAAAGTGGTAGTTATTATAGCTTATTTTCTTTAACCTATACTTTCTTGTGAATCTTTAGTTATATTATTTGTGTTCTTTAGTTAGATATTTTCGTCAAACAATATCAAGAAACAACAATAACAAAAGAGGGCATAGATATAGGCTCTTAACTAGGTAAAAACCCCTCCAAGGGGAATGCTAGAAACTCTCATCTTCTTAGAATGTGCTTCAAATGAGATACAAATACCAAATACCTAGACCAAGTCCTTCTCCTAGTACCAAGTTAGCCCTTCCTTAAGTCCTTTTTTCTGTAACAACCAGCTTCAATACTACAACTTTGACTTGTTAGCTTCAATACTATTAGACCTGCAACTTAAACCCTGCAATTTAGGCCTTTCATCTTCTATGGAAACCCTAATATAGCATTCTCTTCAGACCTTACAAGAGCAAGACAACTATTCCTAAGTTCAATGAGGTCTAGACGAAGCCTCCTTCCTCCTAGATACAAGATGTCACGTCGTTTCCTACTACAACTTGATATTGCAACTTTGGCCAACTTTGGCCTCCTACTGCAGTCCAGAAGCCCTATATTTTTACACATGTGAGAGAGATAGAGCCCAAAACAAATAAAAATTTTCATTCTTCCTCTTCATTTTCTCTCCTTGTAGCTTCCCAACTTCAAATTGAACTATTTCCTTAATAGATCGAACTTGTGAGTGAGTGAGTATAAATGAAGTTGAATTTCTCTTTATCTAACCTTCACAAGGGGTTGAATCCTCTCCTTTTTGGCCGACTTGAGGATCCTAGGGCCAACATGTACTCTTACATTCCAAGACTTTCTAAACTTAAAAGCATTTCTTTTTACAACTACAAATTTCTCAGAAGGGTCTTATGAACATGATGTTGATTTATTTGACTCATGACAATAAATCCTAATACCTAACAAATTATAAGAGCACAGAGAACATGATTTTACTTAAAATACATTAATAATGAGCATGAAACCCATGCTTTAATAATAATAATTTTTCTTTCCTTTTTCTTATTTTTTACATAGGATACATATTAAAATGAGTACAACAATTTGCTCCCTCTTAACTAGGGAGGTATTGATAATTGTACAACTAGTACAACATCATATCTCAAATTAAAGAGTTTTCAATAAGAGTAATATTGATAAGCCATACTATCAGTATCATCATTATGACTAGCATTATCCTTGAGGTCTAACTAGGCAAGCTCTCATGTATTTAAGATCATTATGTTGGGAGGTGTTATATGTGATACTACACTACCTCTCTAAGGTACATACCCCATCCAGATGTCCACAAGGTATGTCCTTATAGGACTATTCTTATTTTGAATATCCAAACCTAATTCCTCAAAGATTATTGATCCTATTCAACTAGTCTTATCTTGGATTCATGTATCACCCTTAAAGAGTGTTGGTAAATTTCATTTCTTAGATGTTATATCCTTAAGGAAACCATAAATGTTTATCCAATACTCAAATATTCTCTCATCCAGATGTCCACAAGGTATGTCCTTATAGGACTATTCTTATTTTGGATCTCCAAACCTGATTCCTCAAATATTATCGATCCTCTTCAACTAGTCTTCTCTTGGATTCATGTCTCGCCCTTAAAGAGTGTTGGTACTTTTCCTTTCTTAGATGTTATATCCTCAAGGAAACCATAAATGTTTATCCAATACTCAGATATTCTCTCTTCATCACCTGAAGAGGAGAATTATCATGTGGCGTCCAATATCACTCCCTCTCAAATTAGAGATGACATCCCTATTCTCCTTTAATCTTGAGAATAGATCTTTGCTCCTATTTCAGGAAACTCCTTTTTCTCCCTCTCAAAACTAGAGGAGATTCTAGAATTATTTTCAATAATGGAAGCCAAAATCATAAGCCTTACTTCTTTCCTTCTTCTTTAGAGTATCAACTACTTGATCTCCATAGCTACATGGCTCCCTGTTTCTTCTTCATCTCTTTCTTTCTTTTGAGGTATCATGGAGCCATATTCACTCTTCATTCTTGTAATAGGATCTAGTTAATATTGATTTATCATCGCTTTCCATATTTTTCATGAAGGGCTTGTATTGAGCCCTCCCAAACTTCAAGCTTGGTCATGGCTTCCTTCTGAAAGTGATCTCCTTTGACATTAGTTTATCATCTCGCATAGTTACCCTTTCAATCCAAATATGGCTTCATAGTGGCTAGGAATTAGATATTGAGCTTCCCTCAACATATTCATACAAATATATGTCATCATGGATTCCTGCATCATTCTTTTTTCGATAGCCAAAAATAATATAACCAAAACATAAATTAAATAGACTTACCTCACAATGGTGACCTTCTTTTTCCATCAACATCCTCGTCAACCATATTCACTTGAAATTTCCTTCTTGCATCAGAGTTCCCAAGGATCTAACTTGATTACCAATTTGCAACTTTTCTTTGAGAGATTATACTGGATGTTTAATTATTATCTTACACATTCTAGAGAAAGTCCTAATCTTGTATACATTCTTGAGTAAGTCAAATTCTATTCTTTGCCAGCATCATAAATATAACATATTTTTATAACTAAATTTATTCCACAATATTCTTGTACATATGAATCTTATCCAGAGTTTTATTTTCAACAAACATTCCTATGCTTTCATCCAATCACAGTAAGAGTCAAAATCAATGAAGGAAGAATTATTAATGAATGTCATGGGGGATTCACTCAATGAACCTCTGACATAGTAAATGTGTTTATGGCATACAAAACAGTACCCTTAATTTGAAAACATATTGGAAAATACCTCTGAAAATCACTCTATTTAACCCCGTACAAATATGAACCCAATACACCTTCCCAATTTAAAAATCCTCTACTTTCAATAGATATTGTAGATACCCATTTTTTCATTAACATTTTTTATTTCCATTTATATTTATATCCCTTTATTTTGATTAATAATCTTAAGCAAATTCTGCACCTAGAAAGAATAGCCTAAATACTGGTTGTTGAAAACTTGAAAGTTTCAATAAAAAGGAGGCAGATATAAGTTGGTTGATTTACAAATACATACTGTGGAAAGTTTGAATGGAAAATATATATATATGAACTCTCAATTTCATCTATTTTCAATTGAATATTGAAAAGGATACACTATAATAGTTCAAAACAAAACCTTGATAACCAACACAATGGCGTACCTTTCATCTCGCTTATAGAATAGGAAGAGGAGAGAAAGTTTTGGGTAGGTAAATCCCCTCTGCTGACAGAGGCGATCCCACTAGCCTAAAACAGAACTAGCCACAATCAAACCACGCTGCTACGCAAGTTCCTAGTTATGCATCAAAGGTGAATTAAGAAGACCAACCTGGAGTCCAACGCTATGATTGAAGCAGAGTTGATATTCCCGCTCCCTCGTTCCAGCAGATCATAAACGAACACCTGCACATGCAAAGGAAGAGACAGATACCAACATAACATCTACCAAGGCACAACTATATTTTAGTCAAAAAGGAAATAAATCAACACATCATCATAATAGACAATGAGATTGGAACTATAATAGCAGTCGCTCATTAATTAATAATAAACAGGAAAAGTTACAACCATGGTTCTTACGTTGAACCTCTCCTGGTTGGGCGAGTAACTATATGTGTCTTGCAATGCATCTCCTCTCCGGCAGCATAACCTCTCTAGCATTCACTAGCATTCCTCCAAGAACTCAAGAACTCAACATCTAGCACTCCATGACTAACGACTATCACTAGCTTGTCAAATGCATAAGGACAAGCTTATATAGATGAAGAAGGGAGGAGGATAGGATGAACCAGGACACCTATTGTGGATTAACATTATCCCCAAAAGCCACTAAAGATGGAGATAGGATAGAGCTCGACATAAGACTGATCTTTTATCCTCAAAAAGCTCCATGTAATGAAGGAAACAATAGTCGGGCGTGCGTTAAGGCAAAAAGCATGACCAAACTTGGTTGGCGCGACTGTTGCTCTAAGACAGAGCGCCAATGGTCGCGCCCTCTTTTGAGGATCTCCATGATTGGCGCGGGTAAGATACTGTGGACTTGCGCCAATGGAAAAAGAGCACTTTTCAGGGATAATCTGTAGGAGGTGTCTTCAGGGAACATGAAGTACATACTCAGGGGAACATAATGCAAGTGTTTTTAGACTTTGTCACTTCTTATAACTCCCGGGATGAGTCCTCCAAGGTACGACAAGAGGAGTAACAGGGATGGTGACAAATTACTGTGTAACAGATGCCCCCTAAAGCATGAAGTCCGAGAGGTGGAGAGGGGTGAAATGCTTTACAAGAACACATAAGAACACATATAGTTACTGCCGCCGAGGATCTGTATTAAGAGACATGACTGATAGTTCAATTACATGATGTACGTGGTATGGTCGCAGCCATCCATAAGAGAGTACATAAATAATCTAGATCCATAGTATGGACGCAGCCATCTGGTTAGGACCAATGAATTGACTCAGGTATGGTCGCAGCCATCTAGTGAATGAGTCAAGTATCAAGAATCACGCCTGGATTACAACAGACACAATCCAGGTTCTTGCGCTCCGTCTCGACCCGAACAAGAGTACAAGTTCAAGCATGTGAATATATGAGCTGAAGTCGAACATGCATGAACATCGTCTGATTGCCAGTCAATAGTGGAAATTGTTAACAGACGCGAGAGGTACCACCAATAATGACAATGGTCCTCAAGGTACTATAGGTACAATCTACGGCGCGTGAATTAATGATCTGAAGTCGAACGCCCGTAGAATCATTCAATCAGAGGCCAATGATGAAAACCTCACGTCGAACACGAAGAACCTGCCATTGAGGCATGCAGGCTCCAAGGCACCGGAAAGGAGTCTCTGGATCAACTTCCTGGATAATGAGTTGAAGTCGACAGGAAGTGACCTTGATCGAAGGTGGGCCATAATGTTTCCCACATCATCGACACGAGACAGAGAGATAATGTTGTGAATCAAGATTGTGTGAACTATCAGAGGGAGGTTGTTTCTTTGTAGAGGTCAACTTCTCTTGAACATATTGGCGGCACATTAATGGAATTGGCAGTATTCGACATCAATATATCAAAGGTCATGATGACGAGGCAATGAGTGGATGAGAGGTCAAATAGGGTACCCAAGTCCATGGAAGCAAGTGAAAGATATGAGATGAGATATCCCCACCCCGGACACGAAAGCAGAAAAGTGCCATGTTCAAGAGCGACATACTGCCGTCACGGTAATGATTATGGTTCACAAATTTTCTTTTCCCCCCCGCCATTTCTGGCGAGTACCCCAGTTATTTTTGACAAGCTTGATGGGGATAGCATATGCTTGTGTTGTGACAAAATCCGATGTCATTAAGTTTTAACGAGTCTGACAAAGGAAGAGCTCGGTGTCTTTTCATGTTTAGAGAGTTTTAAAAGACAGCAGAAAAGGAAACTCCAGGGATGTCCTTTTTCGTAAAGTTGTGTCTCTCAGGCCCGAAAAAGTATAAAATAATACCCGAAAGAACCACCCGATCATTATGATCGAGGAGTACTTTTCATAATTAGTGATTTCGACCTGAAAAAGTAAAAAAGCGGTCAAAACCATGTCGTTTCGTAACCATTAACGAGTTTGGAACGACAAAAACCCGGTAATCTTTTTATGTTTTAACGGTCAACAAAAAGAACTTAAAACGACCGCCCCTTATTACCATTTAACGAGTCAAGAGGAGCGACTCGACAATCTTTTCCTCTTTAAATGGTCAGAAAAGAGCTGAAAGCGGGCCTCCATTTTTATTTTCTTTAACAAGTCAAAAAGGAAAAATACTCGGCAATCTTTTCATATTTTACGAGTCAGAAAAGAGCGTAAAGCGACTCGTCCTGAAGGAACGAGTGGTATAAAGCATAGCAACTGGTTCCGGTAATAGTGGAACTTACTCGAAACATGTAAAGGTTAAGAGGTTGGCTAATAAAACCACTCATCACTGTGGTTCCTCAGGAAAGGAGAAACAACCAAGTGAAAGCATATGATCGGCCAAAGAGATGGTGGCGATGGAATGAAACAACCAAGGCTCATCTAGCAGAATTTAGCAGATAAAAGGCAATCACGGGATGTAAATTAGGTATGGGTTCATTTTTACACAAGCTTGAACCATGGAGAACTTTGCTTGGATTCGGTTTCATGTTTACACAAGCTTGAAATGAAAAAACTATGCTTGTTAAAAATTTGCATGCCACCTAGTTTCATTTTTTAAGGAGCTTGACATAGGAAGACGAACTATGCTCCGTACGACGTTCATCATAATGAACAGGAATTCGGGGCTTCCAAGAGTGCCTCTCCCGGTGGGAGGTCAACATCTTGGAAGTCAGGACCCAATGCCCCCAGGACACTATGCACGACAGCGGCATCGCTGGTTACAGGCATGGGATAGGTGGCCACGTAGTTGACCTGCGGTGGGGCAGATGCAACTGGTGGATGAACACCGGGAGGGGATGACGACTGCGCAGGGGGGACCCGTGGACAAACAAACGATAATTGATCGATAGTCACAATTCTTCCATCGTGTGGAAAGCAAACCACACGGAAAAGTGAAGAAATGAGGGCCCCCATGGCATAAACATAGTCGCAACCAAGGAGAAGATTGAAATCTAAAGCACCTTAGGTAACCCATACGTCTATATAGACGGTCTTTCCTCCCAAAGTAATAGGGAACTTTGGAAGGAGCCCTAATGGTTGGATAGTCCCCGTCAAAAGCAGTCAGATTCGATGCTACGGGCACAAGCTGTGGGGAACCCAAAGCTTGCCAAGTAGTGGTAGACATAAGACTAACAGATGCACCCTCATCCAAAATAGTGCCAGGTATTTCCTTGTCATAGGCGTGTACCGTGACCCAAAAAGGCACATGAGATGGGAGGCGGAAGGTAGTCAAACGTCTCAAGTCGAAGGAAGTGACTGAACTACTTGGTGGGGGAATCGTATGATTGCCCCCTGCTCGGGAGAGAGCGCAATAGGACTCTCAGGTGTAGGAGAATCTGAGGAGAGGAGAATAACATGAGAATGATGCTCTTCCGAAATAGAGTGGTCGATGGGTGGTGAACTCGAGTCGACACTCTTTCCGACCAATGGTTGGTCTGGAACAGGCTTGGCAGAGCCAGACTCAGGAAGAGGAGGCTGGACAAGAGAGGAATCTTGGTTGATTTCTTTGTCAGCAGGGGAACATTCTGCAATTGCAGAAAGACGTTGATAACCAGTAGGAAGTTGGGTTGAGGGAGCTGTAAGACTTTCCAATACAATAGTGGCTCTATCCATGAATGGACAAAGGTGAAGGGGATGATTGCCTTCACAAAGTTTACAAGGGATTTGAATCTTCTCTTTTCCCTTACCGTTTCCAGGTGATAAGGTAACATTACCATGATCTCCAGAGGACGATGCAGGGCGGTCCGGATCATGAGACCATACTTCTAACACCCTGGGAATGGCAGGACAATCGCGGAGAAGGTGGTCTTCCTTGCACAACTTACAAGGAAATTTGACCTTCCGCGGAGGAGCAAAAGGTGGCTCAACTTGAGTTGTACTTTTAACCTCTCACTTAGGAGTCTTCTTCTTCTTCGTCTTCTTCTTCTTCTTCTTAGCCACCTGGCTACTTGAATCCAGACTTTCGCCAGGCGAAGTAGAAGATGAGGACGCAGAAACAGGCGAAGAAGGGGAGGGGTCCACCTTGGAAGCAACATGATGTTGTTCGGGTGGAGGAGGTGATGGTGGACCCGAACTGAATGGAGGAGCACTAGAGGGTATCTCAGGCTCCTTCCCTGTAGATGGCAGGTAATCTTTTGTTCGAGTACTGATATTGATTGGTATCGTTCCAGCCATAAACACTTGAGAACCAAAGGAAGAGGGAGGCTGAGATGGGTCAGCCACCATTTGAGTTTTTTGAGTTTGTTGTGAGGGATAGGGTTCTTTAAGCACCGCAGGAGTCCCGGGAGTGCCTTTCAACAAACGACTAACTTCGGACCGCCTGGGGCAGTCCTTTGTATAGTGATCCTCATCACAGATAAGACAAGGATACTTGGGTTTGCGTTTGGCACCATCCTCGAGCAGAGGGTTAGGGGCTTCCTGCTTGGGTTGATCTGGCTTATTCTTCAGTTTCCCTTTCTTCTTTGCTTTCGAGGCTTTGTTTGCCATGGTGGTTTGGACGGCATTGACCTCGGAAGTAACATTCGAAGTGGGTATTACCTGGGAGGTGGGTTCATTCGGAGCAGAAGTTATCACACTCGAGACCACCGAGTTTGAAAACAACCATACGGGCAAACCGATGGTTAACCCAGGCACAGACAAAGTTGCGATATACTGAACACCGACATTTCCAACAGAAGGAAATGAACTAGGGTTTCCATCAGGGGGAATACCTTGGCCGGTGGACTCAGGGAAGGAAGCCATTGAGCGAGAAAGAATCCTACTCAAGCTAACGCAAACAAAATCTAATGGGGTAGATGTTATCGTGGCCAATAAATTTTAAGATATTGAACTTGACCTTTTCATATTTTAAGAGTCGAGAAAAGGATAAAAGATGACTCTAGTCTCCTTCGAATATTTAATGAGCACGAAATGACAAGACGCTCACAGGCACCTTTTCTTTTAGGGAGTCCGAAAAGGATCAAAAGTGACTACTCTGGAGACTCTAGGTAAAAGGTTTACCAAACAATCCGTAAAACTGCTTATACACCTTGGCAATCAGATGAAAACCAAGGACTTCCCGTACTGCAGTCAATCTTCCCGAATGCTGTGTTCAGTGCATTACGGCTTGTAAGGCGGCAGACTCGGCTTCCTATGGATAAAGGATAATAGCCTAGTGGGGTCTCCCAATATATACGCGACGGTACGTGGGAGCACAGTCCGTATTGGCACCTATCGTTTCACCGTGGAGGAATCACCCAACCACTTGACGATAAACTACCAAGTTTAAAGACGCCAGAACACGTCTCTAACCTAGACCTCTAGAGTATTTGCGTTATGTTCCAATGCATTGTTATGTTCATTGAGTTTATTTTAAAGTTTATCTTCGATTATGTTGCAGTTTTTGGTCCTACCGTATGTGATATCTCAAAAACTTCTTAAATGCAAACTATATGCCAAAATTATATCATTTTGATTCGATGAATTCTATCTACAGGAGGGTTGAGATCTTTACAAACGAAATGATCACTCAACCAACAACAAAGATCCTAATGCAGCTAATAACAAGAAATGAAATTTTTTCTTTTTCTTTTTAATAGCAACAAATAACAATAAACGCTAACTAATATGATGCAAAAAATTTTTGTTGTTCTTTCCTTTAAGATGGCATGATGCATTTAAAAAAATCTTAAGAGATATGCACAATCCAAGTTCACTCAATGAAATAGAACCAATTCTGAAACACCAAAATGAACCATGCAAGCAAGGAAAAAACACAAAGACTTTCACTGAACCATGTAATCTAAGTTCGAATGAAGTCAAGTGAAATCCAAAGAGGCTAGAAGTGAAATCCAAAGAGGCTAGAAGATCAAGCTTTAACAAATCACTGGATAGGTGCAGAACACAACCAACAAGCTGACTGGATAATCAAGAGACCGAAACTTTCCACAGAAGGCTAGACATGCAAAGTCACTAGATGTTCTAGGGCTGAGACGAAAATCAATAGAAATAAGCAAACAGCTGAAGGATAAAGGCTAAGACCAGTCAAGCAGAGGTTCAACACACTTCCAGAGGTTGTAAGAGATATAAAAAGAGACTGAAATAGCTTTCCACCCACACACAGGCAAAATTTACATGGCTGGCGCGACTGTCAGCCTGCAACTTGCGCTACCACAGGATTGGCGCGAGTTGCTTTTGAGCAACATGCACCAACTGGCGCGACTGTCAGAGTAATAACCACGCCAATTAAGCTTGCCGGCTAGAAAAATAAATAATATGACCTCAGGTCGGGTTGACAGTGCTCAGATGGGTCAAACAGTAAAGAATAAACTCAAAACTGACTCAGGAAGCTCATTCACTCAAGCAAGCAGAAGAAAATTAACATGCAAGACAAAGATCAAATAGCTTCTCCCCAGCGGAGTTGCCAAATTGTTGGGTAGGTAAATCCCCTCTGCGGACAGAGGCGATCCCACTAGCCTAAAACAGAACTAGCCACAATCAAACCACGCTGCTACGCAAGTTCCTAGTTATGCATCAAAGGTGAATTAAGAAGACCAACCTGGAGTCCAATGCTATGATTGAAGCAGAGTTGATATTCCCGCTCCCTCGTTCCAGCAGATCATAAACGAACACCTGCACATGCAAAGGAAGAGACAGATACCAACATAACATCTACCAAGGCACAACTATATTTCAGTCAGAAAGGAAATAAATCAACACATCACCATAATAGACAATGAGATTGGAACTATAATAGCAGTCGCTCATTAATTAATAATAAATAGGAAAAGTTACAACCATGGTTCTGACGTTGAACCTCTCCTGGCTGGGCGAGTAACTATATGTGTCTTGCAATGCATCTCCTCTCCGGAAGCATAACCTCTCTAGCATTCACTAGCATTCCTCCAAGAACTCAAGAACTCAACATCTAGCACTCCATGACTAACGACTATCACTAGCTTGTCAAATGCATAAGGACAAGCTTATATAGATGAAGAAGGGAGGAGGATACGATGAACCGGGACACCTATTGTGGATTAACATTATCCCCAAAAGCCACTAAAGATGGAGATAGGATAGAGCTCGACATAAGACTGATTTTTTATCCTCAAAAAGCTCCATGTAATGAAGGAAACAACAGTCGGGCGTGCGTTAAGGCAAAAAGCATGACCAAACTTTGTTGGCGCGACTGTTGCTCTAAGACAGAGCGCCAATGGTCGCGCCCTCTTTTGAGGATCTCCATGATTGGCGCGGGTAAGATACTGTGGAATTGCGCCAATGGAAAAAGAGCACTTTTCAGGGATAATCTGTAGGAGGTGTCTTCAGGGAACATGAAGTACATACTCAGGGGAACATAATGCAAGTGTTTTTAGACTTTGTCACTTCTTATAACTCTCGGGATGAGTCCTCCAAGGTACGACAAGAGGAGTAACAGGGATGGTGACAAATTACTATGTAACAGAAAGTACAATGAATATGGACACATGCAAAATCCTATCTGGTTGGACTTTTTCAAATCATATCCCTAACCTAATCACCTAGTGCACCATATTTTTATGGTAAGAGTTCCAAGTAAGTGTGTCTCCATCAAAAGATTCACTAGAGCATGCAAGCATGCATCCCTTCTTTGAGATTTGTTTCCTCTACCTAAGATGGAAATTACTCATGCATAAGTATTCTAATTTACTAGGGATCTAGACATTTTTAGTAAGAATAGATCATTCATGCTAAAAATAACAAAATAAAAGCTCTAATAATAGAAAATCTCTATCCAAAATTGAAATTTTTCTAAATTTGAAACAACATATAAACTAGAGCTAATTGAAGGTGTGACATGTGTTCCCTTAGCATACATGCACCCTCTTGTAAATAATAGTATATTTCATTGTCTCTTGAAGCATGCATGTGCCCTCTACCAAAAAATCATTTATATCATTGTCTCCTTCACTTTCATTCAACTTGTTCATCACTGATATAAGGAAAGGGTGGAGGTGCCAAGTTTTTTGTCTTCTCTACTGCCACATCATTGGGAGGATCACTAGCTAAGCAATAGGTAAAATAACTAGACACATGCATTAGATATAGATCATATGTGTATTAGTAATGTGATGCATGTTTGTTTTGGAGCAAGGCTACTTTGGAGCGGGGAGTGACATTTTCAAAAGCTCCTAGGTTGGGAGCGATTTTGGGAGTGAATCTTATGTAATATATATTTTTGTGTATTTTGAGGCATTTATATCAAAAAAATGATGTATAATAATGAATTTGTAATATTCAAAAAAAAAAAAACATAAAGACATGGATTAAACCATAAAACATCATTCATCTAGATCATTGGGAGGATCACTAGCTAAGAAACAGGTAAAAAATCTTAACACGTGCATTTGACATATAACATAGTTCATAGATGTATTAGTAATGTGATGCATATTTGTTTTGGAGCAAGGATACTTTGGAGCGTGAGTGGAAGTGGGAAGCAGAAGTCAAAATAGGAGTGGGGAGTGTCATTTTCAAAAGCTCCCAGGTTGGGAGTGATTTTGGGAGTGAGTTTTATATAATATATATTTTTATATATTTTGATGCATTTATGTCAAAAAAAGAATGTAGAATAATGAATTTGTGATAAAGAAAAAAACATAAAAACATGGATTAAACCATATGAAGTGGGAAGCAGAAGTCAAAACGGGAGTGGGGAGTGTCATTTTCAAAAGCTCCTAGGTTGGGAGCGATTTTGGGAGTGAATTTTATATAATATATATTTTTATATATTTTGATGCATTTGTGTCAAAGAAAGCATGTAGAATAATGAATTTGTGATTAAAAAAATATAAAAACATGGATTAAACCATATAACATCATTCATCTAGTAGTTATAATATTCATCAACCACATGCCCACAAATTACATGTTCTCATTTATATAGCACGTAAGGGTGCACATAGCCAAAATAGCATAGAGTGAAATCCATCTCTGAACTGAAAATACATCAACAAAAAAATAGGCTCTGAATGACCTCTAGCATCTAAAACAATCATGCTACAACATATACCTACATATCATTAAAATCATTGTTTATCTTATGATCTTTGTCACTAATAGCCCCCTCTAAGCACTAACATAAGATAGAAACAATGTAGCATGTCAAGTCAAGGTTTTGTTTGAGTGATGGATACATTTTTAGTAGGATCATGATAGAGGAGTTTGACAAACAATGTCACTAAAATAAAGGTACATAGAGGGCTCGGTGTTCTTGATTAAATACATCTTCCATACCCTAGTACATGATAAAATCCAATGGAAACATTGCAATTCCCCAAATCCTGAAATCTTGAAAAATAGATTGGTCTGTTGGATTTTGAGTGAGATCTAAAATTATTCTTTATCCATATGAAATCTAATGAGGTCATCACCACCCTCAAACATCTTGAGTCATTTCATGGTAGTTAGAAATTACCATGAATTTCATATCAATACAAGGGACATAAGCTTGAATATTATGCTAATTTGGACCTAATATTACCATAGAGGTTTCTTTCTCCCTCCCACTCTAGATACTCCCAAAATAATCCCCAACCTCTATTTCTCTAGCCTGATTGTTTTTTAACTCAGCGTGGCCAATGTATTCTATAAAAAATATCCTATCATACACATATTACTATACAACATATTAAAACCCTTTACCCCCCTATTATATGCTCTATATTATTACATTTTTTCCTCTTTTTATGCTCCAATATGAACACTTGTGTTATGGTATTTATTTGTCAGTGAAGCCCCCATGATGAAGGTAATGTAAATGTTATTGCACTAAATAAGAGTTGTAAGAGAAGTTTGTTTCCAAAACAAAGGAATTGGTGTATATTTCTAATTTGGTGATCAACATTTGGGATTGGTCTCTAGTAGTTTGGTGCTTACAAATATTTACAACAGTGGGGATTTGTGTCTCTAGTAGGTTGGCGCCTTTGAATATTTGTGTTATTTGGGATTGGTGTTTCCGTAGATTGGTGTCTATGAAGATATGTAAGAGCATGTTGGTTCCTACTAAGGCTTTTACTAGTGCGGATTGGCATCTCCTTTAGGTTGGCACCTATAAAGAATTATAAAAAGTATTTTCTTGGTTTTTCTCCCGAATTATGTTCCACATTTTGTAGTTGATAGTTCTCATAAGTGATTTTTTTCGTATGGTTAATGAATGTTTAAAGAAGTAAAAATTTTATTATACTGATTCACCCCACCCCCGACCCTGCACCCACTCTTAGTTTAATTGTGTGCTTGATATTTATATCTCTTAAGGTAAGTATGTGATCACTATATGGGTTCTCAAAGTGATGAATGAAAAGCCTCTCCTCCCTTTATTTGTCAAAAAGGTGGAGGAGTCCAATAGTGGTCCAATACCACAATGAGAAACCAAGATAAATAATGCTTACACCCATATTTGAAGCACTCCAAGTGACACATGTTAAGTTCCAAGGCATGCACATGCATCAAGCAAGTGTCCCAAAGTAAGGATTCCTTAAGAAAGGTACAACATTCTTGCTCCATAGGCCTATAATCCTTTAACATTACTGATGTTCTCTTGCACTAAGTACTTTGTGGACACATCTACATTTTTAGATAGAGAAGAAATTACCTGTTATAGAGTTTTTTGTGAACCCAACATTTCGGACTACCAAGTGAGTCCATCATCCGGGGATGCGTCAATAGATATTCTCCAAATATGATGTATCCAAGAGCTATAATTAGGGTATATATATAAGTTATTGAAGAAAAGTAATTCCTCCTCTATCTAAAACTATCCTCACATGTATGGATTCATTATTTAACAGCTCTTGGATACATCATATTTGGAGAATATCTATTGACACATCTCGTGATGATGGACTCACTTGGTAGTCTGAAACATTGGATTCACAAAAAACTCTATAACAAGTAATTCCTCCTCTATCTAAAGCTACCCTCACCTATATGGATTCATTATTTAACACAAATATACATTGTTATTTTTTCATAAACATATACCTTTCTTTTTTTCCAAAGGGAAAAACCCGTAGTTTTATTAATCTTGAAACAAGAAACAAAGTCATATTATACATATGCTAAAATAATTCTAGAAGATAAGTCTCATGACTTATGATCTAAAAAAAAGAAAACTAAAAAATAATTACAAATGAAAATTAAAAGTTAAGAGTGATTAATAATCTTTTTCTTTCTATTTTCTGCACTTTTTTCCACTCCCTTGAGTTTGGAACAACAAGAGCTATTCCCATTTCACTTCCTATTATCATTGGAGGGGGGTATTTGTCTGACTCTATGCTATCAGAAACATGTTCTCTCTTTTCACCCCCTTGTCCAACTTTCTATAAGTTTCTTGTGTTTTTGCATTTCTAATACCTAGAAATCTTGTACATCAATATCATTTTGCAAGTCGGATACGATTCCATTATGGTCTTGTGTATCTATTTCAACTATGTTTTGGAGAATTCTCTATGGTTTTCACTTCTTATTCATATGAGAAGTTGGTTTTTAGGGGATTCCATCCTTTTGGATTGTGGGCCTCCCCCTTTTTCTCTTTTGGGATCTTTTTTCATGTGGAAATGTGTTCTACAAGTCTCCTTTTTGGTAACAAATTGAACATTTAAATGTCATGTTCTCATAATCTAATACTTGGGTCCACTAAATGTTTTTATGTTTCAATTGAATATGATTAATTAGACCTTTGATAAGGTCCATTTATACACAAAATATAGAAAATGTAATAATACCTTTCTCAATTCTTTCAGGTTCCATCTTTTTGAATTTTCCCATGGTGTTTCTGATTTCCTCTAACACCTTATGGTGCCAAAAAAGGAGGGGCACATTTGGAAGCCTCACCCAAACCATCATTGAGGAGATCACCATTTTTTTGGAATCAAAATCTAGGAACCAAGGAGTTATGAAGAGCCTTTCTCTTCTCTAAAACCATGGCCCCTCATTTAACTCTTTCTCCAATTCTTCCTAAGTATCAATTTGGAAAATAAAAACCCTTTGGAACATAAATAGATATCATAGTTGGGGGTCCAAGAAATAATGAACCACTGATTTAAATCATTAGTTCTAGGCCAAAAATAATTGAACTTACATATAATAGCCTTGGATTGTAGAGAAAAGAATAGGTAGTTTACCTCTCAAAGATTGATCTCCATTACAGGAGATTTTTTCATTGTTTCTACGATATAAGGTCCTTGCATGTGTTGAGGCTAGTCTAAATAGTTGGAATCCCTTCCTTGCATTGCATCCTTGTACGAGTCATATTTTCTATAGTTTCTAGGACCTAGAACTACTCCTTATGGCTTTAAGTTCATTATTATGGTATAGTTCCTTATGATGTTGTAGTTCTTCATCTAGGAAAAATCCTAAAGGATCTTCCCTTCAAAGAGAAGACACTGAGAATTAGTATGAATTCCCATCCTATTATTGATGAATTTTTTCAAGTGTTAGATCAAGTCCAAACCACCAACCAAAAGGAGGACTTCCCATTGATGTTTTTATGAAAATTTGGAAGTTTCCTTGATCCAACTATTTTTGTACTTTGTTCAGCACAAGACTATTAGATCTATTAGAGTCTTCTTGTAAAAATGAATGGCCCATGTATGCAAGCATTTAATCCTCTATATTCTATAAATACATGAAGATCGAATGATTGAAAGATCCTTGAACTAAAGAGAAAGGGTCTTTAAAAATAAACCTAAAGGGCTTTCTCACCATGACCACCTTGAAACAGTCGAACCTATACTAGAGATACAAAATTTTGAGCCCTTATTCGAGATTTTTTCTATAGAATTAGTGTCATAGTGGGTCCAATTGTGGTTGTTTTTTGTTGGGTTGAACATCTTCTTGTCATCAAATGATGGAGACAAAATTGAAAGAAATCAACTTTTGTATCCCTAAGGAAGGTTGGTATCAACTTATCCGTTCCAGAGTTCTCCTTCGAAACCTAGCTCGAAATCATGTCTAGTGGAGTGGCATGAAGAAATTTCGCTTAAGGAAGAAACCCTGAAGCACCACGTGAACTCCATTGATAAATTTCAACTATCTTTGAATTATGTGCACATATCTTGATCTTTTTTGTTCCAAGACATTCTTCAACCCTCCTATCTCTTAACAAACCATTTTTGACCTTTCTTAATATGAGTTTTGATTATTTACATGTTAAATTATGAAGTGAAGTAGGCTACTCAATTAGTATGGCCATGCTCACGATTTTGTTGATTTTGGTACACGTAGTGAAATGAATAAGTAGGATATTGTGAATGACTTTTCACCAGAAACTTCATTAGAAGGTAAAAATCATGCTCTCAACATAATTATCACTTGATTAAAATTTCTCTAGTTTACCCAAAGACATCTCACCAAATGTATTTTCATGAGATCATATTGTTTTTACTATGATTATATTCTTTAACATACTAATAGAGATAAGTAAGTCACCCTTCTATGTATGTGCATGCTTGTAGGTGATTGGATCAAGCAATAGGAGTGAAATCTCTGAGTAGGAGAAAGAATTTCAATTGTTGGAGTGGATACATAAACTACATCAACATGTGAGGGTAATAATGTGCACAACTATATTTTTCTTTTCAATTGTATGAAATATAGGGATTTGATTGTTGGTTCTATTCATCATCCAGTGGATCCTAAGATCGGATCTACGGGACAATAGCCCTTTTCCCTATATTAAAATTGAAGGAAAATATTGACCATCAAAAGGTCCAGGACATTGATATTACAATGCGAGAGCATAACACATAAAACACACATACAAAAATATTTTTCCCTGGATCCCAAAACCGGGACTACCAGCTTGATTTTTCATTATATTCCTTTCAATGTTACAATACAGATGTATACATGCCAAAGCATCCACTACCATGGATTGAAAACCATCGTGTCCAAAACCATGGACCGAAAACCATAGGTAGGTTCGCCCAACCTAATGTAGGGTCCATTTTTTTTTTTCCCAGGGTGCTGCCTCAAACCCCCCTGTGACCCCTTGTAATGAAACGAAGGGGGGGATTTGGCCCCCCTCTAACCCCCTATTCACTATGTAGGTTAGTCGTGGAAAGAATATAACACAACCCAACATTCTCCCACTTGTTTTCTTTCTACAGGGGGGCATAGGAGATCTTAGTCATTTTTCCAGCCGTAAAACGCCCATTGTTTCTCTACACCAGGAGAACTTCTCAGAGCTCACAAATTTTTTCAATGCATCTACAGTATTCTTCAAAGTGTCCACCTTTATTAGCAACACCTTTTTGTCTTCTATCATATCCCTCACAAAGTGATATTGAACATCAATGTGCTTTGTCTTTGAATGATAAGTAGGGTTCTTTGCCAAGAAAATTGCACTTTGGCTATCACAGTCTATCCTTATAGCTCCCTGTACTAACCCCATACTTGAACACAATCTCTGCGACCAAATTGCTTCCTTTCTTGCATGAGTGGCTGCCATGTATTCTGCCTTTGTATTTGATAGTGCCACTACAGATTGTTTCTTACTCATCCAACTGACTGCACCTCCAAATAGGTTAAACACATAGCCACTTGTAGATATTATCTGATCCAAATCTCCAGCCCAGTTTGCATCAACAAAGCCACAGATATACAAAACTCTATCTAATCCTGGTCTTCCTTGGTAGCACAAACCATAATCACTAGTGCCATGCAAATACCTGAAAACCCACTTCACTGCTATCCAATGCTCCTTCCCTAGTTTTGACATAAACTTGCTCAATACTACCACTGCATGTGCAATGTTTGGTCTAGTACAGACCATTGCATACATTAGGCTACCAACTTCACTTGCATATGGAACATGGGACATATCCTCTTCCTCTTCTTGTGCCTTGGGACACTGTTCAGCAGATAACTTTACACCTACAAGAATAGGAACCTTCAGCGGTTTACTATCCTGCATATTAAACCTCTGTAGTATTGTCTCGACACACTTCCTTTGGTTTAACCAAATATTCCTCTTTTCCCAATCTCTTTTAATTTCCATGCCCAAAATATAGTTTGTAGCACCAAGATCTTTCATGTCAAATTTGGAGGACAATTGGGTCTTCAAATCCTGGATAATTTCTTTGTCATTTTAGCCCAACATGGTCACAAATTAATTTAAAATACACATAGTGATCTACTTTTCTTCTAGTGAAGCCAAGTCCCCATATAAATGTATCAAATTTCTGATACCCATACAGAGACTTCTTTAACTTGCATACCAGTTCTTTCTTACCCTTCACCGCAAAGCCTTCAGGTTGCTTCATGTAGATATCCTCTTCTAGATCCCCATGAAGAAATGTTGTCTTCACATCCATATGTTCTACCTCAAAATTAAAAGTAGTAGTAACAAATAAAAGTAATCTAATAGAGGTTACCTTAGAAACAGGAGAAAAAATATCACCAAAATCAATTCCTGACACCTGGGAATAACCTTTTTCTACCAACCGAGCTTTGTGTTTCTCCACCTTTCCTTCTGCATTTGTCTTCTTCTTAAACACCCATTTGCTGCCAATGGGTTTCCTTCCAGTCGGCAACTCTACCAAATCTCAAGCCTAATTTTTGTGCAAAGATGCCATTTCATCCACCATGGCCTCTTTCCAGAGTTTTCCATCCTCTGAATCTATTGCTTCCTTCACAGTTCTGGGATCATCATTATAAATAGATAAAGCAAAATTTGAACAAAAACTAGATGGACTATACCTTTATGGCTACCTTCTTTCTCGAACTGATCTTCTTACACTCGGAGTTTGTGGCTCTTCATCTTCTGATTCCTCCTCTGTTGTAGAGTCTGATTCTTCCTCCTTTAGCTCAAAGTCTATCTTCTCAGGTTCCTTTGGTTGGACTTCATGTTTAATAACATCTTTCACCTCTCTGAACACCACATCTCAGTTGTACACAACCTTCCTTGTTGTTGGGTTCCAAATCTTATAACCCTTTAAACCATCCTTATACCCAATAAGGATGCACTTTTCAGATTTACTATCCTACTTGGTTCGTTTCTCCTTTGGAAAATGTACGTATGCATCACATCCAAACACCCTCGGATGTGAAAGAGAGGGTTTTTGACTAGTCCATACCTCTTGTGGAGTCTTATCCTCCAACACTGATGAAGGTGATTTGTTGACCAGGTAACATGCTATCTCCACCGCCTCTGCCCAGAATTCTTGTCCTAACCTGACACCATTGAGCATGCTTCTTGCCCTTTCCATCAACGTCTTGTTCATTCTTTCTGCAGCTCCATTTTTCTGAGGTGTATATGGAGTAGTCCTCTGCCATGCAATACCACACTTCTTACAGAATTCTTCAAATCCATTATTGCAAAACTCCCCACCCTTATCTGTCCTCGACACCTTTATCTTCTTCTCTGTCTAGTTTTCCACCAGAGCCTTAAATTCTTTAAACCTATCAAAGACTTCAAATTTCTTCTTAAGGAAATATATCCATGTATTCCTTGAGAAGTCATATATAAATGATACATAGTACACAAACTTACCTAGTGATGGAACCTTCACGAGTCCAAACACATCACTATGCACAAACTCTAATATCTATTTCGCCCTCTTACCACCAGAGGGGAAACTCACCCGATTCTGCTTCCCATATACACAATTTTCATAGAAATCAATATCTAAAGAGCTATTACTCATACCTTCTACCATACCTTTACCATGAAGTATTCGAAGGCCCTTCTCTCCAATATGTCCAAGCCTTTGATGCCACAGGATGGTCTTCTCTCCAGAGACCACTAGATTTTCTGCTCCACTTTTAGGAACCACAGAACTGTTGCACCCATCAACAACAGTGCTACCTTGTAGCTTGCACAAAGTTCCAATTCAAACTCCCCACATCAATACTAGTGCTCCTCAAACCATCTTGCAGGTATCCTTCTTGAACACTGTTTTTACACCTGCATAATCCAACTTGCTTACAGAAATCAGATTTCTCACTAATGCAGGAATATGCAGAACACCTGGAAGTGTTCTAACCCTTCCACCTTGAAACTTCAACTTTAATTTTCCGCAACAAACAATTCTAGCCTTCCTATCATCCCCTATGAATACATCACCACCATCGTATTTATCATACTCGCAAAACCACTCTCTATGGGGAGTTAAGTGAAAGGATGCACCTGAGTCAATCAACCATGCCTCATGATCTGCATGTGTACTTGAAGAATCCAAGTACACATCCCCACCTTCATCTGAGGTGGTTTTCGCCTCTACAAAAGAAGCATCATCAGATCCCTTTCCTTTGTCAAGAGCTTTAGATTTGCAGTGCCTTTTGTAGTGCCCTTCCTTTTCGCATTTCCAACACACCACCTTTACAGGTTTTCCTGGAGATTTAGATCTCCCTCTAGATTTACATCTCCCACTCAATGACTTATTTTTTTTCTATTCTGGGAGTGTCCTTGTACAGACAAGGCATCACCATTCTAGCTCTCCATATTTTTCTGTCTCATCTCCTCCGTCAGCAAGGATGAGACTATTTCATCAAACTGCAAGGTAGTTGCATTTCTACCTATTGCAATATCCAGACTATCCCACGAATATGGTAGATAACACAACAAACTAATGCACTTATCTTCATCTGAAATTTTGATATCAACAAACGATAGCTAACTTACCACAGTATTAAACACAATGAGATGCTATGTCACCGAGTCTCCATCTTTCATCCTCTGGTTATACAGCTTTTTCTGTAGGAACAATTTATTCACTAGAGACTTAGATTGGTACAAAGTTCCTAACTTGTCCCACAAAGCCTTCGCTATAGCTTCCCCTGATACATTCAACAATATTCAATCTGAAACACACAATCATACTATGCTCTTTGCCTTCTGATCCAACTTCTTCCATTCTTCATTTGACACTCTCGTTGATTTAGTACTCATATCTACCGTGATCCACTGATCTTTATCCACCAACAGATCTTCCATCTTGAGTTTCCACAACTCAAAACTCGACCATTAAATTTCTCGATCTTTATCTTTCCACTACTCGCCATCTTCTTTCACCACCAAAATCGATCTCGCAAATCTCCCACTGAACAAGGTCTACCACAGGCCCGAGCAAAATCCCTCAGCAACAAAGGCATCCCCTTGAAGCCAAAACAACTCTAATACCAAATGTAGGTTTTAACCCCATATATAAATTACCTACATACGAATTCTAAAACACAGAAAATAAACAATGTGAGAGTATAACACATAAAACACATATACACAGAGAATTTTCCCTGGATCCCAAAATTGGGACTACCAGCTTGATTTTTCGTTATATTCCTTTCAATGTTACAATACATATTTATACATGCCAAAGCATCCAATACCATGGACCAAAAACCATTGCGTCCAAAACCATGGACTGAAAACCATAGGTAGGTTCACCCAACCTAATATAGGGTCCAATTTTTTTTTTCCTGGGGCATTTCCCCGGACCCCGTAGAGGGGGGCTGTCACCCCCCCTGTGACCCCCCCCCTGGCGCAACAAAGGGGGTGCTCCGCCCCCCCTCTAACCGCTCGATTTACTACGTAGGTGAGTCGTGGAAAGAATATAACACAACCTAACAGAAACAATATAGTGCACCTCCTAGAATGTAACAATTAGCGACATTTGTGTGACATGTACTCTTCTAAGGAGGATGTAAGAACCCTAGAATCTCCATACTTGTATGCCTAAAACAATTTCACAAGATTTGGAATTAAATTATATGGAGGGAATGGGACACGAGGTGTTATATCTTCCTTAGAAAAGGAAACAAATTGGAACAAAATGCATCTCTAATCTAAGAAATGGAAATAATGAGACTTAATGAAATGAAATCACACAAAATATGATGAATAAAGTAAATTGAAATGAAATGAAAATCATTAAACTAATACAATTATTATTCTATATAGTTTATTCATCTTATCCTAATAAAATCAAAGAAGTAAAAAATTTTAGGTAAAAGCATATATTCAATGTAACTAGCAACTAAATTCATCATTATTGTGGATTACCTCTATGCTTGGTTATCAAAAAAACAATGAAACATCAAACCTAGAGTAAGTATACATTGGAACATAAAATGAAAATCATTAAACTAATACAATTCTCATTCTATATAGTTTATTCATCCTATCCTAATAAAATCAAAGTAAAACATTTTAGGTAAAATTATATATTCAATGTAACTAGCAACTAAATTCATCATTATTGTGGATTAACTCTATGCTTGACTACCAACAAAAACAATGAAACATCAAACTAGAGTAAGTATACATCAGAACCTATTTCATAGCCTAGAAAAATCTTACAATGGGGTGATCATCAAGTAGAGGAAATGCAAAGGAACACCATAAACCTCCTATACTATTTCACACTTCTTCAATCCATAGGTAGATGGGGTTGATGTAATCGTTGGTCTTAGAGCTAAAATTGCACCATTCATTAGTGCTACTCATAGAACCATTTAGTAAAATGGGTTTTAATGGTGACTCTGATTGAAACCTATGAGAAAATGGTTTCCCATCTTCAATGCATCTAGTCACATACATAAACATATGGTGATAAAACAAATAAAATATTAAAAAAAGACATGGAAACATGTGACTTATGGATATCTACTTTGGCACATGTGGTTGAAAGCTCGTGAAATAGGTATTGTTGCAGCCTTCTGTTATGAAACCAGCTCAAGAAAAGATAGAAAAGATAGATCAACGCCTTAGAATTCAGCCTCTTCGAGGGGGCAACCTCCTTTACATTACATAAATGAACAATTCTTGGATGATACAAATGACAAAACCTCATTTCTATATATAGGAGTCTAAGGAGTCACAATATAATCCAGCCGACCTAACAATAATAATATAAAGCCACAAAAATAACAATAGAGGGATTCTATGGGGCACAGAAATAACAATATGGGGGTAATAGGGGCACAACAATATAAATAAGGGGTATAACTACAATAGTAATGGGGTAATCACTAGTATTATAGGGACCCAACATGCCCCTCTCCTTCCAAAAAAGTGTTTTCCTCAACGCTTGAGTAGTTTTGGATACTTCTGCATAAAATTCTCATCCTCCCATGTGGAATCTTCAGTGGATAAGTTCTTCCACTTGATAAGATACTCTGAAATTGATCGATTTCGTAGCTTTCGAGTTCTTATTTCTGTGACTTCTTCCGGTTCCAATATAATTTTTCCTTCCTCGTCAAATTCTGGCAATATTGTTTGAATTGGGAGCTTGTCACTTATAACCTTCCTTAAACATGAAACATGGAAAACTGGGTGCAATCGGGAAGCTGCAGGAAGCTCCAATTTGTATGCCATAGTACCAATCTTTTGCAACACCTTGTACGGACCATAATACTTTGGTGATAATTTATTATCCTTCTTAGCTTGCTTTAGGGACATTTGCTTATATGGTTGTAGTCGTAGGAATACCCAATCACCTACATCAAAAATTCTTTCACTGCGATGTTGATCTGCCTGTTGTTTCATTCTATTTTGTGCCAACACGAGGTTATCTTTTAAGAGTTGGAGGACTTGTTGTTGATGTTTGATGTGATGTTCCACTGCCTGGACCTTAGAATTTTCTCTTAAATATGATGTGATGGATGGTGGTTGATACCCATAAATTGCCATAAATGGGGTCATTTTTGTTGTTGTATGGAAGGAAGTGTTATACCACCATTCAGCCAGAGGCAACCATTTGACCCATTGTGTCTGTTTATCAGATACAAAGCAACGAAGATATCCTTCCAAACATTTGTTTACTATCTCAGTTTGCCCATCAGATTGAGGATGATAAGATGAGCTATGATCTAACTGAGTACCAAGACAAGAAAATAATTCTGTCCAAAAATTTCCAGTGAAAATGGGATCTCTGTCACTTACAATAATCTTTGGGTTTCCACGTAGCTTTTGAACTGTTTCCGTAAATGCAGTAGAAACTATACTGGCTTTACATGGATGTGATAATGCACAAAAGTGTGCATACTTGGTAAGTCTGTCAACTACCACCATGATGAAACTCTTTCCCTCATACTTGGGTAAACTTGTGATAAAATCCATTGAAAACTCCTCCCAACGTTAGCTTGGAATGGATAAAGGTTGTAATAGACCCGGTGTATTAATTGTTTCAACTTTATTTTGCTGGCAAACCAAACATTCCGCCACAAAATTTTGAATATCTGATTTAAGGCCATCCCAAAAAAATTCCTTCTTAACCCTGTGGTAAGTTTTTAAAAATCCTGAGTGCCCTCCTAAGGGAGAAGTGTGCAATTCCATAAGAATATTTTGTTTTAGCTGGGAATTCTTACAAAGGTATAAGTGATCTTTGTACCATAACGAATCATTTTGCCAGCTAAATGTATCAGAAGTACTGGAATCTTGTTGTAGCTTTCGAATAAGTGCCCACACTTCTTCGTCATTCTTCCATTCCTCCCTTGTTTCGTTTATCCAATCTGGTTGGATAATAGAAATGGCACACAACAATGCTTCCACATCCTCATCCTTTCTTGAGAGTGCATCTGCCACCACATTTTGCTTCCCTTTTTTGTAGATGATTTCAAAGTCATAACCCAACATCTTTGTGACCCACTTTTGTTGCTCTTCAGAGGATAATCTTTGTTCTAAAAAGTATTTAAGGCTATCATGATCCGTTTTTACCTTGAAGTGTCTGCCCATTAGGTAGGGTCGCCATTTCTTAAGTGCATGGAGTATTGCCAACATTTCATTCTCATAAATAGCTTTGCTTAAAAACTTTCCCTTGATTGGACGACTTTCAAAAGCAATGGGTCTTTCATCTTGCATTAGAACAGCACCAATTCCATTTCCTGAAGCATCACATTCCACAATAAATGTTTTTGTGAAGTCCGGCGTAGCTAAGACCAGTGCTTGGCACATTGCCTCTTTAATATGTTCAAAGGCCTTTGTTGCTTCCGGAGTCCATGAAAATGAATCTTTCTTCAATAATGTTGTTAGAGGTGCTGCTATTCTCCCATAATTCTTAACAAACTTGCGATAATACCCTGTCAACCCAAGAAATCCTCGCAGATGCTTTATGGATGTGGGGATTTTCCATTCCTTAATGGATTTAATTTTGCTAGGGTCTACCTTAACTCCTTCATGAGATACAATATGACCCAAATATTCCACCTCCTGGACTCCAAAGAAACATTTGGATCTTTTTGCATATATTGTTTCTCCTCCAATAGTTGTAGCACCCTATTAACATGTTCAACATGATCCTTCCAAGCCTTGATGTAGATTAGTATATCATCAAAAAATACTAACACAAATTTTCTAAGGAATGGTTTGAAAATTGAATTCATCAAACCTTGAAATGTTGAAGGTGCATTGGTAAGGCCAAAAGGCATGACCAAAAATTCATAATGACCCTCATGAGTTCTAAATGTCGTTTTCGGAATGTCTTCAATCTTCATTCTAATTTGATGATATCCCAAACGAAGATCCAACTTGGTGAAGTAAATTGATCCATGCAATTCATCCAATAATTCATCAATAACAGGTGTTATCACAAAATCAAGCACTGAAAGGCTGTTGATCAGGTAGACTTTGTGCAACTATTTCAAACCAGACTTTTGACTAAGGCTTAGCCTCCTTAGCCTGAGAGGGCTCTCTCAAAAGGTTATTGATTTTGACTATTGATGAGATGGCTAACTCTTGCAAAGTAAATTTAACAAATATGTTGGCTGGACAGACATTACAAAGACTTCCATTGGGCTTATGGAGTTAATCATCCTTCAGTAAACTATAACACTACTCATACATAGAAGTCAGGGCATGTAATGTTTAAATACTCAAAACACATCTCATGGAAACTTCAGCTTACAAATACACACAGGAAATCAGAGCAGCAAAGTGAATTCTGAGTGATTGTGTATATATACAACTGTAAAAACATAAAGGATAAAACAAAACCACATATCTTGAGCATTTGAAACACTGTATGAATCCTGAGAAGAAAAGTAGTCACTTGTATTACTGAAAATGAGTTTGAACACAAGCCAAAATAACACTCTGTTTTCTCAAATATCCAACCCTCATTACATAAAAGTTTCAACTATATATAGAAACATAACTTTAACTACTTTGAGCTTCCTCCTCCAGCATGAGGGGAGCTCGATGACTGCCACTAATTACCCCTATCCACTATTGAACTAACTCATTAAATACAATAAGTGCTAAACTGGAATTTTAAAGAGTCCTAATTTAACTATAACTCTAATTTTATCCTCCTCGTAGAATGATTCTTTCTTGTTCTTTGACACCTGTCTCCTTTTAGTTTGGCCAAAATGGCTGAGAAAAGGATTCAATGTCCCATACTAGCTTTGGATGCTGAATGCTTTGATGGTTCAGTGATGTTAGGAGAAAACCCCTGTTTTTCCGGCTCCAGTCTTCCACCACTTATTCGAAAATGCAGCAGCATGTCTCCAACTCTTTAATATCCCAAAAATGT
Source organism: Pinus tabuliformis (assembly GCA_031772625.1). Lineage (NCBI taxonomy): Eukaryota > Viridiplantae > Streptophyta > Pinopsida > Pinales > Pinaceae > Pinus > Pinus tabuliformis. Next base: position 847,568,983 of record CM062809.1, on the reverse strand, counting down.
AGAGCACCACCATGTTTCCAGATGTGTTGGAGGCTTCGTTGATGGAAAGGTGTGCAAGCCAAGTCTCCTCGTATGCAACTCCTTCCAAACCCTAATGACCGGTAATAAAGTGCCTTTATAATCAAAACTTTAACTTGAGCCAAAACATTTCACTTTTACAAAGGTACACCTGTCATCATTTGAGTGGCTATGCTATCTTCATTTGGTCTCTTAAATGTCCCTCAGATGTTTCCTTTGAAAATTTCTGATCATCCTATCAAACTGTTTGTCTGCATTAAAAAACAACACCTACAGCAGTTTTGTAGCGCGCTACGAAGCTGCTGAATTTGCTAAAACAGTGTGTATTTGCCCTGAGGTATTTACTGCTTGGACCTTTAATTTTTTAAACCTTCTTTACATGTGGCAGAGATCTATATGTCCTCAAAATAATGAAACTAAGCAAAACTTTACAAAACTTAGAACAACACCTTTCTCAACATCAGTTAGCAGCTATTTGACCTAGCTGTGCCTTTAAGTCTGCAACCTCCTTCCTCAAGGCTTTGTTTTCAGCTCTTAAATGCATGTTTATTTTTCTAATGGATTTGGCCTGTTTTAGAGCTGGAACAGTCCATGTGTAAACATCAGCTACTGAATCCACCTGGCTTACTAGGTTTTTACTTCCTCTCAAAACAGCTTTTCGATAATTTGCATACCTGACTGCAAACTCCCTAGTGGCACTCTTCACCTTGGCAATTACATTTTTTGCTGCCTCCAACTGGTTCTTTATAGCTATAATGTTACCTCCTTGGGAAATAATGACTGTTCTATTCTTGTCTTTTTGCTTAATTTTCTCTGCCTCCTCTGTTCTGGACAATTCCTCTGCTACCTCTGTTTTGGGCAATTTTTCAACTTCCTCTGCTCTAGGCAGCTTCTCAGCTTCCCTTACTTGTTTTCTTGTAACATGTCTTCTTGGTTTGAAGATAAATTCATCACCTGGTTCATGAAACCTTAGTTTTTTTGAAGCTTTAGATTTCTTAGTGCTTTCTGGTGATGATTGAGTCAAATCAATGTGCATTGGTTCAATATGCACCGCTTCAACCTGCTCAAACTCAATGGCCTCAAGCAAATCACTCAAGCTGGCCTTAGATATCGGGCTTTCCTCAACAGTTAATGCTTTGCCTTTTTCTTTGCTTATTTGACTCCTTGTCCTAACTCTTGACACTGTTTCAGATCCACTTGGTCCAGGTACAGTTTTCTTATGCTTAGCTTCTTCTTTTGATGATGGCTGAGGTTGCTCTTTAATGATCAGTGGCTTCACTGATTTTCTCAACTGTGACTTGGCCTTCTGAGGAATATATGTTGCAAAACGAACGAATCTGCGATTTCGTAGCGCAGTTAGTTATGAATTGGCATAATGCGCTGCGAAACGGCTTGATGCTGACGCGCTACGAAATGGCTAAACAATGATTACGCTGCAAAACTAACCAATGAGACTGCGCTGCGAAATTACGGAAAGGATTGGTGCCATGGATAAGACAAGACATGGCTTTAGCAATCATGATGGAGGATGACCAATAGGATTAGAGAACGATTTACATCAAACACCTTTAAAACTTCAACCCTAAGTAAGAAACATAGGACAAAAACCATTTGACACCAACTTTTGACATTTAACTTGGACAAAGGATTATATACATATGTTTATAGTTCTAAGTGATAACAGTGGCTCCACTTGGGATAGTGTGCTCCTGTAGTACACTAAGAACTCGTAGATCCAGTGCTTTATCCATTCCTTAAAAACACACACACAGTTGACAAGCATTCCTTTCTAGCTTTGTGGGCCTTCTCCTCGGGCTAAATCTTTTCTGTTCAGCGTGTCATTTATTTTCAACAGGAAAGATTCATAAAACGGTTATATACAATGCTCATGAGATACTTGGCAAACCTTCATTGATTGTAATGCTTTAAGAACCTGCCATTAACAGGTCCTCCAGCATATGGTGTTCCATCAACTTCCTGCAGAATGTAGGTGTTATTTCCATGGAAAGCAGAAATCTGATATGGCCCCTTCCACAAATTTTCAAATTTACCATGTTTACCTTTCTCTTCAATTCTGGCTTCCCATTTCAGGACTTTATCATGAATCTGAAATGTAACCTCTTTGATCTTCTTGTCAAATGCTCTCTTGACCCGATTCTGGTTTTGTTGATGACCTTCAAACACCTCACTTCTTTTCTCCTGCAAAGCTATTAGCTGATTTATCCTTCGTTGTATGGCATTTGGTTCCTCTTCTAATCCTTGAATCAGCTTCATAACTGGTACCCCGAGAGAAGTTGGGAATATAGCCTCTGCTCCATACACAAGTTCATATGGTGATGTTCCAATGGACCTCTTTGTGAAAATCCGATCAGCCCACAAGGCATACTTCAGTTTCAAATGCCAAGCCTTTTTATTTTATTGTAGTATCTTCTTAATAATTCTCACAAGACTCTTGTTTGAACTTTCAGCTAAGCCATTTCCCTGTGGATAATAAGCAGTGGAATGACCAAGGGAAATGTGGTATTGATGACAAAAAATTATCAGCCTTTTGGACTTAAAATCCTGGGCATTGTCTGTGATAATCTTGATTGGACAACCAAACCTTGATAAGATCTTATTTTCTAAAAAGGAAATTATCACTGAATCATTTGCTTGCCTGGTAGGTATTGCCTCTATCCACTTTGTAAAATAATCGGTGGTTGTGAGAATCCAGCGATGCTGTCCTGATGAAGGAGGATGGATTTCCCCTATAAAATCTAATCCCCACTGCTGGAAGGGTGCTTCCACATAAATAGGAACCAAAGGCATTGGCATGAGCTTTCTCTTTCCTTCAAATACTTGACATTCATGGCATGATGCTATCTTTTTATAAATATCTCTGAACATAGTTGGCCAAAAATATCCAGCTCTCAAAACTTTGTTTGCAGTGGCTTTCCAATAGTGATGGCCTCCACAATCCCCCTTATGAAATTCATCAATTACCTTATCAGCTTCTTCTTCAATGAGACAATTTAATAATATTCCTCCTGCATCCTTCCAAAATAAATTTTGTTCATATAAAAAATATCTGAGAGATTTCAACTTAGTGAACCGAGCTTTAGATTTTGACAGGTTATCAGGGGCTCTATTGTGCTGCAAGACAAATTCTACATCTTTATACCACTCAGAGATAAAAAAAAATTCATTGATTTGAACCAATTCTCCTTCATTCTCAGAAATTTCTAATATTTCTGTGTTTAAATTGATACCAATGCAGTCCAGATTTGACTAAGTCAACAACTTTGCTAAGCCCTGACCCTTTACCAACTTGGTGGGCTTGATCTCAATGTCATACTCCAACAACTTTGCTATCCATTTCCCTCTTTTTCCATCTGGGTCAGCTTGTGTAAGAATATCTTTTATAACAACACTTGGCACGTATGCAACAATATGAGAGTGCAACACATAAATTCTGAAGTCCTTAATTTCTTTCACCAGTGCATATGCTTTCTTTTCTAAGATATTATATTTCAATTCAGCATTAGCCAATGTCTTGCTAAAGAAAGAAATGGGCTGCTCAGTACCTTGACTTCCTTTCTGCAGTAAAACTCCAGCAATTGTATCTTCAGAAGCAAATGTGAAGATCAGAAACTCCTTGGTGAAATCCAGGCTGATGAGGACTGGTGCTTGAGTGAGTGCCTTTTTGATCTCTTCAAATGACTTCTTTGCTTCAACTGTCCACCTAAAATCTGCTCCTTTCCTTAACATTTTTGTTATATGTTTGACTACTTCAGCAAAGTTAGGAATGAATCTTCTAACAAAATTAACCTTTCCAAGAAAGGATTGAATCTCTTTCCTACTCCTTGGCAAATCTAGCCTTTGAATAGCACTAACTCTATTAGGATCAATCCTAATTCCCTCTTCAGATATAATATGTCCAAGCAGTTTGCCAGAAGTTAAAGCAAAGATACTTTTGGTTGGGTTTAAAGAAATACCAAACCTTCTACACTTCAGTAAAATCCTTTCAAGGTGCTTTAAGTGGTCTTCTTCCTTCTTTGAAAAGACTGTGATATCATCAAGATATACCACCACTGATTTATCTTTTTCTTCAGCGAAAGCAATGTCCATAGCCCTATGGAAAGTTGCTCCTGCATTCATGAGGCCAAAGGGCATCTTTGCATACATAAATGTGCCCCATGGTGTAGTGAAAGTTGTCTTCTCCTGATCATCTGGATGAACAAGGATCTGATTATACCCTGAGAAGCCATCCAGCATAGACATTCTTTGTGAACCAACAATATTTTGCAAAATGAAATCCATTTTGGGGAGAGGGTAATTATCTTTCAGTGAAGCCTTGTTTAAGTTCCTGAAGTCTATGCAAATTCTAATCTCCCCATTCTTTTTCCTGACTGGTACCAAGTTAGCAAGCCAATTTGAGAATCTGATTGGAACAATAATTTTTGCATCAAAAATCTTTTTCACTTCTTTTTCAATTAGTGGCATCAGAAGGGGATTAATCCTCCTTAATTTCTGCGTAAAAGGCTTCTCATTTTGCTTAATTGGAATGGTATGTTGTATGATTGAAGAATCATACTGTTTCAAATCAGCATAGCTCCATGCGAAAACATCAATAAATTTCTTCATCATTTCAACATATTTGTCCTTCATATCAGCTGATAAGAACTTTGAAATCTTGACTAATTTGGGCACAACTGAGTCACCTAAATTACAGCTTTCTATTTCCTCTTCATTAGCTTGCAATCTTGGTGCTTTAAACACATCATTTTGATTAAATAAATTTTCAAGTGGAATAAGGCCTTTAGGAATTAGGTTGTTTTGTAGCTGCAACACTTCAGACTTTTCCCTTGTCTCTATTAACATATTCTGCTGATCTATTTGATTATGCTCAAATTCCTCTTTCAATTCAAGAAAATTTCTTACCTGCTGATCATCTTCAAAGACTTGCCAGTTTATAATATTATCTGGGATGACTGGTCTATGGCGAATTTTCACTTCATAGCTATCAGAAGAATGTTTAGGAATAATAAAAAGACTAGCTGCAACAACAAGAGAATCTGCAATAGAATTTTGATCTCTGGTTTTAATAGTGAAGGAATAGGATTGAAACTTTTCCAACAACTCCAATACTAAATTTATGTAGGCTCTCATCCTGACATCTTTTGTTTGATATGCACCTTGTACTTGCTTAATAATCAATTCAGAATCTCCACAAACAGCAATGTTCTTTGCCTTCAACTCTATCAAGGTTTCCAGGCCTAAAACCAGAGATTCGTACTCAGCCATGTTATTGGTACAATCAAAGTTCAGTTTGTATGACAGGAACTTACTTTCTTCAGTTGGACTAGTGATCCAAATCCCAGCTCCTGCGCCTTCTTTCCCTGCTGCTCCATCAAAGTATAGGGACCAGCAACCAGTGATGTCTCTTTCATTTCTCTGTTGTACCTCCTGACACTGATTTTTTGCATGTTCATCTTGTGATTCTTTTCCAACTGATTCATTGAAAAGGATAGCTGATCCAAGACCTGTATCACAAGAATAAATAGGAAAATTCTGAGGCTTGTCCTTGCTGCTTACCATATATGCCATCCTTGTTTCACGATACAACCTCCTTTGTTCACCAAACACTGGAATAGTAGCATATGTCAGATCCATTTGATGGTACCCTTGATTTTTGCTGCCCATGACCTTGAAAGAAGCATCCCAAACTTAGGTGGAATGTCTGCAACAACAATGTCCATGATAGTTTTTTTTGCTAGGATTTGTGTGAGTGCCACAACAACATCTTTTATCAACCCAATGCAATGAACTCTCTTTGAATCAAAAGAAAATAAGTCCTTGTATGGTCTAGTTACTTCTAATCCCAGTCTTTCCATAATTACCTTGGGCATGAGATTATGTGATGCCCCTGAATCCAGCATAGCATTATGTAGAGTCATATCATGGATATTAATGCTTATATAAAAAGGAGGAAACTCATCATTTTGTTCATCCTCAAGTCTTGGTCCTAATCAGATAATAGGATTATCCTCTTGCACATTTAGAATATCAGCCCCTCCTGGTGGAGAATTAAGCATTTCCACAATCCTGCTTCTATATTTGTCTACTTTCATAATTTCATTGAATGGGACTGATATTTTAATTTTTGCAATCTCATTTTCTATATTAAAAATAGAAGTAGACCTTTCAAGTTCCTTAGGAGGTGCAGGGTTTTTAATATCCTTTCTATCAACGGAGGAATCACCTTTACCATCAATCTGCTTTGACTTTTCCTTTTTATCTTCAACTGCCTTTGAAATATTCTTCTTGGGCTGTGCTTTATTTGCTGTAATAGGGACATCTCGGTTTCTGAGATTGTACTGCTTCTGAATCTCAAATATGGCATGCTGATAACCCTTTAAGAAATCTGAAGGCTCCTCTTCTGCCTTTACCAAACTAGACTCATCATGTTCCTCCTTAGTTAAGAAAATTTCTGAGTCTTCCACACCAAAACAATGAATAGATTCCTCAGGTACTTCAGGTTCTTCTTCTTCATCCACCATGTTTTGTTGGAAAGGAGATCTCACTGGAGGATCTGCTTGCTGATTTCTATTGTCTCTTGGCCTTTGCTGATTTTGAGGCCTTCTAAATTGAGGATTCCTAAACCGAGGCTCTTGTTGTGCTTGGGGAGCAGCAGTATTCCCAAGTGCTAATTGATCCATCAATTTCTCCATCGTTTTCATCATGGTTTCAAATTTGTCTTCTTGAGCAGAGGTAGAAGGCTTCTCTTCTTCCTTTATCTTAGTCTTTGTCATCTTCGACTTCTTAGCAGCAAGCATATTCACATCTACCTTAATTGCATCATTTTGCATTTCAGCCAGAGTAGCAGACTCTCTTTCTCTGAGCAAAAGAGAGAAATCTGAATCAAATGACTCAGCATATCTTAACTGTGCCAAAGCTCCAGGAGGTTTCAAATGTGCTGGAATAGAATTATATACTTTATTAAACCTCTTAGAAAAGTTTTGGACAGTTTCATCTGGAGCTCTTCTTAGACTATTATATTCAGTGAGGGCTTGAACAGGATTGGTTCTATTTCCCCATTTCCTCAGAAAGCTATCTTCAAACTCAGCCCAACTGTGAATGCTACCAGCTCCAAGGGCTTTAAACCATTTTCGGACTTCCCCAATGAAAGTTTGAGCAAACAGTCTTAATTTTACATCTTCATCATCCACTTCTTCCCTATCAACAAAATCATTGAATCTATCCACATGTTCTTCAGCTGTAATGTCTTCATCTCCTCCCCATGTTGGAATTCTAGCAGCATATTTACTAGGGAGATCATGCAAAACAGCAGGGAGAGCTAGAGGAGCATACCTAGCAGGTACAACCATAATGAAAGGAGGAGCAGGGATAACAGGTATTGTATGACTAGGGGGACCAGAACTAGTATGAGATGTTGTCTGAGGACTATTTGGACTAGCAGAGGCAGAAGATAAAGTATGAGTACGGAAAGGGCTATTGGGACTTTGTAAACCACTGACAAAAGAACTCCAATTTGGGAGAGGTAAACCAGTTTTAGATTTAAGCAAAACTTCAAAAGGGTCAAGCTCCTTGAGCTGTTTCAAGTCCTCCTCCTCTAATAACAATTAAGAAGTAACAATTTCCCAAAACTCTTCTTTATCTTTTTGTGACACTAAAGATGAAGTATCAATGCCTTTCTTTTGTAAATCCAAAATGATACCAATAAGTTCTTCTTCGTTTTCAGACCTCAACAAGACTTCTTGAATTTTATCATCAACAATTTTATCTTCAGGACTTCTAGAAAACTCAGGAAACAAAGACTTTGAAATATTTGAAGTACCTGGTATATCAGAAAATATTTGTCTACTCCTTGAGATGATATTAGGATTTTCCACAGGACTAGGTGGGTTTGGGTCAGGATTACTCCTTGTATATCTTCCTCTCGAAGCCACCTTTTAAAATTTAAGAATTAATGGAGTCACCAAGGTAGAATGCAGCCTCGAAAACCTTTTTGAGCTCCTGCTACCTTCAGAAGTTCAATCTTAAAATTTCGGGAATGAGTAATCTTCAGGCTCCCGGCAGACACACCAAAATGTTATCACAAAATCAAGCACTGAAAGGCTGCTGATCAGGTAGACTCTGTGCAACTATTTCAAACCAGACTTTTGACTAAGGCTTAGCCTCCTTAGCCTGAGAGGGCTCTCTCAAAAGGTTATTGATTTTGACTATTGATGAGATGGCTAACTCTTGCAAAGTAAATTTAACAAATATGTTGGCTGGACAGACATTACAAAGACTTCCATTGGGCTTATGGAGTTAATCATCCTTCAGTAAACTATAACACTACTCATACATAGAAGTCAGGGCATGTAATGTTTAAATACTCAAAACACATCTCATGGAAACTTCAGCTTACAAATACACACAGGAAATCAGAGCAGCAAAGTGAATTCTGAGTGATTGTGTATCTATACAACTGTAAAAACATAAAGGATAAAACAAAACCACATATCTTGAGCATTTGAAACACTGTATGAATCCTGAGAAGAAAAGTAGTCACTTGTATTACTGAAAATGAGTTTGAACACAAGCCAAAATAACACTCTGTTTTCTCAAATATCCAACCCTCATTACATAAAAGTTTCAACTATATATAGAAACATAACTTTAACTACTTTGAGCTTCCTCCTCCAGCATGAGGGGAGCTCGATGACTGCCACTAATTACCCCTATCCACTATTGAACTAACTCATTAAATACAATAAGTGCTAAACTGGAATTTTAAAGAGTCCTAATTTAACTCTAATTCTATCCTCCTCGTAGAATGATTCTTTCTTGTTCTTTGACACCTGTCTCCTTTTAGTTTGGCCGAAATGGCTAAGAAAAGGATTCAATGTCCCATACTAGCTTTGGATGCTGAATGCTTTGATGGTTCAGTGATGTTAGGAGAAAACCCCTGTTTTTCCGGCTCCAGTCTTCCACCACTTATTCGAAAATGCAGCAGCATGTCTCCAGCTCTTTAATATCCCAAAAATGTAGAGCACCACCATGTTTCCAGATGTGTTGGAGGCTTCGTTGATGGAAAGGTGTGCAAGCCAAGTCTCCTCGTATGCAACTCCTTCCAAACCCTAATGACCGGTAATAAAGTGCCTTTATAATCAAAACTTTAACTTGAGCCAAAACATTTCACTTTTACAAAGGTACACCTGTCATCATTTGAATGGCTATGCTATCTTCATTTGGTCTCTTAAATGTCCCTCAGATGTTTCCTTTGAAAATTTCTGATCATCCTATCAAATTGTTTGTCTGCGTTAAAAAACAACACCTACAGCAGTTTCGTAGCGCGCTACGAAACTGCTGAATTTGCTAAAACAGTGTGTATTTGCCCTGAGCTATTTACTGCTTGGACCTTTAATTTTTAAACCTTCTTTACATGTGGCAGAGATCTATATGTCCTCAAAATAATGAAACTAAGCAAAATTTTACAAAACTTAGAACAACACCTTTCTCAACATCAGTTAGCAGCTATTTGACCTAGCTGTGCCTTTAAGTCTGCAACCTCCTTCCTCAAGGCTTTGTTTTCAGCTCTTAAATGCATGTTTATTTTTCTAATGGATTTGGCCTGTTTGAGAGCTGGAACAGTCCATGTGTAAACATCAGCTACTGAATCCACCTGGCTTACTAGGTTTTTACTTCCTCTCAAAACAACTTTTCGATAATTTGCATACCTGACTGCAAACTCCCTAGTGGCACTCTTCACCTTGGCAATTACAGTTTTTGCTGCCTCCAACTGGTTCTTTATAGCTATAATGTTACCTCCTTGGGAAATAATGACTGTTCTATTCATGTCTTTTTGCTTAATTTTCTCTGCCTCCTCTGTTCTGGACAATTCCTCTGCTACCTCTGTTCTGGGCAATTTTTCAACTTCCTCTGCTCTAGGCAGCTTCTCAGCTTCCCTTACTTGTTTTCTTGTAACAGGTCTTCTTGGTTTGAAGATAAATTCATCACCTGGTTCATCAAACCTCAGTTTTTTTGAAGCTTTAGATTCTTAGTGCTTTCTGGTGATGATTGAGTCAAAACAATGTGCATTGGTTCAATATGCACCAGTTCAACCTGCTCAAACTCAATGGCCTCAAGAAAATCACTCAAGTTGGCCTTAGATATCGGGCTTTCCTCAACAGTTAATGCTTTGCCTTTTTCTTTGCTTATTTGACTCCTTGTCCTAACTCTTGACACTGTTTCAGATCCACTTGGTCCAGGTACAACTTTCTTATGCTTAGCTTCTTCTTTTGATGATGGCTGAGGTTGCTCTTTAATGATCAGTGGCTTCACTGATTTTCTCAACTGTGACTTGGCCTTCTGAGGAATATACGCTACAAAACGCACGAATCTGCGATTTTGTAGCGCAGTTAGTTATGAATTGGCATAATGCGCTGCAAAACAGCTTGATGCTGACGCGCTGCGAAATGGCTAAACAATGATTACGCTACAAAACTAACCAATGAGACTGCGCTGCGAAATTACGGAAAGGATCGGTGACATGGATAAGACAAGACATGGCTTTAGCAATCATGATGGAGGATGACCAATAGGATTAGAGAACGATTTACATCAAACACCTTTAAAACTTCAACCCTAAGTAAGAAACATAGGACAAAAACCATTTGACACCAACTTTTGACATTTAACTTGGACAAAGGATTATATACATATATTTATAGTTCTAAGTGATAACAACAGGAATGGGGAACTTATCTTTAATAGTGAGCTTGTTGAGCTCCCTATAATCCGGACACATGCACCATGATCCATCCTTCTTTTTCACCAATACTACTGGAGCTGAGAAAGAACTTTGACTTGGTTGAATTATACCAGCCTCTAGCATTTCTGCAACCATATTTTCAATTTCACTTTTCTGGGCATACTTTGACTTGGTTGAATTATACCAGCCTCTAGCAATTTCTGCAACCATATGTTCAATTTCACTTTTCCGGGCATAGGGATATCTGTATGGCCTGATGTTTGGAGGAACACTTCCTGGAATCAGATGAATAGCATGATCATGATCACGCATAGGTGGGAGACATTTGGGAGTCTCAAATACCTTGGAATGATTGTCCAGGACTTTTTGGAGATCTGGAGAAATAGATGATTCCAATGTGGAAACATCTAGCGAACATAATTGTGCAATTACACCTCTTTGCTCCTTTTTAGGAAGCTTAGTCATGCCATTAGAGCTGATTATCTTTCCTGGTTTCCCTGCAATACCCCTTAATTCAACTTCCTTTCCTTCCATAGAAAATTTGATGAAAAGTTCTTGAAAATTAAAAGCTATTGTACCCAAGGATTGTAGCCATTGGACTCCTAGTACAACATCAGCACCTCCCATTGGAATGGAAAGTATTGGGCTAGTCAATACATATTCTCCCATGGATAGCTTGATATTATGGCACTTTCCAGAGAAATTTATTGTTCCTCCATTTGCAATCATCACTTGACACTCTGGTTCTAGATATAGGAAGCAATTCAATTCTTTTGCTACCCTACAATGAATAAAATTGTGGGTGCTTCCTGAATCAATCAACACTATTACCTTTTTCTTCTTGATTTGTCCTTCTATCTTGATGGTTTGAGGAGTGGTAATTCCCGCCAATGCATTACAAGATATGGTTGGATTTATTTGTTCTTCATCTAGGCTTTGTTCCTGGAGTATATCTTCTTGTTTTTACCTTTCTTGCTCCGTTTCTTCTTCCTCTTCACAATCTATGTAGAATAATTTCTTCTCGGCACACTTATGACCTTTAGTGTATTTGCTATCACAACTGCAACAAAGCCCTTTTGCTCTTTTTTCTTCCAATTGTTGTGGTGTCAACCTTATAGGTTGTGGAAGACTAGGGGCAACAACACTTCTGTCTTTATAGTTGTGAGTGGTATGCTTCCTGGTTGCCATAATTTTGCTTTCCATTTTTCTTGCTAACCTGAATGCCTTCTCTAATGAATCAGGCTCCCAAAGGCGAACATCATGTTGGATATTATCCTTTAAAGACCCTATGAACACATCAATCCTATGCTCCTCTGGAATATCTTTTACCCTTATGTTCAATTTTTGGAACTTTGTGCTCCATTACTGAACCCTTTTGTTTGAGACTTATCAATTGGCTAAAAAAAGTGTTGATTTTTGTATCTTCATAATGTGCTATCAATTCTTCCGTAAAAATTGTGCTATCAATTCTTCCGTAAAAATTGCCCAAGTGATAAATTGTTTACGAGAGCAAAGCCATTGATACCATACAAACTGATTTGGTTCCAAATATACAGTTGCCATACGTACCTTTTGTGCGTTTTGCACATTATTGAGATCGAAGAATTGCTCCATCTGTAATATCCATGTGGCGGGATCCTTGCCATCAAACTTCCTCATATCGATTTTTGGAATATGGTGATTCTTCGATCCAACATTAGCGTCTATGGAATCATGATTAACATTTCTTTTGTTCTCATCATGAGTTTCCTTTACTACCTTTTCACCATTAGTGACCCTTTCTTGTAGCAACTTCTTCAATTCTTCCATGTCTTTCTTCAAATCTATCTTCAAATCTGCCATCGAATCCTCCATCTTAGCTTCCATGCCCTTTATCTTAGATTCCACGCCACTTATCTTAGCTTATGTTAGCTTTTGTGAGCGTGACATTTGTTGCACTTGTTCTTGTAATTTTGATATATCATGTAGCATTTCTTCCTCTTCTTCATGAGTCATGCTAGAGCTTTCAGGTTCCTTACTAGGTGTTTGCATTTTCTTTCCTCAGGGCATCAGTTACCGATAATAATGCTTTACTATGCCCTTTGAATTCCGTTAAACCAAGCTTACACAAAAATTTAAAAAAAAACTACACACCTTTTTTCACTTTATAGAAGCCTGATATTGAATCTGATGTATCTCTGTAATTTTAGATCATCCAGGTCTGAAATTTCTATCTGTAGTAGCCTTCTGTGTTCTCTTTCCAATGCCACAAGTCTGAGCCAAATTGGATTCTCCAAGGAAGAGTTATGTGAAATCTCCCACAGTGACTAGCTTTTAGACTGGTTCAGTAGAGCAAAATTGTACAACGTGCCACGAGTCACTGTTTCAACCTTTGAATCTGAAACACACACACAAGAAACTAAAGTCCGTCCTCTTTTTGTACCTTCTTATGAAATTTCAATCCGATCCCCAGAGAGAAAGTTATGACGATTTTCCCCAGATCACCTGTTTTGAATGTAATTCAGGAGTCTGCAAAAAGACCAATTTCCTCAGATCATATCTCTGCAAATATCGTGCGAAATGCTCTGAAATTCGGAACCAAGGTTCAGCGTGATTTCTTCTCAAATGGGTTTTATTTGTGACTTCTGAAACATCACAGAAACAAAGTTATAGCGAAAATTCCACGATGACCTGTTTGGAGCAGCGAAACCCTAGAATCCAAAGCTCTGATACCAAATGTTATGAAACCAGCTCAAGAAAAGATAGAAAAGATAGATCAACGCCTTAGAATTCAGCCTTTTCGAGGGGGAAACCTCCTTTACATTACATAAATGAACAATTCTTGGATGATACAAATGACAAAACCTCCTTTCTATATATAGGAGTCTAAGAAGTCACAATATAATCCCGTCGACCTAACAATAATAATATAAAGCCACAAAAATAAAAATAGAGGGATTCTATGGGGCACAGAAATAACAATATGGGGGTAATAGGGGCACAACAATATAAATAAGGGGTATAACTACAATAGTAATGGGGTAATCACTAGTATTATAGGGACCCAACACCTTCCCACTACTACAAAATTCAAAATATTGTTATTGGATGGATTTTCAATCAATAAATCAAGGATATCCATAGGCAAAAAATATTTGTTGTATCTTGAATATGGAAGATCCCTTTTTCCAACCTATTAATATTGTTGTTCCTATATCATGGAGTAGTTTGGTTTCTCATATGTCTAAAAATCTTCAATCTCAAATCTATCATATTTTGCATCATATATAGGATCATTATCAAATTAATAATAGCTTGTATCCCATTTGAATCTACCAACATGGAGAAATGCATCAACATTTTCAATCTCTTCGCAGTCATGTTCTTAATCTGGTAAAGAAATGTTTGTCAAATTATACCTTTATGAATCATTGAGATATGTATCATGAATATTAAATGATTGAAAATGAGTGTATCACGTTGGACCTTTACTTCATCTGGATAAGGAAGGATGGGTTTATAAATATCATTTTCATGAATGTTCTCCCCATTCGGACCTCCTTCAGTTTTTTATTGAATCTTGAAGAATAAGGAGAATCTTCATCATTCCTCTCTATTACCTACCAAAAGTGGGTGATCCCTAGGATAAATTTTCTCCTAGTCACCTCATTCAACCAGCATCTAGTAGCCCTTGGTAACCACTCAATAGCCAATGTGATGTGACATTATTATCTATGCCACCTGCATCAGTTGTATGTTTCCTTGCCCAATTATCAAGAGCAATTGTTGGAAGGTAGAAAATATGACCCAAAAGGTACTTTATTCATTATCCAACCAGGTGCTTATTCTTGTTTTCATTTAGGAATTTGGCATGCATTACGTGGTGACTTGGAAGAAGGAATGGTTTTGACCATTTTTTTGTTCCCCCATATTAAATTCAACCATAGCCTAGTGGGACCTCCCTTAATGGCCCATGACTTTAAGGGAACTAGTTGGGAAACCTTGATTGATATAACATGGTCCCATTTTCCCCATTCCATAATTATCACATCCTGTTTTACATTATGATCCATATAGTCCACCTCCCATCTCTGGGTCCACTTGTTCATGGTTCCACTAGGATTTAGCACACCCCCTCCCCTATTCTGCATATTTGGGTTAGGCCTAGAAATTTTTCCTTGGGAGGTTGATGCAGCTAAAAGAAACGGAAATAGCATATGGTCGAAAGAAATAAACAAAACAAAGAAGATTATAAAATGCAAAAGATGGATGGGACATTAACATTAGCACGTGGGAAAATTCTGAGTTTGATCTCTACCCCTTATCATTATGGCCATCGCCTGGTTCCTAGAGCTAATTTAGCCCTACGAAATCATGTAAAGGAACCCTTTCATGTCCCAACCATTAGGGGGAAATGAATTTCCCCACCACTAAGAGGGTAAAGACTACTAGACATGGTGCAAAGCATGCTCTCATTTCATAGAGCTTCAAGTAGAAATGAAAAGATAAATCAAGAAACATCAAAAGGAAATAAGTGGAGTGAAAAACAAATGTTGGAGTAACTCATGCATCCATGACTCCTTCCTGCTCATATATGTACACCTAGAATGTGGAATTTCTCACCATCATTACCCCTTAGACATTGGAATCTGGCCTACAACCCCTTTTCCCCTTTGTTCCATCACTATTCACATGACACATATTTATTAAAGGATATACCAAGGATCTATATTTCCCCTTAGGGGTTGGGAACACCTAATTAGGTCATTCATAAGCCACTCCTACCTAGGGAGGTAACACTATTATGTGATCAAAACCCCAAATTTGGAAGGGAAACCTTGTATGAAATGTCATTGTACCCTTGATTAACAAGCTTGGTCCACTTAGATGCACTAATTATATATATATATATATATATATATATATATATATATATATATATATATATATATATATATATATATATATATATATATATATATATATATATATATATATATAGATATAGATATAGATATAGATATAGATATAGATATAATGGTGAGTATGTAGCACTAGATATTGTGTATGATTAACATGAGGGATAAGAAACTTAACTAGGACCCAGGCCCACTAGAGGAGAATATAACACCCTATAAGTGAAGCATTGAGAGCCATGGGACTCCTTTCACATGCAAAGCCTCATTCAATCCATGGGAACCCTTACCACCTCAGTAAGCTTGCACTTTTCCCCATATTATTCACATAAGGATGAACTTGGACTAGCTTGACCTAGCCATATTATCAATGATCACATGGTTTTGCAGTTGATTTGAGGCCCATATGAGGTTTGTATCAACCCTTTGAGATGTGCAAGGGCTAGAAACATCCTCAAGGCCTCAATGTTGGAAAATAACAAGGCTATTTCACTACCCGGAGACCCATGAGACCATCTTTTGTGCCCCAAACCTAAAATTGGGGTCCATTGGATGATTTTGCATGGAAGTATAGGGGCCAACCACTAGACCTTAATTTTTGGAGCCCTCTACACTCATTTTGGCACTATAGAATACCAATTCTTGCTAAAGGAGGCCTATGCATGCATGAAATCAACATTTTGACCCTCCTATAGGTTATTTATTATGTTTTCACATTGTCTATAAAGTCATCTTGTGACCTGTTAGTGTTAGTGTCTTCACACTGTCATTAGTGATCAAAATTCACTCTTTTGCATTCATATTAGGAGTCCCATTCTCAGTGAGTTGCATTCCATTTATTATGTTTTCACATTGTATATAAAGTCATCTTGTGACCTGTTAATGTCAGTGTCTTCACACCATCATCAGTGATCAAAATTCACTCTTTTACATTCATATTAGGAGTCCCATTCTCAGTTAGTTGCATTCCATTAGGTCATGGATCAACTAATGGTAGGGTACATTCCAATTTTTTTCCTCATGACACATATCTGCTGACCTCTTTTCATGTGTGATTCAGTCAATGGTTCAGGTTCATATTCATTTTCAGTACATTTCATCAAATAGGTCTTAGGTCTTAGGGTTTCAGTTTCATTAGGTATTAGGGTTTCACCATGTCAAATTTTCAGTAACCATTGACTAATAATGGTTAGCAAGCACTTGAGGATGACAATAATCATCAGGAAACTTTTAATTTCATAATTTGTAAACTTAATAAGTTTTTCAACTCAAAACCAATTTGAGGTGAAAAACAGAGTATTGGTATGTTAATTTCATGTAATTTCATCATTTCTTATATGTAATTAATAATTCCATGCTGCTCCTGGTCACCTGTTGTTATTTCAAAATACATGCCACTGCAAAAGTAAAAGATCATCAAGCATCAGTTTACCTATTTCCAACAAAAAGTCAAGCATCTAAAAAACAGAGTATTAGAAAAAGCCAAAAGACATTATAAAGTGGGTTTTGAAAAGTGAAAAATCAAAAGTGTCCAAGCCATATAAAGGTCTTTTCTCTTTCAAGTTATTTCATTGTTTGAATTGTGTTTCAAGAGCAAAAATGCAATTTTAAGGAGTTATTGAGTAAAAGGAGGGAAAGTGTTGTGTTTTGGAGAAAAAATGTCTGGCGCTACGCACCTAATCCCGGTGCTATGCATAGGACCGTCGCTATGCACCTCGGCATTTTCTATTGTTTTATTTTGCACTGGTGCTACACACAGGAGTTGTGATATGCACCTGGGAAGTGTGCTGCGCACCTGTCATTTGAGCTACAAGTTGCTACAAATTTCATCAAATCGCCTCCAAACACTAAAATTCCTCCATTGCAAGTAAGTAATATCACTTTTCTTGCTCAAAAGAAGTGTGGCATCATTTTTTGATTTTGTTGTCTCTAAAAACTATCAAACCCTAATTGTCACTAAATCATTTCATATATTGTAAAAATACATTCATCACTGTCGTCCTATATCTTTTTTATTATTTCCCTAAAATCCCATCCTCCCATACCTAATTCCCAAACCCTAACTCCCTATACCAATATACCCCAAACCCCACATATACTCCTAAGCCCTACAATACTCCCACTCTATATATCCCTAACCATACACACTCCCTACATCACTTTCCCATTCTTGTTCACCCTCACATGTTTTCCTTTTCCAAATCTCTTCATACTCATCTTACCTTCATCCACCAATCCACCACCCTTTATTAACCACCAAGACAAATAGTTGTACAACAATGGAGAGGGACAATTAGTATGAAATGGAGGAAGAAACACATAGTGATAGTTCCAGGGAGAGAGATACACAGGGCAGAATTCCTCATAAGGGAGGAAAACATATCAGAGAGGATCCCACCAGTTTGAGGGAGCTGCAAGCCTGCCCATTTTCCCTTTCATGTTTCAGACATCAGTCATGTTTTAGTTTTTGTGAAATGGTGGAAAGGTTAAAATCCCATCATGAATTAGCAAGGTTATTTGTGACACATTTGGAGGACAACAATGAGGTAAACCTTGTTGAAGTCACATTCAATTTGTCACCAGTTGTCATCTCAAAGGCTACAGGTATTCCAAATGTGGGTGAAAAGTGGAATAAAGGTCAGTCCATTGACAGGGAGTACTATGAGCCTTACATCAAGGCTAAATATCATAACAAACTTAGTAGATTATTCCCATTTAAATTCTTGGACAGGTTTTCTCCATTAATGAAGATCATCATCAAGTACTTTACTTGTGAAGGTAGGTTCTCCAGGCTGTATGCCTACCACATTAGACTGTTGATGCATTTCACTATGGTGAGAATGATGAATATCCCCTACTTCATATTTAGAAACATTGAGAATATGGCACTCATTGTAAAGAAGAAATCATACCCCCAATAGCCAACTAGCATCTACCACTTTTCTGTGATCAAAATCATTGTTTTACATCAGCTAAACATACTTAACATACCATGGGAGACCTTCATTTCTCATGAAGTGTTCAAAAATCCAAATCATTGTTTTACATTAGCTAAACATACTTAACATACCATGGGAGACCTTCATTTCTCATGAAGTGTTCAAAAATCCTCAAGTCTTTTCATCAGTGCCTCATGAAGAAGGTGGACCTTCAGGACATGAAAAGGTCCAGAAAACTGAGACTGTTGGAGTGCCAGTGTTTGTGACATATGAGAGAGGCACTAGGAAAAATTTTGCAACTACTAGGCGAGTATTATCTCCACAAGGTGTGGAAGGGGTCTCGCCTTCATCTACAAGCCACAAGAAAATGTTATCTCCACAAGGAGTGGAAGGGGCTTTGCCTTCATCTTCAGTTAAATAGGCATAGGTTGGGCAGCATAGCAAGGGAAAAGGTAAAGGCAAGGGAAAAATGCATGAGAAATATCCTAGTGATGGGAAAGAGAAACATTTTGACCTTGTTGATCATGAGGAGGCACAAGGAGTTGATGTCATTGATGTGGAAACTCAAGGTACAAAGATAAATAAAGACATGATCACAAGGAGCAAGAGGCTGAGATACAAGACTTTTTAGTCAATTTAGAGAGGGAAAAATTGGATCATCAATTACCTAGAGCAAGAAAACAAACAATTGACCAGCAAGCAAGTTCTCATGGAATTGCAAATGATCAAGGAGAACAGGAAAAAAGCTAAGGAGGCCAATGTTCCATTAACCCTTATTGAGCAAGAAATTGAGAATGATATGGAAACTTGGCTTGAAATGGTCAGCATACACCTTGAGAGGTTGCTTGAGAAGTCCAATAGAGACAAGAAGATGCTTCATCACATGGCCTACCACTATATGACCCGGAACATAATATGCAATATAACGATGAGGAAGCTTAAGGCAAGGTTGAGGAAGGCTTTGAGGAGCAAAAAGGAGCATGAAAAACTAAAAATCTTGGCTAAGGCCTCACTAGACCACCAAAGTAACTAATGAGGGAGCCTTGTGCCAAATCTAGGCAAGTTTTGGTGAGCTTTTGTCATTTTGAGATTTTTGAAATTTTCCAACACACAAAATTGCATTAATTTTGACTGGGAGACTTTTTAGAGGAATGGTTTTCATATTTGGATTCTGCATGATGATAACATCAATCCTCGAAATTTTCAACACTTTTGGAGCAAAACTTGGTCTCCTAAAGGTCAAAAAAACCATCAAAAAATGACCTCTCTGCCTCTTTTTGGACACACAGGAAGCAGCCTTGGGAGATTCCAATTTTGAGGGGGGAAATGACCTCCAAATGAGAAAATTCAAGATTTTCCAGAAGCTAGACAGGAATACCTTTCCAATGAGCTATCTTGGGCTCAATTTTGCTAAGGAGAAGGCCTCCAAAATCAGCTAAGAAGTGGCACTACGCATACAACTAGTTTGCTCAAAAATCCAAATTTTTCCTAGTTTTTCTACAAGTTGACTTTTACTCTCATTTTGGATGAATTTATGGATGTAAATGATCATATGCTATGTAAATGTAATTTTAAAATGACTCTAGAGGGTAGACTCATCATTTTGATGTGGTTTGGGGGTGAATGAATCAGTTTCCATGGTTTTAGAGGCAAGTTATTCCACTACCTATATTCTTGTTCTTAGTTTAGATATGGTTGAAACTACCCCTTTCCTCATGGATTCGACCCCTGAAGGTCAGCATGAGTTGTTTGATGCCTATATTATGTTCTCTCTTAGTAATTCGTAAAGGTTGGACTCTTTTGGATGCATTGAGCTATATTGTACATCTCTATAGCAGTTTGGCAAGGAAATAAACCAGCTATTTTTGTGGGATTCTTGTGGTAATGTGTTTTTTTCATTGTTCCTCCTTCTGTCATTAGTTTTTCTCATGTTTTATGTGTGCCAAAATCTCAATCATTCTTCTAAACTAAATGAATCAAGATAGATAGGTAGAATACATTGGTAACAGTGCTCTGCCTTGGGAATACATTTAGTTTTTTATGTTTTCAGTTGTTTGAAGAGGATACATGATCTCTTCATGCCCTCATAAAATCCTCACTGGTATTAGACCTACCATATCACTCAATTCCAAGTGCCAAAACACCTACCTACCTCACCCACAGAACAACCTGCATTCCTGACTTGATTTCCTAGACGCAACGTTGTTTGCTCCATTTGATCTAGCAACAAAACCATCAAAATCAAACCAAAAACCCTAGAGATATTATACCTAGCCTAAAATAAATATTTGACTCAGTCATCTCGACTGAAATTCAGAAGGATAGAGCCCTCCCCCGACCTTGTAGGGCTAGCTACCAGGTTAAGCATGGTTTTTGGTTATCCTACGATTGCCTCCCTTTAGCCTGAGGTCCATCTAGGCTCTAACATGACCTTACCTAGTATTTTCCCATTATTTTATTAGTTGAGGGGATAATAGGATAAAATTATACAACATTAAAAACATATTTATTAGAGAGACCTCATTTTATCTCTCTCATCACCAACTTTTTGAATTCATACCTCTTTAGTGAACTCACACTTGCTTCTTGTGGGTGAATGTTGGCTTATTGGGGCCTGACCCAAGTTCAGAGTTAAGTTCACCAAACAAATCCCAGTACTACTAGCCCTTTCGGCAACAGTCTACGGAGCATGGATTGAGGTCTCACCCGAAGTAATATGGGAGGGTGCTAGAACCAGTTTTCTGCACCCTAGAGATGTCTGATGAGTTCAAGTGGTTCGCGGTTTGACCCTATGCACTAGTTGCTTCGCACACTTTCCCGTACCTCACAGCCTGATATATTACCTTCTTGTAGCCCTACTCGGGGGCCGATCTCTTTGCTTCTACGTTATTACCCAATTCCTTACTGGTATTCCAACGTTAGTTGATTATTTTAGCCTACTTGTGTGCTTTAAGTTATACTTAACAATATAAACTATTCATATAGGTGCACGCAGTAAATAAACAGTATATTTGTAAATTATATCAAACATGCATTAACCCAAGGACAGATACATAGAATTATGATAAAACTTCTCTTTATTAATTCCTTCTTTAGCTACAGAGTCAACTCTACCCTACGCACTCAGCTGTAGGGGTCCGTGCACTCAGCCTTTGATGTCTGTTGTGATGATGAAGGCCTCGTTGATCCAAGGCTAGACGCGTGCTTTGAGAACTACCTCCTTATGTCGTGCCACATCTGTCTGCTCCTTTAGTGCTTTAGCTTGCTACACCATCGCAAGACGTTGGGTTAGGACCACTATCTGTGCAATTCCTTAGACATTGTCATACTTTTGTTGGAGTTCTTGCGCCTCTATCTCTAAGCGTTGGATGTTGGGGTCCTCCTGAAGAGTGGTTAGAACCTCAAGTGATTCTTCCAACATTCTGGTGCAGTCTCGCACTGCACCTCTAATTTCCTCCAATCCCACTGTGATAACGCTAGCGTGCTATTCTCTAACTTCCGAGGGAGTGGATGGTTGCACCTTTAACCATAGCTTGGCAATCTGAAGATTCAGCTCCAATTGAAACTTGGTCATTTCTTCCTTGGCCTCACGAACTCCTGCTGCTAGCCTATGGATCCACACCTCCGCTGGTAAATCGGTTGGGATGGCTAGCTCTGGGATGCTTCAGCAAGCATCGCTTATCACCTGCACAAGCTGTTGATTTTGCAACACGAATTTGTCATGTTGCAAGTTGAGTTGTTCCATATTTATCTTTTTCTCGCTAAGGACTTGGAGCACGCAGCTCTCCCTAGTGCGCAACTCTGCCATTATCCCATCATGTAATAAATATAATGTCTTGTGCAGAAGGGCAGCTAGATTAACGTTGAGACCTTTCATCATGCTAACAAAAAACCTAGCAGCCTCATTTGATGTCACTAGAACCCCTTCCAGCAACACTATTAGGTTCATCATCCATGTGCACACCATCTGCTCTACTATTGTGGATCCTACGACGAGGTTGGTTGAAAGGGTACCAACCTGAGGGGGGCATGCTTGTATCTCCTGCAACTGTGCTTTGAGGCCCCCCAACACAGTCTGGTGCTCCGACATGAAATCTTGAAGAGACTCATTTGTGACATCGTGCATCGTCTCATCGATATCATGCAGATCACCCTCGGTTAGGGTGATCGGGTCAATGGACAATTTCGAGGCCTTCACCTTCTTCCTTGATGCTACTCACTCTGCCGGGTGTTGGCACTTCAACTGTGTGGACATGGTCCATGGGTCCATACCTCCTTTTGTTTCTACTTCCTCTACTGCCTGCCCTTGCGAAGGCGTTGCTTGGTCCTTGCCTGCCTTCATAGTTGCTTCCTGTGTTGTTGCTACTGCTATAGCCTTTTACTGCTTAGCTGCTTTCTATGTTGCATCCCGCTGCCCACACCTCGACTGCTACTATTTGCTTCCACCTTTTCTCAACCAACTATGCGATGTGCAGCTTGGCATCATCTTTCTTATTTTGCGCTGTCGACCTCTCGATTTTTGTAATGTCTGGGGCGCACCATTCTGGAGGCCATGCCTCCAAGATAGTGAAAATGGCATCGTCAGCGACTACAAAGAGTGTCTTTGTCCATTGCTTTGTTGGATCCTTGCACGCCTTGATATATATGTTGTTCATGCCTACCTTAAATTCTACAAAACTCTACAGATTGTTGTACACCGTGGGTGACAAGAGCGGTTTACGGTTGATCCACAATCAGATGTTCATCTCCATGAGTAGCCAGAAGACCTTGTGGTCGCGTATCCTTATAGCATCCTTCATGGCCCAGAGCGAAGTGTACCTCGCGACCTCTAGTAATTCTCTGTCAATTATGGGGAATTGGCTATCCTCCAGCAATTCCCTTGCTACGAGCACTATGGATAGCAACAACCATGCATAGTGGAAGGTTTTACCTTGCTCATGGGCTTTGTGAAAATTCTCTAAGAATTTTGTGCAGAGGAATTTGGACCAGTTAAACTGGACCCCCTGCACGCACTACTCGACTAGTACGACCACGGGCGCAGGTACCTCATCGGTGCGGCACTTGTGCATAATTTTGCCTGCGAGGATTTGGGTTGCTACGTGGACTACTTTTTCCTTGATGTTGGAGATGGCATAGCCCCTGTTCTTATTTTCTAGCTTCTACTTCGTATTCTTGGCCTCTACAATGGCAAAATCACTACCCTTTCCTTCCGATATGGTTGTGGGGTCCTTTCCTTTGTATAGAAGCCAGGAAATGCATTGAATCAGGTCTGCCGTGATGGGGATGGGCTCCTCCAACCATAAATACCCATCATGCACCAAGTAGTGCAACTGCCTGATGACGAAAATGGTTATTGGGGCACGGTGGAAATGTGGCACCCATAGTAGGTTCAGTAGCCCAGCCTTCTCCACACTGTGCAACCACTTTCGCGGCTCTAATGTTGTCACCACCCCCACCGTGTTTTGCTTCATGAGGTTTATAGTCTCAAGGTGAGGGAACTTCTCATGGTCAGCAAGGTCCCAATATTCAAATTGCATGGTTGGCATGTGGCACAAGTGCGCGCCTTCTAACATAATTCCATCTGGGAGGAGTGGGGTCTGGAGCGAACTCTTGGTCTCGTCCAGGTCCTTAGGCACTTTGGCCTTCCCTTTTCGTTAGCAGACATAGGCAGATATTTTTGTCGCAAAGTGTGTAGGTTGATTATCTAACTCCATGGCTTCATATTCTTCTTCTGCGATGAGAAGCTCCTACAAATCTTCTTCTTCTTCATCTATTTCTATAGTGACTGCTTTCCCCTTCTCTTCCATCGACGGTTTGCTGTGTAGAGGGTTCTGCAGGGACACGCGTATGGGAGCCATTACTTGTTTATCCTTCTTGGGTCTTAGCGTACGTGGTGATTTCAAGATCTCTGCCACAATCCCGACACCTTCTAGAACATCCTCCATAGTTACAGCCTTGTCGGTAGGCACCTCTTCTATCCCCATACCATCCTTAGTTGTCGTCATTGTTGTTGTGCAACAATTTATCATTTGCAAATGCAGGGGATTAATCAACGCTTGGCTCACAATACTCAGGGATTTGCTCAATCAATCAATTCTCAAATGATCAAGTGTTGTTTGCTAGGCAGCCTTTTTTATTTTATAGCGCTTTTTGAATTTGAATTCGACCGTTCCCCCTAATTCTAGTTCATTAATGCTTTCATAGCAGCAGATTTCCCAAATCTTGCCCATAAATCATGTCTTAAATTCTTGCCACTTTCTCCATTTGGCCTCAAGTCGAGCATCCCATCATGAAGAGTGACTTGAACGGTCACTTTCTAGCCAAATCGCGTGGCAGCACAGCCCCTTGTGCATGGTCGCTTACCTTATGACTCTCTGCTTATGCCTGCATATCCAATATCGTGCAGCTCATGGGTAGAATAATTTATAGTCCCACGCTCCCTTCCAACTGCCTGGAGCACTAAGACTATCCTTCCCTTGGCTAGTTAGGCGGTCGCACCACCCGTCTAGAGTTCCATCCTGTCCTCCGTCATGGTAACTGGAGAATCCCCACCTTGTATTGTTACTGTCGGCATCACGCACTTCACCATTTGCAACACACTACCCTGGTCTCTATGCTTAGCAACATGTGGTCCAATCCAAGGCATTAAACTAATCAATTTGCGGTAATAGGCCATAACCCTGTCATCGTGATCGTATGCCTCATGCCTTACCGTTCTCGTCTTTTTTCTAATAAAATCTTTCTTTATTTCGTCCTCTATCTTCTTGACTTCTGCATCCATCAAAACACTTTTCGTCCTTAACCGTACCCTTTCTTTTTCAATTTCTTGGAGTCTAAGCTTTCCCTGTTGGATTTCTTCCTCAAGTCCCATACATTATGTTCCTTGCCGCTATGTGATCCCTCCTTTTTGGGCTTCACAACCCATCATATCTACGATTGCTACTGTGTGTGGACTAGACTTCACATGCTCCATACGGATTGCAGCATCTCTTTATATTTCAGCTTCGGAAGTGTTGGCGCAGTTAGGGTTTTGCACATGGTCCTATAAGCCCATAGAACCGTTGGTACGCGCAAGTCCCAGTCAGTGCGTTTCACAAGGTGGACCATGTTCAGTACTTCAGATACTTTGTCAAAGGCTTCCACGCAAATAATCTTTGGTGTGCTTCGTCTTATCATTCTTCCTGGTCATCATTTGCACCATCATCTTTCCCGCTCTTGCTTGATGGTCATGTTTCCTATCACGAAAACGGTGTGTTTGTGCATTTTGTGCACCATACACCTGTACCCATCTAGAAAGGTGGGCACATGAGCTGTTTCATCTGTCATACCCAGATTTCATCCGCATCTCAGGTTTTCCAAACTACATGAGCATCATCCTTCTACATTTGCGCCAATTCTTAAAACTTCTTTGATGCATACCCCACCATCTTGCAGGCATAGCGTGCAGTGCCCATTTCAGAGCATCGAAATGCTACTGTTCTAGTACTTCTCTTTCAAATTGGTTTAGGAAATCATCCACCTTGGTCATTCCATCATACATAGGTAGATCTCTTGACTCTATTGTCACACAACGCAGCGACCTTGTCATCATGTCATAGTTGAGCGTGATTACCTTGTGTAACTGGTTTTGCCACCTTTTTATCTCTTCGTCTGAATCTGAGGTGCAAGAGATTTCATGCTCCCATGAAATCCTTCCATCCACTCTTAGATTCACCTATTCTTGCTCCCAAGCAATTATCTTGTAGATACAGTCTAGATCGTCATCGCTATTGTATTCGTGCACTAGCTCTGTGTAGCGCGATCCTTCCGTAGGGTCCAAAGGTACCACTACACATAGTGACTTTTTCTCGAAAATCATCTTGTTCTTCTTTAGATTTATCACTCCATTCATGTCAGTGGCCCAATCTATTCCTAGTAATGTGGGATAGGGATTGTTGTCATCAACAATCTCTATCACTTCGAAATCTGCAAGTGCACTCGCACCTTCGATATCCACCGTTATTCCCTGGAATATTCCCATGGATAGGATCTTTTGTTGGTTCACCATTCACAATTGAATAGGAGACCATTGCAACATGGGCTTGCCCATGCATTCCCATGTCTACTTGGCAAGACGTTCGTGTCCAATCCTAGATCCAAAATCACTTGATCCATTTCATATTCCCTGATCTGCGTGGTCAATCTCATCTCCCTTCTTGTTCGTGTTGTGTGCTTCCCGATCTTCTAGACTACGTGAAGTTCTCCTGACATGGTTCCAGTGCATCTAGTGATGAGTTATTGCAGTCCCTTCACAGCTTTGTTGTCGCATAGTAGCTTGATGCATGTCTCCAAAAATGTAGTGAGCACTGACAGGTCCATTTCCAGTCCCAGTTTGTCTTTACTTCCTGAAATGGAGGCCTCCGTAAAGCTCTTCTTAGCTTCCATGAATGTCTCCTTAGTGTACTCCAAATCAAATTCTAGTTCCTTTGTTGGAGCCGTGCGAACCTAGGGACTCTCTTAGGGCTACTTGCCTTTGTCATCTTCTGTCGTGATACCACTTTGGAGCACGATATTTACATTTGGGTCTTCCTCGCATGGCTCAGACCTCATCATTTGCAGGTTCTGAGTTAGGGGAGGTTGGAGCACTCCTTTATCACGCAACCTTATTATCAGCATGGGACAGTCCTCCATCTCACGATCAAACTGGGTACAATATAAGCATGATGGTCTCGTTAGATTTGTAAAATTGCGGGCATAATGCCCTATCCCTTTGTAATTGTAATAGATCAACTGCCTGTGACCTCTTCCTAGTCCCATTCCACCTCGACCTCGTCTGTGCCCCTGAAATCCAGTGTGCGCCATCCCTGTATTTTGATAGAGGGCCCATGTTTCGATCTAAACTCTATAGATAGGAGTCTAATCCATCATCAATTCATAACTTCTACAGGTGTGTTCATCGTGGCCTACTAACCTGCAAAAATTACAAAACAACTGTTGGAAACTCTGCATATACTTTTGTAATAGATGATAGTTATTTGTAGTGTGCTTCCCTCCTATCTGACCAATCATGCACCATAATGCAGGCATTGTGCTTGGTCCTGCTTGTGCCTCTGGTCTCAATGGAATTGGTCCTCTTGTCACTAGGTAGTTCGCGAATACTGGACAATGGTCCTTGTCATGTCCTTAACCTTTGCACTTTACGCACCATACCTCCTCATGCGCTTCAGGGCGAGCCGTCCTATCTTGTTTCAATCTCTGCATCTCAAGGCACAAGTTTCTCAACTGCACATGGTCTATTGGACTCCCAAGTTAGGATCTTCTATCGGGGTCTCATGCAGTCTCATTGCAATCTCTAAGGCCTTAGCCTCAGTGGATAGCTTTTGTTGTGGCAACGCATTCCTTATATGCAGCGTTAGTGATGCTACAAACCATGCACGGTGTTTCCCATCCGTCAAGTTCATTTTGGCTTCATGAATCATACACTTCAATCTCTGATCCAGCTCCTAGGGGGTCTCTCCTGGAAGCATCGTGATTTCCTTACATCCAATAATCTACTGTGTCTCTGATTTTGGTTTGCTAAATTACCTATTTAGCACAACTTGGATATCCGCGATCCATGTGTTTGGATTGTCATTGGAACGCTTAATGTACCATGTCAGTGTGCAATCCTGTGAAGTGTTGACCAGTGTTGCTTTCCTTATATTGTCATTTGTGACTCCCTGCACTTCCCATACAGCCTTTACCACAAACCAAAGCTGGTCCGGATCTTTGTTCCCTAATCCTTTAAACACCAACAACTTTATCTCACTTGCCATATTGAACTGTGGTGGTGGCGGAGGTGGTGTGGGCGAAGATGGGGGCGAAGATGGTGAAATTAGTGGTGGTGTAGGTGGGGGTGGTATGCGCGAAATTCACTGCTTTATCAGACTGATCGCACTTCTTGGTGAAACTTTCGTGAGCTCTTCCTCACTTTCCCACGGAGGTGAAATCAGGGGGCTAGACTCTAGTTCTGCACTACCTTCATTTCTATAGATCCTCCCACTCCGCGTAGCCCCAAACATCAATTTATTTGCATAACCCGCTTTTCACACAGTAGCATTTTAATCCAAGTGTTCAAAGATTTAACGTACTTACCTCGCAATCCTTTGAGGAAGCATCATTCTGCCTCGCTCTAGCTGACTGAAGTATCTACCACGAACTCAGTGATAAACCCTCCTATAATTCGATTAAGCTAATGGTTGGCAGAACATGCGATCTTATCTTCCAATGCTTCCAGTTCATGCACCAACTCTGGAGTCCACACAATAGGTTTGTTGAGCCTACACCTTCCTTGACTGGCTTCTAGCTTCGCGATCTGCTCATACAGCTCAGAGGGGAAGGATGCAAAGAAAATTTCATGGATTTCTATATATGAGTATCAATCTAACCACCCCTCCTTTGATAACCGAAGATTCTTGTTTTCATGCACCGCGAAGTCATGAATCTTTCTATCCAACCACTCTTCAATTCCTTTCTTTGTCGGATTCCAGTGATACGACATTAGACATCTCTTATGCAGATCCTAGTGCTGATAATGGAACCATTTGTTGGTTTATTGGGGTCTGACCCAGGTTCAGAGTTAAGTTAGCCAAAAAATTCCCAGTACTACTAGCCCTTTCGGCAACTATCCGTGGAGCACGGACTGAGGTCTCACCCGAAGTAGTATGGGAGGATGCTAGAACCAGGTTTCCACACCCTGGAGATGTCTTATGAGTTCAAGTTGTTTGCGGTTTGATCCTTCGCACATGTTGCTTCGCTCACTTTCCTATACCTCACAGCCTAATATACTACCTTCGTGCATCCCTACTAGGGGGCCGAATGCTTCGCTTCTGCATTACCCAAGTCCTTACTGGTATTCCAATGTTAGTTGATTATTTTAGCCTAATTGCATGCTTTAAGATATATTTAACAATATAAACCATTCGTACAGGTGCGTGCAGTAAATAAACAATATATTTGCAAATTATATCAAACATGCCTTAACCCAAGGACAGATACACAAAATTATGATAAAACTTCTCCTTATTAATTCCTTCTTTCGCTATGTTAGCATCCTGCTGCAGCAGGTATTCATTTTTCATGATTGACATTTTCACATGCCAAATATGTCATACTTTGCAGGCTGCAGTGTTCCATATTTCCAAAACAGGCCAATGAAGATGCCATAAAAGTATCTTGGTCCAAATGCCACTGCTGTATTCCATTTTTTATCACAGTTATCAGGTAGTTTTGCATTCAAAGCAGGTGGTACTCAAGCTAGAATTCATTAACCTCCCCTTCTTCTCATTTCCCCCAAGTCACTTACTAACATCCCCCAAGAGGTCAAGATCTACTTGAGCCTCCCAGTTTCATCATCTCCATGACATTCGCCTTGGTAAGGATCTCCTTTACTCAAGGACTGCTCACTCATCATCTGTGAGCCTTCTTTTCCCCAACAAAGCATAGGTCTCATACCTTAGCGCCCTCTTTGCATCTCCATATTAACTACTAACTTTATTATGAAACTCCCCTATCAGTTTTTCCCTTTCCCTATTAAAATCATGTATATAAAACTCCCCTAAGTAAATACCCCTGCTGGCAATATAGCCATATTTCATATAAGTCCAGGGAATCACAGTCCATCTGGGGCTATCTTTAACCCATCCGAGTCATAGCAGGGATTAATCTGACACCTGGCCAGATTAATAACCTCCCCCCCAAAACCCCTAAAAAACCTTCAAAAACCCATTTTTTGCACCTTTTTCCTACGTTATGTGCATAAAATATTAACCCACACCGTTTTTTCACATAAAAACCCATTCCCTATGTTTTAACCCACCACCGCGATATATTCAAAAGGGAATATTCCCGCGAATATCCCCGCCCACTAACCCGTCGTCACTACCCATCTACCGCCAACCGCTAGATCTGGCCCGACACAGATCTACGTTGGGTGGGCTTTCCTGTATGCAACATGCCCGGGCTTTAGTGTCCGGGAGTTCGGCGGTTTTGCCGTCGTACTCCCGCCACGCATCAAGCTCTAGGGTGTGGCGGAGCCCCCTCCCCCGAGACCGCCTTTTCCCATAAGCAGTGTGCCACAAAACTGCTTACCGCCCGTGACGTCACATCCCACATCACCCTTTGCCCAGTCACCGCTTGCGTCACCCCCTTTGCCCAGTCACCATGTCGAGTCACCTGCCTGCGTGGCCTCCTGCCACGTCACTGCCACGTCATCGTCCGTACCTGATGACATCATGCTGACGTCACCTCGTTGCGTCGTCCTACTGACGTCACCCGCCGTACAGCGTCACGTCATGTTGACATCATCATCAACCTTTTTGCGCGCAAAGGCGAAAATCGCACTTCGAAGCCCTGAAATCCGATTCTGAGGCAGTTTTTGATGAGCGATTTGCGCCTAGCGCAAATCGCTCATCGTTAGATTTTTTGGGCCTGAATGGGGAATCTTCAGGGAACCTTTTTATTTTGCGGCCCCCAGCAAGCCCGAAAGGCGCCGAATGACCCATTTTTCTTCACGAATCTCGCCGGAAGGACCAGAAAATGGTTTTGAAAGAAACAGAGGCCGAGCAGCTGCCATTAAATATTAAATAAGACCCACAGCACGGCAGAACAACATCAATTTATTGCCAAAGAGTATCAGAGGAGGAAGGAGAGCCAAAGAGTATCCGCCGAAGATTTTTTAGGGGCTCGAAGCACTTGAACATTGATGAGCCCCCCAGAAAGTCAAATCAAGAGGAGTAAGCCCATCCTAGCTCTCAAATCACAGTCAAAATCATTCAATACCACCAAACAGCAATGGTGCAAAGACCAATGCACAGTTATGACAGATGAAAAGCATAGAGCCACCTGGACAGATATTAACTCATTTTGACACAGCTGCCCCCAGCACAGCTTAAAGATATTTTCTGGCATTTATTTCTGGATAAGATTAGGTTAAAGTAATCAATTTTCTGTCGGACCTGTTAGGTCAGCTGTAATAGATAATTTCGGGTATATCTTCCCTATATATACCACCCTCTGTATTGTTTTAAGGGTTGGTTGGTTGATAGTTTTCAGTAGAGACTCGCACTGCATACCTGACATGTTTTTTGTAATCAAAGGCTGTTGAAAATCTTGGAGGAAAGACTGTCTGCACTGTGTCTAATGGTTTCAAGAAGTGAATCTGGAATTCTTGTGCTGCAACATGACTCAATAAGTTTTCCTATCTCTGTTTTTTTATTCATATACTGTCTAAATAGCAGAAAGAAATAATAGTCTAGAATTGGTTAACTGCCCTCTATGCTCATTTTCTGTTGTTTCTTTATGTTTTCCTCTAGATCAGTCATGAATATGAATTCCCTTCGGCTCATATTTCCCCTAATCCATTCACCTTTGACAGTTGTCTAGGAATTCTTAATTGCTCCTAGATAGAGTTCATTCACTTTCCCCCTTTTAAGCTTAATGAGAGATTCTTTGTTGCCTCTCATTCCTTATCCCTCATCCCATCCTTTAAGCTTTCAGTGTTGTTTCATGAGCAGCTACCTTGCTCCTTATTTCTCATGTGACCAAGAAACGCACCAGCAGTCCCACTCCTCGACTCCACGCCCAATGGTTTGAAAACTTACCAGACTATGTCTTGCCTCTCTACTTGAAATATCTTCCTTCCCACCAAAAACAATACAAAACCCTTGTGCATCATACCTAGCCTAAAATCATCCATTAAACAAAGCTAAATCTATAAGAGAGAGCCCTCTCTGACTGCAGGCAGGCTAGAACCTGCAGTCCAAAGTTGGTCTGTGGTTACCTCGGCCGTATCCTTTTCTGGAGCTTTAAGGACAACCTGAGTGATAACATAATGGCGACTCCACTGGGGAACTTCCTCAGATAATTTCACAAAGTTTCATGAACAAAGTTGGAAAGCTCCTCTATGAGGAACCAAACCTTCACAGCAATTCCTCAAAACTAGTTATGATCGTTGATGGTGGACAGAGATCAGGCACTCAAAGTTAATATATCCACCTGGCGACTCCACATCATCCTCATAACAAAGGCTCCACTAGAGGAAGGAACCCAAAAGAAATGTATGAGCAGATCAGGCTTTTGACCTGGATTTTGATCCAAGAGGTCATGTTCTTTGTCTTCCATAAAATTTTGTTGTACATATTGTTTAAATTTAACTTTTATGCTTTCCCTTTAGAAAATGTTGAAGAAAGCCCTCCTTGCACATTAGAACAACAACCTCTCAATGCTGCTGATGCTCACCTCATGGTCAAGGGGGACTCTTCCGTCAAATCCAATCATCCTATCCCTGTTTATACGGAACGCAATCATTTAGCCCATGTACACAATCCGGTGCCTTGTAAGGTTCTTGATAGATATAAGCCACTCATTTTGCCTCCCGTGCTTAATCCTTTGCCCAAAAATCATCCCATGAAACTCCCAAAATTTGATGGAGAGAATGGAGTTACTGCCCAAAAGCATATCCAAGCTTTTGAAGATTATTTAAACATTTTCGAGGTAGAAGATGAGGATGTTAGTGTTAGGCTGTTTGCCCTTTCTTTGCAAAGTGAAGTTAGGACTTGGTTTAAAGCATTGCCTGAGGCAAGCATCTCAAATCTCCAGCAGTTATTCAAACTCTTCCTTGATAGATGGATGACCAAAGTCAATTTTCTCATGCTCATAGAAGAATATCAACAGTTAAAAAGGATCCCATCTGAATCTGTTCAGCAATTTTCTGACCGATTCAAACAAGTTTATCATTCTATACCATTGAATATAAGACCTCCCCCTGATTTGGCCCTATTACATTATCCAGCAGCATTTGATCCAGAAATAGAATTCCATCCAAGAGAAAGGGGCCCCTCTACTATGCAACAGATGCAGAACATGGCGGTAGATGTAGAGGTTAATCTGAAGGTTAGGGAGGACAAGTTGAAAGCAGAAAAAGAGGGTAAACTGGATACCTTGCTAAAGAAAGCAGAGGAACTAAAGCAGACATTCACAATAGAAGTTGAAGGTTTAGAGCACCACAAAAGATCTGTTTTGCAAAGAGAAAGTAATGGTGTTCCTGAACAAGCCTACTACAAAACAGATGACTTATTCATGCAGCCATACATGATGGAGCAATCGCCTGATATAACACATGAATATAATAGCTTCCCTTCCTTCAACTGTCTGCCCAAATATGATCAGTATGACGATGATTATGAACCTAACGACCAAATCAGCTTCGCAGAGGAATCAGAGCCTATTTTGGCAGAAAGCACAGTTCAGGCTCATTTGCTTGAACCCAATGATCAACAGGCCCAGTTTAGCTGTGAAGAAAAGGAGGAAAACACAAAGGGCGTTGAGTTCAGCGAAGGAACTTTACCATTTTGTTTCAAGTCTTTTCAGTTTATTAGGGGAAATCATCATGCCATTTATAATCGAGTATCACCATATTTTGATGTTGACCGGCTAGAGGAGAGTCCAGGCCCCGCTCTTAAGGCATTAACACTAGATTTGCAGCCCCAAAGTGTCAGTGAGTGTCAGATTGCAGAAGTCTCAGAAGTGGCAACATGTGACCAAACAATCCAACTGGATTCCCTGCCTGTTGATTTTCAGCCATCTCGGATATTTGAAGAAGAAAAAGAACAGTCAGCACAAATCTATCAGGTGCCATCTGAGTAGGCTTTCAGAGAATTACAGGTTCCATTCCATGTGTTGCACAACCCATCTGAGGGCAAGTTGTGTGATGAGGTAAATCACTGCCCTTCTCCGCTAGCAGGCTGCAAAGCTCAAAATCGAGTTGTGGATGATTCACCAATTCCAAAGCATGATAGCTATCCAAAAATTTTGTACAGTTCTTCAAGTCAATCTAGCAATAACGTATATATGCTATAGGACCCTTTTGTACAGTTTCTTGTTTCAACAAATAAGGTCAGCAGCTTCCTGATCTTCTCAAAGATTAATAAAGCCATATCAGATTGCAAGATCTCCATTTCAGGTAACAGCAAGCATAACCAGCAGGGGCCATTCATGTTTATAATTCTTAAGTGGCTGCATTGGCTGTTTCATTACACCTAACAACAGAGAAAGTATTGGTTAGGGTAGGTAGGTAGGATTAATAAGGCAACCGGCCAAGCAAATTTTGCAGAATACAGCAGCAATTGAATACAAGGCAGTCTGACCTGTTGTTCTTGACTTTTCACAAGGAAAATCCATCCCCAAGTGGAGCCACTGTTAGCCTCCTGCTGCAGCAGGTATTCATTTTTCATGATTGACATTTTCACATGCCAAATATGTCATACTTTGCAGGCTGCAGTGTTCCATATTTCTAGAACAGGCCAATGAAGATGCCATAAAAGTATCCTGGTCCAAATGCCACTGCTGTATTCCATTTTTTATCACAGTTATCAGGCAGTTTTGCATTCAAAGTAGGTACTCAAGCTGGAATTCACTAACCTCCCCCCCTTCTCATTTCCCCCAAGTCACTTACTAACATCCCCCAAGAGGTCAAGATCTGCTTGAGCCTCTCAGGTTCATCATCTCCATGACATTCGCCTTGGTAAGGATCTGCTTTACTCAAGGACTGCTCACTCATCATCTGTGAGCCTTCTTTTCCCCAACAAAGCCTAAGGTCTCATACCTTAGCGCCCTCTTTGCATCTCCATATTAACTATTAACTTTATTATGTAACTCCCCTATCAGTTTTTCCCTTTCCCTATTAAAATCATGTATATAAAACTCCCCTAAGTAAATACCCCTCCCTGGCAATATAGCCATATTTCCTATAAGTCTGGGGTATCACAGTCCATCTGGGGCTGTCTTTAACCCATTCGAGTCATAGCAGGGATTAATCTGACACCTAGCCAGATTAAGAACCTCCCCCCCAAAACCCCTAAAAAACCTTCAAAAACCCATTTTTTGCACCTTTTTCCTACGTTTTGTGCATAAAATATTAACCCGCGCCGTTTTTTCACATAAAAACCCATTCCCTATGTTTTAACCCACCACCGCGATATATTCAAAAGGGAATATTCCCGTAAATATCCCTGCCCACTAACTCGTCGTCACTACCCATCTACCGCCAACCGCTAGATCTGGCCCGACACAGATCTACGGTGGGTGGGCTTTCCTGTATGCAACATGCCCAGGCTTTAGCGTCCAGGATTTCGGTGGTTTTTTCGTCGTACTCCCGCCACGCGTCAAGCTCTGGGGTGTGGCGGAGCCCCCTCCCCCGAGACCGCCTTTTCCCATAAGCGTTGCGCCACAAAACTGCTTACCGTCGGTGACGTCACATCCCACGTCACCCTCTGCCTAGTCACTGCTTGTGTCACCCCCTTTGCCCAGTCACCATGTCGAGTCACCTACCTGCGTGGCCTCCTGCCATGTCACTGCCATGTATCACTGCCACGTCATCTTCCATACCTGATGACATCATGCTGACGTCATCTCGCCGCGTTGTCTTGCTGACATCACCCACCGTACAGCGTCACGTCATGATGACGTCATCATCAACCTTTTTGCACGCAGAGGCGAAAATCGCACTTCGGAGCCCCAGAATCTTATTCTGAGGCATTTTTTGATGAGCGCTAGATTTTTTGGGCCTGAATGGGGAATCTTCAGGGAATCTTTTTATTCTATGGCCCCCAGCAAGCCCGAAAGGCGCCAAATGACCCATTTTTCTTCACGAATCTCGCCGGAAGGACCAGAAAACGGTTTTGAAAGAAACAGAGGCCGAGCAGCGGCCATTAAATTGTGAATAAGACCCATAGCATGACAGAACAACATCAATTTATCGCCAAAGAGTATCAGAGGAGGAAGGAGAGCCAAAGAGTATCCGCCGAAGATTTTTTAGGGGCTCGAAGCACTTGAACATTGATGAGCCCCCCAGAAAGTCAAATCAAGAGGAGTAAGCCCATCCTAGCTCTCAAATCACAGTCAAAAGCATTCAATACCACCGAATAGCAATGGTGCAAAGACCAATGCACAGTTATGACAGATGAAAAGCACAGAGCCACCTGGACAGATATTAACTCATTTTGACACAGCTGCCCCCAGCACAGCTCAAAGATATTTTCTAACATTTATTTCTGGATAAGATTAGGTTAAAGTAATCAATTTTCTATCGGACCTGTTAGGTCGGCTTTAATAGATAATTTCGGATATATCTTCCCTATATATACCACCCTCTGTATTGTTTTAAGGGTTGGTTGATTGATAGTTTTCAGTAGAGACTCGCACTGCATACCTGACATGTTTTCTGTAATCAAAGACTGCTGAAAAGCTTGGAGGAAAGACTTTCTGCACTGTGTCTAATGGTTTCAAGAAGTGAATCTGGAATTCTTGTGCTGCAACATGACTCAATAAGTTTTCCTATCTCTGTTTTTTTATTCATATACCGTCTAAATAGCAGAAAGAAAGAATAGTCTAGAATTGGTTAACTGCCCTCTATGCTCATTTTCTGTTGTTTCTTTATGTTTTCCTCTGGATCAGTCATGAATATGAATTCCCTTCGGCTCATATTTCCCCTAATCCATTCACCTTTGACAGTTGTCTAGGAATTCTTAATTGCTCCTAGATAAAGTTCATTCACTTTCCCCCTTTTAAGCTTAATGAGAGATTCTTTGTTGCCTCTCATTCCTTATCCCTCATCCCATCCTTTAAGCTTTCAGTGTTGTTTCATGAGCAGCTACCTTGCTCCTTATTTCTCATGTGACCAAGAAACGCACCAGCAGTCCCACTCCTCGACTCCACGCCCAATGGTTTGAAAACTTACCAGACTATGTCTTGCCTCTCTACTTGAAATATCTTCCTTCCCACCAAAAACAATACAAAACCCTTGTGCATCATACCTAGCCTAAAATCATCCATTAAACAAAGCTAAATCTATAAGAGAGAACCCTCTCTGACTACAGGCAGGCTAGAACATGCAGTCCAAAGTTGGTCTGTGGTTACCTCGGC
The DNA here is from genome assembly GCA_031772625.1 of Pinus tabuliformis. NCBI lineage: Eukaryota > Viridiplantae > Streptophyta > Pinopsida > Pinales > Pinaceae > Pinus > Pinus tabuliformis. Next base: position 847,531,433 of record CM062809.1, on the reverse strand, counting down.
CGTATCCTTTTCTGGAGCTTTAAGGACAACCTGAGTGATAACAGGCTATAGACTCGACTCCACCCTACGCACTCAGCTGCAGGGGTCCAACACTCAGCTATGGAATATATGCCTTTGTGCACTTAGCTGCAGAGCCTTCTCCTACTCTACGACCATGGGTAGGTCTATTCAGTCGACATTACATCACAAAACTATGGCGGACAACCTTGTGACTTTATCATACTGTTTGCGCTCTGCGACCGCAATTCATGGAGCTTTACAACAAGATTGGGTCAAAACTTAGGCTTTGAGCACCAAAAGATGCTTTGGGGGGGATTCCATGCCCAACAGTGAATTGGAGATCATAGGATGCACTTTGATGTTTGGAAGTTGATGGCTGAATGTTATTGGTTTGATGGAAGGATATGTTTCATGTTATATTGTAATAAATCCTATTTTTGAATATCTTTTCTTGAATGACTAATGTGGAATTATTGATTCTAGGTTGAATTTTTGTGCCATAATTTTTTTAAGATCAATTTGATGAATAATATCTAGATGAATTTTGTATGCATTACTCATCATAACATCTAATGAATGTTCTTAGTGGTGATGTCCTCATAGCTCTCCCTTGAAACTCCACTTTTCCATTGAATGGGTAAATGTTGGAAATGCGATCTCTAGGGCATTAAATTTCGACATTCTTAGAAATAAATTTGGCTTAGCTTAAGAATCCTAGACTCCATATGATCATAGGATAAGGCACTAGTCCTATAACTTCATATTCAAATTTCCTCCATAAATTTCCCTACTTATATTTGGTCCTTTTAAGGCCAGGAAGGAGAATCTAGGGATTAGAGTGAAATACTAGGAAGGAGGTTTTATGATGGTTTGAGAGCCTAAACATCAAGAGGTGGGTCCCTACATGACCTGTTATTTTTGTGGGAATCCACTTAGGTTTCATCCACAAAATATTTTTCCCTAGGTGTTTCCCTAAAAGGGAAACCCTAGTTTCTTCTCCCGCAACTTGAGGAATTTATTGAAGGTCTCACAAGCCTTGTAATAGTTGGAATCCATCACAAGGAACCATTAATATTTGGTATTGACCTTTGTAACTCTTATTATCATCAAACCATAGGTATTGCACTTCCATTTTATAGGTATTTTCATTGAGAGTGATTTTCTTCCCTAAAGAAGCCTTTGAAATTATATCATGTCTCTCTCTATAATGTATTTTCTCAATAAAATTTGTTGATGAAGTTCCACAATTTTTCAATTTTTGGATTAATACAATTTTGGTGCCAAACTTAGGAGGGGTGGGTAAAAATTAGAGTTTGGTGGGTTGTGGGGGTTGCCCCTCTAGGAAAATATGCACCCCATGGAGGAAAAATTCGAATTTGTGGAGAGGGGAAAAGGAGGGAAGTCAAATTAGTTGAATGAGGGACCCACAAGAGAAAAGTGAGGCAACAATTATAAATAGAAGATAGAGTGCAACATTTGAGGCCTTTTGAAAATTTTATTTATGAAACCAATTGTTTTCTTGAGCTGTTCATCCTTGCTAACACAGTGCTACTTAGCACAAGGTATTTTTGGGTGGAGATCTTAGCTCTTGTTTCAGTGGACCTATAGTGCCACCCTAGGGGAGTTTTCCTAGCACCTCAGTGAGACTTTTGGAGCAAGGGTTAATGTTCTATGCCTAATTTTTTGAATTCCACTAAAAATTTCTACCACTTGGGTGAGCCATCTGGAGGGAAATATTAATTCTCAGAAATTCTTTGGCTGGTATAAAGGGTAGATTGTTGAAGATTAGTGGTATTTTGTAGCCCAAAGAATGGAAAAATATTGGTGAGAGAATTTTGGTCCCCTAGGGTCTACACAGACATAATTTCTAGAAAAAATTGCAAGGCTTGGAGCAAAGGGATTTTTGTTGGAGGAGGGGCAAGAATTGAGGAGGATAATTGGGAGGATAATTTCTTAGGACTTGGGTAGATTCCTTGGTGCTATTTGGAGGGGATTGATAATTTGTTTCTTGGAGTGTGTGTTTCCTGTATCACTGGGAAATTAATACCATGTTGTCAGGTATGTTGGTGGTTGTGAGTTGGGATAATCCCTTTCTAGAAGAATGATAATCAACATTATCATTCTTTTTCCTCTTAACTGGTATCCCTTTGTCCAACCTCTTTGACACATCTGTAGACACATCTTGTTGACATATTCATCAAGTAGGTTGCCATCAAATGACAACACACACATCAAGTAGGTTGCCATCAAGGACAACACATAATACCATACATTAGTCATGATTCCAACTCATATGCCAAATGTCGGATGTGGCTCTTTGGAAGGAGGAAGTTGTTGAATATGGTTTTATGCTCGAGGAAGGATACCCAGATCATGAAGATCAAATTATTAATGCATAACTCTAGTATTGTGCCAAAAACGAGACTCATGAATTGGAAAGCATGTCCTCCAAGGACGATGAAAAAGATCTAGACGCTAAGAGCCTCTAGGTGTTGCAATAAAGGATGATGGAATTCAACGGATCTTGAAAATAGCTTTTGGCCACATAAAACTCCAAAGATGTTTTATCCCACCTATATGATCAATTGAAAAGGTTTTTTGGAAACTAGATTATTACTGAGATGGGGGGGTGTACCAGTAGTGTGGCACTTTTAGTTTTTTCTCTAATTAATTAAAATTTAAGCATGCATGAATTGAAACACATAACCAAAGATTAGAACACCAAAAATAAATATGCAACCATAAAAATAAACCACACAATGGACACAAGTGTTTCTGGTGGAAAACCCTTCACCGAGCAAAAAACCACCCTGATGTTGCTGCACTGCTCAATTCTTTTATTAATTTGTTGAATAATATATACACGGATTAGCTACACCCATAGATGGAAGACTTGAATTCTTCTATATTATGTTGGCACTTATCAAATAGGAAATTGATTCTCTCACAGATCTATAGATTAACATTTGTTGAAGGCCACCACGATCAACAATCTGCGCTCAATTACTCTTGAACTAACAATCGACTCTATAGACTCTGATCTATTGGTAACTATCATGACCATCAGGCCTCACCCAATTTATGTTGAACTATCCAACCACCATTGGATGGATAAATCTCCTGCATCTACTAAATATTCCATGTCACTATATAGTATGAAGCCTCCATGCCTTCACTTCCTCCATGCAAGCCTCGTTTCATATATTTTCAAACTAGACTCCTAAAGCTTGCTCAACATGAACACTACAACAACATAGCATCAAGGCACACAAATTTGAATAAAAAAATCAAATACTCCACAAGTAGCAATACAATCTCCTCAAAATCTACTCCAATCCACATATCAACATCTCACTCACTGCATAAATATATTGGCTGAAATAAAATCAATTTTTTGTTGCTACAACTGCAAATTGATTCATAAAATCTGCATAGACTACTCACGCAACTTGCAACCTCTTCTCCAAGCTCACACTCCACACGACACTAAACACTCTATAGTATCAACCATACTGACAATAAGTTTTCTTCAATATATGGATTAACTCAAGTTCTTAACTCAATAATTACACAGAACTATTGATCTCAACAACTTTGTTCATATGCTTGATTTGATTTGTATTCATCCCATTGACTTAATCAATCACTAAATCCACTAGAATTTTTTATATTTTCAACTTTAATTAGGTTCTGGAGGTCCCACAAACTTTTCCAATCATAAATCGAAAATTTTTTATCATTAATGTCACCACAACATAAAATTTAGCTGAGCAACCCAAGAAATCTGAAACAAAACTCATGAAAATCTTCAGTATATTCCATATCACTTCATCCATGTCACTGAGACCTATAATCACTCCCATAGGATTCTCTTCCAATGACTGGATCATTTCATCTACTCCCATAGGCTTATCTACATGTGACTATGGCTAAAACTAAGGAGAAACACCAATCCCTCAGCCCATAACCTCTAACACTTGATGGAACATCTTCCTCAACTCCTGAAAACTCCTCCAAGCCATTATGTCAAGTTTTCAACTGATGAAATAGGAAAATAACAATTAAATGACATGTAAGATCTATTCTTCCAACCTTAGCACCAAGACCAACACCCCCAGCTTCTCAAGTATAAACCTCAACATCTCTAAACACCTCCTATACCTGTAGCAGCATCATCCTCCAACACTGGTGGAAGCACCTTCAACACATACAACCTCATCGCATCACATTTGGCAACAATCCAACGTCTCCAAGACATGTAGAGACATATGCAAAAACTAGAGAAACACTCCAACCACCTGTAGCAGTAGAATCTCCAACCAACAACAAGATGCCAACCTCAATCCATTCACACATGTGGAATCCATCTCCAAATCACCTCCACTAGGTCTAGTCATAGGTATGTTGATATCAATGCCAACTAACAAGACCATAAAGCTAATCATCCATCACATGACACTCATCACACATGCATATGAATATAACAAGAACCCTACTCATGCCCTTCTCCTTGAAGTGTTATATCAAAATCATGTAGTGGAAACCTTAAATATCATCTTTCGAGAAAAAATTAAAGAGGAAGGGTCCTCCCCACTTAATAAAGAAGGGACTAAATTGGAGCTTTGCCAACATAAAATTCATAATGAAGAATGGGATGATTTCGAGGGAGATCATGATCATCAAATGGGTGAACAATATATGAGTGATTTTTGGGTTGTTGATTGGGGAATTGGGTATGAAGGCCCCATGGTGTCTCAAATCCATAAAAATGAACCCAAGGAAGAAGAAAATGCTCCACTAATTCCAATTAGCAACATTGGTCCTTGTGAAGTCCTTCCTAATGATTGTAAAAGTCTCTTCTTTATGTTCCAAGATGATGATAATCTAACCAAAGAAGATCTTTCCAACCAATTCCAATATCCCTTGTGTGAAAGGGATTGAGAAAGAGGCTTCCTTTAGCCATGCCACTGATGAAGGGTTGTTCTTCATGTTTGAGAATTCATCCCATTGTTGTGTCCCTAGCCTGAAGATTTATGTTTGTGATGAGGTTCATTCCCGTGGATTTGAATAGGTGATTTTCTCTATTTAAAATGAAGAATCATACTTTTCCCCCAAATATAATGATGATTGCACATCGTATTTTCCCAATAGCCAAGACAATATCATCTTAAATGTGTATTTTTCCCTTATTACCTTGACGATGGTAGGCCTGATATAGTTTTTCATCAAAGATTCATGTACTTGGTCATTGACATTTCCAACTTATAGTTAGTGGAGAAAATTCAATCCTCGCAGTAGGTATATTTCCCCTCTTCTAGGGTTCCTTTCTATGGCATATGGGTCTCTTTTTTTCCCACCTCCTGCCCTTGTAATGCCTCATATTATTCCTCCCATTTGTGTTTTTGAAACCATTGCATACAAAATCATAGAAGCATGTATTTTTATATTGATCAATTCACATGTTAGTTGCATTGGATTTATAATTATACTTAGCGCTTGCGTAATGTTATATATGTCTTAAGGTAGGATGGACTACATGTTGATTTTCTCATTAAACTAATATCGTATGATATTATCATGGCAAATTTTTTGCATTTAGACTAAGTTTGCATGGAAAATTATTTTACTTTGTTATTGATTTCATGGCCTAATACCAAGCATGGGTGATCTCAAGACACCACAAAAACATGTTTCCTCATGTGCTTGGTCTTTGATATGTGAAACTAACTACCAAGAGATTGTTAGTGTTCTCATGACCTCTCATTTGAGTAGCTTTGTGCACCTTTATGGGAGCTCATGTCCCAGTTTGTGTTAGATGTTACCCACCACCTATCGGTAGTATGCATAGGAGAAAATATTTCTCCTAGGTGATCCTCAACCAACAACCCCTTGTTTCCACCAGATAACTCGATGTGACACTATCTTCACTACCTGAGCCATCCATGTGGTCGCTTGCCCATCTATTATGATCATATGTTTGAAGATGGGCCTCCCGAACCCAAAGGTATGACTTTTCATTGGTGTAGTTGAGTAATTTTGTTTACTTTTCATGGACACTTTTTGGCATGGATTGGTGGGGGGATTGGGAAGAAAGAGTGGTCTAGTTTTGTACTCTTGTCTCCTTTGCCTGATTGGATGGTTAACCTTGTATCATAGTCAAGTGGGATATCCTTTACTGACCATTAGCTTTAGGGTTGGCGATACATGGGAAATACTTATTTTGGTTGCATGGTCTTGCTTCCCAACACCATATATCGATTCCCTCCACTCATTCTAGCCCCATTTATCATTTTTCCCATCTGGGTCCACATGTTTCCACTAGGTCCACATAGGGTTAGGTTGCACCTCCTCTTGTCCACACCTTAGGTCGGGTCTGGAATGATGCCCCAAAGGTTGATGCAACTAAAAGAAAAAAAATCATAATCTGGGCACTCAATACGAAATGTACCACAAAATGAAAATAATTGTCAGGATATACATATTTAGCACGTGGTCGAAAGCCAAAGCATGAGCTCTACCCCTTATTTATGTCCATCGGCCTGGTTCCTATGGGCCCTAGATGAGAACCCTTCACATTAAGGAGCCCATGATTACCCCCACTTGGTGGGAAATGAAATGCCCCACCTTAAAAAGGGAATACCTAAAGCTATATCCTATACATCATGCTCTCATCCCCTAAAGCCCTATGCAGTTATGAAGAAAAATCAGTAAAAAGAATAAGGGTGGAAAAACAAAGGTCAGGGTAACTCATGTACCATGATCACTCCCTCCTACAGTCATGTACCTAGGTGTGGGCTTCCCCTATTATAGCTACCCTTGTTCCCTAACATGTGGCTTGGAGGATTTCCCTTGATCCCCACTACGTCCCATGACTATATCACTTTCCACCTACCACCTAATCGATGTACTGTGGACATTTCACCCCCTTTAAAGGCTAAAACTACCTAATAGGGTCCTTGGTTAACCCCCTTATTAGGCTTGGAGACGGTTGTACATGCTAAAACCCACTATGGAAGGGCATTCCACCATGAAGTTCCCCATTGATTTCATGATTTGTAATCTCTTTTAATTTATTATCTTAATTATTTTATATTAGAGGGAAAAGTGATGCGTTGGATCTTATGCAATATTGCAGGTGGTTCTTCATTCGGGGCTTGGTCTCCCTAAACAGGTTCCTAACCATCTAGAGGGCCATGTTGGCACTCCGGGTGAGTTTTGAGATCCATTGGACTCCACCATAGCAAATATTACTTCATGGATCCCAACACATCTCATTGATAGTTTGTGTTCCACCTTTTGGATGAGGATGATGCACCTAGTTCACCATTCCCATTCAGCTTCACACATGCACCATACACTTGGCAGATGTTCTAGGGTCCAGATGAGGATGTGTCTCACTACAAGAGATAAAGGGAGAGCTTATGTCATCATCCTAGCCCGTACATATTCAATCCACTTGGAGACCCATGAGGATGTCATTATGCCCCCACACCCACTTGGGAGCACCATAGTGAATTACTTGGAAAAACAAGGGGCTAACCCCTTTTCCACTATGTTTGGAGTCTAGTTTCTCACCATGTCACACTATGGAATTCATTATGCCTCCTCAAAGGCCCAATGACTCATTTTAATTATTATTATTTCACATTGTTTTATTATTTGGGGTTTAATTATTCCAATTAGACAAATCTAACTCTTTAGAGATTTTACAAATAGATGAGAGGTGATTCATTCCTCTCATCATCACTTGGATTTGGAATTAGTAGCTACTCAAAGAATTTTTCATTCCCTTTGGAGGACAACTGTGGTTTCATGGATGAATTTTATTATTTGGATACTATTCTCTTGGTTTTGGAGCTTCATTCTTGTCATTATTGGGATGATTGGATATACTCATTGTACATGTAAGAGATCTACTTTTCATGTGTATTCTTGTATTTATCATATCATATGAATGTTGCTAGGATTTTCGTTATATAGGTCTAAAATTTACAGCTTTATGTGAAATGCTTGGATTTTTTAACTATTGAAGTGTTGCATCATTGTATGAGTCATGTATGTATGGGTGAATGTTCCTAGAGGTTATTTTTGTTCAATATACCTAAGTCTTAAATTATTGAACACTGAAGTATAAAATCCTTTGGTAGTTGTTGCATGCCCTAATTTTTCATCTAAAGTTATCAAAAGGACTTCTTGATTGGGTTAATTCTCTCCACATCATAAATTTACCTTCATTTTGTCTCTCCCAAAGGCAAGGCAATGATATATCCACTAGTGACCACCTAAACAATTATATTTCTCACCTTCCTCCTCCTCTTTCTAAGCCTAACCCTAATAGGTAATCTAGGGAATCATAGAAGTTCCATTGTAGCCATTAATGCACTTTTTCTTCCACAATTGTAGTGAGGTTTTCTGTAGAGGCCCTCCATATTTGAAGAAATTTCGACAGTCGAATCCCAAGATATAGCCAGCCCTAGCTCTAGGATTATTTTTTTCCCTATGTTTCCTTGATAGTGTCCACATTTGGATCATTACATTCAATCCTAAAAATAAAACTTGCCCTTTGATCCTCTTCCCCTCCCTAATTAAGTCAAGCCTCTCTTTGATTGGTAAACTCCATACCCTTGACCTGATTATGGGTCCAATTGGTCTTTTGTTGTCTTGCAACTTTATAACTCTAATTTCACAAAGATATCACATAGGCGAATTGTCCATAAGGATTCTATAGTCTAGGAATCATCTTGATGAAATAGATTCCCAAACCCTAGCCTCGAGAATCCATTTAGCATTTCTTTGATATCCCACCACCTTTCTTTTGAAGCAAGCAAGCTACTTAAGTTATCCTCTCTTGTGAATAGGTCTTAGGAGTAACTTCTTATACTTTCAAAGATATATCGTTTCTGTATAAATTCCTTGTAGATTCAAACTGCTTATGTAATATTCTAAAACAAAATACTTGAATCTACTCTAATCATCAACGAAAAAATTGATCGATCAAGAAATTACAACATAAACATGAGACAAGATTCAATCACATTTGCTCATGTATTTATCTAAGGGGAAAGCTTGTTTCTCAAAACCCCTTCCTATATCTATTGCAGTAGAGAGAAGAAATACAATGCTTGCCCGAGCAACCTCTGCACTAGTATAATTTATTTCACTGCCTCACAAGTTGACTTTTGCCAATACTTAGCCAATTTTTCTACCTGCCAAGTTTCTATTTTCTTGTGTTGTTTCCTCAGAAATTAACCCCTATTATTTAGGGAAATTACTCATCCATAATTACGGAATCCCTATAGGCCTTTGTCTAACTGCATGCACCACTTGTACAACTTGAAAAAATATACAATTGATAGTACAGTTCCATTACCGTTGAACTCCAATCTCAACTGGGTAACTCAAATTTCATGCATGCATGATTTAAATAAGGTTAATTGATTAGTTAAATGGTTGAACACTGAAGTTTCACCCCACTTTTAAACCTTATACTAGTTCCTCCACTAGTTGGAACTATTTTAACTAACTTTAACTTAGTTTAACTAAATTAAATTATTACAACTCAAATTAAACTCAACCTAGGCTCCTAAAATTTAGGAACTACTCTACATGACCTAATTAAGCACTCAACTCGAATTAGCTAAGCTAAATAAGTGATAACAACTCAGTTAACTTACTCAAGTTGTCTTGTGATGTGAAATTTTGATTTTCTCCTAATTTAATTTGAGGGAAAATTAAATCAAACACTCCCTCTTAACAAGAAATGAATTCAACTTACTCAAGTACTCCTGAGGGAAAATTAAATCAAACACTCCCTCTTAACAAGAAATGAATTCACATATACCCTGATCCAGCACCTTTGGAATGTATTGCATGCAACACTTTTGACTGTTTTATTTTCTACTGTAACATCTGCAATTGAAGAGCATTAAAAAATAAATAAAAATAATCATTGAATCAATCAACAATTATCTACTGGGAAAATTGTGTTGGAATGTATTGCATGCAACCCTTTTGACTATTTTGTTTCTACTATAACATCTGCAACGAAAGAGCATTAAAAAATAAATAAAAATAATCATTGAATCAATTTGCAAATGTCTACTAGGAAAACTGTGTTGTTGTCGACTCTGCTACTAAGCCTCTTGCTCTACTATCAACATTTCTCTACACCTCAATATTTGACTGACATCAATCTTCTTTCGACTAAATATTGTGGGCCCCCGTAGCAAGGTAATGATCTATGAGACAAAAACACCTCAATGGACCCTGTCCAAATTTCTACAACTCTTGGGACTATTGCTTCACATCACCCCACCTCACATCTGGAGGTATGGCTGCATGTGATCCCTCTTCCCACTTAGCTCGAAATTCCCTCCTACTGGAGGCCTATGCTTGAGTGGATGTTTCCACTTTGTCTCCTTTATGCTTCTCCAATTGTGGTTGCTCCACAACTTGCTGAGGCTACTTCTGTGGCTCCAGTTTGAGAGGTAAATTATGCTCCCTCTTAACCACCAAGTCTCTAAACTTTGCCTTACTCCTCAAGGATATGTATGCATCTTCTACCTTAATTTCATATAGGTTCCTGACTTGCACACCGATCTGCTTCATTTGTACCATGGTGATATGTCTAAGGAAAACCTTTCCTTTGCTAATTATCATAGTGTAGCCATGGTCTTCCAATACCATGATGGAAATGAGATTCTTATTTAGTCCCAGAAAAAACATCACATCTGAGTCTGAGAGGGGAGTCAAACTCCCTTTGAAAAGTAATTTATTGTTATCGGTCATGTTATACCTCCCGTCATCTCCAAACTCAATGTTATGCTTGAGGATTTTCTCCTCCAAGTCATTGAAGAGATCTCTATTCACCTGTTGTTGCTACTGCATGCTTCTTCTTGCTTTCCTTCTTCTATGGAGTGCCCGAATTCATGATAGTGAAAGAACTTGATGTTGGAAAAGTATTTCTTCTTTCCCTCCTTGCCTTGGGACTTATTTCCCTTGGCTTTCTTTCCTTTGTTGACTAATGTAAGGTCCTCTTCCTCTTCTTTGGATGAGGTCCCATCTTGGTTGTCCCACCTTACTTCTTCCAACACTAGATCGTATCATAACCACTCCCAAATCAGTATTTTCTCTCTACCATTCATAGAATCTTGATAACTATGAAAACTTTTGGGAAGACCCAAATTTAGAGCTATATCTACCAAATCTTCTTTAGAGAGTGTCACATGGACCTCACCAATTTCATCACGACATTGTGCAAACTTGTTCAGGTGCTACGAAATTGTGTCATTCTTTTGCATCTTGATGCTATGAAGCTTGTCCTTCAGTGCCAACTTCTTGTGGTCATTATTGTTCTCAAACAAGTTGGTCAATTTTTTCCACATAGCGAATAGAGTTTCTTTCCTGTGGAGATTCCAGACAATATGATCTTGAACTCCCTCCAATATGATCCCCTTTGCTTTAGCTACATCCTTATTCCACTTAGCGAGATCATGGGAATCATTTGCTAGGGGTTTACATCTATCTTGATGTAATCTAGTTTCTCATTATCATATAATAACACCTCCATAGGGATCTTCCATGCCACAAAATTTTTGGTTCCTTCCAAAGCTTACTCAAGCCTAAGTCTGGTAGAAGACATCTTCTCAGTCCTAGACAAAATCTGCAACACTGATCTTGTAATTTAAACCTCCTGCACTAACTTTGAATCCTCTTCTCTTCTATTATGATTCCTTCTTTGATACCATGTATAAATTCCTTGTAGATTTAAACTGCTTATGTAATATGTTAAAACAAAAGACTTGAATCTAGTCTTCTCATCAACGGCAACAATTAATCAATCAAGAAATCACAACATAAACATGATACAATATTCAATCACATATGCTCAGACATTTATATAAGGGGAAATATTGCTACTCAAAACCCCTTCCTATTTGTATTGCATTAGATCAAAAATAGAGAAGAAATACAATGCCTTCTCAAGCCCAAACAACCTCTATACTAGTATAATCTATCTCATTGCCTCACAAGCTAACTCTGTCCAATACATATCCAATTTTGTTGCCTACCAAGATCCTATTTCCTTGCATTGTTTCCTTAGGAATTAGCCCCTATTATTTCAGGAAATTCCTCATCCATAATCGCACGATCCCTATAGGCCCTGTACAACTTGGAAACTTATACAATTGATAGAACACTACCCTTGAACTCCAATCTCAGCTGGGTAACTCAAATTTCATGCATGCATGACTTAATTAAGGATGATTGATCAGTTAATGGGTTGAACACTGAAGTTGTACCCCACTTTTAGACCTCCTACTAGTTCCTTCAATAGTTAGAACTAGTTTGATTGGATTAAATTATTATAACTCAAATTGAACTCAACCTAGGCTCCTAAAATTTAGGAACCACTCTAAATGACTCAATTTAGGCCCTCAACTCGAATTAAATAATATTAACTCATTCAAGTTTTCTTGTGACGTGGAATTTTGATTTTCTCCTAATTTAATTCAAGGGAAAATTAAATAAGGACTTTCTTGTTGCCATTTTCAACACTTCCTTATGATTCCTACTATACTAGGTCTCCTCCCATTAGTGAAAGTATGTAAAGAGTAGGGAGCATTAGCTAAGGTGACAATGGGATATTGCTCCATTATTTCCCTTGACCTAGTAGTTGCTCCATTGGATCCCCTCCTAGGACCCTTGCTAGTTTGAGCGATAACAACCCTTTTTCATAAAATTTTGGGTGTACCACGGGTGGAAAAAGGGTTAGTGGTTTCCTCCATCTTTGGGACATGTAATTTTCCTAGGAATGTTTGATAACCCCAAAATATCCATTTGTGACCTACATCAATCTCAGAAAAAAAAAATATCAAATACTAGGGAGGGATATTCAACACTTCCTTATGATTCCTCCTATACTGGGTCTCCTCCCATCGGTGAAAGTATGTGAAGAGTAGGGAGCATTAGCTAAGGTGACAGTGGGATATCGCTCCATTATTTCCCTTGACCTAGTAGTTGCTCCATTGGATCCCCTCCTAGGACCCTTGCTAGTTTGAGCAATAACAGTCCTTTTTCATAAAATTTTGGGTGTACCACTGCTGGAAAAAGGGTTAATGGCTACCTCCATCTTTAGGACATGTAATTTTCCTAGGAATTTTTGATAACCCCAAAATATCCATTTGTGACCTACATCAATCTCACAAAAAAATATCAAATACTAGGGAGGGATAGAGGCCAAGTGTCTTATCCCTTCCTGACTCAAGTAACAAATAATGCAAAAATGAAATGACCTCTAATCTAAGAAATAAAGGATAATTCAGCACAATAAAATTAAATTACACAAAGCAAGCTAAGAAAAAAATATTAATATAGGACAAAAAAGCACCCTACGACATCAAATGTTACTTTTGAAGTACACATTTAAAAATTGCCGATTTACAAGCAAGGGGATTCTTTCTCCATCCAAATAGCTAAGATAGAAAGAATTATTAGAAACTTAATCAACCAAATTAGGACCTAACCATAAACTTACCTTTATTACCTGATCATTCACCTATTTTATTCCAAGTAGCACAATGACCCCTTTTTGGAAATTATGTTAGTGAACTTTTGTCAAACTTTTTCTTTCTACTTTCCTAACTTTGCCACATACAATCATAAGAAAATATTCTAGTTTCATAAAGTTCCACTAACAAATTTATTATGTTTTGTAAGGCATATGAATATGAATAATTTTTTTGCATGAATTTGTACATTAAGATCTTCAGGTGAACTAACAATGTTAATTCCATCCCCTAGACCAATTCAAATGGAATATTTTCATTTGTAATCTTTATTTTTTATTTTATAAGCCCATAGAGCATATGTTATTTTTCTATCCCAACTCTTCTTATTGTCTCAAACTTTATTTTTGATAATGTTCATTAAATTATTTTTATTAGATTCAACCAAATCATTTTCCTATGATTTATAATTTGAAAAGTGGGATAGGTCAATGCCATAATCAAAGAAAAATGTTGATAATTTTGTGGAATAGTAGGATTTGGTGTTGTCAATTATAATTTTTGCTAGCACCCCAAATCTTGTGATAATCCTTTCTTCTAAAAATTCCATAACAAATGTATTGTTGTCCTTTGTTGGGATTGGTTGAACCCACCAAGTGAAGTAATATATTTGTAACCATTGCTTGAATTTTCCTTGAAATATTGAATTGAATCAAGGCTCCATTGTTGGAAGTACGCTTCTATTATAACCGATTCGAGAGGGAGTGCTACTAACTTGTTCAAAATTTTGGACATCCATGAATACACTAGTATAATAATATCTTCCTCTTAAGATCTTATGGGTTGTGGTTTTGTTCGAATAATATCCACCACAAAGTCCTTCATGAAATTCCTTTTCTAACTTATTTGTTCCTTCCTAACTGAGACATTTTAGAATTAGTCCATCACATTCTTTGATTTGAGTCCCTAATCAATAAATAAATAATTGGATATCTGATTATGTCTTTGTATAATCATGCATTTCCAATTCTTTGTTGATTGTACATATCAAATATCATGAGTATTCTTTCAAACTAAGGGACATTTAATCCCCTTTATCCATTAGTTGAGCTTAATTTTTTGCCTTTGATCATTCTGGTGAGATTTATCTCTAAATCATACTCCTATATATTTGTTACCCACTTTCATATAGTTCCCAAGCAATATTGTGGAGAATAATGTCTTTAACTACTAGGTGTTGAACATAATGTAAGACTTGAGCGATTTAACCAATGCATAAGCTTGCTTTTCCATAATGGCATATTTCAACTCAGCATCTCAAGGTTATAAGATACTTTTCACCCTATTCATTCTTTGGAGAAGTATACTTCCAATAGTCTCGTTAGAAGTAAAAAATAATATTATGAAATCTTTAGAATAACCAGGGCTTAGCAATATCATACATTTTACAATTTCTTCCTTGGTATTTTTGAATGCATCCTCACTACTTTCATCCCATTGTAGTTGAAATATTTATTTAGCGACCAATTCAGAGGAATTTTTACCCCTATAAAATTTGGGATGAAGCTTATGAGTGATAAAAAACTAGCTGACCAAAGGAGGACTAAATTGGCTTTTGTAAAATATGTAGAGTAATTTCCTTAATTCCTTTAATTTTCTCTAGATCCGCCTTTACACCTTATTAAAAACAATGTGCCCCAGAAGATTTTCTCTCGTGGTAGAAAGGATTGTCTTCTTTAGATTGAGAGAAATTATATATTGTTGGGATAAAACTTGTGAGTAATAAAAAACTAGCTTACCAAAGGAAGACTAAATTTCCTTTTGCAATATAGGTGGAGTAATTTCCTTAATTCCTTTAATTTTCTCTAGATCCACCTTTACACCTTATTAAAAACAATGTTCCCCAAAATATTTTCTTCCTTGGCACAAAGGAATGTCTTCTTTAGATTGAGTGAAATTCTATATTGTTGACATTTTTCAAAAATCTTCCTAAGATGTGCTATGTGAGAGAATCTATTCTTCAAGTACACTATAAAATTCTCTTAATATATCTCAAATATCTTTCCCATGAGGTCTATGAAAGCTTTCTTTATCACTCTCTAAAATGTGAGGCCTACTTTAATCAACCTAAAATAAGTCCTTTGATATTTGTAAGTACCCCAAGGTGTGGAAAATGTTGTATTATGTTCGTCATCCACATTCATGAACACTTGGTTGTACCCTCAAAATCCATCCAAGAAATAAAATATTTTTGAACTTGTAATCCTTTGTAAAAGTAGCACCATGTTGGGGATCAGATAGTTAGGCTTAATAAATGAGGCATCCATATTATTGAGGTCAACACAATCTCATTTCCCCTGACTTCTTTCTCACCACCACATGGTTTCAACCATGAATAATACCTTTTTGCCACAATGATCCCTACATCAAGTAACTTTTCCAACTCATTTTGTACAAGAGGGATCAAATTCAGATTTATCTATGCCAACTTCTATCGAAAATGTTTGGCATCCTCTTTTAATGGAATGGCATATTGGATGACATCTTCCTTGTAAGATTTAAATATTGATATGAACATGTGCACATATCTATGAAGTCTATGACAAGGCTTTTAGTAGACCTCCTTTCTTCATTTGTTGTCCCTATTTCGTTTTTAACTTCCTTTGGATCTTCTTCTACTCCAATATTGATTCATCTAGCTTGATATTCTCATTCATTCCCTTGTACATGTCATCCATGTTGAATTTTGTTTCCATTAAGTTGTACAACTACATCTTCATCTATCTAATTTGCTTCATTCTCTAAAAATTCCTATAATTGGTCCATTAATTTGAGAATATCTTCACCATCCTCAAAAACCTGCCAATTGAAGCTATTATCTTGAATGGATGGAATATAAACTATCTTTGGTTTCCCATCTTCCATCAATTCCTAACATCGTTGCAAATTAGACCTTGAAATTGCTTATGCACCGACTTTCTTATTGGTAGATTTTAGATGGGCTTCCAAAGGAAAATCCTCAAATGCTTCCATGGCATTTGGTCCATTAATTTGAGAATACGTTCACCATCCTCAAAAACCTGCCAATTGAAGCTATTATCTTGAATGGATGGAATATAAATTGTCTTTGGTTTCCCACCTTCCATCAATTCCTAACATCGTTGCAAAGTAGACCTTGAAATTGCTTATGCACCGACTTTCTTATTGGTAGATTTTAGATGGGCTTCCAAAGGAAAATCCTCAAATGCTTCCATGGCAATTGGTCCATTAATTTGAGAATATGTTCACCATCCTCAAAAACCTTCCAATTGAAGCTATTATCTTGAATGGATGGAATATAAACTATCTTTGGTTTCCCACCTTCCATCAATTCCTAACATCGTTGCAAAGTAGACCTTGAAATTGCTTATGCACCTACTTTCTTATTGGTAGATTTTAGATGGGCTTCCAAAGGAAAATCCTCAATGCAATTGGTCCATTAATTTGAGAATATGTTCACCATCCTCAAAAACCTGCCAATTGAAGCTATTATCTTGAATGGATGGAATATAAACTATCTTTGGTTTCCCACCTTCCATCAATTCCTAACATCGTTGCAAAGTAGACCTTGAAATTGCTTATGCACCGACTTTCTTATAGGTAGATTTTAGATGGGCTTCCAAAGGAAAATCCTCAAATGCTTCCATGGAAATTGGTCCATTAATTTGAGAATATGTTCACCATCCTCAAAAACCTGCCAATTGAAGCTATTATCTTGAATGGATGGAATATAAACTATCTTTGGTTTCCCACCTTCCATCAATTCCTAACATCGTTGCAAAGTAGACCTTGAAATTGCTTATGCATAAACTTTCTTATTGGTAGATTTTATATGGGCTTCCAAAGGAAAATCCTCAAATGCTTCCATGGCAATTGGTCCATTAATTTGAGAATATGTTCACCATCCTCAAAAACCTGCCAATTGAAGCTATTATCTTGAATGGATGGAATATAAACTATCTTTGGTTTCCCACCTTCCATCAATTCCTAACATCGTTGCAAAGTAGACCTTGAAATTGCTTATGCACCGACTTTCTTATTGGTAGATTTTAGATGGGCTTCCAAAGGAAAATCCTCAAATGCTTCCATGGCATGAAACACTACCTGTATCTTCGTAGCTTTGCATTCTCACATGCATACAATCCATTATATTGGAAAATAATAATGTCAAAATCACCAATAATATTTAAAATACTAATTTTTTAGCTAATCTTAAACCAACTAAAAGACCCTCCTATTAAAATATGTTGTTGGTAGCTTCAAACTCCAAATGAAAAGAACAATATGAAAAATTACCTTCGGGTGAAGTAAATACAATACCTACATTTTAACTTGTATTGGGGCTTGCTATCTTGAAATTAATCTTCCATATGTGGCCAACATCATTTTGGGGAGGCTCATCTGAAGCAAGCATTGTATATGAACCAAAATCATCACTAAAACATATTGATTCCTCAAATCTTCTACATGGTTCCTTCTCAATTGTTCTCAATATGTAGTCAAAAACTCTCCATCACCAATGGGAATAGTAGCATAACACAAATGCATCTAAATGTTGCCACCCAAATCAATTACCCATTTTCTTGATAGAAGCATATCCCAAGCAATTGGTGCATCAATAACCACAATTTATATTACTAAGCATATGTTGTGCTACCAAATTTC
The DNA here is from genome assembly GCA_031772625.1 of Pinus tabuliformis. NCBI lineage: Eukaryota > Viridiplantae > Streptophyta > Pinopsida > Pinales > Pinaceae > Pinus > Pinus tabuliformis. Next base: position 847,513,221 of record CM062809.1, on the reverse strand, counting down.
AATCTTTAACTAGGAATCCATTGCGCAAATATTTGTGTAAGTCCTTGAAGTCCTTAAACTTAACTTCTTCGTGACTTCCATGGTCATGACATTCATGGAGACTCGAAAACTCAACATATAATTATGTAGTATCCAATATTTAACTATTGATAAGATGAAGGTCATTGATCCATTGGATTTTTCCCCCCATTTTCATTCATTGTTCCTAAGATAATAATGTAATTTTCCCTTCTTTTGTACTTGTAGCCAAACCTTTTGTAAAGTCAAACCCTAATACCTTTCCAATTTTCTTCTTAAATGCTAAAAAATAATAAATTCCTTTATGGGTACTAGCACCTTTGCATTATTTACCCAACAAATTATATCGAAAATTGATTGAGGAGATGTAGAACCCTGATTTTGAGGGGTTTCATGTTGATATTCCCTCTTTAGATGAGTTAATATTTCTAGTTGGCTTAAACCTTTGAATTTCCTTTTTTTGTAAGTGATGTCTGTAGAACCTTGATTTTGAGGGGCTTCATGTTGATATTCCCTCTCTAGATGAGCTAATATTTCTAGTTGGCTTGAACCTCTAAATTTCCTTTTGTTGTAAGTGATGTCTTTTAACATATCACCATACATTTGGTTGACTTTTTCTAGCATGCTGGACTCATAATTTTCATTAGACCAAAACCCGCAAGCATTAGTCTATGCTACAACCGCCATCCATGAGAGGCGATTAGTCCATGTTGTGAAACACACGGGGAGAGTTGAACCCAATGTCCAACAATCTCCCCCCCACAACATGAGCCATGTGAGTTTCAAACTCAAGGCCTATCGTTTTGATAACACTTGTTGGGCTCATGATTTTCATTAGACCAAAATCAACAGGACTTAGTCTTTGCTGCAATCCCCAAAGTTAGGATCCATCAATTGTGGTTATTCCTTGTCACAAAGCACACGAGTATTGAACCCAATGTCCAATAGTATGGTCATCTCACTTAATAGCTCTCTTTCCTTCTCACTTAATAACTATATTTCCTTCTCACTTAATAACTCTATTTCCTTGTCAACTCTTTTGTTCACATGAGACTATTGACTCTCTTCGTTGTGGAAATCCCTTCCTTGCATTACTAAGCTCCATGCATCTAGAAAAATTGCACCATATGACCTTGTCCTCTCCCAATAAATTGAACACGTCTCTTTAGCATGGAAGGCATTACACGCTCTAAAAATATATGGATGAAGATGACCCACCATGTATTTTTATTCGAATGAGTTGGGAGGCCTCTAACTTTGGGGTGGCCACTAAAATTGATTCCGGGGTTGAACCCACCTTTTTGTTGGCCCTTTTCTAATTGTAAGATCATTTCATGGATATAATTTTAATTCTTGGTGATGGTGAGTTTTAATTCTTTGAATTTTTTTTATCAATAATGATTTAGGATCTAGAGAAGATGGAGGAGGTGATTGAGTCTTCTATTTGCATTCAATCCAAATTCGTGAAGGTGCTAATGTATCTATCCTCCCTGAAAACACCCAACTTTCTTCAATTCTCTTTGCTTTAGCTTTAACCAATTTGTTGGGCTTGAAAGTTTAAGTGACCATGGAAAGAATTCATATAATATATAAAGGTGGCTTATGGAGTTGGTTGATGTATCTATGGGATTTCCTACACAGCCTTGTCAAACTTTGAGTTAAATTCATTAATAATTTAATTTTCATTTCTTTTTATACTAGTTAAAGTGTTTAATAGAAAGTGAACATCCTTTTTCTAAAACCATCCATTAAAGAAAGTATCACAAGAAGAATTAAATGAGATACCATCAGGAAAACTTAAGAACCATTTCTTGGTATCTTTATTGAATGATAAAATTAAATGTTTAAACAAGACATCTAAATGGAAAACTCCCAATGTATTCATGTGTTCTATGAATGCATCCCAATAGAATTATCTCCACTAAAGGTGGGCATCTTTTCCAATGAAGCTACATGAAGGTGACTTGCAATGTTAGTGAAATAAAAGGGTTTGAATGAATCTCTCAACCACGAAAAAACCATTAGATATTTATTAGAGAACCTAAATAAATATCAAATAATCTTTTGGTATCACTTAAAGATTCAAAATTCAATACATTTTTCTCTTCCCTAGCCTGTATTTTATACATTTTTTTCTTTTATAGACAAGTACAACTCATGGACATGAATAAGCTTACTTTGAGGTTTTCTTATTATAGAGTACCTCTCTGTTGTTCTTTACTGTTGTGGAGTCATCAAATGAGATATGTCAAGTTAGTTGTACAACTGTCACCAAGATGCAATACAACAAGAAAACTTACTAGGAAAATGTCATTAAGCACTGGGATGATTGACCTTCTTCCTGACAAAAAAAAGAAAAGAATGTAACCACCTAAATTATTAGCCTCAACAAGGTTTGGTCGATGTGCTAAGTGATAAGAACGTAGGAGATATACCCATTGTGACCTTATCACAATCTCCTTTCACCTTAGGTCAACTTCTATTACCCCACAAGGGGTATCCCAATACCGTCATTGCTTCATTAAAAAATTAGTATAGTAGTGCCTAGGAACCCTAAGTATGATGAAGGTTAAGATTTAATTGAAAATAAGTTCCAAACATGGAATATGAATAAATAGTGCATAAAGTACAAACAAACACTTGAGAAATAGTGAAATACCCCAAATAAATATTACCTTTTATGTCACGAGTTGAGGTAAGGGTGCATATACCAAGTGAGAAGAACTTACCTTGAATTCCACTCTATTATATGACCTAAAAGAGGATAAGCTTGTTGATTTCCTCACCTCCAACAGTTGTAAATGGTAAAATTTGCAAAATTCATAGGTTTGGAGTGCTCTTTAAGGAACCCAGGAGTGTGGAAACACACTATGATCAAATATCCATGGGTGTTGATGCTTGGAGTATGAAAATTATTAGTGAAATAACAACCTAAGAAAATATTTATGCAATAAAATATAAATTTACAGCAATTTGAAACAACAATTGCATAAATTGGAAGGCTAATCCCCTAGAAGCAATCCATGATTTCCTCTTGATAAAAACTCTTGATAAAAATGTAACGTTTTCCCGTTATTTGAGAGGCTTGAAATGCTTATTAATAAAATGAATGTGTGATGAAAACCAATCAAAAGTAAAAAATAGTTCTTACATGGTTTGGGTTATGGTTTCACAATTGTTTGTATAATATTTCTCTAATTTAATTCCATACATGAGAAGACCTTGCAAAACCCTCAAATATCAATTTTAGAGAAAATAAATCCACGAGGGAAAATTTTATGTTGGACCATTAGATATACTTAGAGAGGGACAACCCCACCTTGGAATAGGATTATTTTTCATATTTGTATTTTTTGTATTTTTTTGTATTTTGTATTTTGTATTTTTTGGATTTTTCAATAGTAGAAATAAATGAAATGACAAGAACTTGAAATTTGTAAAAAAATATGGCTGGTTGTTATATTTACGGCTAATACATTATCTCCACTAGGGCTTAATGTGGTCAAGATAAATTCCCCTCTTTAGTTGTTTATCCAATTCCTATTAATTAGGGAAACAAGGTAGAACCTTAGAAGTTATATTACCTATTTTCCCAATCAAGCAAAGTTATGGAACCAAACCCTACTAGAAGAGATCCCTTCAAAGGGAAAGCCTTCAACCATACGACCAACTATGGAATGAAATAAAATCAAAAATCTTGTTAAGGAACCTATAAGGTATGGCCCAACAAGGTGATTCAATGCTTATGTCTCACGAATAAGAGAGCTACATCACAAAGTTACCCTCCGCTATCGATGTCGATAGCCTTGTATTACCCTTGAATTAGCACAATGGTGTCTTTTAAATTATGTGGAATAGCCAAAAAAATAAAATTCAAATTTGACACCAAAGCATCATGGAATAATCATCTCAAAACTTCACAATGATTTGGTACAAGAGTGAGCTCCCAATTTATTGAAGAGGCTTTCAACATCTCTCTCCCCTTTTTCTCCTTAGAAATGTTTAAGAAATTTCAGTAATGGTTAACTTGTCGTCCAAAATAGACTTGGAGACTAAGCCATTACAAAATTTTAAATTTACATTGCTTGAATACCCTCAAAAGAGGTTGATGTCCGCACAAGGAGGCTAGACTTGTCAAGGGGGTTTATTTTCTCTAGGATTCCAATTACTTTGAATAATATTTGGAGGCTAGGAGAAGCTCAATGCCCCCCCTTTTTCACTCAACATTCATTTGGAATTGACCTTTTGACCCCCAATAGCTCTCTTGAAAGTGGAAAACTCATTTATTTACATTTGGTATTACTTGATTTAACATTTTGATGCTTCATTTCCTTGCTTGTAGGCTTATACATGGTCCATAGCTAGACTTGTCAAGGGGGTTTATTTTCTCTAGGATTCCAATTACTTTGAATAATATTTGGAGGAGAAGCTCAATGCCCCCCCTTTTTCACTGAACATTCATTTGGAATTGACCTTTTGACCCCCAATAACTCTCTTGAAAGTGGAAAACTCCTTTATTTACATTTGGTATTACTTGATTTAACATTTTGATGCTTCATTTCCTTGCTTGTAGGCTTATACATGGTCCATAGAAGTGTTCTTGACATGCCCTTTTCTTTTCTCATAAAAGGTGCCAAGTTTCCACACTTACCCACAGAGTTATCCCCAAGGGAAGTCAACCCTCATTTGATGGTGAATCAATACATGAAAAGGAACATTTAAGAAAGTATTTTGGATGATTTGACTTGGAGATGACTTGGCTTTCTTAGGAGAGTGCAATGGACCTCTTTCCTTGCCCCAAAGAATGTGATATGTGCCTAGGGGATCACAAAATGCATTGTGAATTATGAGACTACTGTGTAAAGTGATGAGAAAAATGAAAGATGGCCAAATATGTGTGTTACCAATGAAATCAACATTATTACTGAGGCCCTAGCAACCTATTGGATTGCTACACACAAGGCAAGGACCCATTGTCACCTCGGCCCAATCCCCAACTATTTAGGCCCAACACCTCCTAAATACCCAAGGGAGGAGTCCCTAGATATCCCTAATAACTCTTGTAGTAGCCTAGTGCCTTATGTGGGATCAAATGTGGGGGAGATTTCACTTTGTACCTTGTCCATCTATAAAATTTGTCACTCTTGTAGAAAAATTATACATAAAAAATATTGGTAGCAAAAATTCAATAAAAAAATAATGTATGACTTATGGATTTTGGTTTAATATGAAAATCCTAACTACATATGCAAATATATTTCAATTGAAGTGATTGGTTGAGGAGATATAGTTGAAAAGGTATTGTTGTCCTATATGAATGGTCATAAAGTCTATGTAAAATGTAAAGGAAACAACCTAAGTTAATCCAAACATCTACCCAAGTAGTGTTAAAACACTCCTAGAGGGTTATTCAAAGGGGTGGAATGGTAAGAGGATTTATTTAGAGGCTTTTTAGGGCCTCCCCTCCACCAAAGATAACTAAAAACTCAATTCTAGCGCTAGAAATTGAATTTTAGAATCTTGGATTAACAAAATTATGTTTGTGCACCTATATTTGATTTATTTTATTTACACTGGCTAGAAATTGTAATAAAATGGCTATAAATGATTAAAAATATTATTGTTTAAACAATTTAAAGTACAATGCAAAGTTCTAGGGTATGATGACTTGGGAAGCTTTTAAAAGTTGCTATAAGTAGCTATAAATTATAGATCTAGTATAGTATAGCCTTGTAAACATGTAGATCTACAACACAAATGATCCAGGTGGATATTGGTAGCCACCTGCCAAGTCCACCTGGACCCCCACCATTGTCTTTCTCAGCATTTTCAGTTTCCTTAATTGTAGCACAACTTACTATTTTTAGCAGTTTTTCGGGTCCTGAACTTTCGGAGCCGTTTTGAGGCCCTAAATGACGTTTTTTGGGGAATCCGGGGGCAACATGGGTCCATGGAATGGACCGATGTTGCCCGTTCCAACAATGATAGTGCTCGGATAGATATTTCTAATGAGCTATTGTACGCATCAAACGGAGATCATATGCCAAAGTTACGACCCCGGGAAGTTGATGTACCAATTTATCCCAAACGGGGCCCACAGTTTGGCGTTTCATCTCCTAGGGCTAGGTTTTGGAATGTTAAGGGTTTTCCATTGTTTCTCAACAATAAATAGGCCTTAGAGCCTCATTGTAATACAGTTCAAAGGCATGTAGCCATCACATCTCTTCTCAGAGATAAGCTACCATCGCCCTAGCTGGTTTATTTCCATTTCTGGTTGTAAGCATATTTCAGTATTTTCCATTAATGAAATGAAGTATTATTTCCGCTGCATCTTTGTGTATATGGTTATCTCTGTAATTTGTTGCGTTCCTGTTTAAATCCGGATCAGTGGTATCAGAGCGGCCTGCTTTTTCTCTGTTTTTCTTTGCATGTCCCCAACAAGGTCGGGATATAAGGAGTTAGGGCTTGAACTGGTTGAACCTTTGCAAGACCAGCCTTGCAAATCCCGACGGCCTCCCATGGCAGACGAGAAGAAAGATGAGGGGGCAGGAGATCCCATCAAAATCTTGCTCGAAGAAGCCCTCGAGCGACAACGAAACGCGATGATGGACAGCTTTGCCCAGATCCTTCAGCGGCTACCCAGAAGCAACGCATCGGCTTCCAGCAGCTACTCTGGAAACGCCACACCCTTTAAGGTACACGTTAATTTTGAAATCCCCATATTCGAGGGTCAGATAGACGCAGATGCCGTAGATAAATGGTTAAATCTCCTAGAGGGTTATTTTTCTGTTCATGAATTTTCGAGTCGGGAAAAGATTGTTTTTGCTCTTCTCAAAGCAGCCCCCCACGTCAAGGACTGGTGGGAAACCTACTGCGAGTAGAAGGATGAGAGTACTGGGTCACTATTTTCAGCCACACCCACCTGGGATTCATTCCGGGATGCCATCAAGGAGCAGTACTACCCTGTCGGAAGCTATGAGGATGAATACATAAAGTGGACCACGCTGCAGCAGGGAAGGGACCAAGACGTGCCGGAGTTCACCAATCTTTTCCATACCCTTCGCACAAAGTTGGGTATCAAGGATTCGGAGCAACATTTGATACTCAAATACCGTGGCTACCTACAAAAGTACATCCAGGAAGAAATACAATTCCAAACATCCCCTCGCTCAGCGCAGCATACCGATATGCCGTCAAGGTCGAGCAGAAGTTTAAACAAAAGAAGCGAGACTTTGGATCTGCGAATCCAAAGCAGGGGAAAGGTGCCCCTAAACCACAGAACAAAGGACAAATCCAAGGCGGGACAGCCCAAGACAACCAGCCGAAGCTGCAAGCAAAGAACAGCGCCGCGAAGCCGAGAAAGGACACTGGAAAATGGTGCGAGTTCCATAAGAGCTCCACTCACACACTACAACAAAACATGCAATTTGCGCCAGATTTAGCACCAGATTCTAGTGCATTTTTTTCTCAATTGGGATGAGCAACGTGGCGCTAAATCTGGCTCTATTGTATAATTTTTAAAGCGTCCTTTTTTGCACCAAATTTTGCATCTTTTTTACGCCAAATTTTCCATCATTTTTTGCATCATATTTTGCACCAAGATTTTCATTTGGTTTTACAACAAGTTTTGCTTCTAGTTTTGTGCCTTTTTTTGCATCATTTTTTGCTTCCTCTTTTGTGGAATTCTTTGCTTCTATTTTTGTGTCATAATTTGCATCGATTTTTACACCATCTTTGACATCTTATTTAGCGCCTTTTTTTACATCCAATTTGTGCCAATTTTTGCATCTGGTCTTATGCCATCTTTTGCTTCTAATTTTGTACTTATTTTTAAATCTATTTTTGTGCCAATTTTTCTGTCTTTTTTTACACCATCTTTTCCATCCAATTTTGCACCATATGTTGAATCTGATTTAGTGCCAAATTTCGCATGCATTTTTGCACCATTTTTTGCATCCACTTTTGCATTTTATTTATCTCCCTTTTTTGCATCCTATTTTGCACCATATTTTGCATTTAATTTTGCATCATTTGTTGCATCCAATTTAGCATCATTTTTAACACCATTTCTTGCATCCAATTTTCATCCTTTTGAGCATCTAAATTTGCATCCTATGTTGAACCATATATTGCATCCACCTTTGCATCCCATTTTGTGTCTATTGTTACGTTCACTTTTGAGCCATTTTTTCGTCTAGTTTTGCATTTGTTTTTGCACCAAGTTTTGAATGATTTGTTGCATCATTTTACATCCAATGTTGCATCTCAATTTGCATCCAAAATTGAGCCATTTTTATGCCCATTTTTGCACCATTTTTTCTTCTTTTGTGTCCAATTTTTCACCATTTTTTATGTCCAAATTTGCATCCTTTTTGGTATCTAGTTTTTCATCCTTTTTGGCTTCCAAATTTGCATCTTTTTTTCTGCCACATTTTGTGTCCACATTTGCATCTCATTTTTCACCTAGATTTTAGTTGGAATTTTCATCTAGTTATGCATCATCTTTGACATCCTTGGTTTCACCATTTTTTAGTCCCATTTTGCATCTTGTTTTGTGTCTTTTCTTACATCCTTTTTGCATCCTAATTTTACACCATTCTTTACATCCTCATTTTGGTGTCCATTTTTGCATTCTTGTTTGCACCCAATTCGGTATCCTTTCATATGCCCTATTTTGTTCCCTTCTTTGTGTCTAGTGTTGCACCCTTTTTTAATTTTACTTTAAAAACCTTTTTGTGTCATTGTTTGTATATTGTTTTGATGGCTAGTTTAACATCCAATTCTACTCCCAATTTTTCATCCATGGTTAAATCCACTTTTGGCTTCTTGTTTAGAGTTTTACTTTTATTTCCATTTATGACCACCTCTATGGGTTCATTTTACTAAGTTCATTTACATAGTGAAATATATTAAATTTTCTAAATATCATTTTGCTGTAGGATTTAATGCATGGTTAGATGAAAACAAAACCCTCTCAGTTTATCTCAGAAACCTAGGACAAACCAATTAAGAGAAAGGTTGTTCTAAGACTTAGGATTCTTAGTAGATCAAGATGTAGAATATAAATTAAGAAAAAGAGAATGAATTCTTGTGAGTCCTCGCATGCAGGTCTTCTTGGAGTTTTTCGTATAGCCAAGAAGCGCTCCTAGCTATCTCCAAAGCTTGGTCCTACACATAAGAGAGAGAATAAAGCAACCTTCACAACATAATATCTTAATAATCAAAACTATAAAAAAACATATAAATATTATTGAATAAATAAATATAAACCAAAAACCCATGCATACATTAGTTAAATAGAAGAATTAAAGAATGAATAGAAACATATGGAAGGAAGAACAACTGATCTATATGAATAAAGGAGTTGGAGGAAAGTTACAACAATTAGATATAGTTGCAACATCACCTCCCCCAACTCATAGCTCCAAAACTCTCCCTCTCAAGACAGATCTCAAGAGCATGACAATACAAAATTCCCATCATTTTTTCAATGGCCAAGCCTCTAATATATAGGAAAGTGGAGGCTATGAAGATTTCCAAAATTCCTCATTAGTTCAATTTGGGAAAAATCTTTTGGGTGAATAATGTTTCCTCATATAAAAAAGGAATTTTCCACTTTTTAGATGCTTTTGTGCTTAGGAAAAAGCTTCCCCATGCTTTATGGCTCTTTCCCACTTTTGTATGCTTTTATTTTTTAGGAAAAAGCTAAAGATGAGGATAAAGAGATTACATTCCACCATATGTTTCCGAAAGTTACCAAGAATGTCAAATTCAAATTCTAGTTTGCTTATGTTTTAGTTTTTTTTTAAATATATATTTAGTTTTAGTATTTTTTTTTCTAGAAAAATATATTTAGTTTTTGGTATATTTTTCTATAAGAAAAATTATATTTTGTTTTTATAAAAATGGATTTTAAACATTCCATTCATGCTAAATTTGTGATTTTATGATAGGAGTTTAAATTATATATAGTAAAGTAACTTAATGTCATGTGTCATGTTGCTGAGATGGGTGTTATACATCTCTTTCTTGTTAAGTTATAGAATGTGCTTGGGTTTTCTTAATGCAATAAAACTAATTATGTTCTTCATGATATCTTGAAATGTTCATCTTGAACCAGGCTAATAAAACAATAAAGTTAAAATAGGTTTTCCTTTGTCCTTTATAGATCTTTGTCCCCATTAATCTTGGTCTTAATAGATTAATTGTCTTGTGGTGGCCTTGAGAGGTCACTTCCATTAGTTGCATGCTTTGTAGTTTTCAGTTAGTGACATTTTTTAGGCTTGATAATATGTTATTTAATTTATCAAAATGTGTTATTGTCCATATTATTGTTAAATATTAATATTAAAGATGCTGATTTTTAAGCATGTTTTAGCAAAACTTTCCCAAAATGTTTATAGATTGTATTTTATAATGCAATGATTCTTTGCTTGATGAAATTGTTTTGGATATTTTTTTTAATGATTCATTGATTGATGAAATTGTTATGGATATTTTTTTAGTATATTAAATTGTATGTGATAAAGTCAAAAATCACCTCTTTTTTAGATTTTCATTGATCAATTTCCCTTAAGGCCATCAAGTTCACCATTTGGTCCCAGGTTAAGGAAATATAGGAGTCATGAAGTGGAATTGTCCAAGCACTTAAATCTTGAGACTTGTTTCCTTTTAGTCACTTTATACTTTCTTTCTATGTAAATTTTTGATGAAAATAGTCTTGGAACATGAGGGGCGTCAATAGTAAGCAAAAACAAACTCCTAAAAGAAAAATGGTATGCAAAAAACCCATAAATAATGTTGATATAAGAAGAAAAAATATTAAGTGAGGTTCAACCTCATATAATTAGAAAATAGGGGAGGAATTTCCAAGTAGTAGTGATTGATGCTTAGAGATACTTGGGTGGAATGGTTATTATTTGAAATGATTAAGACATCAAGGTTACCAATATGTTTACCTCTTTTCGCATTATGACAATACAATTTTAGTTAATTGACATTGAGGACTACTACCATGTATCCAATGTCTATGACTCCAATATCGCAAATGGAAAACCTCTATTTCTCAATTCTATTTCTAGCACAAGTAATTTATACTCCCCATCTCCATGGATTGTTGGGAGTGACTTCAATATTATAAGTGTCTCGAGGAAACGAAAGAATGAATCGAAATGTTTAACAAGATATTTTGTAAGATATACCATTAAAGCCACAAAGTAGTCTCCATTAAAGTTGTCAAGAAATGAGTCTCCAACCCACACATGTGGATCAATGAGATGTAATACATGTGTGTGTGGTTACGAACTCAATACACCTCTATAATAACTCCACAAACTTATGTATTTCACTCTGTCACATAAATTGACAGTAGTGTGACATAAGTAAACCAAGAGTAGACATGAAAGCCTTAGGAAACAAACATTCCTTAGATCCTCAATTAGGTGCTTAAATGATGAAGTGAAAATGCAAGGAGAAAAGAAGAATTCATGATTTAACCATCACATACATGTGATCAAGTGTGACTAGGAGTGTATATATTCATATATTTTCCAAAAAGGGAGTGAATACATGAGTTACCATTTATTGGCCCTTATTTTTCTTTCTTTTTCATTTTCTTATATATAGGACTTAGGGAATAAGGTTTTCATAAGTTTGGCACAACTCATAGATATAATATTTACATGAATTTTCACTTCAACCTTAGAGTTTAGACTAAGATAAATCAATATAGTGTATGCTTAATGATTTTGGCTTTCACTTTTTTATTGTATTTCATCACAAATACAAAAGGGGAAATATTTTTCCACAAATCTATGAATGCTTAATCATAAAGTCGTCATGTGATGAAAACAAATTAATGATGTTATTCTCTACGAAAATGATGGGTATTCTTGAGAAAATCTTATGCTTGTGGATGTTTCCTCCCTGGTTGAGAGGGAGTGAGGGTAGACACCATGTTATCCATGTGTCGTGTACTATGGCTAGGATTAACAATCATAAGCCTAGTAAAGGCACTAGTGGGGATAATGGTGGATTGGATAAACATATGGGACCAATATTCTTTGAGAATTTGGACATTGACTAGGACTAATTGCCATAAGTCAAGTACATTAATCCAAGATAAGAATAGTCATGAGGATTGACATTTTCTGGTGTCAAATATTATGATGGTGGATTAGGAAATGATCATGTGAGGACATACCTGGTAAACATCTTGGTGGGGTAAGTGCCTTGAAAGGCAGTGGTGTCCAAATTTATGCCTCCCAACATTGTGCTCTGATCTAATGGAGAGATAAACTTGTTAGTCAAGGCCTTACTATTTTGAAAATTTTGGCTATGATGATGTAAATCATCATTGATGCTTATCAATCTAGATCCCTTCTTATATGAATATTTCAACTTGAGAGTACTTTTTTGTCTCATTATGAGTACCTCGCTAGTTTAGAGGGAGGGTCATCATCTTCATTATTGCCATCATCACCACCATCAATGTGATCATTATTGTCATCATTTCATTATCATCATAATCACCATTCATGTCTTCTTCATGATCATGATCATCATCATAATTTTGTATATTGTCGTCAATTGTTCATAATTATAGGTATCATAAGAAATATCACCAACCTTAGGACACATGATATATGAAAGAAAAATATCCACTTTATTTTTTAGAAATGATTGATGATCATCAACATCACTACCATTATCATCGTCATTATAATTTTCATCATCCCCATCATCATAACTAATATAAGTTTTATCATAATTTTTGCCATCTTCATCATGAACATCATAATCATCATTCATGCCATTATTGTTCTTGATTATGACCAAGATGAAAATAATGATAATGATGACTTGGAAGATGACGCCAAAGATAATTATTATGATTTTTACCATGATAACATTTAAAAATTGGGAGGAATGGCCAAGGTCATTAGCATCATCATCATTGTCATTGTAACTCCCATCATCTTTATCATCATTGTCATTATCATAACAATCGCAATTCATGTCATCGTCATCATCTTCATTATCATCATCGTTATAATTATTGACATTGTCATCAGTTGTTCATAATTTTGAATGTCATAAGAAATATAATCAATACAAAAGATATGATGTGTGTTGGAAAATGGATGCAAAAGTAAACAAAAAAATGGGGTAAAAATAGACGTAAATTTGGATGAAGAGTGGACACAACATAATTAGATGCAAAACAAGACAGAAAAATTGAACAAAAGTGGATGAAAAAGTAGATGCAATAGTTCATACAAACTTTAACACAAAATAGGACTCAAACATGGATGAAAAAGTGGAAGAAAATATGGGCACAATAGTAGGCATAAAACTTAGCATGAATTATGGTGAAACAAATGTGGATACTCCAATGAATGTAAAAAAAAAGGGACACAAACTTGAATGCAAAAAGGAGGAAAACTTGGATGAAAAAAGGATGTAAACATGGGCCAAACATGGGTGCAATAGTGAACACAAAATTAGTTGCAAAACTAGACAAATCAAAAGTGGATGTAAAAGTAAATTCGAAATGGGATGGAAAAAACATAAACAATATTTGATGCAAACTTGGACACAAAAAAGGATGCAAATATGGATGCAATAGTGGAAGAAAATGTGGGTTGCAATGATAGGCATAAGATATGGCACAAATAATAGCACAAAAAAGGTGGATGTAATAATAGACACAAAAAAATATGCAAACTTAGATGCAAGACAAGATGCTATAAGGGATGTAAAAGTGGATGCAAACATGGGTGCAACATGAGAAACAAAATTGGATGCAAAATATGGATGAAATGGAAGTACATGCAAAAGAAGATACAAAATGAGATGCAAAACCAAACACAAAAGTGGATGCAAAAATAGATGAAATATTTTATGCAAAAGAGGATGTGAAGATGGATGCAACATTGGAAGCAAACGTGGGTACAACAGTATGTGCAAAACATGGAACAAATTTTGTCACAATAAAAGTAGATGTAATGATAGATGCAAAAAAAGAAGCAAATGAAGATGAAAAATAGGATGCAAAAAGGGATGTAAAAGTGGGTGTAAACATGGGTGCAACAATGGATGTAAAATAGCTTTTGCAACTTATTTGAAAGAGCAATTTTGTCCCAACAATTAGACTTGTAGCATAAAGAACATGGTTAATACATATGATTCGACCAAAAACTAGTTACTACCAAAATTCAACCAAAAAAAAATATTAATGCATAAAAATAGAATTAAAAACAAAAAAAACAAAAACAAAAATTTCCCAAATTAAAAATAAATAAATGATAAACTTTTTTTTACCAAAATTTAGTGATTTTTTTAGTGCTAATACTAACATCACCATTACAACAAGATATTTTTTTAGTGCTAATACTACCATTACAACAAGATATAAGAGGGATATAATGCAAAAAGTTTAATAATAATATGTATGTAGAAGATGGTCTTCAGACTGGTGAATTCATGATAATCAATGGACTAGAGTCAAAATAATTGGATGGTATTTACTTTTTTACATAGATTGTCAAAATAATTGCATAAATCGATTTTTTTTAACCAAAATTTAACAAAAACTTTGCTAGTGCTAACATTAGAACCACTATTACAACAAGATATCTTTCTAGTGTTGACAACACCATTATAGTAAGATACCTCAAGAGAGACAGAAAATTTAAAAAGTATGATAGTAATATGTATCCAGAAGATGGTAGTGAAACTAGTAATTGTTCATTCTCATTATCATAATCATTGTCATCATCATCAACATCATCCTTGTCATCGTTATTGCCATCATTACATTATCATCATAATCACCATTCATGCCATCATCATCAGCTCCATCATCATCATCATTATGGACATTGTTTGCAATTGTTTATAATTATAGACGTTGTAAGAAATATCATCAACCCAAAAAATGTGATCATTGCTAGAAAAGGGTTGTTTAGGATACATTGATATACGTAAGAGAAATAACAACTCTATTTTTGAGAGATGATTGATGATCATCATCATCACTACGATTATCATCGTCATTGTCATTTTTATCATCCCCATCATCATCATTAATGTAATTTCTATCAACATTGTTGTAATCATCATCATCATTCATGCCATTATTGTTTTTGATGATGACCTCGATGAAAATGATGATGATGACACCAAAGATAATGCTTATGATTATGACAATGACAACATCTAAAATTGGGAAGATTCGCCAAGGTCATTAGCATCGTCATCATCATAATCATTTCCATCATCATCATTAATGTCATTGTAACCACTATCGTCTTTATCATCATAATCACAATTCATGTCATCGCCATCATCTTCATTTTCATCATTGTCAATATTATTGACATTGTCATCAATTGTTCATAATTGTCAATGCCATAAGGAATATCATCAATGCAGAAAATATGATGAGTGTTGGAAAAGGGATGCAAAAGCGAACATAGAAATGGGGGCAAAAATAGAAGTAAAATTGGATGAAAAGTGGATACAACATAAGTAGATGCACAACAACATGAAAAACCTAACACAAAAGTGGATGCAAAAATAGATGTAGTTGTCAATGCAAACTTGGATGCAAACATGAAGGCAAAAGTGGAAGCAAACATGGGTCCAATGGTAGGTGTAAAACTTGGCACAAACTGTGGTGAAACAAATGTGGATGCAACAACAGACACAAAAGTAGATGCAAAAATGGATGAAACAAAAGTGGATACAATAGGGAATGCAAAAACATACACAATATCTGATGCAAACTTGAACACAAAAGAGGATGCAAATGTGGATGCAAACGTGGAAGCAAATGTGGTTGCAATGGTAGGCGCAAGATATGGTGCAACAAAAGTGGATGTAACAATAGACAAAAAATATGCAAAATAAGATGCAAAAATGGATGTAAAAGTGGAAGCAAACATTGATGCAACAGGCAAAACAAAATTGGATGAAAAAAATGGATATAATGGAAGTTGATGCAAAAGTAGATACAAAACGAGATGCAAAACCCAATGCATAAACCTGACACAAAAGTGGATGCAAAAATAGATGCAATATTTGATGTAAAAGAGGATGTGAACATGGATGCAAAATTGGAAGCAAACGTGGATACAATAGTGAGTGAAAAACATGGTGCAAATTATGGCATAACAAAAGTGGATGTAATGATAGATGAAAAAAAAGAATCAAGTATGATGCAAATGAAGATGTAAAAAGGATGTAGAAAGTGAAATTTAAAATGGGTGTAACAATGGATGCAAAATTGTATGCAAAAGTGGATGCAATAAAATTCGATGCAAAAGTAGATGCAAAACGAGACACAAAACCCGATGCAAATCCTGGTCCAAAATTGGATACAAAAAGGGATGCAAAAATAAATGTAGTAGTTGATGAAAACCTAGATGCAAATGAGGATGCAAACGTGGATGAAAAATTATAATCAAAAGTGGGTGCAAAAGGAGGTGCCAAACTAGGCGCCAATTGTGGCACAAAAATATTAGATGCAATAGTGGGTACAATAATAGATGCAAAAGAGGATGTAAATATGGATGCCAAACAAGATGGAAAAGTGGATGCAACAAAAGTAGATGCAAAATTATATGCAAAACTAGACACAAAACTCGATGTAAAACGTGGCGCAAAAGTGATGCACAAATGGATGAAAAAATGGATGCAAAAAATGATTTAAAAAAAGATGCAAAAAAGGATGCAAAAGTCGATGCAAAAGTTGATGCAAGTGTAGGTGCAAAAAGTGGATGCAAATGAGGATGCAAAAGCATGTCAAACAAAAATAGATGAAAAAATTGATGCAAAACCTGGAACAAAACTTGGTGCAAAGGATGACACAAAACTTGGCATAAAATTTGGTGCAAAACGTGGTGCAAAACCTATTGCAATACCTGGTGCTAAACTTGGTGTAACATTTGGTGCAAAACTTGATGCAAATTTTGTGTCAAGTTTTGCACCATATTTGATAAATGGATGCAAATAGCACCAAAAATGGGTTCTAGATGCAAAAAAAGAAGTAAAAAGGGACGTTAATCGCTAGTTTTGTTGTAGTGACAACACAAGTGAGTGTCGGGCCAAGCAGTCACTGGTGGCTGAGCTAAAGGTTTCAGAATCAGATGCATGTTCCGACTCTGAGTCAAAACCCGATAATGGGTATGAAAAAGGGAAGCAGATCATTGATGCGGATCCTAGCGCCACTGTTGCTACCGCGAAGATCCAGAAAAATGAACCCGAAGATCCAGAGGAGGAGGAGCGTCTCTTCCACTCCCAGATGTGGGTAAAGGGCTCCCTGATACAGTTCATTGTTGATAGCGGGAGTCAAAAGAACCTCATTTCGGCAGAGGTCGTGAAGCGGTTGGGCTTACCGACCACAGCACATCCACAACCATACACCATCGGGTGGCTCCACCAAGGACGAGATCTTCGCGTGAGCCGGCAGTGTCGCCTTCCATACAACATCAAGCCCTTCACGGATGAGGTATTGTGTGACATTGCTCCCCTTGAAGTTTGTGATGTATTACTAGGACAACCATACTTGTGGAAGCGACATGTTGTGTATGAATCAAGGCCCCGTGCTGTTATTATTACATTGGGAAATAAGTTGTTCAGGATACCAGAGGTAGCACCACCTACCGCCATCTCTTTGATTACTGCAAAACAATGCAGTAAGATCATTTCCAAAACCAAGAAATTTGTTTTCCTGATGATACGCCCTCAAGGAAAGAAGAAGACAGTGGTCGCGGCCTCCAAACGGGGTCCCTCTGCACGACAACTACAGATGGACAAGGTTGTGAAGGAGTACGAGGACATCTTCACCTCCCCGGCAGGGGTTCCTCTGCACTGTCAAGTCAAGCACTCCATCGATCTGACCCCAGGTGCGCCGCTACCCAATGGACCAATTTATCGGCGCTCCGTTCTGGAGAATGATGAAATCAAGAGGCAGATTCAGGAGCTCCTGCAGAAAGGTCACATCCGTCCGAGTTCATCGCCCTGTGGGAGCCCGATCGTGTTGGTACAGAAGAAGGATGGGACGTGGAGACTCTGTATTGACTATCGGGCGCTGAACAAGATCACTGTCCGTAATAGGTACCCGATCCTGCGGATTGATGACCTCCTAGACCAACTAAAGGGGGCGAAATATTTCAGCAAGATCGATCTGAAGTCAGGATATCACCAGGTACCAATTGAACCCTCCGATGTGTGGAAGACTGCCTTCAAATCCAAGGAGGGCCTCTTTGAATGGTTGGTCATGCCTTTCGGATTGACGAATGCTCCTGCAACCTTTATGAGGCTAATGGATGACATCTTGCGGCCATTCACCAACTCCTTTGTAGTAGTATACTTGGATGACATTCTGATCTTCAGCCAGAGTTGGGAAGAGCACCTCCACCACATCCGACAGGTTCTCCAAACACTGCGGCAACACAAGCTATGTGCCAATTTGGAGAAATGCACTTTTGGCATGACCCAGGTTCAGTATCTGGGATACATCATTGATGAACAGGGGGTGCATGTCGATCCAGCCAAGATCCAATTCATTCGGGATTGGCCCTCTCCAACCACTCTAACAGAGCTCCGCAGCTTTCTAGGCCTTGCCAACTTCTACCGCAGGTTTGTGTTGGGGTTTTCTCATATTTCTTGGCCCTTGAGTCAAGTCACCAAGGGCGGGGCGAAAGCAAAATTCTTTTGGTCTGAATCTCAACAGAAGGCATTCAGGGAGTTGAAGGATCGCCTCTGCACGGCACCAGTTCTCGCGTTACCAGATTTACAGCAACCATTTGAGGTCGAGACAGATGCCTCTGACTATGCTATTGGGGCAGTCCTTACTCAACATGGACATCCAGTGGCATATCATAGTGAAACACTTTCAGACACAGTCCGGAAGTACCCCACTTATGATAAAGAGATGTATTCCATTGTACAGGCCTGCCGACAATGGAAGCATTACATTTTGGGGAAGGAAACGGTCATCCACACAGACCACCGACCTCTGCAGTTCATGCAGACCCAAGGGAAATTGCAGAATGATCGCCATCAGAAGTGGTCTACATACCTGCAGCAGTTTCACTTGAATATCAAGTATAAAAAGGGCAGCACCAATAATGTTGCAGATTGCCTCAGCCGGCCACCAATCATGGCGCTAACCACCGTGCTCAAATCTTGTGGGCACGAGACTTCTGATTGGCCACTTCTCTACAAAAGCGACCCAGAATTCGGCCACACATACCAGACACTCTTGGAGGGTCGGCATGTTGTAGATTTTCACCTCCAGGATGCTCTATTATGCCACCTCGGTCACCTTTGTGTTCCTTCAAGCGAGCGTGCCAAGATGATTTGGGAAGCACACTACAGTCGGGCTGCTGGGCATTTCGGGGTCGAGAAAACAGTGGCAGTACTGCAAAATTATTTCTATTGGCCGAATCTTCGACAGGATGTTGGGAAGTACATCCGATCATGTACTGCCTGTGCCATTGCCAAACCGACCATTAAGAAGCACGGCCTCTATACCCCGTTGCCTACCCCTAGTCAACCTTGGGAATCCATCTCCATGGATTACATGTCAGGCCTTCCTTCCACTAAGCATGGAAATGACTGTGTTTTTGTGGTCGTCGACAGGTTCTCGAAGATGGCCATTATGGTGGCCTGCAAGAAGAATATCATAGCAGAAGCCACTGCTAAACTCTTCTTTGAACGAGTGTGGGTGCACTTTGGGATCCCACAGTCTATCATCTCAGATCGGGACAGTCGGTTTCTCAGCACATTTTGGTCCAGTCTCTGGTCAATGCTGGACACCAAACTCACAAAGTCCACAGCCTTCCATCCTCAAACTGATGGCCAGACATAGGTTGTCAACAGGATGATTGTGCACATTCTGCGCATGTATAACTCAAAGCATCCACGCACATGGGACGAGAGCCTCCCCTATGTTCAGCACAGCTACAACCGAGCTCTTCACAGCTCCACTGGCCATAGCCCTTTTCAGGTGGGTTTGGGATTCCAGCCACTATGCCCCATTGATGTGGCCATGCCACTTGCAACTACTCACATGAATTCAGCTCATGTCCAGTCCGAAACAGATAAGGCCACCAGCTTCATTGAGCGCATCCAACATATTCGCCAGCAGGTCCATGACATTCTTGAGAAATCAAATGCCAAGTACAAGCAGCGACATGATCAACACCGGGTGCCACACAAGTTTCAGGTGGGCGACAAAGTCTGGTTGCATTTGCAAAAGGAACGCCTTACTGGAGCCTATCGGAAATTGAGACCACTCTGATATGGTCCTTACACCATTACTAAGGCTATGGGAGACAATGCATTTGAGCTCAGCATTCCCCCATTCCTTGGCCTGCACCCAGTGTTCAATGTGGACCGCCTTCGGCCATACTTTCCACCATTGCTAGACACATCCGACATTGCAGAACAACTCCAACCCACAGAATTAAATTCGACTGCATGGAACAAGCTGCAACTGATCGGATCATGGACACACAGATCAAGAACACTCGCCAACAGAATATCCAACTGTATCGAGTTGTCAAAGCAGGCCAACTCCTTCAGCAGGGCAAGTGGCTCACCAGGGAACAAGTTCAGCAGAAGTTTCCTCATCTCATGGAGGAGCTCAACGCAATGGGGACCATTGCTTCCTAAGGGGGGAGGAATGATCCAGGTGGATATTGGTGGCCACCTGCCAAGTCCACCTGGACCCCCACCATTGTCTTTCTCAGCATTTTCAGTTTCCTTAATTGTAGCACAACTTACTATTTTTAGCAGTTTTTCGGGTCCTGAACTTCCGGAGCCGTTTTGAGGCCCTAAACGATGTTTTTTGGGGAATCCGGGGGCAACATGGGTCCATGGAATGGACCGATGTTGCCCGTTCCAACAATGATAGTGCTCGGATAGATCTTTCTAATGAGCTATTGTACGCGTCAAACGGAGATCATAGGCCAAAGTTACGACCCCGGGAAGTTGATGTACCAATTTACCCCAAACGGGGCCCACAGTTTGGCGTTTCATCTCCTAGGGCTAGGTTTTGGAATGTTAAGGTTTTTCCATTGTTTCTCAACAATAAATAGGCCTTCAAGCCTCATTGTAATACAGTTCAGAGGCATGTAGCCATCACATCTCTTCTCAGCGATAAGCTACCATCACCCTAGCTGGTTTATTTCCATTTCTGGTTGTAAGCATATTTCAGTATTTTCCATTAATGAAATGAAGTATTATTTCCACTGCATCTTTGTTTATATGGTTATCTCTGTAATTTGTTGCGTTCCTGTTTAAATCCGGATCAACAAATGGCTAGATACAAGTGTAAAATGTACAGTAATATGGACTTGTATTAAATCATACAATTGTAAAATGTAGAATCTTAACTAGATCTAACAATTATGGCACTTTAGTCAAGATTATAACATGTTAAATAGATGTTGAAATAAAACAATTAAAGTGACTTTTCCTAGACTAACACTAGAAAACAGAAGGAGTTCCAATATTTTTGGATTTTATGGTTGTAATAATACCTGTTTCATTGGAATCTCATCTCGTGGCGTTATTATTCTCTTAAGTCACTAAATATGGCTTTGGTAAAGGGAATGGCTTTGATCCTTGCATAAATCATTCCCACTTTTGCTTAATCATTTTGAAGACGAGAATTCCCTTAGGACAAACCTCTTCACTTGGTGTGTGTCCCAACCTTCGTCCTTTGCATGCATTAAAATACAAAAGCATAAGAACAAATGACTAGTTTGTCTCTTACTCAATAAAATATTTACTAGTCATGAGACTTAGTAAATCAATTTATTAAATATCACAATATAATTTTTAACCAACCCACTAGGGGGTCAACCACACATTTCCATAATTTATTTCAAGATTCTCTTTGTTCATGGTCCATTGCTCCACTATTTAGTCCATTGGGTCTCCAATGGCTAGTTAAACCTTATAATGGTTAGTTGACTTTGCCAAAATTTATTTTTTTCACTTGACTCTTCCCTTTAGTAATTCTACTGAGCCACATGGAATTTGATTTTGAATGCCCTTGAATTTTTTATAATTCTTACACCTAGGTATGTTGAATCTGGCCTAAATATGAGCTAGGTATCTCTTGGAATATTCATATCTTACCTTATTTCCATGTCATCATGTAGTACTAGAGCTCTAACACTTTTGTGAACTGAGACATGGTTCTTATTCTTCTCGTTAAGTAGATCAATTTTGACATATTACATGTCAAATTTTGTCAATATTTCCACTTTTAAACCTCCCAGAAATCTATCCTGCTGCATCATCATGCCCAAGTGGATGATCTCTAATGCCATTGAGGATTTTTTCCTCTCATTGAGTAGACCATTTTTAAACAAACATATTACAAACAACCCAATGTTGACCATATTAAATTTTTCCTGATGAAGTTTGAAAAAGCTATCATCACGCCCAAGTGGATGATCTCTAATGCCCTTGAGGATTTTTTCCTCTCATTGAGTAGACCATTTTTAAACAAACATATTACAAACAACCCAATGCCGACCCTATTAAATTTTTCCTGACGAAGTTTGACTAAGCAATAACTAGCTACCAGATGCTTGGATCAGGAAAATTCCACATGGCATGGAATTCTCTCATCATGCTATACAATATGAGATTGAGTTGACTTTTTGCATTGGGAATTTTGAGGAAATGTGAAAGTTGTAATATGAAACTATTATGTTCTGAGAGTTATCATGAGCAATATTGCGAAGGCCAAGGTCACCTACAAACTCTATAAGACTATAAACATATGGTATGACATAGGTACACCTTGACTTAGGCTAGATTGACCCATACACTAGTGATCACCCCTATAAAATGAAAGCTCCCATAAAACCATGAGTTCTCAAGAGATTCCATCAAAAATCCATCATATCCAGTTAGGGGCGAGAGTGCTTAGGTGAAGCTTTCAAGGGATAGAACATGGTTTGATCTCTAATGCCCTTGGATTTTTTCCTCTCATTGAGTAGACCATTTTTAAACAAACAACCCAATGCTGACCTTATTAAATTTTTCTTGATGAAGTTTGACTAAGCTATAACTAGCTACCAGATGCTTGGATCAGGAAAATTCCACATGGCATGGAATTCTCTCATCATGCTATACAATATGAGATTGAGTTGACTTTATGCATTGGGAATTTTGAGGAAATGTGAAACTTGTAATATGAAACTATTATGTTGTGAGATTTATCATGAGCAATATTGCGAAGGCCAAGGTCACCTACAAACTCGATAAGACTATAAACATATGGTATGACATAGGTGCACCTTGACTTAGGCTAGATTGACCCATACACTAGTGATCACCCCTATAAAATGAAAGCTCCCATAAAACCATGAGTTCTCAAGAGATTCCATCAAAAATCCAACATATCCAGTTAGGGGCAAGAGTGCTTAGGTGAAGCTCTCAAGGGATAGAACATGGTTTGATCTCTAATGCTTCCTCTCGTTGAGTAGACCATTTTTAAACAAACATATTACAAACAACCCAATGCTGACCCTATTAAATTTTTCCTAATGAAGTTTGACTAAGCTATAACTAGCTACCAAATGCTTGGATCAGGAAAATTCCACATGGCATGGAATTCTCTCATCATGCTATACAATATGAGATTGAGTTGACTTTTTGCATTGGGAATTTTGAGGAAATGTGAAAGTTGTAATATGAAACTATTATGTTGTGAGAGTTATCATGAGCAATATTGCGAAGGCCAAGGTCATCTACAAACTCGATAATACTATAAACATATGGTATGGCATAGGTGCACCTTGATTTAGGCTAGATTGACCCATACACTAGTGATCACCCCTATAAAATGAAAGCTCCCATAAAACCATGAGTTCTCAAGAGATTCCATCAAAAATCCATCATATCCAGTTAGTGGCGAGAGTGTTTAGGTGAAGCTTTCAAGGGATAAAATATGGTTTGACCAAACAACTGTATACAAACTCAAAAAGGAGACACAAGTCTAGGATACATAATACAAGGCATCACATGATTTTTACATGGATTTTGACTTGTGACCTTGAGCTTACAATAATGGTGAATTTTGCACAAAAGGAATCTGTATACCCCTACTAACAAGAGGGGTAAAAATGTGCATACATAAAATAAATGGTCCACATGAGGAATGAAGTAATTGTCCTAGATATGGGTGCTTTGACCCTTACATAGTGTAATCACCCTTACATGGAAATAATCGTAAGTGAGAAACTAAGGGCTCCCATAAATCACATATACAAGTATATCCAAATACAAGGCCTCCAAAGTTTGCCCAAGACATTTAATGTTCATCAAGGTAGGGAGTAACCACCCACCAAGGTGCAATTAGTACATAAGTACCATCAATGTAGAGGAAATAAAGATCGGGATGAAAAGGACTACCCATGATTGTTTACCTAAGGGGATATAGGGTACCACATAGCCAACATGGCCTTATGGGGAAAAAGATTGCACACATTTGGGCTTATAATGGTGTGGCCCTTTGTCAAAGAATTTTGGAGGTACCTCACTTGGAAAGAGGGGTAACATGTCCTAATTTAAAGGTTCCAAAGATGTGGAAGGCGATCTAATATAGTTGAAATATAAATGACATTGGTTTGTCAAGTTCCCCATTGTTGATTTATCATGATCTAACAATGAGAAAGTTTTTGGGTACCTCCAACCCTATTTTCTCCATAGAAATCCCACTCATCATCAATATAAGCATCATTTGACAACTAACATGGCTCATGCGAATTGGATAAAACTTTAGAATAAATAATAATAATAATATAATTTTAAGGTAACATTCAAGCCAGACATCAAATTGGTGTATGAGACCCCCTTATTTGTGGGACAAGTGACGTAACTCATAAGGATTTGATTGCTAAAGTAAAGAAGTGTACATACTTTACACCACTATGGATTTGAACCTTGTGACCTTTTAGGAGGAAACACATGCTTTTAACTATTGGGCCCATTCAAATTATACATTTAAAAAATTCACCCAATGTCTATGATAAACTCATAAATGCCTATAACATAAACATTTAACCCTAGGTTGAACACTCCCCTTCATTTCCCCTTGCGCCTTTGAAATTCCTTCAAAATATTGTCATTGAATGATAGGAAAGGAGCCTTGTGTTGAGCTACAATGATATAAATGCAATATTATTTTCATATGTTTTTCCATACATAATACAAAAGAATGTAGTAGGAATCGTTAATTTTTCTTAGGGCTATATTGTTATTTTCTTTAATAATTGCATTTCATTATTAACATCATAACATTATTCAATAACATATGCAACTATATAGAAAGAAAAACAGTATCATCAATGCAGTGAAACATAAAGGAACAATAGAAGAAAAGCATTCACACATAGAGACATCATGATTGCTCGGAGACCAGGGAAAAACTCCACAAGGGGGGAAACCCTTTCAAATTCTTCTTCTTATTAGCTTGTCATTGAATTTTTTAGCAAAGAGAGAGTATAATAATCCAATTCTTTATCCACAAGGCTATCCAGAAAAATCAACAAAACAATATCTCAAAGATAAACCCATCAATAATACTGATCAATATCATGGTTCAGAAGCTTGCGGTCAATTGTCATCATCTGTAGTCAACTTCCAATTGGGGTATACCTCAATTGTCATCTATATTTCCCTATGGGTGACAGATATGGGTGATACCCTATCCAGAAAAATCAACAAAACAATATCTCAAAGATAAACCCATCAATAATACTGATCAATATCATGGTTCAGAAGCTTGCGGTCAATTGTCATCATCTATAGTCAACTTCCAACTGGGGTATACCTCAATTGGCATATGTCTTTTCCTATGGGTGACAGATATGGGTGATACCCTAATTTCTAGAGATCCCTTGACCCCAGGAGCCTTACATCTCAATTCCTTACCCTGGGAGCTCAGACAGGGGGAAGAGTTGGCTCAATGCCCTCCGTCAGTCCTGCTCTCACTCTTTGTAGATTAGAAACATATCAACATGATCATATATGATAATTGTTTAAATAGTTCACTAAAAAGATCAATGATAATGCCTCATACATTACCAAGAGCAGCAATCCTCTGATTTCCTGTTCATGCAGGCTATCAAATCAAATATTATATTAAAACAAATGCATGTCATAAAATGATACCTTATTCGTCTTCTTCTCCTTTTCACAGAGGCAACAACTACAAGCCTAAGCTTGTCTCATATAGTAGTATTTTTTCAATATATGAAGAGATATTTGTCCCAACTATATATGGAATTTTCTTCCAATCAGATCCCACCTTTTATTGTTGCAATGTATCATTATCATATCCAAAATCTACTCAAATAGCTCTCCAAAGAGCTTCCTCAACCAAACTGTCCCACAACTAGCCATGCTAGAAATAATGTACTCAACGTTGACCATGCTTAAAGCTACAAACTTCTAACTCATCTAAAATATCATGGCAGATCCGAAGCTAAAACAACACCCAAATGTTCTCTTTCTTTCAATAATGCTTTCCATCCCAGTCAACATTAGTGTATCTATGCAATCATACATCTATGGAAGTATTTCTCATACCAAGATTAATCGTCCCATGCTAATATCTCAAAAATATGTGTGTTTCAAAAAACCAATATGTATGAAGTGGCTCAATTATGAATTGACTCAATTTTTTCTCTATAAAACATATATCTAGATGGATGTTCACAAGGAACATCAATGCCTCAACCAATTGTTGGTTGCCAAGTCAGGTTCAGAAATATCTTTGCATAAGTTCTTGAAATTCAATTCCATTGGGGTGTCCAAGGATTTTCATTTCCACTTTCCAAAATCTCTCCAGTAGATTCACAATATATATATTTCTTTTCCGAACTTCTAATCCAAAAAATTAATTCATCATGCCAAGACTCTTCATCTCAAACTTCAGAGGCTAACTCCCTCTTAATTTCCCTGTTACTTTGATCATTAGAGGCTTGTTACCTGTCAGGAATAGATCGTCAACATATACAACCAAAATCAAAGGCATACCTTGGACCACTTTGAAGTAGAGGTTCACATCAGCACATCTTCTAGGCTTCATCTGGTAACTGTCAATGTGGACATACCAAGCTTGGGAAGCATGCTTCAAACCATACAATGTCTTATGCACACATAATACTAACCAAACCAATATACTCAGCCTCAAACAAATCAACATTGTTCAATCAAATCAACTAAGTCTTTCTTATAAAATCAAAACTAATATCAAATCCATAAAAAAAATTTCCAATATCATCGTCAAAGTCTTCGGTACAGGTGTCAAGTCACACCCAAATACTAGGTTAACCTTGTCCATTTTTATGTTAACAATGTTCATTTACCAAGAAATATCCAGCACGTTATCAATACATCCTTATGATCACAATATGAATCATTTTTGTCGCTAGATGTAAATGCATACACCAAGGATAAGTAAAGTAAGTTTCATCCATTCATTGTGAGATTTCTGCAATAGCAATCACTTCACATAGAATCACAACTATTTACACTTCAACCAAATGTGTGAAATGTCAATGATGCCAATATAGAGTCAATACTAAATACCAATATCAATCATTGAAAGTCACTATGCCCACATAGCATTGTTATCAAGGAAAATCAAGTATCAAATCCGATCAAAACCCTAACTTGTTATCATTGTGAATTCAATCAATCCATAAGTCAAAACATATCTATGAACTGTCAATCATCGTGTCAAAATTCCTATACTAGTCATCTATATTACGTCAAGTCAATAAGCCAAATCTTGTCAAACCCTTGCAGTTTTTACCAAATAGAGTCCTATACTAGCTCCAATGATAAAATCAAGAAAAATAACATATTGATATGCATATTCCATCCCCCTGCAAACACAATATTATTCAAGATATTTTCATTCTTTGTATCAAGCCAAACATCACGTATTAGTCAAGATATTTTCCTTCTTTGTATCAAGTTAAACATTATGTGGATCTTAAAAACTTCCTTGGTGCTCCATGTATGTAGGTATGTCATATTGGTGTGCTCCTGGTTGTGTGCATACGGTTTTAATATTTGTATCCTACAGGCTCAACTACACCCATAGGCCTTCTTCTGTGTGATTG
Source organism: Pinus tabuliformis (assembly GCA_031772625.1). Lineage (NCBI taxonomy): Eukaryota > Viridiplantae > Streptophyta > Pinopsida > Pinales > Pinaceae > Pinus > Pinus tabuliformis. The sequence goes on along the minus strand of CM062809.1, from coordinate 847,485,034 downwards.
GGAGGCTTATAACTACACCCTTAGGCCTTTCTCCCAGTGATTGGGGCTTGGACTAGGAGAAAAATTCTTTCCTCGGATCAAAACTTGAAAAAACATTTTCCACAACAATGAATGATTATGTATGTCTAGAATTGTTCCTTCAACAATCTAGTGTCCTCATAAACAATGATAGGTTTTGATATCTCATGGAGGGTTTCTCCCTCTGAATGGGAAGCCACTTCAGTTATCATCATTCAAAACATCAACCTGTCAGGTCACAAACTCAAACTATATGAGGTTCTAAAACATATATTTATCATAAACCTCAGCTACTTCATCATCACATATGAACACGTCATCAAATATTCATCAAAGGTTAGTGCGATATAATTAGATTAACAGACAAGTGTATCTTCATACTTTTATGTCATATTGGTGTGCTCCTGGTTTTGTGCATAAGGTTTTAATTTTTGTATCCTACAGGCTCAACCGCACCCATAGGCCTTCTTTTGTGTGATTGGGAGGTTTATAATTGCACCCTTAGGCCTTTCTCTGAGTGATTGAGGCTTGGACTAGGAGAAAACTTCTTTCCTTAGATCAAAACTTTCCAAAACTTTCTCCACAACACCGAATGGTTATTCATGTCTAGAATTCTTCCTTCAAAAATCCAGTGTCTTCATAAATAATGATAGGTGTTGATATCTCATGGAGATTTTCTCCCTCTAAATGGGAAGCCACTTCAGTCATCATCATTCAAAACATCAACCTATCTATAAAATGAACAACATTGTAAGTCACGAACTCAAACTATATCAGGTTCTAAAACACATATTTATCATAAACGTCAGCTACTTCATTGTCACATATGATTACATCATCAAATATTCATCAAAGGTTAGTGAGATATAATTAGATTAATAAACAAGTGTATCTTCATACTTTTATGTCATATTGCCTTCTGTGTGATTGGGAGGTTTATAACTACACCCTTAGGCCTTTCTCCCAGTGATTGGGGCTTGGACTAGGAGAAAAATTCTTTCCTCAGATCAAAACTTGCCAAAACTTTCTCCACAACACCAAATGGTTATTCATGTCTAGAATTCTTCCTTCAACAATCTAGTGTCTTCATAAATAATGATAGGTGTTGATATCTCATGGAGAGTTTCTCCCTCTGAATGGGAAGCCACTTCAGTTATCATCATTCAAAACATCAACCTGTCTATAAAATCAACAACATTGTCAGGTCACGAACTCAAACTATATCAGGTTCTAAAACATATATTTGTCATAAACACCAGCTGCTTCATCGTCACATATGAACACATCATCAAATATTCATCAAAGGTTAGTGCCATATAATTAGATTAACAGACAATTGTATCTTCATACTTTTATGTCATATTGCCTTCTTCTGTGCGATTGGGAGGTTTATAACTACACCCTTAGGCCTTTCTCCCAGTGATTGGGGCTTGGACTAGGAGAAAACTTCTTTCCTCAGATCAAAACTTGCCAAAACTTTCTCCACAACACCGAATGGTTATTCATTTCTAGAATTCTTCCTTCAACAGTCCAGTGTCTTCATAAATAATGATAGGTGTTGATATCTCATGGAGAGTTTCTCCCTCTGAATGGGAAGCCACTTCAGTTATCATCATTCAAAACATCAACCTGTCTATAAAATAAACAACATTGTCAGGTCACAAACCCAAACTATATCAGTTTCTAAAACATATATTTATCATAAACGTCATCTGCTTCATCGTCACATAAGAACACATCATCAAATATTCACCAAAGGTTAGTGCCATATAATTAGATTAACAGACAAGTGTATCTTCATACTTTTATGTCATATTGGTGTGCTCCTGGTTTTGTGCATAAGGTTTTAATTTTTGTATCCTACAGGTTCAACCGCACCCATAGGCCTTTTTCTGTGCAATTGGGAGGCTTATAATTACACCCTTGGGCCTTTCTCCCAATGATTAGGGCTTGGACTAGGAGTAAAATTATTTTCTAAGATCAAAACTTGACAAAACGTTTTCCACAACACCGAATGGTTATTCATGTCTAGAATTCTTCCTTCAACAATCCAGTGTCTTCATAAATAATGATAGGTGTTGATATCTCATGGAGAGTTTCTCCCTCTAAATGGGAAGCCACTTCAATTATCATCATTCAAAAAATTAACTTGTCTATAAAATCAACAACATTTTCAGGTCACGAACTCAAACTATATCATCTTCTAAAACATATATTTATCATACACAGCAGCTACTTCATCGTCACATATCAACACGTCATCAAATATTCATCAAAGGTTAGTGCCATATAATTATATTAACAAACAAGTGTATCCTCATACTTTAAGAAGCATAATCACAACATTAATTATTTATTAATTTACTCTACCTAACATTTTCAAGTCAGGGCATCCATTTTTCTCACATTGCCAAATTTACTAAGCTTATGAAAACCTAATCAAGGTTATCAAGAATATTTTGAGTAATCATCTTATTGTTACACTTTTAACAACAAGGTTACTTTGCTTATCACAAGCATCAAGTTATCATATATCAAAATCAATGTATCTATCCCATATATCAAATGTACTAGAAATTAAACTTACTTTCATATGTATGTATGAGTTGTTTATGAAGGTGATATTCTCAACATACCTTAGGTCTTAACTTGTCATCCAACATTGCAGCTTAATCATAATACTGAAACAAAACATACCTTGTAACATTTAAATAACTTTGCAACTTATAGATCCTATTTGTCATTGGAAGTTGTAGTACTTGTATATTGGGTGCTACTTTGAAAGCTTCCAAAAACTTTCCTCAGATACTTATTTCTTGTTCCAACACCAACTTTTCACTTCTTGCACTAGCTCTCTTTTGTTGCACCTTAGATCTACATCTTATTGACACTAGCCCAACTAATATTATATTGAATTTTTCATAGAGAAACTTCTTCACTAATCATGCTAGGGTTTCAAGATTACAAAAACTCGAGCCTTTATGATATTATAGGGTTTCTTCCAAACCCTAACCTCATGATATCCATCAAATCCTAATAACCATATTGCCTAAGGTTCCCTTCAGACCTAGCATTCTTTTAGGTATCCTCCTCCTTTTCTTGTTCCCATCAATGGTGTCTTCATAGAGGTGATTTTCAATGAATTTTCTTCAACCTAGATCTAATGCCATGTTAATTTTCTTAGGACTATATTTTTCTTTGCTTTGATAATTTCATTTCATTATTAACATCGTAACATTATTCAGTAACATATGCAACTACAAAGAAGGAACAATATTATCATCAATGCAGCTGAACATAACAAAACAATAGAAGAAAAGCATTCACAGATAGAGACACCAAGATTGGTCAAAAACTAGGGAAAAACCCTGCAAGGGGGAAAACTCTTTCAAATTCTTCTTCTTATTAGATTGTCATTGAATGTTACAACAAAGAGAGAGTACAATAATCCAATTCTTTATCCACAATACTATCCAGAAAGCTCAACCAAACAATATCCCAAAGATGAACCTAGCAATAATATGAGCAATATCATGGTTCAGAAGCACGCGATCAATTGACATCATCTACGATCAACTAACAAATGAAACCCTAGTTTCCACCTGCACAGAGAGTGTCCGTGCATGAAGTGTAAATGGTCGAGCCACATGGATAGGCTTGTGTGTAGGTTTGCAGCCGAAAATTCATTGTTGCAGCCCTGCAGTTGCGAACCAAAAACTCTAATCACGTATGCAAGCTTCAAATCCTACAATTTCAACCATGCTCGAACAAACTTCCACGAACGCTTCAAACTTGTGTGAGACAAATCAAATAAGAAGGAATAAGAGAATACTTGATGAGGATCTCCAAATGAGGGTCACTTGTATTTATAGCCATCCAAGGGTGTCCAATTTCTTTTTGGGTTGACTTGTCTTTTTGTGCACATGTGGGTTTCCATATTAAAATTATATTTCTCCTTAACCAAATTAAATTATTCCAAGGGCTAGGAGGGGTATTTCTTGATGAGGAAGGTTGTCCAATGGAGGAAATTTGTTCGTGAGATGCCAAATTTAAAGCACAATACTTGTTACACTAGAATCAGAAACATTCGAGGTTTGGGGTTCATCCTTGAATTTTGTATTATGAGCAATAAATTGTTTTTATTTTGGAAAATTTGATCTTAAAAGAATTTTTGTCTCAATCCTTAGGAACTTAGTTAAGTGATCCTTCTGAAACTAATTACAATAATGGGCATGTCTGGAACTTTGAAGGGTAATAGATGATACATGTTGGTACCTTAGAGGTTTAGTAGTGGGAATTCATGAAGTTTATCTGAGCTAAGGAAATTCTTAATAACTTAGATGCCAATTTTAAAGCATAGAACCTTTGTACTAAAATCAAAAACCTTCAAGGTTTGGGGTTCATCCTTGAATTTTGTATTGTGAGCAATAAATTGTTTTTCCTTTGACAAATTTGATCTTAAAAGAATTTTTGTCTCAATTCTTAGGAACTTAGGTAAGTGATCCTTCTAAAACTAATTACAATATTGGACATGTAAGGAACTTTGAAGGGTGATAAATGATACATGTTGGTACCTTGGAGTTTTAATAGTGAGAATTCATTAAGTTTTATCTGAGCTATAGAGATTCTTAATAACCACTAACAATCTCCTTATAATTTATTTGTTAGTAATTATTGTTTACAATCAATCAATAATAATTTCTCATAATTCTCCACTTTTTTTAATTTGTGATACACACCTAAAATCTTTGAAATAAACTCCGTAAATTATGAAATATGGAAAAAAAACATATAGGCAGCTAAACATTTTTGCTTTTAGCTATTTCACTAACTACATCTTTATTTAATATTAATTTTCTTTACTAAATACAAGAGAGGAAGTTTATATTTATCATCATATCAGAACAAGTATATATATATATAGCTATTTCACTAACTACATCTTTATTTAATATTAATTTTCTTTACCCAAATACAAGAGAGGAAGTTTATATTTATCATCATATCAGAATGAGTATATATATCAATTTCTATCAATCTGTCCACTTTTAAATCGTTTTCCTGAGAACATCCTCTTTTTTAATATCTTTTTGAAGACTTTTTCCCAGTAGAGAATTGCCGTTTTACCTTTCTTCTACTTCACCACTGATAGAGATATGTAGACTTTTTCCCAGTAGAGAATTGTCGTCGCCATGGATAGAGATATGTAATAAAAACTAGCTTGTTCTTTTTTAATCCAATAACAGGACCATACTTTGCTCTTTCTTGAATTAGAACACCACAATGGCAATAGGTGTGAGTCCATTACTCAACCACTTTTAATGATTTACTTTGTCAACCGTTGTGATACGATTGAATTCTTTGGCTTGGTTTCTGTATACCAAGTCAATAGAGATGTAAAATAAGAAACAGGCTCGTGCTTTTAGTCCAATAACAGGAGATCATCTTCGTTTCTTTCTTGGCTTAGACCAGTCTAATGACACTGGGTGTAATTCTGTTTCTCATAATCACCTTTGGGTTATGAGAACTATTCCTTTGACAACTATTCCTATATGGTTGGATTCTTTGGCTTTGTTTTTTTGCGTACCAAGTCAAACTCTTGAATGCCACAGGTAGCTTAAAAACAAGTTTTATAATAATGTATATTTTCTTTACTAATCGTTTGGATCCTACTTGGATGTGTGCCTTGCAACTCAAACATGGAAAACTGACTATGGTTTGCTTGTAAAGGTGAGCATTTTAACAGCTTCTTATTGATGTATATTTCTGATAAACCATTTCTGGGGATGATAATCAGTATGTAATATAAAGGGTTTTATTTAATTGAAATTATTTTTAACCTAGTCTTGACTTTAATTTGATTTTATTTCTCAAGGTTGAGAATTTACAAGTTTGGTGTTCAGACTGTTGATGCAGCAAGGTACAGGATTTATCATATGAAAAAAAAACTGAAAAGCCTTCTAGACAATAGGCAGGAGACAGTCCCAAGTTACATTTGCACTAAATGTACTCTCAGGTGATTCACTTCCTGCTTTTCCTGGTCATGTGCAACCTGCAACCTAAATGATGTGTTGAAAGCTTGGATCATGATCCTTCTTAAATTTGTTATTGCTATTACAGAGATGGATTTCTAACATAAAAGCCCTTATGTTGTATATGCTGCACTTATATATGCAGGTATTCAGCTTTTGATGTAATACCTCTACTCGATGACACTGATGATACTTTTCGCTGTGAAAAATGCAATACAACTCTTGTTGCCGAAAGAGCAGCTATGAAAGCGGAAGATGAATCGCATCGGCTACTTCTCGAAAAAGTTGAGGTGGGTTGGGTTGGGCATGGAGAACGAAATTGGAAAAACCTGCAAAAGCTTTAACATCTAAGAACAGGCCCAGAAATATTTACGATCTCATTCCTGTTATTATATGGCTTCTAAGCATGTAATATTGCTTATCATAATACGTATTTATTTATTCGAGGGGTTCATTGCACTCCAGATAAATTGGAAGTTTAGTTAGTTATTTCATAATTTGTATGTTTGAAGATAGGCCACCTAGCTATTTCTGCCCTGGCACACACTGAGACTTCGTGGATTTTCTCCACTGGGACGACTTTCGTTTCATGTGCATATATGGAGCGTCACTGTGTGATTTCTTAATTTATGGTGTTAATAATTAGAAAGCAAGCACTGTGTTTTTATTTGTAATTTTGTATTATTGTAACTCTTGTTTTTGGAATTTTGGTGTTTGGAATCTATTTGCAAAAAAATGGGCTTACTAGTGTTCTAAAAATTTTGAAACACTGAGTTAAAACTTCTCATCAAGTCTATTAAAGAATGTTGGTGTGTAATTTCTTATTTTATGCTACTAAATTTTAAAAAATTGCTACGCTCCTGGTCTAATTTGTATTATTCTAAAAATTCTGGTACACTGGGTTTACAAACCATTGCTAAGTTTTTTGTACCAGACCTAACTTTTCCAACCTGCCATGAAAGATGGATAAAAGACCACTGTGATACAACTTGGAATAGAAACATTCTTCTCTAAAATGGTGCACAGAAAAATACAACTTTGATATGTATAAGTTTTAATCTTGTATGGAAATCCCCTACAAATGAATTTTTAAAAACAAAAAATATATACATTTGGTAAGAACATAAAAATATATACAGAGATTTTCTCTTGGAACCCAAAACTAGGAAAACCAAATTGATTTTTCATTATATTTTTTTCAATGTTACAATATATTATATACATCCCAAAGCATCATAAACCCCAATCCATTAATTCTTTATTAGAGCATAGCCTTACTTCTCTTGACTGGATTTACAGAATCTACAAAATACCATGAGCAAAATCATAATGCGCAAAAACCATGGGTAGATCCACCCCCGCATGAAAGAAATTTCCAAAAGAGCTACGACCGACAAAATGTTAAACTGTGTGAGGCTAGTCCTGAAAAGAATATACCACATACCCAACAATATGACCTATACAGTATAACACATACCCAACAATATGACCTATACACTAGCAAATGCTCTCCAGCCAGCTTGATTGAACTTTCTTCTTTGAAAAGTCACCTTCAACATGAGGCTGTAATGTGAAAACATGGGGTGATAGATACAGATGGTTTCAATGACTTATAAGTGTCTATTGTAGGTTTTAACCCTGTACAGAAATTACCTGCATACGAATTCTTAAACAAAGAAAATAAACAATGCGAGAGCATACCCAACAATATGACCTATACACTAGCAAATGCTCTCCAGCCAGCTTGATTGAACTTTCTTCTTTGAAAAGTCACCTTCAACATGAGGCTGTAATGTGAAAACATGGGGTGATAGATACAGATGGTTTCAATGACTTATAAGTGTCTATTGTAGGTTTTAACCCTGTACAGAAATTACCTGCATACGAATTCTTAAACAAAGAAAATAAACAATGCGAGAGCATGACCCATAAAACACATATGCACAAAGATTTTTTCGTGGATCCCAAAACTGGGACTACCAGCTTGATTTTTCATTATGTTCCTTTCAATGTTACAATACATATTTATACATGCCGAAGCATCCAATACCATGGACCGAAAACCATCGCGTCCAATACCATGGACCGAAAACCATCGCGTCCAAAAAAACATGTGCGAAAATCATGCACAAAACCATAGGTGGGTCCGCCCAACCTAACATATGGTCCAAAACCAAAATTTTCCGGGGCGCTGCCCCGGACCCCATAAAGTGGGGTTACGAGTGCCCTTCAAACCCCCTATTAACTACGTGGAAAGAATATAACACAACCCAACAATCTCCCACTTGTTGTTTTCTTTCCACAGGAGAGCTTAGTCATTTTTTCAGCCCTGAGATTCCCATTGCTTCTCTACACCAAGAGAACTTCTCAGAGCTCACAGATTTTGTCAATGCATCTGCAGTATTATTCAAAGTGTCCACTTTTACCAGCAACACCTTTCTGTCTTCTATCATATCCCTCACAAAGTGATATTGAACATCAATGTGCTTTGTCTTTGAATGATAAGCAAGGTTCTTTGCCAAGAAAATTGCACTTTGGCTGTCACAGTCTATTCTTATAGCTCCCTGTACTAACCCCATACTTGAACACAATCTCTGCAACCAAACTGCTTCCTTGCTTGCATGAGTGGTTGCCATGTATTTTGCCTCTATAGTTGATAGTGCCACTACAGATTGTTTCTTACTCATCCAACTGACTGCACCTCCAAATAGGTTAAACACATACCCACTTGTAGATCTTCTCTGATCCAGATCTCCAGCCCAATCTGCATCAACAAAGCCATGAATATCCAACACTCTGTCCAATCCTGGTCTTCCTTGGTAGCACAAACCATAATCACTAGTGCCACGCAAATACCTGAAAACCCGCTTCACTGTTGTCCAGTGCTCCTTCCCAGGTTTTGACATAAACCTGCTCAATACTCCCACTGCATGTGCAATGTCTGGTCTAGTACAGACCATTGCATACATCAGGCTACCCACTACACTTGCATATGGAACACGGGACATGTCCTCTTCCTCTTCTTGTGTCTTGGGACACTGTTCAGCAGATAACCTCACACCTACAGGAATAGGAACCTTCACCGGTTTACTATCCTGCATATTAAACCTCTGGAGTATTGTCTCGACATACTTCCTCTGGTTTAACCAGAACTTCCTCTTTAACCGATCTCTTTTAATTTCCATGCCCAAAATATAGTTTGCAGCACCAAGATCTTTCATGTTGAATTTGGAGGACAATTGGGTCTTCAAATCCTAGATAATTTCTTTGTCATTTCCAACCAGCAACATATCATCCACATACAAGACCAGATAAATAATACGGTCACCAATTAATTTAAAATACACACAATGATCTGCTTTGCTTCTGATGAAGCCAAGTCCCCGTATAAATGTATCAAATTTCTGATACCACATCCTTGGTGACTGTTTTAACCCATACAGAGACTTCTTTAACTTGCATACCAGTTCTTTCTTTCCCTTCACCGCAAAGCCTTCAGGTTGCTTCATGTAGATTTCCTCTTCCAAATCCCCGTGAAGAAATGTTGTCTTCACATCCATCTGTTCTACCTCAAAATCAAAAGCAGCAGCAACAGATAAAAGTAATCTAATAGAAGTTACCTTGGCAACAGGAGAAAAAATATCACCAAAATCAATTCCCGGCACTTGGGAATAACCTTTTGCTACCAACCGAGCTCTTTCCTTCTGCATTTGTCTTCTTCTTGAACACCAATTTGCTGCCAATGGGTTTCCTTCCAGCCGGCAACTCCACCAGATCCCAAGCCTCATTTTTGTGCAAAGATGCCATTTCATCGACCATGGCCTCTTTCCAGAGTTTTCCATCCTCTGAATCCACTGCTTCCTTCACAGTTCTGGGATCATTATCAGTAACAGACAAAGCAAAATTTGAACTGAAAGCAGATGGACTATACCTTTCTGGCTGCCTTCTTTCTCGAATTGATCTTCTCACAACCGGAGTTTGTGGCTCTTCATCTTCTGATTCCTCCTCTGCTGCAGAGTCTGATTCTTCCTCCTTTGGCTCAAACTCTATCTTCTCATTTGGTTGGACTTCATGTTGAATAACATCTTTTACCTCTCTGAACAACACATCTCGACTATACACAACCTTCCGTGTGACTGGATTCCAAAGCTTATAACACTTTAAACCATCCTTATACCCGATAAAGATGCACTTTTCAGATTTACTATCCAACTTGGTTCGTTTCTCCTTTGGAACATGTACATATGCATCACATACAAATACCCTTAGATGTGAAAGAGAGGGTTTCTTACCAGTCCATACTTCTTGTGGAGTCTTATCCTCCAACGCTGATGAAGGTGATCTGTTGATCAGGTAACATGTTGTATCCACCGCCTCTGCCCAGAATTCCTGTCCTAACCCGGCACCACTGAGCATGCTTCTTGCCCTTTCCATCAACGTCATGTTCATTCTTTCTGCGACTCCATTTTGCTGAAGTGTATATGGAGTAGTCTTCTGTCGTGCTATACCACACTTCTTACAAAATTCTTCAAATTCATTGCTGCAAAATTCTCCACCATTATCTGTCCTCAACACCTTTATCTTCTTCTCTGTCTGATTTTCCACCAGAGCCTTAAATTCTTTAAACCTGTCAAAGACTTCAGATTTCTTCTTAAGAAAATATATCCATGTATTCCTTGAGAAGTCATCTATGAATGATACATAGTACACAGACTTACCCAGTGATGGAACCTTCACAGGTCTAAACACATCACTGTGCACAAGCTCTAATATCTGTTTCGTCCTCTTACCACCAGAGGGGAAACTCACCCGATTCTGCTTCCCATATACACAATTTTCATAGAAATCAAAATCCAGAGAGCTATTATTCATACCTTCTACCATACCTTTACCATGAAGTATTCGAAGGCCCTTCTCTCCAATATGTCCAAGCCTTTCATGCCACAACATGGTCTTCTCTCCAGAGACCACTAGATTCTCTACTCCATTTTCAGGAACCATAGAACTATTGCACCCATCAACAAAAGTGCTACCTTGCAGCTTGTACAGAGTTCCAATCCGAACTCCCCGCATTAATATCAGTGCTCCTCGAACAATCTTGCAGGTATCTTTCTCGAACACCGTCTTTACACCTGCATCATCCAACTTGCTTACAGAAATCAGATTTCTGGCCAATGCAGGAATATGTAGAACACCCGGAAGTGTTCTAACCCTTCCACCTTGCAACTTCAACTTTACTTTTCCCCGACCAATGATTCTAGCCTTCCTATCATCTCCTAAGAAGACATCACCACCATCGTATTTCTCATACTCGCAGAACCACTCTCTATGGGGAGTGAAGTGAAAGGATGCACCTGAGTCAATCAACCATGCCTCATGATCTACATGTGTACTTGAAGAAGCCAATTACACATCCCCACCTTCATCTGAGGTGGTTTTCGCCTCTGCAGAAGGAGCATCATCAGATCCCTTTCCTTTATCAGGAGCTTTAGATTTACAATCCCTTCTGAAGTGCCCTTCCTTTCCGCATTTCCAGCACACCACCTTTGTAGGTTTTCCTGGAGATTTAGATCTCCCTCTAGATTTAGATCTCTCACTCGATGACTTATTTTTGTTTCTGTTCTGGGACCGTCCTCGTACAGACAAGGCATCACCATTCTGGTTGTCCATATTTTTCCGTCTCATCTCCTCCGTCAGCAAGGCTGAGACTATTTCATCAAATTGCAAAGCAGTTGCATTGCTACCTTTTGCAATAACCAGACTATCCCACGAATCTGGTAGAGAACACAACAGACTGATGCACTTATCTTCATCTGAAATTTTAATATCAATAGATAATAACTGACTTACCACAGTATTAAATGCATTCAGATGCTCTGTCACCGAGTCTCCATCTTTCATCCTCAGGTTATAAAGTTTTTTCCGCAGGAACAGTTTATTCACCAGAGACTTAGATTGGTACAAAGTCCCTAACTTGACCCACAAAGCCTTTGCCGTAGCTTCCCCTGATATATTCAGCAATACTGAATCCGAGACACACAATCGTATTGTGCTCTTTGCCTTCTGATCCAACTTCTTCCATTCTTCATCGGTCACTCCTGATGGTTTAGTACCCGGATCTACCGCGACCACTGATCTTTATCCACCAACAGATCCTCCATCTTGAGTTTCCACAACTCAAAATTCTGACCATTGAACTTCTCAATCTCTATCTTTCCACTGCTCGCCATCTTCTTTCACCACCAAAATCGATCTCGCAGATCTCCCACTGAACAGGGTCTACCATAGGCCCGAGTGAAACCCTCAGCAACAAAGGCGTCCCCATGAAGCCAAAACAGCTCTGATACCAAATGTAGGTTTTAACCCTATACAGAAATTACCTGCATACGAATTCTTAAACAAAGAAAATAAACAATGCGAGAGCATAACCCATAAAACACATATGCACAAATATTTTTCCCTGGATCCCAAAACCGGGACTACCAGCTTGATTTTTCATTATGCTCCTTTCAATGTTACAATAAGTATTTATACATGCCGAAGCATCCAATACCATGGACCGAAAACCATCGCGTCCAAAAAACATGTGCGAAAATCATGCACAAAATCATAGGTGGGTCTGCCCAACCTAACATATGGTCCAAAACCAAAATTTTCCGGGGCGCTGCCCCGGATCCCATAAAGTGGGGTTACGGGTGCCCTTCAAACCCCCTATTAACTACGTGGAAAGAATATAACACAACCCAACATCTATTCTATGATAAGCTTAGGGGCCAATTATTATTGGGTCAGCATAAAAGAAATTTCCCAGGAGCTGCTTCTAACACAATGTTAAACCGTGTGAGGCCAGTGAAAAAAATATAAAACTACCCAACAATATGACCTATACACTTAGCAAATGCTCTCCAGCCAACCTGATTGAACTTTCTTCTTTGAAAATTCGCCTTCAACATGAAGCTATAATGTGAAAACATAAGGTGATGGATACCGATGGCCTCAATGACTTATAAATGTATATTCAATAATAAGCTTAGTTGCCAAAGAATTCCCACTATCACAATAACAGCTACTTAAGGGTGGCGAAATCCATAAACTTTTGAAAAGTCCACAACCACGAAAATATGCACCAATTAGTTCAGAAAAGATAAGATAAGATTCCGACCACTGTCTGCTGCTGGGTAGAACAAATTAGGGAATTATCCATCTCTTCCTGTCCCTAACCAAACCCAAGAGTAGAAATAACAAAACTGCAGCAGCTTGATATTCTACTTGCAGCAATATTTGTGACAAGGTATGGGCTGGTGACAAGGTATGGGCTGTTGGTGACCACAGAGGATAGGAATACCTGAATATTATATTCGGAATTCTCAACACACATTAGAATATACCATGCAAACAATCTGTCATTGCATATGCATTACTACCATATCTTCAATTCTCCATTTTAATAAAAAAATGCAGAAATGTAATTCTAATTTCAAAACTAGAACAAAAGCATACATAACGAGCCAAAAGAAGCCCATTACACTTTGGGGGCTTAAATGTAAGGAGATGAAGAGTCTCTCTGGCCTAAAATAAGATAGAAAGGTAGATAACCTTTTGAACCGCTTAACAAGATTTCAAATTACTTTATCGCCCTTCTTAGTGGCATTGGCACGTTAAGTGGCCTAGGAATTTGTGTTTTAATCCCTAGCCATTTGCAATGTTCCTGTCCTTACTGGCATCGGCACATTAAGTTTCCTATGTGTTTTAATCCCTATCAATATGCAATACATTTCTTAAAACTACTGGAAAAGCTTTTACAATCTGCAATATCTACAACAAATGCTTACTACCGCAGAAAGTTGTCACTCTTCCAGGTATTAGAGTAAAATTCACTGGTATCAAGTCTGAATGAATTAGACTGAGCATCACACTATTAGACTTTTGCCCATATCGTTTTCAATGAAGGAGACATAATACACCGTTTAAAGTCCGAGTATGGGAAACCTTGACAAGTGAGCAAATCCAGGTGATGACAACCTTGTATTTTAAGTTATGCACAAGTGGAAAGTTATCCAATATATCTTTTTGAAATTAGTCATGTTGTTATTGCATGCATGTTCTCATGCTTTATACCTAGGTTTCATTTGATTGGAATAAATATATGCTTCATAGGCATCGATTGCATTTTCAAGAAAACAATAGCAGGGAAAGAAATCTTGTTCTTTCTTCTTTTCTTCTATTTTGGTAAGAAATTATGTTCTATGAATGAACTTTTGCAACATCTATGACAATATATGCTTTCGTTTTATTTTCTAATAGATCGTTCGGATTTTTAATCTCAGGAACAACTGAAACCATTGACAAATCAGTTAGCACTACTGAAAGATTTATCTCCACCTGAATATGTTAGCCTCCAAGCATGGGAGGGTAAACAAGCTGTCCATGTTGCTAATGAATCTCAAGGGAAAACAATGCCTTCCACAGAGGAGCAAAAGGTTAGTGTTCTTGAATCTTCAGCAATGTTTTTATTGATGATCAACAGAATTTCATTGGCAGTCCAGTTTTTCGGTCATTAGCTTTAATTTTCTTGTGAATTTCCAAGATGTGGAACAACTGCAAAAGATTTTGGTACATTTGTTTACTTGTAAAATAGATCATCTTATGTAAAAGATGAACATAACACTTAGTCGACCCCTTAACACATTTTTTCCTTTCAATTGTCCGCTTGTTCAACAATTTTCCATGTTAGGACATGGAGACACTGCAAAGTCTATTTCTATAGATATTTCTGCTTCCTTTCTAGCATGTGCTCACTGCTATGTTTATGCAGCTATGTAAGTTTTCAGAGCAACTGGTCCTTAATGAGCTGGTTTGACTCTCCCATCCATTTTAGTAAGAGAGATATGATTCCAATTTCTTTTCTGTGATAACGTAAATCTCAAAGACTCTATGCATTTTGCTGCCAACGTGCACATTTGAGGATTTTCACGGATTTTCTCCATGTTGATATAAGTACACCTATAGTTTGTACAGTCACCTGGCCATGCCTTATTAGAACGCTTATTATGGAGACCTTTTCTTTTCTATATTTAATGTTATAAAGAAAATTGTGTTCAACCTATTTATCGGATTGCCACATGTATCCTTTTGCGAAACGTTTGCTGACAATATATAACACTAGATGATATAAACAGATAAGGTTCAAAGAGGTTGTGAATTTTTTCAATATAGTCAAACTTCCGTTATTTTTTTGGTTTTTTAAAGAAACGGTTATAAGAATTTTATTAAAAGATAAAGCCAGGGTCTGGCCCAGAATTGTTTCATTTCTTAGGGATTACCAGTAATTTTTGTTGGTCTCTCAAACAATTATCTCATTTTATAAAAATTTCAATTTTAGTCTAGATTACTCGTAATATTTTTTTAGTCTCTCAAACAATTATCTCATTTTACAAAAATTTCAATTTCAGTTTAGCTGAAAACTTTCTAAAACACTCTCAAGATCAAAATGTATTTACATTCCATTTTTAATATTTGAATTAATTATTGGAGAGGTTTACAGCACAATAATTGGAATATG
Organism: Pinus tabuliformis; assembly: GCA_031772625.1. NCBI lineage: Eukaryota > Viridiplantae > Streptophyta > Pinopsida > Pinales > Pinaceae > Pinus > Pinus tabuliformis. The sequence continues at coordinate 847,469,422 of CM062809.1, read as the reverse complement.
CCATCAATTTGAGATTCACTGTCAAGTTGTTTGTTTAACTATTATGCCATCAATTTGAGATTGATTGTCAAGTTGTTTGTTTAACTATTCTTCCAGCCTCTCTTATGTCCTTCTTAGAATATCTCCCTTGTCCTCTTGTGGAACTTTCAGTTTCTTGGCTATTTTTTTCCTCTCTAGTATTCATCATCATTTTTTTTGCCCGTCTAGTCAATACCTTCTTGATGTTTGCCTTTGATTCCTTTGGTTTTGTAGGCATGTTTCCAATTTTCTACCCCTTATTCCTTATGGAATTGTCACATTGTTTTGAGATTGGAGAGTATTGGTTGTTGATCTGAGCCCTCGATGGGGATGGCTCCTTTTCCTTTAAATTTGTTTCTTTTGTAGGTTCTTTTTCATGTGTTTCCTCCTCCTCCATTTCTGGGGTTATTTCTTCCTCCTTTGGAACTTCTTTTCACTTATTGTTCAACACTGCGTCCTATTTGATTTCTTCTTGTGATTGTAGGATCTCCATTTTTGCAACATTCTTTGGATTTTTTATTTCCCCCACTTCTATATTAGGGTTCATGATTTCTTCTTCTCGAGCCCTTTTCCTACCATTTTCTTCTTAAGTCTACAAGACCTCAAAAGGGTTTTGTGAGGTCAAGGCTGCATTTATGTCGAGTGTGGATTGGGGTTTGGTTGTTGTCATTTTTTGTTTATTCTCGCCCTTTCTTTATGTTTTCCATTGTTCTTCTTGACCTAGTGTCGAATCTTCCCCATTTCTTCTTGCAAATGACTTCTTACAATCTCTTGCAAAATGGCCATATTCATAGCAGAATTTGCATTTGAAGGGTAATTGCTCATAGTCAAGATTTTAACAATGATACCATTCACCCTGTGTGAGATTTATTTATGAGGGCAATCCTTTCTCCAGATCTATTTCAACACAATTTTTTGCACATGCAAATAAGTCCTTTAGGTTTAGCCCTATCCAAATATTTCCTCAACGCATTTCCAATTGCACCTAGACAAACATCACTCACTCTAGCATGAAATCAGAACCTAAGGAAGCTTGACCCAAATAGGGACTACATTTGGTATATCTTAATCTGGATGAAAGTCCATTGACCATTTTTTCAAAAACTACCTCTAGTCCCAAAAGAAATATGGTCCATTTCGAAAAATTACATCTTTATCTTTCTTAAATTCAAACAGGAAGGCAAAAAACCCATTCTCACATGCATACAGTCCAATATTTCCTTTTATCAATGGCTGCCAAGTTTTCTCCAGCCATAACGCAATGGATCTTGGGGACGACAACATTCCTGTGAACTTCCCAACTAAAGCTCAATCCAAAAATGCCAAGGTAGTTCTTTGAAATCCCGATGGAAGAGAAACATATGAGATAGTCTCTGCCTTCTTCACAAATTTTGATTGTGATTCCTTCTAGGCTTTTTGGAGAGTGAAGTTAAGAGGGTTTGAAAGGCCATAACTTCACCTTGCAGAGAGGGAACAAATCCCTTCGGAGCATCTTGAGAACAAATCTAAGGTTTTAGCCTCACAATGGTGGTGGTCTTATTCCCAGATATCCCTAAACCCAAATCAACCATGAATAGGCCAAGGAGAGATTTGATTTCAATAATAGCTTTTATTGTCACAAATCCTAGGCAACTTCAACAAATGAAAACCTCAACGAGCTCCAAGCAATGAAGACTACTACTTCTACTATAACAAATCCTAATTTGCTTCAAATTCTAAACCCCAACAGGCTCATGTAACAAAATTTCCTTACAATGGATACCAACTATTTAAGTAAACCCTAGCCATCAAGAGTTATGTACCACAACAATTTAAGTAAACACTTACAACAATTTGAGTAAACCCTAGTCATCAAGTGTTATGTACCACAACGATTCAAGTAAACCTTGGTCATCAAGAGTTACTAGTCATTAAGTAAACCCTGGTCATCAAGAGTTACTAGTCATTAAGTAAACCCTGGTCATCAAGAGTTACTAGTCATCAAGAGTTATGTAGAGTGATCCATATCCACTTATAACTAAATTCCCTATACTTTTAATCATTCTATTATTATTACCCTTCTTCCTTTCTCTTCTCTATGGATTTGTCTTGACCATGAGTCTTGTTTAAGCCAGCTTAGATTAAGTTTAGCCCCAGATCTACCCAACTCTAAGAGAGATCAAATCTCTTGATATTGTTTTAGAATGAGTCTTGTTTAAGCCAGCTTAGATTAAGTTACTCTAAGAGAGATCAAATCTCTTGACATTCTTTTAGAATGAAGTGAGTTTAGCCCCAGATAGTTCCCCAGATCTACCCAATGATAAGAGAGATCAAATCTCTTGATATTCTTTTAGAATGAGTCTTGTTTAAGCCAACTTAGATTAAGTTACTCTAAGAGAGATTAGATCTCTTGATATAAGTTACTCTAAGAGAGATCAAATCTCTTGATATTCTTTTAGAATGAAGTGAGATTTGATCCCTCTCAATGTAGAGTTAAAATAGACCTAAGTTGCTCTAAGAGAGATCAAATCTCTTTAAAATGAAGTGAGATTAAGTTTAGCCCCATATAGTTCCCTAAATCTAGGCAATGATAAGAGAGATCAAATCTTTTGATATAAGTTACTCCAAGAGAGATCAAATCTCTTGATATTCTTTTAGAATGAAGTCAGATTTGATCCCTCTGAGTGTAAAGTTAAAATAGTTAAAATAGACCTAAATTGGTTTAAAATATATCTATAAAGTAAAAAATAAATAAAGAAATTGAAAAAGTATATTAAAAAAATACTTTAACTTCTTTTATTGTAATTTTAAAATTATAAAATTTAAATTTCAAAATTTAATAAAATTTATATCTTTGATAAATGTTACTCTAAGAGAAATCATCTCTTAATATTCTTTTAGAATGAAGTGAAATTTAATCCCTTTTAGTGTAGAGTTAAAATAGAGCTAAATTGGTTTAAAATATATCTAAAAAAAAATGAAAAACTATATTAAAAAAAATAATTTAATTTTTTTATTGTAATTTTAATTTTATAAAATTTAAATTTCAAATTTTTATAAAATTAAAATTTGATTGCAAATTAAAAAATTATTAAACAATTGAAAATTTTATTAAATAATTGAAAAAAACAATTGAAAAAATTATTAAATAATTGAAAAAATTATTAAATAATTGAAAAAAATATTAAATATAAATTTAGTTCGCTTATCAATCCCTTTTCATTATATAATATTATGTAAATTTATTTATTAATTTATTAATTTTAATAAAATTACTTTAAATTAAAAAATACAAATACATTTATAAATATAAATAAATATTAAAAATACAAATACATTTATAAATATAAATAAATATTAATCAATATTAATTTGAAAAAATATAAAAAATAATAATAATAATTTAATTTTAATTTTATTGCAATTTTAATTTCAGAATTTAATAATTTAATTTTAATTTTAATCAAAGTATTCTAAAACTAAAATAAATTTATTTAATAAATTTATAAATTTAAATAAATGTTAATTTGAAAATATATAATAGAATTTAATTTAATTTAATCTTTATTGTGATTTTAATTTTAAATTAATAATAATAATAATAATTTAAAAAAATTAATAAATGTTAATTTGAAGATATATAAAAGAATTTAATTTAATTTAATATTTATTGTGATTTTAATTTTAAATTAATAATAATAATAATTTTAAAAAAAATTATAAAATTAAAATTTGATTGTAATTAAATCTCATATTATAAATAAATTTAAACAATAGAAAAAATTATAAAAATAAATTTAATGTGAGAAAATGAAAATGTTGCTATAATAGACTTTGTGATATTGAAAAAAAACTATTTCTATATTTTTTTAATTTTATTTTGAATGATATATACATTATATACAAAATTAAACTCTAAAAATAATTGATTTAAAAAAATAAAAAAAAACAAACAAAAATAATTTTTCAAAGACATACCATGAACACGCATCACAAAGTTCTTGTTTCACCTTACATACAAAGAGTTAAACAAAGTTCTTGTTTCACCTTACAAAGAGTTAAACTATATCAAAAAAAAGTTGTTCAAGTGTTGATCCGTTAAAGTCGTACAAGGAGGCACCGGCGAAGGCCAAGTGCATGATCCTAGATGAGGTCAAAGATCATGTAGTACCACACATTGTTGAGAAAGAAACAATAAGAGAAATGTGGTAGACATTGACCACCTTGTACCAGGGCACTTCCATCTAGCGGAAGATGCTATTAGAAAATCAGTTGAGATAGTACCAAATGCAAAAGGGAGAAGAGATCGATCCCTTCCTCCTCAGGTTGCAAGGGATTAGAGACCAGTTGACTTCCTTAGGGTCTACACCAAATCCTGAGTTCATGGTCAAGACTACCCTAAATGCAGTCACCGAGGATTAGGAGACATTTGTCCAAAGTATCTTGGGTAAAGCAACTCTCCCAAATTGGGAGGAGATGTGGGCAACTCTTCGACAAGAAGAGTTTAGGAGGTTGACTAAGGCAGGGGGTAGCGGCAAAGGAGCCCGGGTCAAGAAGGAGAAGGAGGCAAAAATATATTCATCAAAGACATACCATGAACACACATCGCAAATCTCTTGTTTCACCTTACATACAAAGAGTTAAACAAAGTTCTTGTTTCACCTTACATACAAAGAGTTAAACTATATCAAAAAAAATTCATGCTTCAAGTTACTCAAACAAAGTTAAATTATATCAAAGCAAACTTTATTCTTAATTCAAAAATATATTCATCAAAGACATACCATGAACACACATCGCAAAGTTCTTGTTTCACCTTACATCCAAAGAGTTAATCTTGTTTCACCTTACATATAAAGAGTTAAACTATATCGAAAAAACTTGTTTCACCTTACATCCAAAGAGTTAATCTTGTTTCACCTTACATAGAAAGAGTTAAACTATATCGAAAAAACTTCATGCTTCAACTTACTCAAGCAAAGTTAAATTATATCAAAGAAAATTTTATTATTCATTAGTTGAGTCAAAAAACTGCTATCACCGCAAATTTCTTGTTTCACCTTACATACAAAGAGTTAAACAAAGTTCTTGATTCACCTTACATACAAAGAGTTAAACTATATCGAAAAAGTTCTTGTTTCACCTTACATCCAAAGAGTTATTCTTGTTTCACCTTACATACAAAGAGTTAAACAAAGTTCTTGATTCACCTTACATACAAAGAGTTAAACTATATCGAAAAAGTTCTTGTTTCACCTTACATCCAAAGAGTTAATCTTGTTTCACCTTACATACAAAGAGTTAAACTATACTATATCGAAAAAGTTCTTGTTTCACCTTACATCCAAAGAGTTAATCTTGTTTCACCTTACATACAAAGAGTTCTTGTTTCACCTTACATACAAAGAGTTAAACAAAGTTCTTGATTCACCTTACATACAAAGAGTTAAACTATATCGAAAAAGTTCTTGTTTCACCTTACATCCAAAGAGTTATTCTTGTTTCACCTTACATACAAAGAGTTGTTTCACCTTACATACAAAGAGTTAAACAAAGTTCTTGATTCACCTTACATACAAAGAGTTAAACTATATCGAAAAAGTTCTTGTTTCACCTTACATCCAAAGAGTTAATCTTGTTTCACCTTACATACAAAGAGTTAAACTATACTATATCGAAAAAGTTCTTGTTTCACCTTACATCCAAAGAGTTAATCTTGTTTCACCTTACATACAAAGAGTTAAACTATATCGAAAAAACTTCATGCTTCAGCTTACTCGAGCAAAGTTAATTATATCAAAGAAAACTTTATTATTCATTAGTTGAGTCGAAAAATTGTATCACCGCAAATTTCTTGTTTCACCTTACATACAAAGAGTTAAACAAAGTTCTTGATTCACCTTACATACAAAGAGTTAAACTATATCAAGTTAATTATATCAAAGAAAACTTTATTATTCATTAGTTGAGTCGAAAAACTGTTATCACCACAAATTTCTTGTTTCACCTTACATACAACGAGTTAAACAAAGTTCTTGATTCACCTTACATACAAAGAGTTAAACTATATCGAAGTTTCACCTTACATACAAAGAGTTAAACTATATCGAAAAAGTTCTTGTTTCACCTTACATCCAAAGAGTTAATCTTGTTTCACCTTACATACAAAGAGTTAAACAAAGTTCTTGATTCACCTTACATACAAAGAGTTAAACTATATCGAAGTTACATACAAAGAGTTAAACAAAGTTCTTGATTCACCTTACATACAAAGAGTTAAACTATATCGAAAAAGTTCTTGTTTCACCTTACATCCAAAGAGTTAATCATGTTTCACCTTACATACAAAGAGTTAAACTATATCGAAAAAACTTCATGCTTCAACTTACTCAAGAAAACTTTATTATTCATTAGTTGAGTCGAAAAACTGATATCACCGCAAATTTCTTGTTTCACCTTACATACAAAGACTTAAACTATATCGAAAAAACTTCATGCTTCAGCTTACTCAAACAAAGTTAAATTATATCAAAGCAAACTTTATTCTTCATTAGTTGTGTCAAAAACTGCTATCACCGCAACTTTCTTGTTTCACCTTACATACAAAGAGTTAAACAAAGTTCTTGATTCACCTTACATACAAAGAGTTAAACAAAGTTCTTGTTTCACCTTACATACAAAGAGTTAAACTATATCGAAAAAACTTCATGCTTCAGCTTACTCAAACAAAGTTAAATTATATCAAAGAAAACTTTATTATTCATTAGTTGAGTCTGAAAACTGCGATCATCGCAAATTTCTTGTTTCACCTTACATACAAAGAGTTAAAAAAGGTTCTTGATTCACCTTACATACAAAGAGTTAAACTATATCTAAAAAACTTCATGCTTCAACTTACTCAAACAAAATTAAATTATATCAAAGCAAACTTTATTTTTCATTAGTTGTGTCAAAAAACTGTTATCACCGCAACTTTATTGTTTCACCTAACATACAAAGAGTTAAACAAAGTTCTTGATTCACCTTACTTACAAAGAGTTAAACTATATCAAAAAAACTTCATGCTTCAGCTTACTCAAACAAAGTTAAATTATATCAAAGAAAATTGTATTCTTCATTAGTTGAGTCAAATTCTTGTTTCACCTTACATACAAAGAGTTAAACAAAGTTCTTGATTCACCTTACTTACAAAGAGTTAAACTATATCAAACTTCATTAGTTGAGTCAAATTCTTGTTTCACCTTACATACAAAGAGTTAAACAAAGTTCTTGATTCACCTTACTTACAAAGAGTTAAACTATATCAAAAAAACTTCATGCTTCAGCTTACTCAAACAAAGTTAAATTATATCAAAGAAAATTGTATTCTTCATTAGTTGAGTCAAAAAACTTGAGTAAGAAAACTGCTATTGTTTCATAGTGGCTTTGTTGTAAATCTTCCTATACATTTTCAAGTAAGAATTTGATTTTTTGTTGTTTAAAATACATTTTTGAGTGCATAAATGGATCTCAAATTCTACGAATTAAACAACCTAAATTCAAGTTTTTAAGAATCTAAACTCAAGTTTTTAAAAATCTAAGTCTTGTTTCATAGTGGCTTCGTTGTAAATCCAATAAAACTTTAAGCTTTTAAATAGGCTACATTAGAGAAAAATACCATGGAAAAACCATAGGTTAAAAATACCATGGGAAATAGTTTTTTTTTCACTAGAATCTTCCTATACATTTTCAAGTAAGAATTTAATTTTTTGTTGTTTAAAATACATTTTTGAATGCATAAATGGATTCAGCACTCTAAAAAACCCAATTCAAATTATTCTCAAATTCTACATATTAAACAACTTAAATTCAAGTTTTTTTAAATCTAAACTCAAGTTTTCAAAAAAAATACCATGGAAAAAATCATGTGTTAAAAATACCATGGGAAATAGTTTTTTTCACTAGAATCTTCCTATACATTTTCAAGTAAGAATTTAATTTTTTGTTGTTTAAAATACATTTTTGAATGCATAAATGGATTCACCACTCTAAAAAACCCAATTCAAATTCTCAAATTCTACGGATTAAACAACTTAAATTCAAGTTTTTTTTAAATCTAAACTCAAATTTTCAAAAAGTTTTTAAAAAACTCTGTGAAAAATGTTGTGGAAAAGGTCATTTTGTCATGGGAAATAGTCTTCTTTTACTAGAATCTTCCTATACATTTTCAAGTTCATTTTGTCATGGGGAATAGTCTTTTTTCACTAGAATCTTCCTATACATTTTCAAGTAGGAATTTATTTTTGTCATTTAAAATACATTTTTGAATGCTCTAAAACTCACATTCAATGGATTAAACAACTTAAACTCGAGTTTTTAAAAATCTCTATAAAAATGTTGTGGAAAAGGTGGTCATTTTGTCATGGGAAATAGTCGTTTTTCACTAGAATCTTCCTATACATCTTTTCTCACTGGAATCTTCCTATACCTTTTCAAGTAAAAAAAAAAAAAAAAAAGTTGTTTAAAATACATTTTTGAATGCTCTATTTTATGGATTAAACAACTTAAACTTAAGTTTTTAAAAATCTCTATAAAAATGTTGTGGAAAAGATCATTTTGTCTATAAATTAGACTACTAAAAAACAATTTATCTCAATTTTATGTTAAAAATTCAACTTAAACTCAAGTTTATTAAACCTCTATAAAAATGTTGTGGAAAAGGTCATTTTGTCTATGTGGAAAAGGTCATTTTGTCATGGGAAATAGTATTTTTTCACTATAATCTTCCTATACATTTTCAAGTAAGATTTATTTTTATTGTTGTTTAAAATACATTTTTGAATGCTTTTAAACCCAAATTCTATGGATTAAACAACTTAAACAAGTTTCTAAAAATATCTATAAAAATGTTGTGGAAAAGGTCTTTTTGTCTATTCTTTAATTAAATGTGAAAAGGTCATTTTGTCATGGGAAATAGTCTTTTTTCACTGGAATCTTCCTATACATTTTCAAGTAAGAATTTATTTTTTTGTTGTTTAAAATACATTTTTGAATGCCCTAAAAAAACCCTTAAACAACTTAAACTCAAGTTTTTAAAAACCTCTATAAAAATGTTGTGGAAAAGTTCATTTTGTCTATAAATTAGACTACTAAAAAACAATTTATCTCAATTTTATGTTAAAAATTCCACTTAAACTCATGTTTTTTAAAATCTCTATAAAAATGTTGTGGAAAAGGTCATTTTTTCTATGGATTAAACAACTTAAACTCAAGTTTTTTAAAATCTCTATAAAAATGTCATTTTGTCTATAAATTAGACTACTAAAAAACAATTTATCTCAATTTTATGTTGAAAAATCAATTGAAATTCAAGTTTTTTCAAATCTCTATAAAAATGTTGTGGAAAAGGTCATTTTGTCTATAAATTAAACTACTAAAAAACAATTTATCTCACTTTTATGTTAAAAATTCAACTTAAACTCAAGTTTTTAAAAATCTCTTCCTATACATTTTCAAGTAAGAATTTATTTTTTTGTTGTTTAAAATACATTTTTGAATGCCCTAAAAAAACCCTTAAACAACTTAAACTCAAGTTTTTAAAAACCTCTATAAAAATGTTGTGGAAAAGTTCATTTTGTCTATAAATTAGACTACTAAAAAACAATTTATCTCAATTTTATGTTAAAAATTCCACTTAAACTCATGTTTTTTAAAATCTCTATAAAAATGTTGTGGAAAAGGTCATTTTTTCTATGGATTAAACAACTTAAACTCAAGTTTTTTAAAATCTCTATAAAAATGTCATTTTGTCTATAAATTAGACTACTAAAAAACAATTTATCTCAATTTTATGTTGAAAAATCAATTGAAATTCAAGTTTTTTCAAATCTCTATAAAAATGTTGTGGAAAAGGTCATTTTGTCTATAAATTAAACTACTAAAAAACAATTTATCTCACTTTTATGTTAAAAATTCAACTTAAACTCAAGTTTTTAAAAATCTCTTCCTATACATTTTCAAGTAAGAATTTATTTTTTTGTTGTTTAAAATACATTTTTGAATGCCCTAAAAAAACCCTTAAACAACTTAAACTCAAGTTTTTAAAAACCTCTATAAAAATGTTGTGGAAAAGTTCATTTTGTCTATAAATTAGACTACTAAAAAACAATTTATCTCAATTTTATGTTAAAAATTCCACTTAAACTCATGTTTTTTAAAATCTCTATAAAAATGTTGTGGAAAAGGTCATTTTTTCTATGGATTAAACAACTTAAACTCAAGTTTTTTAAAATCTCTATAAAAATGTCATTTTGTCTATAAATTAGACTACTAAAAAACAATTTATCTCAATTTTATGTTGAAAAATCAATTGAAATTCAAGTTTTTTCAAATCTCTATAAAAATGTTGTGGAAAAGGTCATTTTGTCTATAAATTAAACTACTAAAAAACAATTTATCTCACTTTTATGTTAAAAATTCAACTTAAACTCAAGTTTTTAAAAATCTCTTCCTATACATTTTCAAGTAAGAATTTATTTTTTTGTTGTTTAAAATACATTTTTGAATGCCCTAAAAAAACCCTTAAACAACTTAAACTCAAGTTTTTAAAAACCTCTATAAAAATGTTGTGGAAAAGTTCATTTTGTCTATAAATTAGACTACTAAAAAACAATTTATCTCAATTTTATGTTAAAAATTCCACTTAAACTCATGTTTTTTAAAATCTCTATAAAAATGTTGTGGAAAAGGTCATTTTTTCTATGGATTAAACAACTTAAACTCAAGTTTTTTAAAATCTCTATAAAAATGTCATTTTGTCTATAAATTAGACTACTAAAAAACAATTTATCTCAATTTTATGTTGAAAAATCAATTGAAATTCAAGTTTTTTCAAATCTCTATAAAAATGTTGTGGAAAAGGTCATTTTGTCTATAAATTAAACTACTAAAAAACAATTTATCTCACTTTTATGTTAAAAATTCAACTTAAACTCAAGTTTTTAAAAATCTCTTCCTATACATTTTCAAGTAAGAATTTATTTTTTTGTTGTTTAAAATACATTTTTGAATGCCCTAAAAAAACCCTTAAACAACTTAAACTCAAGTTTTTAAAAACCTCTATAAAAATGTTGTGGAAAAGTTCATTTTGTCTATAAATTAGACTACTAAAAAACAATTTATCTCAATTTTATGTTAAAAATTCCACTTAAACTCATGTTTTTTAAAATCTCTATAAAAATGTTGTGGAAAAGGTCATTTTTTCTATGGATTAAACAACTTAAACTCAAGTTTTTTAAAATCTCTATAAAAATGTCATTTTGTCTATAAATTAGACTACTAAAAAACAATTTATCTCAATTTTATGTTGAAAAATCAATTGAAATTCAAGTTTTTTCAAATCTCTATAAAAATGTTGTGGAAAAGGTCATTTTGTCTATAAATTAAACTACTAAAAAACAATTTATCTCACTTTTATGTTAAAAATTCAACTTAAACTCAAGTTTTTAAAAATCTCTTCCTATACATTTTCAAGTAAGAATTTATTTTTTTGTTGTTTAAAATACATTTTTGAATGCCCTAAAAAAACCCTTAAACAACTTAAACTCAAGTTTTTAAAAACCTCTATAAAAATGTTGTGGAAAAGTTCATTTTGTCTATAAATTAGACTACTAAAAAACAATTTATCTCAATTTTATGTTAAAAATTCCACTTAAACTCATGTTTTTTAAAATCTCTATAAAAATGTTGTGGAAAAGGTCATTTTTTCTATGGATTAAACAACTTAAACTCAACTTTTTTAAAATCTCTATAAAAATGTCATTTTGTCTATAAATTAGACTACTAAAAAACAATTTATCTCAATTTTATGTTGAAAAATCAATTGAAATTCAAGTTTTTTCAAATCTCTATAAAAATGTTGTGGAAAAGGTCATTTTGTCTATAAATTAAACTACTAAAAAACAATTTATCTCACTTTTATGTTAAAAATTCAACTTAAACTCAAGTTTTTAAAAATCTCTATAAAAATGTTGTGGAAAAGGTCATTTTGTCTATAAATTGGACTACTAAAAAACAATTTATCTCAATTTTATGTTAAAAATTCAACTTAAACTCAAGTTTTTTAAAATCTCTATAAAAATGTTGTGGAAAATGTCATTTTGTTTATAAATTAGACCATTTAGACTATGCTAATTTATCTCAATCTTAATGTTAAAAATTCATTTTTTTAATTTAATTTAATTATATGGATTAAACAGCTTAAACTCGTTTTTAAAAATCTCTATAAAAATGTTGTGGAAAAGGTCATTTTGTCTATAAATTAGACTACTAAAAACAATTTATCTCAATCTTATGTTAATTTTTTTTATTTATTTAATTTAATTCTATGAATTAAACAACTTAAATTCAAGTTTTTAAAAATCTCTATAAAAATGTTGTAGAAAAAGTCATTTTGTCTATAAATTAAACTACTAAAAAACAATTTATCTCAATTTTATGTTAAAAATTCAACTTAAACTCAAGTTTTTTAATATCTCTATAAAAATGTTGTGGAAAAGGTCATTTTGTCTATAAATTTTGTCTATAAATTAGACTACTCTGACTAAAAACCAATTTATCTCAATCTTATGTTAAAGTTAAAAATTCATTTTTTAATTTAATTCATAAAAAGCAATTTATCTCAATCTTATGTTAAAAATTCATTTTTTTAATTTAATTTAATTCTATGGATTAAACAACTTAAACTCAAGTTTTTAAAAATCTATATAAAAATGTTGTGGAAAACGTCATTTGTCTCTAAATTAGACTACTCAAAAACAATTTATCTCAATTTTATGTTAAAAATTCAACTTAAACTCAAGTTTTTTAAAATCTCTATAAAAATGGTGTGGAAAAGGTCATTTTGTTGCTGACCAAAAACAATTTATCTCAATCTTATGTTAAAAATTCATTTTTTCATTTAATATAATTTAATCCTACAGATTAAACAACTTAAACTCAACTCAAGTTTTTAAAAATCTCAAATTCTTCGACTCTTTTTAAAAATCTCAAATTCTATGGATTAAACAACTTAAACAACTTAAACTCAAACTCAAGTTTTTCTCAAATTACTCTACTCTTTTTAAAAATCTCAAATTCTATGGATTAAACAACAAAACTTGTTTTTAAAAATCTATATAAAAATGTTTTGGAAAAGGTCATTTTGTCTATAAATTAGACTCTTTTTAAAAATCTCAAATTCTATGGATTAAAAAACTTAAACTTGTTTTTAAAAATCTATATAAAAATGTTTTGGAAAAGGTCATTTTGTCTATAAATTAGACTGTGCTAACTAAAAAACAATTTATCTCAATTTTATGTTAAAATTCATTTTTTAATTTACTTTAATTTAATTCTACGGATTAAACAACTTAAACTCAACTCAAGTTTTTAAAAAACTCAAATTCTATGGATTAAACAACTTAAACTTAAACTCAACTCAAGTTTTTAAAAAACTCAAATTCTATGGATTAAACAACTTAAACTCAAGTTTTTAAAAATATCTATAAAAATGTTGTAGAAAAGTCGTTTTGTCTATAAATTAGACATTAAAAAAAAATAAACAATTTCTCTCAATTTTCCTATATATTTTCAAATAAGAATTTAATTTTTTGTTGTTTAAAATATATTTTTGAATACATAACTCTAAAAAACACAAATTCTATAAATTAAACAATTTAAACTCAAGTTTTTTAAAAATCTCTATAAAAAATATTGTGAAAAAGGACTATAAAAAATTATTTTGTCTATAAATAAGACTATTCTAACTAAAAAACAATACATCTCAATTTTATGCTAAATATATTTTTTAATTTAATTTAATTCATATTTTTATATAATTTTCCTCCAACCATATCTATTCCATCAACAATTTAGATGGTTAATTATTAATTTTATTTTATTTATATTTTTTAAATGTATTTTTACTTTGAAAAAATTTATCAACAATTTAGGTTGTTAATTATTAATTTTATTTTATTTATATTTTTTAAATGTATTTTTACTTGGAAAAAATTTATGTCTTCCGCCATAATAGATTAGAAAGCTCCTCTCAGCCCAATTAACCTGCTTTCAATTCTAAATCCAACCTTTAAGTTTAGGATAGATTTTGCTTTAATGATGGAAAAATAAATTCTAACAATAGATTAGCAGATCAATTTTCCGGTCTATAGAAACACTGAAAATGATTCAGAAGTTTCTGTTGGAAAAAAAGAAAATGATTCAGAAGTTACCAATATATTTGACTATTTATCGTGGGGCTAGCTTTGGAAAGCCTTTGTGATTATTAATTTTATGTATGAGGAGTTATAATCGCAATTTTATCTGATTATGATTCTGGGTGGCTGCATTTGATTCATGATTTCTGCAGGTTTTGACGGCAGAGAACTCCAAAGGAAATGACGGAGAAAGCTTAAAAGATATCCCTCCTGATATCGAAAACAAAGGACTGAATTTTGACAAAAAACGTGAAGCCGAAGGAAATTCAAATGATGAGAAAGCAACAGATGGCACCCAAAACGACAATGCAAACGCTTCAAATGATGAGAAAGCAACAGATGGCCCCCAAAATCTAGAGGTCTGAAACAAGGAAAAATAATAATTATATCACTGACTGCCATTTTTGGATAATTCTTGATTAATCCTTAAATTTGTGCATAAATCTCATAGGACCTGTTATCTACATTTCCTTGTGATATGCATAGTTCTCATCTGAATAAGTTCCTGGCCTTCTGCTCTAAACATTCAATATGCTGTTATGTCCTTAGTTTTAGATGGATTATGTAATCTTTTTCGCTGACCACATTGCAGGCTGAATACCTAAAAGCTTACCATCTTGAGATAGCAAAGCTATATCAAAGTAAATCTGCAACAGCTGCTGCAGAAGAAATCCCAGAAGATACCCCCACAGAGCGCCGTGTTGGGCAGAAAGTAAAACGAGAAGAATCAGATGAGGACGAAGACGAAGACGATGATGGATTTGATCAACTGGACCCTTTTGCAACAGGTTTTTGTACTGGTTATGGATCTTTTATCTGAGTTTTAATATGATATAGCTGTTTTCTAACCCACACATTTTTGGCAGCTTAAAATCATATTAATTATCAACATGATTTCACAAAGAGTATAAAACAATATTGAGAAACGAGGTGGATGATGTAGCATAGTACTGGTTATCAAAATAGTGTAGTTTCTTTTAACATTAAAGTTTTTTTAGTATGAGTAAAATTTATTCATATTCTTTTAATAAAAAGAAGACAGACCCCACAGAGCCACCATAAGCACTAACAAAAAAATAAAAATAAAAATCTCAAAAATGGGCTGCCTGGCATCAACATGTTTTACTTTTCTTTCCTATTCAATGATGTCTTTTTCATAATATATGCATTCATGAGTTCTTTGCAACAGAGTATATGATAGTGGTCCAGGTACCATGTTTAGGAGAAAGGGCTCAACTACCTAGAGGGGTAGTTTATAAGTCTAAATTGTTATGAAGAAAAAAGGATGGGTTATGAAGAAATGTGTGGACCAATCATCTCTAATTACACTTTACACATGGACTTCAGAAAACCATAGCTTTTTTAAACATGCATATGGACTCATGGATGTAGAATATCGTTGATCAAGAACGAGACAAGTAGGTAAAAAAATGGAACTTGTCTCGCATAAGATTGTGTCCTTCATAATTGATAAAATGTCCCGGTCTGAAGCTTCACCAGATGTAAGGAACATTGAAGTACAAGCAAATTCAACTTTACTACCAGAGTAGTAAGAGGAAGCAATTATATGAATTTCACTCTGAACTTACTTTTTGTACATATTGTATTGGGTTTGTCTGTGAGTCCCTTTGTCTCTTTTTCCGGTCTCTTTTTTTCTTTTAAGCAAGGATTTTTATACACCAATTTGGTGTCAAAAGGATTTTTATACACCAATTTGGTGTCAATTTGGTGTTTTGACCTTAATCTTTTGTACATATTGTGTTGGGTTTGTCTGTGAGTCACTTGTTCCCTACATCTTATACATCAATTTGGTTTAATTGATCTTGATCTTTTGTACATATTGTATTGGGTTACATCAATTTGGTTTGATCGTGAGCTTTTGTACCTATTGTATTGTTCCCTACATCTTATACATCAATTTGGTTTAATTGATCTTGATCTTTTGTACATATTGTATTGGGTTACATCAATTTGGTTTGATCGTGATCTTTTGTACCTATTGTATTGGGTTACATGTATTGGGTTACATCAATTTGGTTTGTCTGTGAGTCCCTATTATTTATTGGGTTACATCAATTTGGTTTGTCTGTGAGTCCCTATTGTTTTATACACCAATTTGGTGTCAAGCAAGGAGTTTTATACACCAATTTGGTGTCAAGCAAGGAGTTTTATACACCAATTTGGTGTCAAGCAAGGAGTTGTATACACCAATTTGGTGTCTGGTTTGACCTTGATCTTTTGTACATATTGTGTTGGGTTTGTCTGTGTTGGGTTTGTC
The DNA here is from genome assembly GCA_031772625.1 of Pinus tabuliformis. Classification (NCBI taxonomy): domain Eukaryota; kingdom Viridiplantae; phylum Streptophyta; class Pinopsida; order Pinales; family Pinaceae; genus Pinus; species Pinus tabuliformis. Next base: position 847,452,913 of record CM062809.1, on the reverse strand, counting down.
TGTGAGTCACTTGTTCCTTACATCTTATACATCAATTTGGTTTGATCTTGATCTCTTGATCTTGATCTTTTGTACAATACAATCTTTTGTACATATTGTATTGGGTTACATCAATTTGGTTTGATCGTGATCTTTTGTACCTATTGTATTGGGTTACATCAATTTGGTTTGTCTGTGAGTCCCTATTGTTTTATAAACTAAAAAATCTTATACACCAATTTGGTGAAACTTCTGTCACATAAGATTGTGAATTGTGCCCTTCATAATTGATAAAATTGATAAAATGCCGCAGTCTGAGGCTTCACCAGATGTAAGGAACATTGAAGTACAAGCAAATTCAGCTTTAATACCAGAGCAGTAAGAGGAAGCAATTATATGAATTTCAGTCTGAACTCACCTTTTGTACATATTGTATTGGGTTTGTCTGTGAGTCCTTGTTGCATAAATAAGAGGTCTTATACAGGTAAACCAATCTTATAATTAGATAATAATAAAAAATAATAAATAGCGGACAAATATGCTTATAATTATAATTAGATAATAATAAATGGTGAGCAAATGATGATACAAATCCATCCACAAAAGAGTCAAAGACACCTCCCCCAAATTTCTAATAATAGCGAAGTGAAGCTTAAAAGTGTGGACAAATACAACTGTATATCCCATGTTTCCACTCTAGAAAGCAACGTAATCTAAAACTCAACAACACTGCTAACGGGGCGTTGGTTCACTGGTGAGGCTGATAAAGTATTGGTCTACATTCACTGGTGAGGCTAATAAAGTATTGATCTCTAGACGAGGGTTCCATCCTTACTTGTAGTTTGCACCACCTGAATGGTGCGAGTTTCAAAGAGGTGTTGGGATACCATTCCTGAGTAATTTGGTTCTTTGGAATCTGATTCCAGAAACGGATACCTTTAAAATTGTAATTTGGAGTGTTACTTAAAATTCAGTTGTGTGTTGTGTGCATCTGTCAGATTGAAATTGTAATTTGGAGAGCTAGTTAAAATTCAGTTGTGTGTTGTGCGCATCTGTCAGATTGAAATTGTAATTTGGAGAGTTAGTTAAAATTTAAATTGTAATTTGGGGAGTTAGTTAAAATTCAGTTGTGTGTTGTGTGCATCTGTCAGATTGAAATTGTAATTGGGAGAGGTCAATTGTAATTTGGAGACTTGGTTAAAATTCAGTTGTGTTGTGTGCTGTGTGCATCTGTCAGATGGTTGGATATACATTGTTGTAAGTGTTTTGTCAAACACTTCGCATGCATAGTGCACACTTCACATAAGAGTGTTAGAATTCAGTTAAGTGATTGTAAATGGAGAGTTAGTTAAAATTCAATTGTGTGTTGTGCGTATCTGCCAGATTGAAATTGTAATTTGAAATCAAGTGTTTTGTCAAACACTTCGCATACATAGTGCAGAACCCATGAAAATTAACCTTAAAAAGAAATAGTAATTGGGAGAGTTAGTTAAAATTCAGTTAAGTAATTGTAATTTGGAGAGTTAGTTAAAATTCAGTTGTCTGTTGCGTGCATCTGTCAGATGGTTGGAAATCATACAAGTGTTCTGTCAGATGGGCAAGGGAAATCATTCAAGTGTTTTGTCAAACACTTCGCATACATAGTGCTCATAATCAATTTGTACGGTGTGGGTATGGGAAATCATACAAGTGTTTTGTCAAACACTTCACATACATATTACCCAACAAATGAAAATATTAACCTCAAAAACTACAGAACAAAGAAACATCTAGCAAATACCTGCGGCCAAACTATTTGGATTTATTTCTTTCGACTCGACTGCTTGTTTGGACGAATGAGGTGTTTTGAATTTTCTTGCTGTTTTCGCATTCTTGCAGTAGTTTCATGGTTAACAACATACAACCTGAGATTTTCTTTGCATCCTGTGTTGCTACAGGAGTGGACAGCGAAACAATTGATAAGGAAAGTAAGCAGGAAAATTCCCCTGCCTCCGATGCTAAAGATGCTTTAATGGATGACCAAACAGATAACCTAACAGAAAATTCCCCTGCCTCCGATGCTAAAGATGCTTTAATGGATGTCCAAACAGATAACCTAACAGAAAATTCCCCTGCCTCCGATGCTAAAGATGCTTTAATGGATGACCAAACAGATAACCTAACAGAAAATGCCCCTGCCTCCGATGCTAAAGATGCTTTAATGGATGACCAAACAGATATCCTAACAGCTCCCAACCCGGATGGTGACGACGATGACGATATTGAATGGGAATGATCACTTGTACATTTATGCTCGAGAGGGGAGGACGGCACAAGGAATTAATTGAACTGGAGAGACTCACATGATTGGTTGTAAACTGTTTTGATTTTCTGCCCATGGTCACTCTGTGTTGGGAAATCATGGTGATAAAAGAAGACATGATATCTTCCATGAAAAATCCAGAATTGATTTAACTCTATTGGCATCCATTTGAAAATCTGAGTATTTTTTTTTATTAATTTGAAGTATCTTGTGATCTATTATTTTATGCATTTAGTGTGGTTGTGAATGTTCGTATTATTATTAATTTAGTTTTTAATTTGCATAGCTTAAGATTTTGCTGTATCTTGCATTTATGTTTTTTAATCCATTCAGTGTGGTTAATAATGTTTACATTATTAATTTAACCTAATGTTTTTAATGTGACTATTATTAATTTTAATTGGTATAATTTATTAGTTTTTAAAATTAACTTTTTAATTTGTATAATATATTAATTTTAAATTTTATTTTATTGATAATCATTCTAATAATTTACATTTATATTTTATTTGTGTTTGTTTATTTAATACTCAATTTTTGTAATTTATATGTTTATAATTTATAAATGCGATTTAAAATTCTCTTCAAATCATTTAGTTAGCTTTATAAATATATTTTATTAAATATTCAATTTTTTTTAATTTATTGGTTCATAATTCCTTAAATCATTTAGTTATCTTTATAAACGTATTTTATTAAATATTTATTTGTTTTTAATTTATTTGTTCATAATTCTTCAAATCATTTAGTTAGCTTTATAAATGTATTTTATTAAATATTCATTTTTTTTAATTTATTAGTTCATAATCATTTAGTTAGCTTTATAAATATATTTTATTAAATATTCAATTTTTTTTTAATTTATTGGTTCATAATTCTTTAAATCATTTAGTTATCTTTATAAACGTATTTTATTAAATATTTATTTTTTTTTAATTTATTTGTTCATAATTCTTCAAATCATTTAGTTAGCTTTATAAATGTATTTTATTAAATATTCATTTTTTTTTAATTTATTTTCATAATTTTGTATATGGATTTTGGTGGTTAAAAGCTTTTTTCCAAATAAAAAACTAATAATAAAAATAAAAAGCTTATTGATTTGTCTAAACCTTTTTTGGTAGTTGTTTATAAGGGCTTCAATAGCCCAGGAAATTATTGAAATCATTTCTCAAAGAGGTGAATATTAAAGTGCATTAATTTTTGGTAGTTGTTTATAAGGGTTTCAATAGCCTAGGAAATTATTGAAATCATTTCTCAAAGAGGTGAATATTAAAGTGCATTAATTTTTGGTAATTGTTTATAAGGGCTTTAATAATCTAGGAAATTATTGAAATCATTTTTCTCTCAAAAAGAAGTGAATATAAAAGTGAAATAATTCCTATTTACGTAAAACACTTTCAAATCATCTCTGAAAATAGGTACATAATAAAAAAAACTCATTAATTTATCTATCTAGTTGTTTATAAGAAAAAAAACTCATTAATTTATCTATCTAGTTGTTTATAAGGGCTTCAATAACCTAGGAAATTATTGAAATCATCTCTAAAAATAGGTACATAATAAAAAAAACTCATTAATAACTCATTAATTTATCTATCTACTTGTTTTATAAAGGCTTCAACAACCTAGGAAATTATTGAAATCATTTTTCCCTCAAAAAGAGGTGAATATAAATAGCTACATAATAAAAAAAATTCATTAATTTATTTATGTGGTTGTTTATAAGGGTTTCAATAACCTAGAAAATTATTGAAATCATTTTTCCCTCAAAAAGAGGTGAATATAAATAGCTACATAATAAAAAAAATTCATTAATTTATTTATCTGGTTGTTTATAAGGGTTTCAATAACCTAGAAAATTATTGAAATCATTTTCCCTCAAAAAGAGGTGAATATAAATGGTAAATAATAAAAAACACTCATTAATTTATCTATCTAGTTGTTTATAAGAGTTTCAATAACCTAGGAAATTATTGAAATCATTTTTCCCTCAAAAAGAGTTAAATATAAATAGGTATATAATAAAAAAACTCATTTATTTATTTATCTAGTTGTTTATAAGGGTTTCAATAACCTAGAAAATTATTGAAATCATTTTTCCCTCAAAAAGAGGTGAATATAAATAGGTAAATAATAATAAAAACTCATTAATTTATCTATCTAGTTGTTTATAAGGACTTCAATAACCTCGGAAATTATTGAAATCATCTTCAATAACCTAGAAAATTATTGAAATCATTTTTCCCTCAAAAAGAGGTTAATATAAAAGTGCATTTCCTTGACATAAAACACTTTCAAATCATCTCTAAAAATAGGTACATAATAAAAAGAAAACTCATTAATTTATCTATCTAGTTGTTTATAAAGACTTCAATAACCTAGGAAATTATTGAAATCATTTTTCCCTCAAAAAGAAGTGAATATAGAAGTGCATTAATTCCTACTTACGGAAAAACACTTTCAAATCATCTCTAAAAATAAGTACATAATATTAAAAAAAAAAAAAAAAAAAAATCTATCTAATCTCTTTACTCAAAAAAATGCATTCATCCATGGTGACATGAAACACTCTTTAAATCATATTTTCCTTAAGAGGAGGTGAACCATCAAAATGTTTTAGTTCATCTCTCCATATCCTTATGTGTACAAATTTCCCTCAGGTTATGCTAACAATTTTTTTTATAATGTGCTTTAATTATCTGTACAAATTTGCTTGCTTAGGAGCTTTAGGGTAAATAATAATATTTGTTTCACTTGCTCAAAAATTCACTTATATCTCAATGATCCAAGGAACTATTGAGATCAACAATTTTTTTTAATAATTTGTTTTAATTATTTGTACAAATTTTCTTAGGAGCTTTAAGGTAAATAATAATATTTGTTTCACTTGCTCAAAAATTCACTTATATCTCAATGATCCAAGTAACTATTGAGATCACATCTCTCGCATATGAACGTTATTGCATTGATTTATTTCTTTGTATTTTGAAGAAAAGGTATCTCTTACCTAGGCCTAGTCACTCATGAAATTTGGTTATGATGGTTTCTTGCATATGATTTTGCTTACAAAATTCTAAATTGTAGTTGTGTCATGTTCCCAACAAATAAATTTGGCTCAGGTAAATTCCCAATTTTGTAATTTTTTTTTGGCATTTCGACTTAGGAAAAAAGCGGGTTAGGAGACTTAAATTAATTTCTACAAAAATGAAGAAGGCCAACTTAGGAGAAAATGACAAATTAAAAGGTTTGTGGGTTGTGTGGGGCACACAAAGAGGGAAATGGAACCCTTAGGAGGAATTTCAACCACAAGGAGGGAAAAGCACAAGGGGGGTTCGAAGTAGCGGGGTCCACGAGGAAGAGAAGGGGAAGGAACTATAAAGAGGAAAAGAAAGCTCATTTTATGGTTCCTTGTGTGTGCATCTTACATTGAGAGTTTGATTGAGTTATTTAGCTAAGTTAACTAGTGTTGTTTAGCACAGGGATTTCCAAGCGGAAAATCCTAACTCTCCTTCGGTGAACTAAGATTGTCACCCTAAGATAGATTTTTGAGTTGATTGGAGAGTTGATTGTTGGTTATTATGAGCCTATTTGGTTATTTTCTCAACCAATTTCAGATTCCAAGGAGACACAGGGCCAAGAATGTGAACCACTGAAGGGGATTTTGGGGGAGTTTCAACTATAGAATTTGGAGAAAGTATCCTTGAGGGAGGACAAGTTTTTGAGGTGAATTGCAGATCCAAATCTGTCCTTCCTAGGTCCTGCAAAATAATTTTCTAGGAAAAAACTCATGGGCCATGATTGCAGCAAGTGAGAGTTGATTTGGAGTAGGGATCTTGGACTAAATTTCCAAGAAAGAAATCTAGAGTTTTTTTAGCCATTCAGAGGGAGGAACCAGGGGTAAATTAGTAGTTATTCACCAAGAGGATGAAGAGCCAGTGAAGGAGGAATTCACACCAATTTTGGGTAATTTTGGGAGGTTGGAATTACCCCAAAACATTTTTCGGTTTTTTTGATCTGGTGGAGCTTATATCTAATTTTGCAAAAAAATTGGAGGAGTTTTGGGGCCCAAACCACAAGTTGCCTCTAGTAGCATTGTAGAATTTTCTAGGTGGAATGCACAACCAAAACGAGTCATTTGGGAGAAGAAACTCACTTACTTTCACCTGGGTATTTTCTTGCTTGTTGTAGCAAGTTGAGGTGCACACTTTCAATCTCATTTGTACCCATATTTTCCATGGAGAATTAATAAAATGGCTTAGATTCCTTCTTTCTACCCAATGGAGTTCTGATTTATAATTGCATGTGTATATTTCAGATTTTGCATGTTATATTTTGTTGTATCTAGTTCATGTTTTGGTATTTCACTATAATTTTTTTAGGTAGAACATTATAGTGGTATTAGAGCATGTTCTTGGCGGGCTTAAGAGTAGGTGATGACAGGGCCATTTGGTGGAGCAATGTATCGTCATAGAGGTAGAGGTAGCGGAAGGGGTTGTGGTAAAGGAGACGAGCCTAAGCACTTTTTAGATACGTAGTTTAAGAACATCAAAGATTTCATGGGAGACTGTGGTGGTGATGAGCAGCCCAGGCAGGGTGGTCATGACCCACTATTGGATGAGCTGCAAGGTCGAACCAACAAATTAAATGAAGGGGATGATGAGGTAGATGATGGAGCTTCAGTTGCATAACATGCATGGGGGACCCCATGGAGGATCCAATGAGGAAGAAGGATCACACGTAGGAGAAGGGATCCAAGCACACTCTTGCACAACCCATCAAACCATGCACACATATGACTAGATCCACAAACCCATTATGCCACACTTCACTGAGGAGCCATAGCATGAGATAGGGGTTGATACTTTTACAGAGTTGATTAGATCATTTACTAATGAGATTGATGAATTTGAGGCCTTGGACCCTAGGGTTAGAAGGACTCTCTCTTTTGCATATTATTTTCATTTGAAGGAGAAATATAGGGGAGCTAGAACCTCATCCTGTAGAGGGAAGTAGTATTACAGTTTGGATAAACAGAGGTTGGCAAGGAAGGATCTAGGAGTTCAGCAAGGGCTTGGGTTCAAAAGCTAATACATATCTTACTTTGAACCCAATGAGGGAGACATATGACATCATATTTGCCACACTACATCTTAAGGGAGATGCACATGAGTGGTGGCACCATGGGATGATCACACTCGGCCATGCCTCCTTTATTTATACCGATTTCACTTGCAGGCTGGTGAAGAGGTTTGATGGAAAATATCTGGAGTTGCATTTTAGGATGTTTGCTAACCTGAAGCAGATAGGTAGCGCAGAGGCTTATATATCTAAGTTTAAGAGACTGACATGGTGGCCTCAAACATTTTAGAGGCGAGACTGATCATGTTTTTCATTAAGGGGTTGGTTGAGCCACTGAGATAATGTGTACGTGCATACAAGCTAGTTTCATTGTAGGATGCCATTAGCCAAGCTCATGACATGCTAGACGTTTTGAAGATGAGAGTTGCAATGCCTACTAGACCCAATTTCCTGTAGAGGGGAAGGACATCAGACCTCCAAAAAAGGAGTGGACAGGGAGAGGACAGCTAGATGATGAGACCTTGAGGGACCTCAGGAGGAGGAATTTGTGCTTCACTTTCTAGGAGCCATGGGCACCAGGGCATCGATGTACCAAGGGCAAGGCCCACTACATTGAGGTATTCTCATATAAGTGAGCTAGAGGAGGAGGAGATGGAACAATAGCTAGACACAAAAGGTTATGGGCCTCAAGGCACTAGAGGAGGTGGCCCACTACCCCCACTTGGAGGAGGAGCATTCCTACCCACTGGAGGGGTCATCGCTTCACTTCGCGGAATTCCAAAGTATTTGACACTTCAGATTAAAGGCACAGTATAGGGGAAGTGAGTATAATTTTTTGTGGACAGTGGAGAAACCCATAATTTTATTAATGCATAGTTGGTTGAGTGGATAGTCATTCATACAGAGACCTTTGCAGGATTTTCATTGTTGTTACTAGGGGATAGAACCATGCAGTGTATGAGATATGTTCCCAACATGACGGTGACCATGGGAAACTACTCGATGATAGATCACTTCTTCGTGGTGGATGTTTTGGATACCAATGCAGTGATGGGATTTCAGTTGTTTGATTCTCTGGGGTGTTTCACGAGAGATTGGAGGAAGTTAGAGATGGAATTTATGGGCCTAGACGACAAAACTGATGGTGTTGAGAGGCATGCACTCATATCCATCATAAACAGTATTAGCGCACAAGATGGAGACTAACGTGAGGCATGGTGACATAGCTTGGGTTGTGTATTTGAGTATTTCTAAGGTCAGGGAACCCACACAGTAGACACATCCGAACATATTTTCTCTCTAAGAGAATATTTTAGGCAATGTTTGGAGACATTCCACAGGTAGGCCACCGAATAGAGGATTTTAGCACACCATCAAGTTAGATGAGGGAGTGCATGTAGTTATGACCAATCCCTAAAGACATCCCATGGAGTACTGGGATGAGATGGAGAAGGCAATACAGGACTCATTGAGGTTTGTACACATCAGGCCTAGTTCGATTCCTTTCGCTTCTTCAGTGGTGTTGGTGAAGAAGGATGGGACTCTCAACATGTGTATAGATTACAGGGTCCCCAACAAGAAGACACTAAAGAACAGGTATCCAATTCCCCGCATTGATGAGCTAATGGATGATCTTAGAGGATCCAAGTACTTCTTTAAGATAGAATTGCACTTGGGGCACGAGTAGATCAAGGTGAGGGAGCAGGACATCCCCAAGATTGCCTTCCGTTGCCACTACAAACACCTCGATTCTTAGTGATGCCCTTCAGGCTAACCAACGCACTAGCCACATTTCATTTTTGCATGAACCACATGTTCTACAAGAAGTTACGGTAATATGTCCTTTTTTTCTTCAGTGACATCCTAATTTACAACAGGACATGGTGGGAACACCTCCAACATCTGGAGGAGGTATTGCACATAGAGGGATCTCTCTAACCTTTACATTGTGGCTAGATCTTTAGATAGGTTGTGTTGATATAGGGTTTGGCTGGGCCTGAAGTAAATAGTTCATTCAGTGATGGAGTCAAATATCTAGGGTTTATATTGGATTACCAAGATAATTAGTTATCTAATCGGGATTGATAGAGGTAAGGTGTGTTATACGGAATTTACAACTGTAGACAGTAGTGTCTTCCCTAGGCTTGGTGGATTGACCTAGAACAACCAAAATAAAAGGGCATAATGTCTTCCTTAAAGTAATTGAATGATAGGATGAGGCCTGCCTGGAATCTGTCACAAGCTTTGCTCCTTCCTCGGCTTGTATGTTGTAATCCTAGCTCTGATCACTATAATTAGAACCTGCACAATAAAAAAAAGACAAGCCAAAGTTCTATGACATCTATGTAGCATAATCCAATGATCCGGGTGGATATTGGTGGCCACCCGCCAAGTCCACTTGGACCCCCACCATTGTTTCTTTCAACTTTTCAGTTTCCTTCATTGTAGCACAGTTTACTATTTTTAGCAGTTCTTCAGGTCCTGAACTTTCGGAGCCGTTTTGAGGCCATAAATGACGTTTTTTTGGAAAAATGGGAGCAACATTGGTCATTGGATCGATGTTGCTTTCTCCAAAGTTGTAGTTCTCGGATATATCTTTCTAATGAGATATTGTGCGCGTCAAACGGAGATTGTATGCCAAAGTTACGACCCCAGGAAGTTGATGTATCAATTTACCCCAAGGGGGCCCACAGTTTGGTGTTTCATCTTCTAGGGTTAGGTTTTTGGATGTTTAGGGTTTTCCATTGTTTCTCAACAATAAATAGGCCTTCAAGCCTCATTGTAACATAGTTCAGAGGCATGTAGCCGCCACATCTCTTCTCAGAGATAAGCTACCATCTCCCTAGATGGTTTATTTCCATTTCTGTTTGTAAGCATATTTCAGTATTTTACATTAATGAAATGAAGTATTATTTCCACTACATCTTTGTGTTTATGGTTATCTCTATAATTTTTTGTGTTCCTTTTTAAATCCGAATCAGTGGTATCAGAGCGGGTCTGCTTTTTCCCTGTTTTTCTTTGCATGTCCCCAACGAGGTCGGGATATAAGGAGTTAGGGCTTGAACTGGTCAAACCTTTGCAAGACCAGCATCGAAAATCCTGACAGCCTCCCATGGTGGATGAAAAGAAAGATGAGGGGGTAGGAAATCCTATCAAAATCTTGCTCGAAGAAGCCCTCGAGTGACAAAGGAACGCGATGATGGATAGCTTTGCCCAGATCCCTCAGCGGCTACCCAGGGGTGACGCATCAGCTTCCAACAACTACTCTGGAAATGCCACATCGTTTAAGGTACAAGTTAATTTTTAAATACCCATATTCGAGGGTCAAATAGACGCAGATGTCATCGATAAATGGTTAAATCTGCTAGAGGGTTATTTTTCTGTTCAGGATTTTTCTAGTCAGGAAAAGATTATTTTTGCTCTTCTCAAAGCAGCCCCCCACGTCAAGGATTGATGGGAAACCTACTGCGAGTAGAAGGATGAAAGTACAGGCTCACTATTTTCAGCCGCACCCACTTGGAATTCATTCCAGGATGCCATCAAGGAGTAGTACTACCCTGTCGAAAGCTATGAGGATCAATACATAAAGTGGGCCATGCTGCGGCAGGGAAGGGACCAAGATGTGCCAGAGTTTACCAATATTTTCCATACCCTTCGCACAAAGTTGGGTATCAAGGATTCAGAGTAGAATTTGGTACTCAAATATTGTGACTGCCTGCACAAGTACATCTAGGAAGAAATAGAGTTCCTAAACATCTCCTCGCTCAGCACAACATACAGATACGCCATCAAGGTTGAGCAAAAGTTTAAACAGAAGAAGCGAGACTTTGGATCTATGAATCTGAAGCAAGGGAAAGGTGCCCCCAAACCATAGAACAAAGGACAAAGCCAAGGCGGGGTGGCCCAAGACAACCCGTCAAAGTTTCAAGCAAAGAACAGCGCCACGAAGCCAAGAAAGGACACGGGAAAGTGGTGTGAGTTCCATAAGAGATCCACTCACAACAAAAGTGAGTGTCGGGCTAAGCAGTCACTGGTGGCTGAGCTAAAGGTTTCAGAATCAAATGCATGTTCCGACTCTGAGTCAAAACCCGACAAGGGGAATGACAAATGGAAGAAGATTATCGATGCGGAGCCCAACGCCATTGTTGCCACCATGAAGATCCAGAAGGAGGAACCCCAAGATCTAGAGGAGGAGGAGTGTCTCTTCCACTCCCAAATGTGGATAAAGGGCTCCTTGCTACAGTTCATTGTCGATAGCGGGAGTCAAAAGAACCTCATTTCGACAGAGGTTGTGAAGCGGCTGGGCTTATCGACCATAGCACATCCACAACCATACACCACTGGGTGGCTTCACCAAGGACAGGATCTTCGCATGAGCCAACAGTGTCACCTTCCATACAACATCAAGCCCTTCACGGATGAGATATTGTGTGACATTGCTCCCCTTGAAGTTTGTGATGTATTATTAGGACAACCATACTTGTGGAAGCAACATGCTGTGTATGAATCAAGGCCCTGTGTTGTTATTGTTACTTTGGGAAATAAGTTGTATAGGATACCGGAGGTAGCACCGCCTACCACCATCTCTTTGGTCACTGCAAAACAATGCAGTAAGCTCATTTCCAAAACTGGGAAATTTGTTTTCCTGATGATACACCCTCAAGGAAAGAAGAAGATGATGGTCGCAGCCTCCAGACAAGGCCCCTCTGCATGACAACTACATATGGAAAAGGTCTTGAAGGAGTACGAGGACATCTTCACCTCCCCCGCAGGGGTTCCTCTGCACTGTCAGGTCAAGCACTCCATCGATCTGACCCCAGGTGCACCACTTCCCAATGGACCAATCTATCGGTACTTTGTTCTAGAGAACGATGAAATCAAGAGGTAGATTCAGAAGCTTTTGCAAAAAGGTCACATCCATCCAAGTTCATTGCCCTATGGGAGCCCGATCGTGTTGGTACAGAAGAAGGATGGGACTTGGAGACTCTATATTGACTATCGTGCGCTGAACAAGATCACTGTCCATAATAGGTACCCGATCCCATGGATTGATGACCTCCTGGACCAACTGAAGGGGGCAAAATATTTCAGCAAGATTGATTTGAAGTCAGGATATCACCAAGTATCAATCGAACCCTCCGATGTGTGGAGGACTGCCTTCAAAGCCAAGGAGGGCCTTTTCAAATGGTTGGTTATGCCTTTCGGATTGACGAATGCTCCTACAACCTTCATGAGGATAATGGATGACATCTTGCAGCCATTCACCAACTCATTTTTAGCGGTATACTTGGATGACATCCTGATCTTCAGCTAGAGTTGGGAAGAGCACCTCCACCACATCCGACAGGTTCTCCAAACACTGCGGTAACACAAGTTATGCACCAATTTGGAGAAATGCACTTTTGGCATGACCTAGGTTTAGTATCTAGGATACATTATTAATGAACAGTGGGTGCATCTGGATCCAGCCAAGATCCGATTCATTCAGGATTGGCCATTTCCAACCACTCTGACAGAGCTCTACAGCTTTCTAGGTCTTGCCAACTTCTACCGCAGGTTCATTTTGGGATTTTCTCATATCACTTGGCCCTTGAGTCAAGTCACCAAGGGAGGAGCGAAAGAAAATTTCTTTTGGTCTAAATCTCAACAGAAGGCATTCATAGAGTTGAAAGATCGCCTCTGCTCAGAACCAGTCCTACATTACCAGACTTGCAACAACCATTTGAGGTCGAGATAGATGCTTTTGACTATGCTATTGGGGTAGTCCTTACTCAACATGTGCATCCAGTGGCATATCACAGTGAGACACTTTCAGACACAGTCTAGAAGTATCCCAATTATGACAAAGTGATGTATTCCATTGTGCAGGTCTGCGGACAATGGAAGCATTACATTTTGGGGAAGGAAATGGTCATCCACACATACCATCGACCCCTGTAGTTCATACAAACCCAAGGGAATTTCAAAATGATCGCCATCAGAAGTGGTCCACATACCTGCAACAGTTCCATTTGAATATCAAGTATAAGAAGGGTAGCACTAATAATGTTGCAGATTGCCTCAGTCGACCACCGATCATGGCATTAACCACCGTTCTCAACTCTTGTGGGCACGAGACTTCTGATTGACCACTTCTCTACAAAAGCGACCCAGACTTCGGCCACACATACCAGAGACTCTTAAAGGGTCAGCATGTTCCAGATTTTCACCTCCAGGATGCCCCATTATGCCACCTAGGTCACCTTTGTTTTCCTTCAAGCGAGCATGCCAAGATGATTTGGGAAGCACACTACAGTCGGGCTGCTGGGCATTTCGGGGTCGAGAAAATGGTGGCAGTACTGTAGAAGTATTTCTATTGGTTGAATCTTCGACAGGATGTCGGAAAGTACATCAAATCATGCACTACCTATGCATTGCCAAACCGACCATCAAGAAGCAAGGCCTCTATACCCCACTGCCTACCCCGAGTCGACCTTGGGAATCCATCTCCATGGATTACATGTCGGGCCTTCCTTCCACTAAGCATGGAAACCACTGTGTGTAATGAATAAAATATATATAAATAATGTAAAATAATGTAAACAATAATAATCGTAAATAATGATTAGTTAACTAGTAATTAGGTTGAAGAGGCATGTCTAAATGAGACATGAATCTTTGTGAAGAGACACTTGCCTGATATAAAAGCAGCCTCTCGTTCTCATTGTAAATCATCATCATTCTTATTCATATATTTATTATATAATATTTGTATCCTTATGGATATCTTGATATTCCAAGTCTTTTGGAGTAATTAATTTATAGAAGGAACTTTGTTCGCTTCATTTGGTAGAGCAGTTCAGTCCTCTAGGTTGCTTAACCGGTGCATAGAGCTCGTTTTCCAATCCAAGTCCTTGACCATCAAATTCGTCAACGTCATTGCCATTAAATCATTTCGCTACCAGTTTCTGGAGATTCTCCATACTATTGTTAGGCCTTTGGCCATTTAAAAGATTCGAAATAAGAAATATATAGGAAAAAAAAAATTATATAAAAAACAAAGAAAAGAGTACAATATAAAAAAAGAAAAATAATATATAATAATAATAAAAACAAAACAGATTGAAAGAAGTTGTGCTCGGATCGTGTTATTTCCCTGCCGTCGTCGTTCTGTTGTTCGAACCACGCTGATTCCGCTGATCCACTCTGTTATCCACCCCAATACCTGTGCACTCCACGCACATTCCACGCACCATCCAATGCACCAATTCCATTGAACCAACTACCCACACATTGTCCACGACCACCATACACTCTACCGATTCGTTGTCCACAGTCCTTCGTCGCTTCTTAGGTCGATGATCCCGACACCAAGTCCTTAGCCCCATCGTTGCCCCTGTCTCTTCCCTCTTCGCCTAGGCACCGTTGTGTTCCGTCCATTGATCGCCTTGTCATGTCCATCCCCATTAACCTGAGTTGCAGTCCTGCCATCTGTCATCCACGTAGTTCTTTACCAAGTCAAACGTTGTGACCGTAGCCATAAGGGCTTGGGAGTTGATTAATTATTTAAAACTGTATTATATAATTTTAATATAGTTTTGATAGTTCATTAAAAATATCATAAATTTATAAATTATAATTATTATAATATATATATATATATATGAAACAAAAAAATAAATAAATAAAATTATATATATATATATATATATATATATATATATATATATATATATATATATATTAAACCAATAAATAAATAAAATTATATATATATAAATATAAAGAGAGCTATATATATAATGAAAAGAGAAATTATATAAAAAGAGAGTTAAAAAAATAAAAAATAAAATAAAATAAAATTTATTAAAAAAAATATAGTAAATAAAATAAAATAAAAAATTATTTAATATTTAAGAAGTAAAATGGAGATTAGTAATGAAAGGTTTCCTAGAACCTTTAGTAAAAGAGTTGATACATTATTTAAAGTCAACGGATCACTCGCGGGAAGAGATATCATAATCTCTATCAGTCTTGCTGAAGAAGATAATTATGTTAGTCATAAATGTGCTAACCAATTGGTGATTCTTGAATCAAATATAATTGAAACAAATTGTTCTGACATATGTAGATATCATAATCTCTATCAGTCTTGCTGAAGAAGATAATTATGTTAGTCATAAATGTGCTAACCAATTGGTGATTCTTGAATCAAATATAATTGAAACAAATTGTTCTGACATATGTAATAAACAATACGACATAAGCAATCTACACCTAAGTATTGGAGATTACACTTTTACCTCGCAATTCATCGTGAAAACTTTATTTCTTGACGATAGTGATATTGTTTTGGGCTTACCCTTCTAGGTTCCTTTATTCTAAATACAAAGAAGAAGTTTTTAACATTTTCTTACAAGAAGAAGAAAATAATGCTCCACCAAATTCAGTAACACCAGAAGATATCTCAGATATTTCAAAAGCGATGTCTCAAGAAGGTAAAAAGGTATTAACAAATATGCAAAAAGAAATTGACAAAATCAATGTTGACAAAAATGAAGAAGTTTCTCGATTTAAAAACCATAGCGAAAAATTATTGTCGCAAATTAAGAAACTTAAGAAGGATAAGAAGTCATTAGAAAACAAGGTACAACAACTTATTGAGAAAGAAGCATCAAACATAGGAATTCAAGTTGATGAAAAACCAACAAATATTGATCCAATGAATATGACAACTCAAGAAGACAAGTTAGTTGAAGAAACGACACACTTAGTTGTTGCAGTTCAGACAATGAACATCCCCAGTGAATGTTCCATAACCAGCTCAACAACATCTTTGTCAGAAGGAAATCTAAAAATTGCCACATGCCCAATAAGGGAAAGTAAAGTCCCATATCGACATCCGAATCATAAGAATAGACGAATCAACTGCGCTATGTATCGAGACCATTTAGACCAGAAACAAAAAACTCATGTTCTAGAGAATAATGATGTAACATCAATCCAGTGTTATGCTAACAAGTCATTACAAAATTCCGGTAATCACAATAAATTAATCTGGGATGGTCTAATCCCTTCTGAGTGCGACAATTTTGTTTGTCACTTAGAAGATCATATCAGCTTGTATTGACGAAGATGACTACTTCGAGACAGAAAGACATTCGAAGCCGAAAAAAAGATCAAGCCTTTTTCATCGACAAGCTTTGAGGACAAAGCTTTTTTAGGAAGAAGGCAATGTAATGAATAAAACATATATAAATAATGTAAAATAATGTAAACAATAATAATTGTAAATAATGATTAGTTAACTAGTAATTAGGTTGAAGAGGAATGTCTAAATGAGACATGACTCTTCGTGAAGAGACACTTGCCTGATATAAAAGCAAACTTATCATTCTCATTGTAAATCATCATCATTCTTATTCATATATTTATTATATAATATTTGGATCCCCGTGGATATCTTGATATTCCAAGTCTTTTGGAGTAATTAATTTATAGAAGGAACTTTGTTCGCTTCACTGTGCTTTTGTGGTCATCAACAGGTTCTCAAAGATGGCCATTATGGCGGTATGCAAGAAGAATATCACAGCATAAGCCATTGCTAAACTCTTATTTGAACGAGTCTGTGTACACTTTGGGATCCCACAGTCTATCATCTCAAATCGGGATAGCAGGTTCCTCAGTGCATTTTGGTCCAATCTCTGGTCGATGCTGAACACCAAACTCACTAAGTCCACAACCTTCCATCCTCAAATTGATGGCCAGACAAAGTGTTGGTTCCTATAATACTAGTGATTACCCCATTACTATTGTAGTTATACCCCTTATTAATATTGTTGTGCCCCTATTGCCCCCATATTGTTATTACTGTGCCCCATAGAATCCCTCTATTGTTATTTTTGTGGCTCTATATTATTATTGTTAGGTCGGCTGGATTATATTGTGACTCCTTAGACTCCTATATATAGAAAGGAGGTTTTGTCATTTGAATCATCCAAGAATTGTTCATTTATGTAATGTAAAGGAGGTTTCCCCCTCGAAGAGGCTGAATTATAAGGCGTTGATCTATCTTTTCTATCTTTTCTTAAGCTGGTTTCATAACATTTGGTATCAAAGCTTTGGATTCTAGGGTTTCGCTGCTTCAAACAGGTCATCGTGGAATTTTCGCTATAACTTTTTTTCTGTAACGTTTCAGAAGTTGCAAAAAAAACCCATTTGAGAAGAAATCGGGCTAAACCTTGGGTCCAAATTTCAGAGCTTTTCGCGTGATATTTGCGGAGATATGATCTGAGGAAGTTGGTCTTTTTGCAGACTCCTGAATTACATTCAAAACATGTGACCTGGGGAAAATCGTCATAACTTTCTCTATGGGGATCGGATTGAAATTTCGTAAGAAGGTACAGAAAGAGGACGGACTGTAGTTTCTTGTATGCATGTTTCAGATCCAAAGGTTGAAACAGTGACTCGTGGCACATCGTACAAGTTCGCTCTACTGAACTAGTCTATAAGCAAGTCACTGTGGGAGATTTCATATAACTCTTCCTTGGAGAATCCAATTTGGGTCAGACTTGTGGCATTGGAAAGAGGACACAGAGGGCTACTATAGCTCAGAAAATCAAAACTAGATGATTGGAAAGTACAGAGACACATCAGAGGCAATATCGAGCTCCTACAAAGTGAAAAAAGGTGTGTAGATTTTCTTAAATTTTTGCTTAAGCTTGGTTTGAAAATTTATTTTGAAGGAATTCAAAGGGCATAGTAGAGCATTATTATTTGTAACTAATGCCCCGGGGAAAGAAAATGCAAACACCTAGTAAGGAACCTGAAAGCTCTAGCATGACTCATGAAGAAGAGGAAGAAATGCAACATGATATATCAAAATTACAAGACCAAGTGCAACAACTGTCCCTTGCACAAAAAGGAACAGAATCTAAGATGGATGGTTTAAAGAAAGATGTAGAAGCTAAGATGGATGGTTAAAAGAAAGGTGTAGAAGCTAAGATGGACTGTTTAAAGAAAGGCATATAAGCTAATATGATTGACATGGAAGCTAAGATGGATGATTTGAAGATAGATTTGAAGACAGACATGGACGAATTGAAGATAAATATGAATAAGTTGCTACAAGAAATGGTCCCTAAGGGTGAAAGGGTACTAAAGGAAACTCATGATGAGAACAAAAGAAATGTTAATCATGATTCCATAGACGCTAATGTTGGATCGAAGACTCACCATATTCCAAAAATCGATATGAGGAAGTTTGATGGCAAGGATCCTGCCACATGGATATTACAGATGGAGCAATTCTTCGATCTCAATAATGTGCAAAACACACAAAAGGTACGTATCGCAACTTTATATTTGGAACCAAATCAGTTTGTATGGTATCAATGGCTTTGCTCTCGTAAACCATTTATCACTTGGGCAATTTTTACGGAAGAATTGATAGCACATTATGAGGATACAAAAAGCAACACTTTTTTTAGCCAATTGATAAGTCTCAAACAAAAGGGTTCAATAATGGAGCACATTGAGGAGTTCCAAAAATTGAACATAAGGGTAAAAGATATTCCAGAGGAGCATAGGATTGATGTGTTCATAGGGTCTTTAAAGGATAATATCCAACATGATGTTCGCCTTTGGGAACCTGATTCATTAGAGAAGGCATTCAGGTTAGCAAGAAAAATGGAAAGAAAAATTATGGCAACCAGAAAGCATACCACTCACAACTATAAAGACGGAAGTGTTGTTGCCCCTAGTCTTCCACAACCTATAAGGTTGACACCACAACAATTGGAAGAAAAAAGAGCAAAAGGGCTTTGTTACAGTTGTGATAGCAAATACACTAAAGGTCATAAGTGTGCTGAGAAGAAATTATTCTACATAGATTGTGAAGAGGAAGAAGAAAAGGAGCAAGAAAGGTCAAAAGAAGAGGATATACTCCAGGAACAAAGCCTAGATGAAGAACAAATAAATCCGACCATATCTTGTAATGCATTGGTGGGAATTACCACTCCTCAAACCATCAAGATAGAAGGACAAATCAAGAAGAAAAAGGTAATAGTGTTGATTGATTCAGGAAGCACCCACAATTTTATTCATTGTAAGGTAGCAAAAGAATTGAATTTCTTCCTATATCTAGCACCAGAGTGTCAAGTGATGATTGCAAATGGAGGAACAATAAATTGCTCTGGAAAGTGCCATAATATCAAGCTATCCATGGGAGAATATGTATTGACTAGCCCAATGCTTTCCATTCCAATGGGAGGTGCTGATGTTGTACTAGGAGTCCAATGGCTACAATCCCTGGGTACAATAGCTTTTAATTTTCAAGAACTTTTCATCAAATTTTCTACGGAAGGAAAGGAAGTTGAATAAAGGGGTATTGCAGGGAAACCAGGAAAGATAATCAGCTCTAATAGTATGACAAAGCTTCTAAAAAAGGAGCAAAGAGGTGTAATTGCACAATTATGCTCGCTAGATGTTTCCACATCGGAATCATCTATTTCTCCAGATCTCCAAAAAGTCCTGGACAATCATTCCAAGGTATTTGAGACTCCCAAAGGTCTCCCACCTATGCGTGATCATGATCATGCTATTCATCTGATTCCAGGAAGTGTTCCTCCAAACATCAGGTCGTACAAATATCCCTATGTCCAAAAGAGTGAAATTGAACGTATGGTTGCAGAAATGCTAGAGGCTGGTATAATTCAACCGAGTCAAAGTTCTTTCTCCGCTCCAGTAGTATTGGTGCACAAGAAGGATGGATCATGGCGCATGTGTCCGGATTATAGGGAGCTCAACAAGCTCACTATTAAAGATAAGTTCCCCATTCCTGTAATTGATGAATTACTGGATGAATTGCATGGATCAATTTACTTCACCAAGTTGGATCTTCGTTCAGGATATCATCAAATCAGAATGAAGACTGAAGACATTCCGAAAACAACATTTAGAACTCATGAGGGTCATTATGAATTTTTGGTCATGCCTTTTGGCCTTACCAATGCACCTTCAACATTTCAAGGTTTGATGAATTCAATTTTCAAACCATTCCTTAGAAAATTTGTGTTAGTATTTTTTGATGATATACTAATCTACAGCAAGTCTTGGAAGGATCATGTTGAAAATGTTGACAAGGTGCTACAACTATTGAAGGAGAAACAATTATATGCAAAAAGATCCAAATGTTTCTTTGGAGTCCAGGAGGTGGAATATTTGGGTCATATTGTATCTCATGAAGGAGTTAAGGTAGACCCTAGCAAAATTAAAGCCATTAAGGAATGGAAAATCCCCACATCCATAAAGCATCTGCGAGGATTTCTCGGGTTGACAGGGTATTATCGCAAGTTTGTTAAGAATTATGGGAGAATAGCAGCACCTCTAACAACATTATTGAAGAAAGATGCATTTTCATGGACTCCGAAAGCAACAAAGGCCTTTGAACATCTTAAAGAGGCAATGTGCCAAGCACCGGTCTTAGCTACACCAGACTTCACAAAAACCTTTATTGTTGAATGTGATGCTTCAGGAAATGGAATTGGTGTTGTTCTATTGCAAGATGAAAGACCCATTGCTTTTGAAAGTCGTCCAATCAAGGGAAAGTTTTTAAGCAAAGCTATTTATGAGAATGAAATGTTGGCAATACTTCATGCACTTAAGAAATGGCGACCCTACCTAATGGGTAGACACTTCAAGGTAAAAACAGATCATGATAGCCTTAAATACTTTTTACAACAAAGACTATCCTCTGAAGAGCAACAAAAGTGGGTCACAAAGATGTTGGGTTATGACTTTGAAATTATCTACAAAAAAGGGAAGAAAAATGTGATGGCAGATGCACTCTCAAGAAAGGATGAGGATGTGGAAGCATTGTTGTGTGTCATTTCTATTATCCAACTAGATTGGATAAACGAAGCAAGGGAGGAATGAAAGAATGACGAAGAAGTGTGGGCACTTATTCGAAAGTTACAACAAGATTCCAGTACTTCTGGTACATTTAGCTGGAAAAATGATTCGTTATGGTACAAAGATCGCTTATACCTCTGTAAGAATTCCCAGCTAAAACAAAAGATTCTAATGGAATTGCACACTCCTCCCTTAGGAGGGCACTCAGGATTTTTTAAAACTTACCACAGGGTTAAGAAGGAATTTTTTTGGGATGGCCTTAAATCAGATATTCAAAAGTTTGTGGCGAATGTTTGGTTTGCCAACAAAATAAAGTTGAAACAATTAAGACACGGGTCTATTACAACCTTTATCCATTCCAAGCCAACGTTGGGAGGAGGTTTCAATGGATTTTATCACAGGTTTACCCAAGTCTGAGGGAAAGAGTGTCATCATGGTGGTAGTTGACAGACTTACCAAGTATGAACACTTTTGTGCATTATCACATCCATTTAAAGCTAGTACAGTTTCTACTGCATTTATGGAAACAATTCAAAAGCTACATGGAAACCCAAATATTATTGTAAGTGACAGAGATCCCATTTTCACTGGAAATTTTTGGACAGAATTATTTTCTTGTCTTGGTACTCAGTTAGCTCATAGCTCATCTTATCATCCTCAATCTGATGGGCAAACTGAGATAGTAAACAAATGTTTGGAAGGATATCTTCGTTGCTTTGTATCTGATAAACAGACACAATGGGTCAAATGGTTGCCTCTGGCTGAATGGTGGTATAACACTTCCTTCCATACAGCAACAAAAATGACCCCATTTATGGCACTTTATGGGTATAAACCACCATCCATCACATCATATTTAAGAGAAAATTCTAAGGTTCAGGCAGTGGAACATCACATCGAACATCAACAACAAGTCCTCCAACTCTTAAAGGATAACCTCGTGTTGGCACAGAATAGAATGAAACAACAGGCAGATCAACATCGCAGTGAAAGAAGTTTTGATGTAGGTGATTTGGTATTCCTACGGCTACAACCATATAAGAAAATGTCCCTCAAGCAAGCTAAGAAGGATAATAAATTATCACCAAAGTATTATGGTCTGTACAAGGTGTTGCAAAAGATTGGTACTATGGCATACAAATTGGAGCTTCCTGCAGCTTCTCGATTGCACCCAGTTTTCCATGTTTCATGTTTAAAGAAGGTTATAGGCGACAAGCTCCCAGTTCAAACAATATTTCTAGAACTTGACGAGGAAGGAAAAATTATATTGGAACCGGAAGCAGTCACAGAAACAAGAACTCGACAGCTATGAAATCGTTCAATTTCAGAGTATCTTATCAAGTGGAAGAAATTATCCGTTGAAGATTCCACATGGGAGGATGAGAATTTTATGCAGAAGTATCCAGAACTACTCAAGCGTTGAGGACAACACTTTTTTGAAGGAGAGGGGCATGTTGGGTCCCTATAATACTAGTGATTACCCCATTACTATTGTAGTTATACCCCTTATTAATATTGTTGTGCCCCTATTGCCCCCATATTGTTATTACTGTGCCCCATAGAATCCCTCTATTGTTATTTTTGTGGCTTTATATTATTATTGTTAGGTCGGCTGGATTATATTGTGACTCCTTAGACTCCTATATATAGAAAGGAGGTTTTGTCATTTGAATCATCCAAGAATTGTTCATTTATGTAATGTAAAGGAGGTTGCCCCTCGAAGAGGCTGAATTCTAAGGCGTTGATCTATCTTTTCTATCTTTTCTTAAGCTGGTTTCATAACACAATGGTTGTCAACAGGATGATTGTACACATTCTACACATTTACAACTCAAAGCATCCACGCACATGGGATGAGAGCCTCCCCTATGTTCAACACAACTACAACCGGGCTCTCCACAGCTTGACTGGCCACAACCCTTTTCAGGTGGGCTTGGGATTCCAGCCACTATGTCCCATTGATGTGGCCATGCCATTTGCAGCTACTCACGTAGATTCAGCTCATGTCCAGTCCAAAACAGATAAGGAAAATAGCTTCATTGAACACATCCAACATATTCGCCAGCAGGTCCATGACATTCTAGAGAAATCAAATGCCAAGTACAAGCAACGACATGATCAACATCGGGTTCCACACAAGTTTCAGGTGGGAGACAAAGTTTGGTTGCATTTGCAAAAGGAATGCCTTACCGGAGCCTATCGGAAACTTAGACCACTCCAATATGGTCCTTATACCATTACCACGATTGTGGGAGACAATGCATTTGAGCTCAGCGTTCCCTCACTCCTTGGCATGCACCCAGTGTTCAATGTGGACTTCCTTCGGCCATACTTTCCACCATTACTAGACACATCCGACATTGCAGAATAGCTCACACCCACAGAGTTAAATCCAAACTGAATGGAACAAGCTGCAACTGATCAAATCATGGACACAGATCAAACACACTTGCCAGCAAAATATCCAACTGCATCGAGTTGTTAAAGCAGGCCCACTCCTTCACTAGGGCAAGTGGCTCACTAGGGACCAAGTTCAACAGAATTTTCCTCATCTCATGGAGGAACTCAATGCAATGAGGACCATTGCTTCCTAAGGGGGGAGAAATGATCTAGGTGGATATTGGTGGCCACCCGCCAAGTCCACTTGGATTCCCACCATTGTTTCTTTCAGCTTTTCAGTTTCCTTATTTGTAGCACAGTTTACTATTTTTAGCAGTTTTTCGAGTCTTGAACTTCCAGAGCCGTTTTGAGGCCCTAAACGACGTTTTTTGGGAAAACTGGGAGCAACATCAAGTTGTATTTCTCAGATAGATCTTTCTAACGAGATATTGTGTGCATCAAACGGAGATCGTATGCCAATGTTACAACCTCGGGAAGTTGATGTACTAATTTACCCAAACGGGGCGCACAGTTTGGTATTTCATCTTCTAGGGTTAGGTTTTTAGATGTTTAGGGTTTTCCATTGTTTCTCAACAATAAATAGGCCTTCGAGCCTCATTGTAACACAATTCAGAGGCAAGTAGCCACCACTTCTCTTGTCAGAGATAAGCTACCATCGCCCTAGCTGGTTTATTTCCATTTCTATTTGTAAGCATATTTCAGTATTTTATATTAATGAAATGAAGTATTATTTCCGCTACATTTTTGTGTTTATGGTTGTCTCTGTAATTTGTTGTGTTCCTGTTTATCCAGTCACTTTATTCAATAGATCACATGGTATTGAAATAAATGAAATCATAAAATCATATATAGGAAAATAATCTACTCTTTGTATTAATAGAAATGGAGAGAGTTACAACCAAACATAGGAGTTCATCTTGTAGAAGATCTCCCCAAGTTGACTTGTTCTTTACTTTCCACAAAGTATGCCTATATGTCACCCTAATGCATGGAATAATGAATCTCAAAGAAACAACATGAGGGTAGAATCAATCTCCAAAAGCTAACCCCTTTCCCATGGATGGCTCTAAATATATAGATGAGGGAGGTAATTCATGAATTCTTATCCATTTACCAATATAGGCTTGAGATCCAAAAGTGATGGGAGGATGAGCTCAAGAGATATGATGGTGGTTTATCTAAGGTGGAATCAGATAGGATTCGAATGTTTATCCAAGGTAAATGGTTTAAACAACCTAAGGAAGCTTCTGGAAGAGGAAGTTTCAATATTCTTTTTGTTTTTCCCGAATTTCTTGAATCATCACACCCCCAAGGCTGAGAAACCTATTGGTGATCAGTGTAGGTGTAGAGAGGGTCAACTTGGTAGTCAATGTTGGTCCCGAAAGGGCCAAGTTGCATTGGGCCTTAAAATATTGGGAATTCAACAGTTAAGAACAAAAACTCGGGGATTTAGTAAAGTCACACTTAGGGCTTTGTGTAGGGATGATGATAATATGTTGAAGGATGTGAATTGCATCCGTTTGTAGGCATGTTGACCAGATGCGACAAAATGACCTATAACAGATTTTCCCCAAAAGCGCAAAGTCGGAAATGACAACTGATGACTGAAGTTCTTTACCTTGTGGCAAGTCAAGATCAAGAACAACCATCGAGATCATCATCCGTTACAATACATTTACATCATGATATATTTGTTGAGGGAGGCATGCCCATGCTTAGCACATAAGCTAACATTACATGTATAATGACCAAAGTACATGTCCGTGGATGACTGATGGTGGACCCATGACTTGATGACTATCTATATTATCATATCCATCATACATTGTGATCTTGTATTACTCCTTAAATCGTATTCACATGACCAACCAATGTACGAGTCTAACCATGTGAATTAATAAGTTAAAGTCAAACATGGTAGACACCATTTGATTACCAGCCAATGATGTAAGTTGTTAACATATGTGAGAGAAACCACCGATGATGTTAATGGCTCTCATGGTACTCTAATACAATATATATGGTGTGAGTGAATGAATTGATGTTGAACACCACACTGAATTTTTCAGTCAAAGGCCAATGATGTAAACCTATCGCTGAGAGTGGGGACACATGCCATTGATGTATGCAAGCACCAAGGTACCAAGGGGTGTTTCTAATTCAACTTTCCTAAATAATGAGTTGATGTTGAAAGGAAGCAACCCGTTGCAGGAGGGCCTTCATGTATCCCCTATCAAGGACACGAAACAGGTATGATGATTTGAGAAACAATGATCAGAATGATGTTGATATGGAACTAGAACAGGCAAGGCAAACATGGAATGAAGGCTTAAGAGTATTATAGAAAATGTTGACTGAATGACTTCTCTTGAACACAACAACGACACTAAAATGGAGTTGGAAGCATTGACCTAAAACCAAAACAGAGGCTTTGGAAAGGTATGATAAACCAAAAGAAAAGAAGATTTAACAACCATGGAGATGAAGTGGAAGAGTGTCGTGTTCAAGAGTGACTCGCTTCCATTAGCAAGTCTAAAAAGGCAGAAAACGATACTCAAGAGAACCTCTTACCCATGTTTGACTAAGGTATTCCTTTTTTGTAAATAGGCTATCTCAGTCTGGAAAAGGGTTGAACTTATACTGAGTACAATTCTTTTCATTTACTTTAATGAGTTCGAAAAGACAAGTGCTCAGAAATATTATATTTTGGGAGTCTGAAAAGAGTTTAAAGACGGCTCCTTTTTCATAATTTTACAGAGCCAAAAAAAGTGATAAAAGTTTTCTCTCAACCAAAATGATCTTGTTTCAATCAAAACACGATAGAATCCATTAACAGTTATCGACCTACTCAAAACATCATCAAACGGATTAAAAATACATGTTTCATGATAAATTTGAACTGCAACTAGGTCAAAACATTAAATACGAATAAAATAATGAATAAATAATCATAAATATCTAAAATGGTAATTCATTTTACCATCTCACATTTACCATTGACATTGGAGCTCTAACATTAAATACAAATAAAATAATGGATAAATAATCCTAAATATCTAAAATGACAATTCATTTTACCATTTCATATTTACCATTTGACATTGGAGCTTTGAGTGTTTTTTACCCTTGATCTTTTGCAGTTGATTGTGGTCAATCTAGAGGATCATTTCAGGCGTCGTCGCTTCCAGGTAGGAGATAATACCATTATCTTTCCTTTCATGGTGGAATTTTGTAGTTTCATGCACATTTTTTAGGTTTTTGGAGGCCCTAGCGTACAAATATTGCACCCCTGGATCAACGGACCCCGAGAAGGTTGACTGGTGCGTTGATCCTAGAGACTTGACATTGGAGGGGGTGCCGCAACGCACTTTCCACCCTTAGAGGGTGATGATATTATTGTCATTGATGGAAAAATACCATCAAAATCAAGGTATGCATCAACAGGAGAAAGGATCAAAGTAGATGCATAGGAAAAGGAAATGATTGATTAATGTCAATGATTCTTGTTAATGTAATTACAAAGGATGAAAGTGATGTGAAGTGCAACATTGATAAAATGGGACATAAAAATATTAAGACTAAAGCTAAAATATATATGTTTCATTGACCAAAAAATGTAGATAATACAAATTTGATTTGTCTCTTGCAATTATTATTGATTGAATTGTTTTAGTTCAGTTCTATTTTATATTACAAATTGTTTTCAGAACTAAAAATGAAGAGACAAGTTTGTGAGAAGTTTTTGGAAGTCCAAGATAAAATGCTTCATTTCATATTCCTACAAAGAATACAAACAACCAATATGATTTTCTTATAAAATATACAATGTGGAATGGAAACAGAACTTCTTGAAAGTAATTAATGAGCCTCAATATTGCAACAAGAATGTTGCAACTCCCAAGACTGCCAACTTTAACTTGCGGTTCGTACAAACTTAAGAGGTATCGACACTATATGTGCAACATACAAAGTGTCAATTTTTTTATCTGTTGTAATGGAGTGAATGTCTTGAAATCAAAGCCTAAACTAATTGGAAAAATGGAATTGTTACTTTATTTTCAAGAAATGGAAATGCTACTTGCTCAACTTGTAAATTCTAACTAATCAATTCATGAAAGGATAAAGGTTAATCTACTTGTAGAAAGAAAGTTATTTTATCTTGCATAATTCATCAAACTATTAATCACAAGTGCATATACCATCTACCTAGTTCACACTTGCTTGTAAATCAGTAACCTACTTGCATCATACTTGTGATAAAGAAACTAAGTCTACTCTATTTTTGCATTGAATAAAAGGAAGGGTTGGAGAGGCTTAGGAGCTTCCCCTGATATTAAATCATAGCTGGGGTTCATTATTTATATAGACTAATTCGTAGTTGTAGTGGGGATCAAAACTGATGAAGGAAAGTGGAGTTACATGTTTTCTATAGGAAGGACATATTTCCTACAGGAGAAGACATAATTGATACAGGAGGAGATGACTCACCGAATGACCAAGGAAATCAAATGAAAATGGGATGGGACAATTTTTTTTATTGATTAGGATATTTTAAGTTTCCATTCCAAGTAGAATCACTCCAAAATAGCCTTTTTCACACGTGTTAAATAATAGTAGAAAATTAATAGTCTAAAACCTGGAAATTCGAGAACTAGTGAGCTAGTTAACTTATCAAATGCCTATGGGATTAACACAAGAATATGAGGGATGACTGTGAGGGGGGGAAACATGCAGTACTAGGATTTGTAGTATGATTTTGGTGTTGGGCACCATGGAAGGGCTTGAAGGGGGAGTTCTACTCCCTCCTACAGTCATGTAGTCTCTAATCGTTTCAAGAAGCCCATGGAAGTGGAAACCGAGTGCACAGAAAGAGGAAAACAGGAAAACAACAGAGCACAGAAGATGGCAGAAATGCAGGAGGAAGTCAGAAGAGAGAAACATACAGAAGTAGACAGTCAGAAAGATGACCCCATATTTCGGACAGAACCTTGTAAACCAATGGCTTCCATCACGAGTGGTGTTAAGTGATCCAGCACTACAGGCGCATAGGGAGCACATGGAGACCTATGCAGTGATATGCAAATTCATGGGGGTTTGGCCAATAGAGAAGGCCCTACACGCATGGATAAAGAACCATTGGAAACCTAAGGGAGATATAGATCTGCACCTTGGATCCAAGGGTTTCTTTACAGTTGTGTTTGCAAACATAGAGGATAAGGACAGGATGTTTGAAGGAGGTCCTTACTTCTATGCGGCTGCAGGTCTCTATATGCGACCTTGGGTGATGAACTTCGTCCTAGAGCATGAGACATTTACTTCAGTGCTGGTATGGATAAGACTTTATTCCCTACCTCTAGATTACTGACAACCAGAATCATTAAAGGCCACATGTAATAAACTAGGGCATTTCATAAAAATATTAGAGGCCACACTATGCGGAAAATATACCTCAGTTGCTAGAATATGTGTGGAAATGGACCTCTCTGGGGCTTTTCCAGATGAAATAATTCTAGAAGTTGTTGAAAAATGTGCAACAAGAAATGCTAAAATTAGAAAGTGCTAAAAATAGAACTACTAAAAATAGCACTTCTAAAAATAGCAGTTTGGCCAATGATCATTTTGGCCACCTTGGGTGAGAGGTGAAACTGTTAAAAATAGCATCTTCTAAAAATAGTGTTTCTGGATCCCTTCCTATTTATAGTAGTCCCTGGTCTATCTATAGGAAGTAAATTCGAATTTGGTCTTACAATTAGTTTGGAATATTAATTAATTAATTCTCCATGAGTTAATTAGTTAAGGAAAAGCAAACTTGAAGTCTTTGTGAGAACATGCAATTATTTCTCCACTAATTGGGGAATGTGTCCTTGATTTGCTCCACTAATTGAGGAATTAAGGATGAGTTCTATATTGAGAGGATCAGTTGACTTAGTTTAACTTAGTCAAGTTCAGTTAGATTAATTTAACAAGTTGTTAAATTAATGAGATATAGTTTGTTGATGCTTGCTTGCATGTGACAACTATTATTTTCAGATAACTGTGTATTCACTCATGAATAATTGATGCATGTCAGTTCTATCAGAGACCCAGTTGAGATCAGTGGGACAGTGTACTATCAGATGCTAGGATATTTCTAGTCAGTATTCCTTGCATGGGGAAAGGAAATAGGAGCTTGGACCTAAGGTGTAGCCTTTATATACAGGGCTAGGTATTCCATGAGCTTTATCATCAAAGTACAAAGAGAGCAAGATAGCATTTGAGCTGATTCTTTTTGTATGATGTTGAGGATTTCCACTTGATTGATAATACAGAGATGGGGTTTTAGGCTGGTGCTTTCCCTGGATAAATTCTTCTGCGTTATGTGTGATTGATTCCTTCTTATCAGTTATATGTGTTCATGCTTGATGTTGCTCATGGTTGATTAGCTTCCGCAAAGTTTATGGTAGATGTAGATCTAGTATTATGCTTTAGTACATTGCATATATTAGTTTGATCTGCAGGTGAAATTTCTACATGATATCAGTGAGCTAGCTGATTTGTAGAGAAAATTCTGCAGAAGTTTATGATGAAGATTGGGTGCAAGTTGTGGATTACGAACATATTACCTTCAGATGTCATAAATGCCATGAACACGGGCACCCCTTCAGAGACTACCATGTAAATAAAATGGAGAGTAGCATCAAAGCAACCTCAGGTAAAGAGACTGAAAGCTTTACTAAAGTGGGAGGCAAAGGAAAAGGGGGGAGAAAGAACAAAAAAAAATCTATGAGGAAAAGCAGCCTAGTCATAATAGGTTCAAGGTATTAGAAGAAGAAGAGGGGGTTGAAAGAGAGAAGCAAGTATTGAAGGACAATCCAGTAGTGAAGGAAAAGGATGACAGCATAGAGGATAGATGTCACAAAAGCCAACAAAAGGAAGATCAACCCAGCATGATGGAACTTGATAGGGACCAAGAGATGACCTCAAGTGAAGTGGGAATGAAGGAGCATGAACTGCAGGACATACTGGAAGGGAGCATCTAGATCTAGAAAATTTCCTGGAGGAAGGAACTACCAAAGGAGTGGATTCACTACCTCAAGAGAAATTTAACAGAGTACAACAACTCTTCCTCTTGAGAACTCAGGCAAAGGGTTTGGGAGTAAAAAGGAACCATGATAGTCAGGGTAACGGAGGGGTCAAAACTATGGAGGTAAAAGAGGGACATGCTTCGAAGAACCCAGGAAGGAAAAGAGGAAGTAAAAAACAAAATGAGTTGCTGATAGAATGTGGAAAACTCATGATCAACTCAGGTAAGATGAAATACCTATCTAGTTACTCATTTACAAATCTTTCTTAATGAAACTTACAACATGGAATATTAGGGGTCTAGGAAGTAAAAGGAAACAACGAAATCTCAGCAATAGAATGAAGGAGGAAAAACCAGATTTGGTATTTATCCAGGAAACAAAATGTTCTGTAGACAAAATAAGAGAAATACATAGCAAGTGGCTTATTAAGTATGAATATCTAGAAGTTAAAGCAGACAACGTAGTAGGAGGAATTCTTACACTGTGGAACCCTCAGAAACTTGGAATCCTATATGCTAAAGCATCAAGGAACTACTTATCAGTGGTCATCCAACCTTTAGGGGACAAGGAAGTTTGTTTGATCACAAATGTCTATGGTCCACAAAAGCTTGAGGATAAGTTCAAGTTTCTAACCTCTCTGGAGGAGCTAAGAGAAAGACATACGGGCATCCCATGGATTCTGGGAGGAGATTTTAATATGATCAAATCTCTCTCAGAAAAAAAAGGTGGGACTAAATCTCTAGGCAGAGATTCCATAGCTTTTCAGAACTTCATTACCAACATGAGGCTAGTAGATACAAAGACCTACAATGGTATCTACACCTGGAATAATAAAAGGGGAGGGGCTGCTCAAGTGGCCTCGAAACTAGATAGGTTCATTATCTCTAAGGACCTTATCCTATCAGGCCTTGACTTGTCAACTATGATTCTCCCATTTAAAGGCTCAGACCACTGGCCCAATTAGAAGCATCCTTTATAGGAACGCCAAGAAATAGACCTTTCAGATTTGAAAACATTTGGCTTACCCATCCGGACTTCAACAACAATATTGGAAAATGGTGGACAGAAGATTTGAATGTTCAGGGTACTAAAATGTTCCTTTTGCAGTGGAGGCTGAAACACATCAAACTCGGGCTTAAATATTGGAATAAGAATGAGTTTGGCAATATCTTTGAAGCCAAAAAAGTAGTTGAGGGGAAGCTACAGGAAATTAACCAGGAGCTCATCACAAAGGGATTCACCGAGGAGGGTAAGAAGCAAGTTGATTCGCTTCAACAGGACTGGGAAGGCTTATGTAAGCAAGAGGAAATCTTCTGGAAACAGAAATCGAGAGTTCAATGGTTAAAGGAAGGAGACAGGAATACAAGGTTTTTTCACAAGGCCACTATGGATCATCGGTCTCATAACAGGATTCTAAAACTGAAAGATACGCAAGGAAAACAACTCAATACCCACAAAGAAATAGAATCTACTCTGGTTCAACATTTCCAAGGCATAGCAGAGGAGCCACTCATAGACAGATCACATTTCATCAATGACTTCACTAAACACATTCCTAGGCTTGTGACAAGAGAAGATAATTATAATCTTAATAGGCCAGTTAATGAACAAGAGGTTAGCGAAGTCATCAAAGAAATGCAAAATGGGAAATTTCCTGGCCCGGATGGTTTCAATGTTGACTTGTTCAAAGCATGTTGGAACATAGTCAAGCAAGATATTTTGGAGGTGGTAGAGGACTCAAGGAAAAACAAAATTGTTTTGAAGGCACTCAACACCTCTTTCATATCCTTGATCCCAAAGCAGGAAAATTCTATGACACCAGATAGATTCAAACCCATAGCATTATGCAATGTGGGGTACAAAATTATTTCCAAAATAATTGCAAATAGGCTTAAGCCCCTTCTTCCAACTCTAGTGTCTGAGGAGAAAACTGGATATCCATTCTTTGAAGAGCAATAAGAAGACATGCATGATCATACAACTTGATCTTGAAAAGGCTTATGACAAGCTTAGTTGGGCATATATCAGGGAAGTTCTAAAAGCATATGGCTTTGGTAATAACTGGATAATATGGGTAATGGCCCTCGTTACCACCTCAAGCTTTTCAATACTGCTAAATGGCTCACCATCCAAAACCTTCAAGCCTACAAGAGGTCTTAGACAAGGAGATCCTCTCTCACCCTTCCTCTTTATTCTCATGATGGAAGGGCTTGGCAAGGCGATCAAAGCTGCCAAAATAGAAGGAAAAATTTAGGGGCTCAAACTCACCATGAATGGGGATGCTTTGACTCATCAACAATTTGTGGACAAAACCATGCTGCAGGTTATACCTACGGTCAAAGAAGCTCTTACCTTCAAACAAATTCTGAAAGAATTTGCTATGGATGCAGGTACTAAGGTAAGCCTTACCAAATCAAGGATTTTCTTTTTTAATACTGATATTGCTATACAAAGAAACCTCACCAGACTTCTAGGTTTTCAAAGAGAAATGCCCCTCCAAATATTTGGGAGTTCCTCTAACAAACAAACCTCTAAGCAAGATAGATTGGGAGCTTGTTATTAATATAATTCAGGACAAAATCCGGAAATGGACAAACAGGTATTTGAATTTGGCAGGAAGACTAGTGTTTACAAAAGCCATCCTACAAATTGTTCCTATTTTCATGTTTTCAGCACTTCCAGCTCCTAAAGAAGTTATGCAATGCATTAGAAATATTCAAAGAGGTTTTCTTTGGGGCAAAGGGGAAGAGAAAAAGAAATGGGCTCTGGTAGCCTAGGAAAAGATCTGTAAACCTAAGACACATGGAGGTTTGGGACTTGATGACCCTAAAATCCTAAACAAAGTTTTGGGGGAAAAACTATGGTGGAGATGGCTAAAGGAATCAAATGCCCCTTGGGCCAAGGTTTGGAAACAGAAATATACAAACAATTGGCAAGAAAGGGAGCACATCAGAATGTCTGGAATAATCAAAGGCTCCCACATATGGAACAAAGCTTAGGAGAACAAAGCTATTGTTCAAAAACACAGTTTTTGGGAAACCAAAGATGGAAACCTTGCTTGGTTTTGGGAAGATAATTGGCAACAGGAACCAAAACTGCTGAGAGAATATTTTGACAATCTTTAGAAGGATACTGATGACAAAGGGTTACACAGGGTAAATGACTTCTGGGAGTAGGACAGAAACAAAGGAAAATGGAGAGTATGGAAGAATCTGCTTTACAGTGAGGACTCTCCATTGAAGGCCCAAGCAGAAGCTCTCATAGTTATCTTAGAATAGAGAAAGATTATGATTTCAACATCTTCAGACCAACTGAGATGGGGCAAAAACAATGAAGGGAACTTAAACCATAAAGAGGCCAAGCGAATAGCCCTTGGGCTTGACTTTCCAAACCCTGATACGGTATGGAAGAATAAAATTTGGATGAAAATCAAACTATTAATGTGGTTGGTGCAACATAAAAAGATTCTAACTTGGGAAAACCCGTGGAAGAGAGGTGTAATTGGTCCATCAAGATGCCAGCTTTGCAAATTAAAATAAGAAACTATGGAACACCTTCTCAACCTATTCCCATTCACCTCCACCTTGTGGAATTGGATAGCTTCAATCTTCAAACATTTGACAAGGACATTGGCAGCATCAAAAGTATATTGAGGAATTCGAGGAGTAATTTCTCTGCAAATGAAATAATCAACAAAGCTTGGGAATTGGTTCCTGGCTTTCTAATTTGGGATGTATGGAAAGAACGTAACAATAGAATCTTCAAGAACAGGAGTGGTTCTGCCCAGAGCATTATGGATCAGATCATAGGACAGCTCAAAGAGACTGTAGGAAGCCTTATAAAAACCCCCCCTGAGAATCAACCTCATGAACAGGATAGGCAGATTCTACTACAGTTGGGCCTTCAGGGGCTCTTCCCCCAGGGAATAACCAAGAATGTAAGTCATATATCAGCTGATAAGGATCTCTGGCAACACCCTCCCCCTTGGTTTTATGAAGTGCAATATAGATGGGGCCTCAAAAGGAAACCCTGGCATTGCTGGGTATGGAGGAGTAATAAGAGATGATAAGGGGTTAATAAAAGCCATCTTTCACAGTCATCTGGGTAAAGCCACTAATAATATGGTAGAGCTCATGGCCCTGGAGCAATGCCTAGAAATCTTAAAGGACTCAAACTTACATAATACCATAATTGAAGCTGATTTTGAACTGATAATCAACTCAGTCAAGAAAATATGCAATGGCTCAGTGCCAGACAAAGTTTCGAAACACTAGAGATTACTGCAAGTCTATCAACTTATTCAATCCCACCTACGCACCATGAGAAACCTTAGTTTCACTCACGTGCAAAGAACAACCAACAGGTTAGTGGATATTATGGCTAATGAAGGCGTTCTATGTGCCAAAAGCAATAAAATATATGAATGGTCAGAGACTCCTCAGGGTCAATTGAGGGATGAGTGTCACAAACAGGCATCAGTAGACAGGGAGATCTACCAGAACAAAGGAAATAGGCAGGATGATGTATAAGCAGGGTGTTCTTCATGTACAGAGGACTTTTAGTCGACATGAGGGAAAGTATGAGCAGGAGGTCAAGAGTGAAACTAGAGGTTTACTCTGGTTATCGAGCGGGAATTTGGACATGGAAATCTACAGTTATAAGCTTCTCAGGTGGGAAACTATTTACAGAACAAGTCTCCAAAGGTATAAGAAAAACATTAACTGTAGCCTTTTAATATTTGGTGCCGAGAACTTCACTAAAGAGTGGCCAGGTCAGAGTAATCACAGAAATACAATGCGTTTTGTGAGGCAAAATGCTTGTTGGTTAACCTTCCATTCGGACCCGAAATGTGTTTAAGAATTGACTCTATAAGGCTTCAGGTACGATGGCACAGTTAAGTTTCGCGCTTGTTGGAGAGGCATTTTGAGATCGCTTTCATCTAATGAATTTCGGGCGGCTAAACTGGCTAAAGGTTATCATCCCGTTCAGACCCGATATGGATTATAATGTCATTCTATTATCTTTTCGGGTCCGGTTTTGTTGTTAACGTGTGAGCTTGTTGCTCACCCGAAATTTCACCTGGACCATTAGATCTTTAGGGCTTGATCAAATGGCCATGTTGTCGTAGGACTGCGATGGCATCATGGAAAGTTGGTTTGGGCCCGAGGCTTGGTCTGTGGACCCATGAACCGAGGCTTTGTTAGACTCGGCTTTAGCTTGGGCAACTGAGCCCTTTTTGTATATTATGTAACTTTGCTTTTAATTGGAATAGAAGGACCTACGCTTGCTTTAGAAAAAAAAAAAAAAAAAAACTTATCAAATGCCTAACCTAAAAGTGAAAATGAAATGGGGTAAATTTTTTTAATAAATTGAATTTTTTTATGATCTAATGCAAGTGAAATAAACTCAAATGAAGCTCATTAGCTTGTTCTAAAAAATAGCTAGAAAAATACTACTATTTGCTACAAGGTACTTCTAGAAATTTTAGATTTGTGAATAAATAAACTAATCCAAGTAGATCAATGATGTTTATGAACTTCCAAAGTTGTTCCAAGGATTAAATAATGTTTGTGACTCTGTAACTCACCTACAAAGAACTCACTTCAACCATTTAACGCTAGTACAAAATGACTAATTAATTACTAAAAAACAACTAAAATTTGCATATAAACGACAATTTTTCAGTCGGTGACCAATAGTAGCTAATTTACAATATCTTATAACGCGACCAACTTTTAGTCATTTTTAACTTAGTCATTAATTGGTTTCCTCAATTTTACCATCTTGTAGTATATTTAGTCATAAATTTGGTCATTAGTGTTTCATTAGTTTAGTCATTAATTGTCACAATAATGACCAAATACACAACAAAATATATTACTATATGAATCCTCGAGAAAACCAATTAATGACCAAAGAAATATGATCAAAATGTTGGGCGTGTTATAAGATACTATAAATTACCTACTAATAGTCACATATATGCAAATTTTAGTCATCATTTGAAAGCAATTAATGACTAACGAAATATGACTAAATTTTAGTCGTGTTATAGGATGTTGTAAATTAGCTACTAATAGTCGTATATATACAAAATTTAGTCATTTAATAAAAAAATTATCATTTTCAGTAGTTATTTATCATTTTTTTGGTATTTTCATATTCATCATATAAACGACAAATTTAGTAGTTTTTATTCATTTCATTTAATTTCATTCATAATCATAAAAAACGACTAGTTTAATCATATATTCATTTTATTTGTGTTCATCATTAATTAATATAAACTACTAATTTAGTAATTTTAGATTGATTTTATGTGTTCATTATTAATTAACATACATTAATTAGTATGATTTTGTGACTAAATTTAAAAAAAAATGACATACAATGTGCATGTTTATCTAATATGATAACACAAAGTTACATATGTTAAATACAAGACTAAATAATATCAAGTGCAAATAAAAATAATTTCAACCATATAAATTTTATTATATAAAATATCAAGTATTACAATATGAGTTTCCAACTTAATATCAGTTGAACTACAATTTACACATGAAATATTGTTTCATCATTTCAAACCATTATCACTATGTTGCAAAAGCATTGCAAGTGAATTCACCAACTTTGAAGGCTTGACCATCAATCTCTATGAGTGTGTCTTATGCAAGATATTGGCTCTAAGGGTATCACTAGACAAATTCTCTTCTCTCTCTCATTTTGCATTTGTTGCTCTAGTGTTATTGTTCTCCTCTTTCTTCAATTGTTGTTTCTTACCACCAATATTGTGTTCCTCTCCTGAAAATGAAAGAAGATACAGTGCAAAGTATAAGACATGAAAAACAATGAATACTTGAATATAAAATAAAGTAGACTATAAAAGATTTATACGACATATACCTTAACATTTGATAGTGGCCACTATGTGGCTCGATGACCTGTATAAACAAAGAAAATAAAACGTCACCGTAGAAAATAACACCTTAGGAAGTTAGTATTCAACCTTCAGCAAAAACTTAGGCACAATCATACCAACTAAGTTACATGTTAAAAATATCAAGCAAAAGATAACTTGTGAAAACAATTGGAAAAAAAAAATCATTGTAAAAAATAACATTATTGCTTGTTCTAAAATAATCATGTTCCTTAAATTTGGATATTCTTTTGCCCACAGTAAAATTTCCTCACTATTATGACCTATGTTTTTAGGATCATGAGATTGATCCAACATCATATTGGATTGTGGAGACAAAATGATTCAACTTTCCAAGATGAGTACCTCACTTGGTTGAATAAAGGTGCTAGTTGTGAGTAGTGTCAAAACCTTAGAGAAGCAGAACACTAAGGCCTAATAAAATATATCATGACTTGTCCACTGAAAGAAAAAATTTTAATCCCACAATGGCCTCTGGGAGTACATTTCGTTGGATGGATATCATACTCTAAGAGATGATTGTCTAATACAATGAGAAGTGTACATATATTGTCACAATGCCCCTCACAGTCAGACCCTATAGTTGTGTCCTATAATATTAATCATATTATACTATTTAATTATAAATTATGACTATCAGATAATTATTAGTTTGAATAATTAGTCTGAAATTGTGTTTCTAGTATTTTTGTATACATGGAAATATTCAGAAAAAAAAAAGGTAGTTTTTGTGACTAGTTAATTTCGAGTGAATATAAATACACAATAAATTATGGTGCCTTGGTGTTTCTATGCATATATCCACTCATTGTACCAATTTATCCCATGTCCTCTACTGATTTTGGTGAATTCCTCTTTGATGATGTCCAATGCCAATGCAATGGACATTTATTCTCGATGTTTTTCTGAGCCAAAGGGAAGCTCCACAAGTAACAACCAAGAAGTAGACTCAAATATATTATTGGGGGCCAAAATGCAGTAATTATATTACAATCCAACAAACATTGCACATTAATTATCTTCCCTTTAATCTTGATTAATAATTTCTTTGCATGATCATGTAATACTAAAGCATCAAGTAGGGACATTTAAAGTTAGTCATCCATCAATAACACCTTTGAGAGTTCTTAGTAGTTAATACTTCCTATTACACACACAATAGATCAGCAACTTCAAGGATAATAATATAAACACAACAAAAATGAAATTAAAGAAATGATAGGAAGTCAAATGCAACTAATCTTGAGTCAAGAAAATATCAATCCCTTCACATTAGCAAGGAATTCTTAGGAAAAGAGAAAATCCTTCCATTGCATCATTTTCACCTTTTCTTTAATTTCTTTAATTGAGAACATAACTTTCAGAAAAAAAGAAAAAAAAAAGGGTGCTCGAGTGATTGTCGTGTCAATTAAACAGAAAGGAAATCATTCGATATGATTTTAAATTGCGAAATATATTGAAGAATATGAAGCTTTCTCATCCCTTTCTCCTAATCAAATTGTAATCCGTGGGTTCCAATCAAGTAATCAATTTCCCTCCAAAGATAGTTAAGAGATCACTTTGGAGAAGGACTTCTAAAAGCATTGGGATAGTAGAGATGGAATTAACTAGGAGCAAAATGAAGCACTTTAGTGGGTTCTCCAAAATATTTGAACGCCATTGAAAATTATTTTATACTCCCTCCACACATTTTAAAACAGAAACCATTCAGCTGCATCTCATTTATTTTCCACCTTTCTGTAATATGTAATTATTTGAGCAAGAATAGAGCATTAATAAATATTTTCATGAAAGAGGACTCTTCATAATCCTAATAAGTTGGGCTCTAACAAATAAACAATTTCATGTAGTTAATAAATATTACATGGTATATTTCAGTGATTAAAATGACAACTTTATTCTTAATCTCATTACAACAAAAATAAATTCAACCCTGACTAGTTGGGATCTAACCAATCAAGAATTTCATGTAGTAAAGTAAACTTACATGGTAGATCCCAATTATTTGCAATGACAACTTTATTTTGGATCTTGTTACAACATAGATAAATTCAAGAGTACATATGTATTTCCTTATCTAAGACAAACTTTGAACACATTCACAAATTTCATAGAAATATAATGATAAGATTTACCTGTAGGACATGAGAAATCTGTCTACATCTACGAACCGTCATTGGACAATAGTGTTATTGAGACGCCATCTCATGGCATTAGAATCATGTAGATAGATAGTGTTATAGATATACCTTACAACACCTATTCAACACTACCTTCAAGCTTTAAATTCATCAATTGATTTACTTTAGTAGCAAATTCTAGTGGGATTTCATTAATACAACCTGACAAAAGCCATTTAGGATAGTTGTCGTTGCCTTCTCTGGAAATAGAATAACTGCTATTCCCTAATTTTGGAGGTACTTGCTTCATATTGAAAATGGGCTATTGAGTTCTCACGTGGAAAATGTTGCAAATATTAGATGTATAATGGAAACAAGCATGCAATTCAAGTTTGCTTCTAATGTCTCTTGGGTGAATTATAAAACACCATGTACTTAAAACATAATATATGGTAGTAAAAAAAACCTACCCAAGATCCCACTTAAGAATTCAAAATGCTGCAAATTGGAGATGTCTTAAACAGTATCAACTATTTAATTGCATAATCACAATAAAATAGACAAATCTTTAAAATGTTGAAAAGTGTGAAAAAAATGGAGTTGGAATATTATAGTTATGTCACGGTAGATATAGCTATGTAAAATGTAACTTCTATCTAAAACACGTAAATGTAACATCTATAGCTACATGAAATGTAGCTTCTATATAAAAAAAAGTGGAGTTGGAATATTATAGTTACGTTAGGGTAGATATAGCTACGTGAACCTTTTTCAGTCATTTAAGAGACTAACATTTCTTTTATCTTCGGTTAATAACTTAATACTCCACCAAAAATATCATTGAATTGGTTCTTCACCCACTGGGAGATTTTAAACCA
Organism: Pinus tabuliformis; assembly: GCA_031772625.1. Classification (NCBI taxonomy): domain Eukaryota; kingdom Viridiplantae; phylum Streptophyta; class Pinopsida; order Pinales; family Pinaceae; genus Pinus; species Pinus tabuliformis. The sequence continues at coordinate 847,412,258 of CM062809.1, read as the reverse complement.
GTGTGAAAATGTTTACTCATTCCCTTGCCATTTTTTGATATTTTATTTGTCTTCGGATTTAAGCTAGTGTAATGTAACTTCTACATCTTTGATAATTTAAATGTAAAAAGTTACCCAGATTGAATTTATACAATTAACATATGCACAATAACATACAATATGCATGAGCTATAAGTAATATTATGTTTACATGTTATATCAAGACAAACGTTTTCTCATCTCATTAACTCTTATCTTATACTTGGTGATGGATGTAGCCTTTAAGATTATGAGCCATCCTTGTCATATCTTATAGTTAATGATGGATATAGCTTTTAAAAGCATCAACCTTGTTTTTTTATTTTATGTACGGCCATTTTAAATGTAAGTGCTCATAATTTTATTCAATATTATCTTGCACAACTGGAAATAAAATGATGTGGGGGTGGTGTTTCTAGTGATTTTCAAACTTGTTTTAATTACCTAAATTTAGACTATTTAAAATAAATTGGGGTGGTGTTTCTTTTGATTTTCAAACTTGTTTTAATTACCTAAATTTAGCCTATTTGAAGTAAATAGTTGTGTTGACCATCTTATCTTCAAGTCAGTAACTTTGCTTGAGGGCATCTTCATGACATCCACCATCTCTGAAAATTATGAAATATTAGTAGTATCTTGCACTAAATAGACAATGTTGGCATAGAATCTTTTATTGTGTTTTTTACTCCGTGTCACAAATTTATTGATATTTTATGATTCTTGGTTTCAATTTCCATGCTAAGATTGGATTCATCATGCATGCTAGGATTTTTAGTTGTGCATACATCATATTTCTCACTTCTAATTGTATCAAAAATAGAAAGTATGCACAATGACATGTAGTGACATGTGGGAGTCTATTTTACTCAATGATATTCTTGATTTTTTAACCCATTCCAATCCTACCACAATGAAATTAAGAGAGAGAAGGACACAAGAAGGACTATCAATAAATGAAATTAGAGACTTTAGAATGCAACTCAAATTTTTCCTGAATGTAACAATAAGTATTTGCAGCTGCTTGGTCATCGATGAGCATCAAATCACACTGTGAAAAATTCCTTGCATTATGAGAATTTGGTTGCACCTGCACTAATCCTCTTTAGTAGTTCCTTGAATTGCCTATAGATATAATTTTAGAAACAATCCTACTCTTGCAATTCTTCCCTATATGGATCATCTTTGTCCCCCCCTATTGATAGCTATTTTTCAAGGAAACATAATAGTACTCTCAAATTGCATCATCGCCTTTGAAAACAATGGTTGAGTATTTCCAGGTGATTGTCGAACCAGTCTCTACTCAGGTCCACGAAATCCTTGATTTATTTCCATCGCACAAACCTAATTTGTAATAAAATTATAAATCCCACGTCTACAGTCCTCGTCCCCGAAATACCTATTCTTTACAGTGGAATACTTTATCATTTCTCCCTTGGTGCAATAGAGATCCACTACTGTGGCATGGAGATGATTGGTGTCATAAAATGGTGCAGTGCATCCTTCAATATATGTCACAGAACTCCTCTCACCTCATAGAACTCCTCTCATCTACAACAATAAGATTCCTCTCAAACTGCCTGGTCTCCATCTCATTCATCCTTAAATAACTGGAAATTTCCATGGGTGACAAAGTGTGCTTGGGGATTTAATAGAAGGAGCTATCACTAAAAAAAAAATACAATGCAACATAATAGTTATCAGCAGGAGGAAAAAACCTACTAAGCTACTTCCTAACTAGATCAAGATACTCCCGAATTACCTCTTATAATGAACAAAAGATAACCTCAACTGCCTATAGAGTCTACCTATGCATGGTAGCAATGAAAACACTGTCAAAAACAACATCTACAACAACATTGGTCAATCTCTTCTTCTAGTCAAGGGCATGCCCAGATTTTGAAAAGTATTAAGCAGGTTAGGGTCCACCTCATCCAGGCTCCTCTTCTTCTTCTACTCTCTCTATTTAGGTTCAGAATAATAACAAAGGTCTTGGAAATTGATGGGTGGGTAAAAGTTATCAGACCATTTCGGTTCTTCCATTTTTAATCATTGTCTATAAACATTGAGTCTAAATTTTAAAATCCATTCATGTTCCTTCTTTTTAGGTGAAATTAATATAAGCTTTGGAGATTTGTAAGGTTTAATGGATCTAACTATATTCTACTTAAAATATAGTAACATGGTTTAAAACTGTAGGCATTGCGATCAAAATCTAAGGATGAAACAAAAAATATTTTATGTTCATGATTACAAGAAATTTTAATTTCATGTAACAAAGTTTGAGGAAGGTCTAGTATTTGCATCCTACCAGAAAATTTTCTTGCATAACTCAATCCATTTGAATTTGGGCATGGTAGAGTCCATTACACAAACAATCAACCACTAAAAAAATGTGAAAAGAAAAAATAAAATTACATGCATTCTAACCCTATAAAATTTAGGGAGGAGCGAACTCATTAAACCCTTTATACAATAAGGACATGCAAAATGCTTACTTGTGTATTGTATTTTGATGAATTTTTGGCCGCAATCAAGATCTGCATTATCATGATCATTAAACCCTCAACTCTAGATGAAATTTATGCTTTGATCATATAAACCCTCAAAATTGTTTAGCCATTTATAATTAAAAAAAAAAAAAAAATCTTTAGTAAAAAGGAAGAACTCTCCAGAGTCCAAATCCATACTCATGTACAAATGGCCAAAATCTCCACACCCAATCACCTTGCCCTTCCTCCATCTAATCGTTGATGCTCTCCTAAGGTGTTTCCCATGCAAACTCCATCTTGGGTTCGAATCCCATGAAATCCATAGATCACATTGATGGACTTCCGTTCTCTGGCATTGATGCTCTCCTAAGGTGTTTCCCTTGCAAACTCCATCTGGGGTTCGAATCCCATGAAATCTATAGATCATGTTGATGGTCTTCCTTTCTCTAGCATTTCCACGCATATTTATAATATAAAATAAAATATATTAAAATTGCAATTGGGTTAAATGATTTATGTTTAAAAGAATTTGTTATTTTTTCCTAAGACGCTAAATTAAAAATAAGAAGAAGAAGTTAAAAATGATATTGGGATGAGCGTAAACATTTAAATATGGCCTCAATTAATAATAAAAAATTAAATTAATAAAAATAATAAAATTCAATTTGTTATATTTTGATTTTGTTATTAACTTGTGAATAGGTTTTGTTACAATACCATGGGTCAATACCATGGCTTATCTATACTACAATTCCAAAAATCATAACTTATTTCACAAACAAAATATTTTATAACAATATGACAAGATTCTTAACCGTGAATATTCACCCCCACATTATGATAGATATTATTAACTTGTAAAAAAATAGCCTTAATACCATGGATTATGAATACCACATGCCCAAAAAAACATAAATTATTTCACAATCAAAATATTTTATAACAATATGACAAGTTAACCATGGATATTCACCCTCACTTTACCAAGGATATTAACATGTAAATCGGCTTTGTTACAAACATGTAAATCAGCTTTGTTACAATACCATGGGCCAATATTGTAGCTTATCAATACCACATGCCAAAAAACCATAACTTATTTCATAGTAAAAATATTTTATTTTAATTTAATCTTACAACATTTTTTTAATTGAATCTAGAAGGGCAAATGTTACAATTTGAGATATATCTAAACCCTCTATCCTCATGACTACTAAAAATATATTCGCATAGAGATTAAATTAAGTTTTTAATAAAATTAAGCTAAGATGGATCTATTTCCGGTTCTTTATATATATAAAAAGAACCGGTAGATACATATTAGCTAAGGATCCCATAATAGATTAAATATATTCCATTTATTTTCTTTGCAATGAAACAATGTAAACTTTGAAACGTGAACTCATACTATTACCCTAAATATATTCCATTTATTTTCTTTGCAATGAAACAATGTAAACTTTGAAACATGAACTCATACTGTTACCCGTTTTGTAGAGATAGCAAAAAAGTGACCCGATTTTGAAAAGTGGTGATGCAGAACACACGTGTTTTTTAGAGCATAGTTTTTGGCACTATAACTTTTTTAATGTACATTGCATTTTAGAATGGTAGTGTTTTTTATGCTGATTTAAAAAAGTGGCAATTCTACACTAGGCCCTTTATTCAAAAGGCTTCTTTTTTTCTTTTTTTCTTTTTTTTTTTTCTTTTTTTTTTTTTTTCTAATGTATGAAATGTAAATAATTATTTTGTAAATTTAATAATTTTTTAAGTGGTCATTTTCTTTATATTTTCTTGTTTTTATTTTAATTTTAATTTTTTTGTAGTGAAGTTTTTATTGTTTTGCATTTTTAAATTAGAAGGTTGATATTTTGAATTTTCGATATTCTACATATTTATGCATCGTTAATTAATTTTTCAATCCACATGAAATAATTGTTTCTAAAAAACAATATTTTTTAACAATGGACATAAAAGAACCATTTTTAACATAAATATAACTACAAAACTACACGTTTTGATAATTTTTTGTTAGAATTAACATGTCAAAATCATAATTTTTATACGAAAATTTTAACTAAAATGGTTAAATAATAGTTTTTTTTGTGAATTTCATGTCAAAAAAATAAAAATAATCACTTTTTTTTTAAAAATAATGATTAACTTAAAAATTAATGCGAAAATCACATATTACAAATATTGAACGATAACAACCTTAATTGAGTGTTTATTCTTCTCATAAAATATCAAAGTCAAAACATTACATGTATAACTACTTAATAGTTACAAAAAATGAGCTTGATTTCCAAGCATAACTTAAATTTAATCAACAATGTCACATAATCCAAACTATTTGTCCTCTAGAGTTTCATCATTGTCTTTTTCCACAATATTTTTTGCTCCCTTTTGCTCATTTTCCTCTTCTAATGGATCTTTGATGTCTGTGAATCTGCGAATCTCCCAATGTATGTCTTTCCAAATATTCCATGTAATGGTAGTTGGGGTTCATTTGCCTTTTTGGCCACACGTGATTCACTAAAGTCCTCTTTCTTTAACCCAATTTCTTGCATTGCATCTAGAAGAAATTGAAGAGCATTAATTCTTTGCTGAATGAAATTGCATTGTATTGGATCTTTTTCGATTGCAATGCAATTTCTTCTTTTTTGAAGGAAACATGCTAGTGTTGTACCTAATTATCAAGCACAAAAGAAATAATGAAGTAAATTAGTACAATGACATATTAATTAGAAAATAACATATTGAAATTCAATTCCATATAATAACACTTACCTGAGCCAGAAAAAAAATCCAGAACCCAATCTCCTTCATTTGAACATATGTCTATAAAATAATTAATCAATAATTGTGGTTTTTGATAAATGTTAACTGTTTCTCTTTTTGCTTCTTTGTCTTCATATGTTAGTTTTCTCACAACAGCATCATAAGTCAGTGTTTGGCTATGACTCTTTTCGTCTACCCGATTAAAAATCATAGACATACAGCTATCATCTTTTGCCCAACTATCAATATGAATGAACTCACAATCATTTATAAATTGTTGATCTTCACGATTAAGAAGATTTGACTTTTGCCTGTAACATGAAATAGTAAAAGTTCAATTAACTTGTACATAAATGAATTTTTCAACACTAATCAAATATACATTTTAAATGTCTTGCCATGTAAGTTGCATCCTTGAATTTGTTTTCCCCTTGAAGCTTGACAATATCATTGCCAATTGTGTGTCTGAATGAAATGTCACAAATCTCCATAATGGTGATGACGTGACTTCTACAAATCCCGCAACCACTTTACTAAGAGCTTGATAAGTATAAGGGTCACTATCATAGTCAATTTAGAATATTGAAACCATGGGGAATATCTGCAATAACTAGGGCATAATCCCTTTTAGATATGAGTTTAGCATTGTCTTCACAGTCGCCTTGTATTACTTGATATTGAATAGTGTCTAGCCCATTCCAAATGAAATGAGTAAGAGTTGGATCAATTTCAACATTCTTAATACGTTGCTTCCTCGGTCTTTCGATCTTTATTTTTTCAATAAAGGTTCTGAAACTATTTGGTGCTCCATTATCATCCTTTTTCATCTTTTATAAAATAAACAAATATATGTGTAAGTTATAAATTAAAAATAGTACACAGATGAATAAAATGAATGTATAAATCAAGATACCTTTTTAAATGCAAGATAAAAAGCTTGCAATATTGATGTAGAACTTGAATCTGGATAGTTATATACAACATCATCCCAACTATCTCCATTCAACAATTTAACCATTTGTTCTTGAATTTTCATGTAAACTTTGTGACTGAATAGATAAAGTAACAAAAAGTTAATATAATGATATGTATAACAAATACTACCAAGAACAACATGTTTTATTTAAAAGAAAATTATAATCTAGAAATAAATAAAAATAATTGAACAAAGTTACTTGTGAAATTCCTCAGGCATTTCCTCCAATGATAATTCCCCTGACCTCACACGAGATAATATTGTTTTGACAATATTTTCATCTTTCATTCCTTGCATTGTTCTCCAAGGTGTGATAGTCATATCTTCTGGAAGCTGCTTCATTTCAGGAGCTGATTTACTGCTGCTACATATCAATGGCTTAGACTTTTTGACCTTCTGGTTTTTAACGCCAATGTTTTCCCACATGCTAAAAATATCATCAATCAATTTCCAAACATCTCCAGTTCTAAATGCCAATTGGAAAATGTTATCAACACCTCTGAATAAATCACTAATTTTGTTGCCTCTTCCACCTTTTGAATTGGTTTTCTCTTCAATTTGATAGCATGTTTCCATACAACATTCCTTTCGGAAATTTACAGTAACATTTATCCTATCCCCACCACATTTTCTTGAAATTCACTATGAATAAATCTAACCCTTTGGATGAAAGTCATAGACATCCTATATTCATTATCTGAATTATGATCCCATGCCACTAACTTTACTTCTGTATATGATAAACCAGCATAAATAATACATTTCATTATTTCAAAACGTGGGTTATTAGGATATTCCTCCATTAATTGTCTTTGAGCTTCTACAGAATGGTTCCCCCCAAGCACATAATAATTGTATTCAAAACATTTTGACTTATCAAATGCTTCTTTGTTGGGAACTTGAAGTGGATCAACAAGAAGCACATAACTAACCACATGAGCATATGAATTGTACCTCATCAATGTCTTCAAGTTGTGAACATGTAGATGATGTGGCTTTCTGACTTGATATTGGCATTGTCCTTCACTTGCCTTATAGGTTTGTCTGACATTAAGCTGAAATGTACGACCACCATCAATTAAGTTTCTCTTTGTCAAATTCTGTCGAATGGCATTTTCTTTTGTTTTGATAATGTCATCCTCTAAATCAGCTCCTGGTGTAATGATTTCTCTGCTTTCTTTTGAAGTTTCACTAGGTTCTTGGCTGTTGGTAATGACTACTTCAAAATATTCAACTTTACTTTTCTTCGTCATAACATTCTCAACAGATTTATTCTTGGGCATTGTTACTTTTGGTCTTTTACAACTCTTCTCAGTTCTAATGTCATCTTCAGTAACAACAACATATGCTTCACTGTCAGTTTAAACTTCATCATCCTCAAAAGTAATTTGTCTAGACTTGCTAGATTTATCCACTAAAGGCCTTTTTTTCTGATCCTTTGGATGTAGTTTTGTAGCATCATAAATTAGTACATTTTTCTTGTTTTCCATATCTTCTTCCGACACTGAGTAAAAACTGCTGACAACTTTCATAATATCATGCTCTATGAAATGAATGCTTTCCAACCTAATTGAACAACTTTCAACAAAATTATGCCAAACAAAATATCATATGTCAATAAAAACAAAGTTAAAAAAATATAGCAAAACACTTTCAAGAACACAAAATACAAATATAAATAACAATACTTACGATGTTTTGTTTCATCTCATTTACGATTTGTTTACACAACTTTGTAGATACCTCTCTCATGTCATACAGTGAATATGGTAGTCAGTATTTAATCCTTTCATGTGACTTGGGAGCTTTTGTAAGTATGTAAACAACTTTAGTGTCTGGTACCGAACACATATCTATGACTCTTCCCATCACCTCATAAATTCCATTATCATTCGGTATATCAATATATAGATATATATTCACATTTTGGCTTTCTCTTTCTTTTACATACCATATTCTTGATGGAAATTTCAATTCTTTTGAATTCTTCCAGTATGAAATCATCTTCTTATCATTTGAGGCACTTGAAATATTTGTAGCCATGAGCTCAGGTGGAGTTCGTTCACCAATGTTTTTTGAAGATGCACCTTTAAGAGTCTTTGGTCCAGAAAGATTCACAGAAATCTTCTTTGATGCCATTTTCCTGAAAAATAAAAACACATAAATCAGTAAATAATGAAAACATATTAACTTAAATTAACAACGAAAATATATCATAAATTTTTAATTTGTATAATCAAATAATTGAAATTAAAAAAATATTAACACTAAGAAAATCGCCCGCCACCCCGCGGGCAGGCGGGCCGCCGGGGTGGCGCGAGGGAGGTTGTGGCAACAACTTCTACCATTTCTCCCCACATTGATCTCCTTCTTTGTCTTCAATCTACCCCTCAAGGGGGAGGCTAAGGGGTAGATTGAAAATGGAGAAGGAGATCAATGGGGCAAGAAATGGTAGGAGTTGTTGCCACAACCTCCCCCCGCGCCACCCCGGCGGCCCGCCCATTCGTGTGGTGGCCGCTAGGGTGGTACGGGGGGCTGCCACAGACTTCCCCCTATGCCACATGGCCTGTCGGGTGGTGTGGCATGAGGGGGGCTGCAGCAACAACTTCTACCATTTATCCTTATATTGATCTCCTTCTCCGTCTTCAATCTACCCCTCAGCATCCCCTTGAGGGGTAGATTGAAGGCGGAGAAGGAGATCAATATAAGGAGAAATGGTAGAAGCCCCCCAACACCACCCTGCCCATCCGTAGAGTGGCGGGTGATTCCGAGAATCGCCCAACCCCCACAGGCGAACAGGCGGGCCACCATGGTGGTGCAGGGTGGGGTTGCGGCAGCTCCACACGGCGCCACCCCAGCGGCTCGCTCGCCACCCCGTGGGGCTTGGGCGATTCCCGGGCCACCCCGGCGGACTGCCCACCTGCCCGCTAGTGGAGTTGGGCGATTCTCGGAATCGCCCAATCCCCAAGGGCGGGCGAGTAGGCAGGCCACCGGGGTGGTGCAGGGTGGGGCTGTGGCGCCCACCCCGCGCCACTCCGACAGCCAGCCCGCCCGCCTGCGAGGGCTGGGTGATTCCGCAGCCCCACCCCGCACCACCCCGGCGGCCCGCCCCCCTGCTCGCGGGGGTTGGGGAATCGCCCAACCCCGCGGGTGGACGGGCGAGCTACCAGGGTGGCGCGGGGTGGGCCGCGATATTCCATTTATTTTCTTTGACATGATTGATCCAAAATATAGGTTTAATATTTTACAACCAATTAAGTTTTTTTAATATATATATATATATATATATATATATATATATATATATATATATATATATATATATATATATATATATATATATATATATATATATATATATAGAACCGGCATAGATACATATTATCTAAAGATCCCATAATAAATTAAATATATTCCATTTATTTTCTTTGACATGATTGATCCAAAATATAGGTTTAATATTTTACAACCAAATAAGTTTTTTTAATTTAGATCATTTCTTAAACACAATACAATGTGATCAAATTTAAGAGAGAGTTGGGGAGGGGGCTGGAGAGAGGGAGAGAGATAGTGAAAAAATTGGAGGGCAAAGAGAGAGAGAAAGAGAGAGTGATGGGGGGGAGACAGAGTGAGGTGGGAGAGAGGGAGCGAGAGGAAGGAAAAGTGAAGAGAGAGAGGGAGGAAAGAACAAAGATGTAGAGAGATAGATATGGAAAGAGAGAGAGAGGATTGAGAAGGGAGAGATGGAGAGAGAGTGAGGGAGAGAGGAGAGGATGGAAGAGAAATAAGAGGAGAGGATAGAGATAGGGAGATAAGGGGAAGGGAGAGATATGGAGACATATAGATGGAGAAGGACAGGGAAGGGAGGGGGGAGATAGTGATAGAGTTCAACAAAAGAGAGAGAGAGAGAGAGAGAGAGAGAGAGAGAGTGATTTTGGGGGGAGAGTTAGAGGGAGGTGGGAGATAAGGGATAGAGAGGAAGGAAGATAGAGATGAGCAGAGAGAGATGGAATTGGAGGGGGCAGAAGAGGGAGGGAACAAGAAAACATAGAGGGAGAAAGGTGGAGAGAGAGGGGGTTACAAGGGAGTCATGGAGAGAGAATGAGGGAGAGAGGAGAAAGGGAGGGAATAGAGAGAAGGATATAGATAGAGAGGGAGAGTGGGGGAAGCGAGAGATAGATAGAGAAGGGGAATAGAGGGAGAGAGAGTGTGTGTATGTTTGGTGGGTGAGATAGAGGGAACAACAAAGAAACACAAATACAAATATAGATATTATATAGTAATATATAACCAACCTAGATCTACATTAACCCTATAACTATCAAGTGCAGAGAGGGATCCAATATCTCAAGGTGCAAACATTTCCTCAAGTTTTGCACTAGAAAAAAAGTTTGCACCTCAAGAGATTGGATCCCTCTTGGCGCTTGATAGATCCAAGGTTAAGATGGATCTAGGTTGGTTTATATGAAATTAAAGTAGTTTTTATTTGATATTATATACTGAAAAATTAAAATTTCTCTTCAAATTAATTTCAAATTGGAACTAGATCCAATTAGATTCAATGAATATATTTTTTAAAAATACATAAAATATTTTTTTTATTAAAAAATATATTTTTAAAATTACAAATTATTAGAGATAAATAATGCAAAGGTGGCTCACCTATACACCATGTGAGGATGAAGAAGTGTTTAAGGAAGCATAATGTTTCAACCAATCTTTAACATTGTTTCAATCCCCTATCACTTGTAAGTTTAAATTGCTTGACAAAATTAAGATGACTAACATAAAAAAAAAAATTGATTCATATTATTGTAGTACTTGTTAGGTAGTTGTATTTTTGTTCGTAGACTAAATTAGTCATTCATGTTAGTCATTTTTAGTCATATTACTTATTATCTAGTCACATATTTTAACCCGTGACTAAATTAGTGATTTATGTTAGTCATTTTTAATTCGGTCACTTAAGATTGCTCAATTTTAGTAGTATTTCACTTGGAAAAGTTGTGGTGACTAACCTTTTTAGTCACCTAGTCACTAATTTCTCATTTTATACTAGTGTAACCCAATCCTACAACAAAAAATCATCAATACTAAATACGGAAATAGGAAAAACAAGAACAAGAGATGCAAGTAAATAAGAAGTGAAACGAGGAAAATTAAATTATACAAAAGGGATATGAGGCTCCTAGGATTGCCAAGCCCAAGGATACTCAGAGCCCTATGAAGGATACTAAGCTTTAAAAGCTAAAAATGGCACCAAACTTCATTATTTGAATCAATCCAATTACATCCCAGTTATAAATGAAAGTGGAGCTGCCAAAATACAAGTTTTCTCCACAATAAGACTAAGAAAAACATGCCCCTAGAGGCCAATTCAAATTGGTACTCATACAAAGTGATGAGGAAGATTTCTCCTTGAAAGGAGGAAACTTTCCCCTCCAAAATCCCTCTAATAGTGGATCTAGTTCCCAACACTAGGAATCTGCATTAAATGATAAGGAAAACATCCCTAGATTTTCTCAATCAATGGAACTCCAGAATTTCATGATATTTTGTTCATTTATTATCCAATATTGATCCTCCTGTAGTAGGGAGCAAGTTCCTAGATTATCTCCTCCTTCAAATCTTCATAATCTGCCTAATATTCTCACAATATTCTACAAAAATAAATAATATTAGGCACAAATACATAATTATCCATAAATCTTCGTAATGAACATTAAAGTTAAAAATATGTCAAATAATGAAAAAAAATACGTTTAATGTGTTGAAGGGTGGTCAGATGGGCCTTAATTTATGTCTAATTTGGAGGCCCATCATACCCCCCTGTTGAAAGTGTTGCTCACTCTCTGAGCAACTTAGTGTCCTAATTGTGCCTCATTCATGGCACTAGTGGCCTTCCTAATTTGTCCTGTAGTTGTCCAACACTTTCCTGTAGCAACTTTCTGCTTTCCTGTAGTAGCTTTCTGCCTTCCTGTAGCATAGCATGTTCCTCTTTTAGTTATTTGGTCATGGCTCCCCTTGTGCTTATATTCTTCTGAGAGGCTTGGGGCTCCTTTCTTTTGGATTGGAGGGAGGTTATCTCTTCATTTTGCTTCTTATTCTCCTTTTATCCTTTGTTCTGATTTTTCAGGCACTTTTTCTTATGTTTCAACATTTTATTTTTCTTTGCCACCCTCTTCTTCTTCTGCAGATCCATCCTTGACTGTCTCTTCAAGTCTATAAAATCTTCTCTATCCATGTCAACAAAATTTGTCCATGTGTTCTCAAGGTTTGTGCAAGGGAACCTTACTGCCAGTTATCAATTTCAGAGCACTTAGCATTTCAACTCATGGCAAGAGGAGGAGTGCTTCCTATTAATGAGTGAGGTGATGAAAGTGGTGTTGGGGGACCTATATCAACCTTCCCTAAAGAAGACGTCACATTTGACCTCTTTCTCCAATCATATTTTCCTCCTATAGAAATGTTGGTCCCTCCTATATCATTTCAAGACAAACTCCTATAACAAAATTTATTTATCCATATCTCTCAAACAATAGACTGGATTGACCTGAAATTTTTTGAGAATGTTTCCATCATCATTATGCACCTCCCCATAAAAAAATCTTGGCCAATGGATGCATGAATCGCGAGAAAAATTAAAAGTGACTTTAGGTTATGGAGGTCAATTTCTCGAAAAGTGTGCACTAGAATTTGCTGAAATTTCTTGAACATGTTACCATAATCCATATGCATCTCCCCATGAAACAACTCAGAAAATGGATGCACGGGTTTCAAGATATAATAAAAATAGTTTATGTTGTGTGTATTTTTGCCTCATGTAGCAAAACAGAGCCCTTTTCTAGCATTTTAAGATGGCAAGGAAAATGCATGAGAAAGGTTTGGGAATGATGGGTGGATGTTGGAAATGGATGAGGGTGATGGATTGACATGGATTTGGTCTTTTTGGAGCATCTGAGCAAAGGAGAAGAAAGTCCAAGTTTGACTTCCTTTGACTAGGTTTTTGACCAACTTTTTATTTTGGTGCTAACTTTGTTTTGTTATTTTCAAAGGTTGGATAGCACCTACATTCATCAAAGAGAGATATATGGAGCAAATCAATTTTTTTAATTTTTATTTTTTTCTTCTTTTAGGCCTACTAGCTGTCTCAATGAGATTTTCAACTTGTTTTCTTAGATTGCTAGGAATTTCTGCTTTAAAGTCATCAAACAAATTTCCAAGTTTAGCTTGACTTACTGATCTTGATGCTGATTCACTTACTCTTTTCCTTCCTCTTGATATGTGTTTTCATGTTTCACAAATTTTTTCAAATGATAATTGGTATACATCACCTCTACCCGTGATATTAAGAAGATCAATCCACTCATCCCTAATTGTTCGATGTAAGAGGTTTCTTAGTGTGTCAAATCATAAATTATTTAGTTTTTCTCTCTTAACATTATACATGAACCTCTCTTAGATCCTCAAGCCTCTCATCTTCTTTTTTATTCATTCTAAATATTTCTTCTTAAGATCATGGTCTTTATATTTTTCTAGAAATAGCTTTTGCATATCATTCCATGATATTATTGAATTAGTCCCTAAACTCATGAACCATTTAAGAGCTATATCTTTCAATGTTGGTGGAAACAATCTCAATTTTTGAGTGTTTAATAACCATAAGATCTACAAACAATTTCAAATTCAAAGAGAAAGGTTTCCCAATCCTCTGACCTCATACCATGGAAGTTGGGAAGGAAAGATGGAGGGTTGTTTTTCATATGCACACTCACATTAGTATCTTGAATGAGAAATCCAATAGGATCTTCTTCATTGTCTTCATCTCCATCCATTTCTTCTATCTTAAAAATTGGATGTTGATGTGCTTCTTACTCCAGCACGTGATCAAATGGGGGCGGGGGGGGTTGGTGTTGGAGAAGTTTCTTTTTTTCTTAATAAGAATGCTAATGAAATGAAATTTTGTGTTTTTGAAATGAAATATGCCTAATGAATTTTATTTTTTTTGTAGAAAGTAAACTAAGGAAGAAAACAATGCCTACTTTGAGCGTTAGTATTGCAACAAGAATGTTGCAAATCCTAAGGCTACTGGTGAGCCTCATCATTGGGTAATTATATGGGCCTTAATTCACCTCCTAGCTTATTCAAACCAACTATGCTCACAACTTATTGCATACTTTTGATTATATTTTGTTTATGAGATGAGTTAGAGTTGGATGTTTTGCTTTGTGGTCTAATGTGCATTTAATGCAGGATTAAAGGACAAAAGAAAGGAATTTTGGCAAATACCTTGGTCAAAACTCGAATGGGACAAGGGAGAGGAATTATAGGAGGGAAATCCTCCTCATTTACTACCCCTCCATTCAAATATTCCTCCATCAGCTTGGAGTCCAGCCAACCAAATCATGAGGACTAGAAGGCAGCCAAGCAATTGGAAGTCAAAGCACTAGTTTATCTCGAGTTTGGGAGTTGAGCCTCCCTAATTTTAAGGAAGTCGTTGGAGAGTTCAAACATATAAGTAGAGAGGCCTAGGACCTTAGTAGGTTTCAGACTTTTGATTGTAAAAATTTACTCTATTTTCGAGCTGCAAGACTTATGGCAGTTTTTGATGTAATCCATTGTTTTGATAATAAGAATGAGTTTTGTTTTGAGCCAGTGCTGAGTTAACTCAGAGGGCTAAAGATATTGGATTAGGGCCCAACCCTAGCAGCTAAGGCTCCTCTTTATTGTACATGTATGCTAGCATATATTCATGATTTAATCGTTCGTTTGCTCAAGTAGCTGCATTTCCATTACAATAGTGTAGAGTAGATTGGTTGTGTTTCAGATTTCTAGTTATCGCATGAGCTTTGGAGTTTGTTGTCTTGATTTAGTACTTAGTTCATTTCATCATTATCATCTTCAATCACTCTCTTTCTGTAATATATCTCACTCCTATTCTCATTTCCTTTGGCACGAAATGCTTAAGCGGGAGCCATGAAATCACGTCTTAATTAGATTATACCCGTAGATTTCCTTATCGTCCGATCCACAACGAACCTAGCCAATCATTGTCAACCTCATGTGTATTCGTTGATAGAGGGAATTACTCCCCTAGGTATTTTTGGGTTGAAACCCTAGCAGACTGAAAGTTATCTATTCAAAGAAACATGCATTCATACAGCCATTATGCTATCATAAGCAAATCCTATGATAAGGGTATGTACCTTTGGTCCTACATTTGAGAAGGCCTTTAGGGTCCAAACCCTTCTTGGAGTTCCCTTCTTCTCTTTTGTCCTGCAAAACAACCAATTCAAAGAACACAGTAGTATATGGACAAAAGCTTATAAAGGAACCATCTTCATGTTATAAAGAAAGGTAGTTAGTTATGAAAATCCAAACAACCTTTTGTATATGAATTCTAAACATGAATATCATTAACATAAAGAAGATTCATTTCGGGAACCAAGACATGTGTTTCTTTTATTATAGACAAATAAAGTACATAAAAAGGAATATTTTCACATGAGTCACCTTCAGCAGGCTCCAAGCAAAGCTTCCTTCCAGATCCATTCCAGCCTCAAGCCTCTAACAAACTCCTTCCATGACTCTCTCCATGATGTCATAAATGGTGGATGAACATCAACACACAAGGAAACAAAGGTTTCCTGTACAAAATGGGGGAAGTGCAGAAGGCACAAGGGACTTCAGACCTGGTCAAGGGAAAAATCTCAGCATAACCTTTCTCTCTCTTCTCTCCTCTCTTAGGCCTTCCCTTTGAGGTTTTTTTATACCATCTCCAAAGTAGTTTTTTAGTTAGGAGTTGGTTGGGAACAGTTGGGCCACGGGCACTAACAGGTGATCAGTAGGTAAAACCCGCGATCTCCGCCCGAAAATAAGGAGTGTTATATTTTTTTAAGTGTTTTAATACATACACACGGGTTGGCTATACACATACCCGCGTATACACGCGTTTAACTCAGGGCAATGTCGCGTATAAGGGATAAAACACTGTTTTTTAAATTTTAGGACCAGGTCCGGAAGGAGGGGTTGCCCTAGGCCATGAATACAGCATCACAAACCATGAGAGTGAGATTTGGAGCTATAACATTCGTTTCGATGTTTGACTTTAGGCGCTCCAAATCTCCACCGTCGATCTGCCTCACCTGATCCAACGGCTATCGCATCACCCGATCACCAACTAGCTTGACCGATCTCCACCATTGATACATCCTGCATGATTCAATGACTATCGCGCAATCTCGCACGAATTTTTGCACAGCCGATATCTGCCCAAGAGCACACGAGAAAAATGGTTTTCACGTGCTATGTGTCATTCACTTAAGCTAATCGCGCAAAATTTAGGAATTCCACTTACAACTTTGAAGGCATGCGAGAAACTGCTTACCACCTACGAAACCCATGTAGAAATTCCCACCTGTAGATCACATGGTAATGCAATATACTAAAGCAAAACACTTAATCTACTTCTACAAACAATTTAGCGGAAGCTTAATCGAACATGAGAAACATCAATAAGAACACATATAACTGATAAGAAGGAATCAATCACACATAACACAGAAGATATAACCCGGGGAAAGCCTCAGCCTAAAACCCCAACTCTGTATTATCATACAAGTGGAAATATAGCCAGTATTACAAAAACAATTAGCTCAAAAGCTATCCTGCTCTTTCTGCAATGCCTCTGCTACTCATAGACAATCAAAGGTCTCTATCTAACCTCTGGTCTGCCCTCCAAGCCTCCTATTTCTTTGCGCAATGTTGATTGGGGTCTAGTGTAGCCACTTGTGTGAATTGGCCTCTTCATACACTCACTAACCTCTTATCCAACTACGTAGTCCTGAAGGAGATAAATCCTCATCATGGATGAGCTTCCTTTATAGGAAAAATATTCATCCAACTGATAGTACATTGTCCCTTCTCTGATCTCAATTGGGCCTCTGTTTGAACTGACATGCATGAGTTATTCATGAGAGAATATTCAGTTATATGAAGAACAACAGTTACATGCATGCAAGCATTAAATAACTGAACTCACATTAATTTAAACAAACTGTTTAAAACAATCTAACTGGACTTGACTCAGACAACTGAGCCAACTAATTACAATTGAAATTAGAACTCATCCTTATCTCTTTAACTCATGGATAAATTCCTCAATTAATAGAGAAACTGTTGCATGTCCTCACATGGAATTCATGTTTGATTTTTCACAACTAATTAACTTAAGGTGAATTAATTAATTTATTTTCAAACAGCTGTTAAGTTCAAATTCGAATTTTACTTCCTATTTTAGTCAAAGGACTGACTAAAAATAGGAATCCATCCCGAAGTGCTAAAAATAGCAATGCTAATTTTATCACTTCCATTTTTCATTCCCTGTTGCTCAATCCAGCACCGGTACCCAAACTGTTATTTATAACAGTGTTATTTTTATCACTTCTATTTTTAGCATTTATTGTTGCTATTTTCAACACTCCCTCTCAACAAGAAAGGCATTCAACTCGAACCTGATCCTATACCTTTGGAATGTTCTGCATGAAACACTTTTCCCAAGTATGGTTTCTCCAACAACTCTAGAAACAAAAAACTCCCCACTGACCTCTCTGTTGGGCTAGAAACATACTCTGATGTTGAAACTCTATCTGTTGTTGACAACTACTCCCTCTCTGACCTCTAAGTTGCTGCAACACTCCATGCATCTTGCACCGTTGCACACCTCTCTGTGCCATCCTGCACTGGTGCAACACTCCTGTGCCTCTCGCATTATTGCAGCCTGCTAGCTCTACACTGTCTTGGGACTCATGCATTGTAGCTCTCTCTGCCGCTCCATCCACATCTGTCTCTACCCAATCAGCCAGTCCTACTACTCCTCTTCGGGGCTCCTGTAGCAAAGTCAAATCAAAGAGGTTGGGTACCTCAAGGATTCTGCCCCTATTCTAGCCTTCTTGGGAAGATCACTCCACATCGCCCCACCTCCTACCTATAGGTATGGATGCATGTGATCCCTCTTCCCACCTAGCTCGAAATTTCCCCTACTGGAGGTCTCTACATGAGTGGATGCCTCCACTTAGTCTCCTCTCAGCTTCTCCAGTTCTAGATGCTCCACAACCTCCTGAAGTTGCTTCACCAATCGTGGCTCCTCCACAATTGTCTAAGACTTCTTCTGGCACTGCATGTTGAGAGGTAATTTACTCTGCCTCTCAATCACCAAGTCTCCAACAGTTTCCTTGCTCCTCAAGGTTTTGCATGCATCTTAAACCTCAAGAGCATACAGGTTCTTGGCTAGCACACTAATTCGTTTCATCTTTCCCGTCGTCATGAAATTTTCTAGAAAAAGAGCTGATTTTAAATCAGCGATATCTCCTTCATCCGAACTCCAATTCAGCTAATTTTTTTTTGAATTTGCGCTTTTTCCACAAGGAATCCAAATCTGCTATTTGTTTCTAAAAATTTTGTACATAAATTTTCATATCTTCTCTACAAACTCTTGGCCCAAACCCAAAACTTTGAAATCTCCTCTCAGCATACTGTTCTTCCTTGATCACCTGTGCTCTGATACCATGTAGAAATTCCCACCTGTAGATCACCTGGTAATGCAATATACTAAAGTAAAAAACTTGATCTGCTTCTACAAACACTTTAGCATAAGCTTAATTGAACATGAGCAACATCAATAAGAACACATATAACTGATAAGAAGGAATCAATCACACATAACACAAAAGATATAACCCGAGGAAAACCTCAGCCTAAAACCCAACTCTGTATTATCATACAAGTGGAAATATAGTCAGTATTACAAAAAGAATCAGCTCAAAAGCTATCCTTATCTCTCTGCAATACCTTTGCTGGTCATAGACAGTCAAAGGCCTCTATCTAACCTCTAGTCTACCCTCCAAGCCTCCTATTTCTTTGAGCAATTTTGATTGGGTCCAGTGTAGCCACTTGTGTGAATTGGCCTCTTCACACACTCGCTAACCTCTGATCCAACTACGCAGTCTTGAAGGAGATAAATCCTCATCATGGATGAGCTTCCTTTATAGGAAAAATATTCATCCAACTGATAGTACATTGTCATTTCTCTGATCTCAATTGGGTTTCTGTCTGAACTGACATGCATGAGTTATTCATGAGAGAATATTCAGTTATCTAAAGAAAAACAGTTACATGCATTCAAGCATTAACCAACTGAACTCACATTAATTTAAAAAAACTATTTAAATCAATCTAACTGGACTTGACTCAGTTAACTGAGCCAACTAATTACAACTCAAATTAGAACTCATCCTTATCTCTTTAACTGATGTATAAATTCCTCAATTAATAGAGAAACTGTTGCATGTCCTCACACAGACATCATGTTTGATTTTTCACAACTAATTAACTCATGGTGAATTAATTAATTTATTTTCAAACAGCTATTAAGTTCAAATTCGAATTTTACTTCCTATTTTAGTCCAGGGACTGACTAAAAATAGGAATCCATCCTGAACTGTTAAAAATAGCAATGTTATTTTTAGCACTTCCATTTTTCATTCTCTGTTACTCAGTCTAGCACTGGTATCCAAACTGTTATTTATAGCAGTGCTACTTTTCACACTTCTATTTTTAGCATTTCTTATTGCTATTTTCAACAACCCACTCCATTATTCTGCACATTTTCCACCCTTTTGTCGACACGTGGCTTGACGTGATTCATCCATCTATTCACTTAATCTCTGCGATAAGATCTCTGTCACTCCTCTTTCGTTCATTTTGTTCGTTGATCTATTCACTTAATCCCCTGCGATACTATCTTCGCCATTCATCTCCTGTTAATATTGTTCGTCCATTATTCACCTAATATTCACGATAAGATCTCCGCCGCTCATATTTCATTCATCATGTTCGTCCATCTACTCACGTAATCTCCTACAATAAGATCTCTGCTGCCTATCTTCCGTTAATATTGTTCCCGACTGATCCAACGGTTCCTGTGCACTACTGCATCATTACGTGCTCCTTTCACTGATTTTGATCTTCGTTTGCTCTTCCACTTGTCCTTGCATGCTTGATTTTACCAAGAAAAACAAAAACATGAAAATAGATTTAGTTTAGTTTCTTTGCTTACACATTAGTTTGGTTTGATGCTCTTTACTTTTGTAACTTAGAGAGCAGCATTAGGTTAGTGTTGATCTAGAAATTCTACTTATCATAGTTGTTTAAATGGTTAATTAGAATATGGTTTTATTTAGCATTACATGTTATATTCTTCATTACTGCACTAGAGTAGCAATTAGAATAGATTTTCTCTTCTTCCATCAAAGAATCAAGCTTCTTCTAACTCTATAGAAGTATGGCTTGGAACCCCTGGGGTCTCTCGGCAGATGAAAAAGTGACAATAGGCAGGACCTTCACCTCTACTTGTGCATATAGCACTGTCACCTCCATGTTTGTATGAACCATGGGTTGATAAGTAAAGCTGGTAGCCCAGGAGTTGCAGCATCATTGCTGCAATACTGGCGCTCATCAACTACCACTTTTAATTATCAACCTAGGGCTCGTAAAAACTTAAGAGGTATCAACACTATATGTGTGGCATACAATGTGTCATTCTTTTTTTGATCTGCTCTAATGGAGTGAATGTTATGAAATCAAAGCCTAAACTAATTGCAAAAATGGAATTGTTAGTCTATTTGCAAGAAATGGAAATGCTACTAGCTCAACTTGTAAATGCTAACTAATCAATTCATGAAAGAAAAAAGGTTAATCTACTTGCAGAAAGAAAGTTATTTTATCTTGCATAGTTCATTAAACTATCAATCAGAATTACATGTACCATCTACCCAGTTCACACTTGCTTGTAAATCAGTAACCTACTTGCATCATACTTGTGATAAAAAAACTAAGTATACTTTGTTTTTGTAGTGAATAAAAGGAAGGGTTGGAGTGGCTTAGGATATTCCCCTCGTCATAAAATCATAGCTGGGGGGCATTATTCATCTATACTAAGTCATAGTTGCAACGGGGATCAAAACTGATGAAGGAAAGTGGTGTTACAGGTTTGCTACAGGAAGGGACAACTTTGCTACAAGAGAAGACAAAATTGCTACAGGAGGAGATGACTCACCGAATGACCAAGGAAATCAAATGAAAATAGAATGGGAAAAATTTTGTTATTGATTAGGATGTCTTAGGTCTCCATTCCAAGTGGAATCACTCCAAAATAGCAATTTTCACATGTGTTAAAAAATAGCAGAAAGTTACTAGTTTAAAATCTAGAAATTTGAGAACTAATGAGCTAGTTAACATATCAAATGCTAACCTAATCAAGTGAAAATGCAATGGAGTGATTTTTTTATTATTAAATTTAATGCTTTTATGATCTAATGCAAGTGGACTAAACTCAAATGAAGCTCATTAGCATGTTCTAAAAAATATCAATAAATACTACTATTTGCGACAAGGGACTTCCAGAAATTTTAGATTTGTGAATAAATAAACTAATCCATGTAGCGATGGTCTTGCTCTATTCGGATTTGAAGAAGAAGATCAATGGTACATAGATAGCGGATGCTCGGAGCGAAGAAATGGCCATCGCCGAGGGTTTCTACTGCGCAGGTAATGGTTCCACAGTCACTGCGGACGCTGGCGGTGGCGCTGCAGGGCTGGCCACAGACATTATCCCCCACTGGACCAGCCTCAAGAGCGTGCGCTCTGAGGTCCATCGATCTGCTGGCACGGGTTTAACCATGCGACCACACACCTGGAAAAGATCTGAAGCAGCGATTTACCCTCGCCCAAACCATTATTTGCTGGACGGGCCAGATGTACCAGAGACGGATCTGGAAGAGAAGCTCGCCAAGAGGCTTGAGAGCAGAAGTCTGCACACAGAAACGGTTTCCGGGATCAGAATCCACCTCGAAGGCGGTCATGCGCCAGGGTTTGGCTTTACCATTCACGCAAACATTGTCCCTCTCCCCGCGTCGGCTGCATGCAAGGACGGGGACCTGAGGGATGCAGATCCGACTCATCATATAACCGCCTGGCTTAAACCCAGCAGATTTAGGACGGATCTACCTGATCTGAGCCTCAATCTCTGCAGATCTAGGCCGGATCTAACAGTCCAAGAACCCAGGAGGCAGATAGGAGGGTATTCGCATCGAGTCAACAGAAGGCTTGCAGACCAAATGGGAGATCGTCTCACCAGGAGCCCTGATCCATCAGATCGGGCCAAACATTGTAGATCCGGGGTGGATCTATCAGATCTGGCCAGATCCAGGCAGAAGATAGATGGAAGTCTGCCAGATCCAGAACTCAAATCAGTAAAACGGGACTTGATCAAGGCAGACACAGTGGATCTGAAGCAAATCTTTATCAGATCAATAGAAGGCAGACACTTTTGTGTGCAGGTATGGGAACAGATGAGTGTACTAGAGTTAAAAAAAGAGATCCAGGAAAAACTGGGAATTCCAGTTGCATTACAAAATCTAGTTTTTTCAGGGCGCTGCTTGCAGGATCAACACACACTCCAGCATTACAGGGTTGCAAAGGACTCAACTATTATCCTCAATCACCGATTGCGAGGTGGATCTAAGGGAGCTACCTCAAAACCTACAGGTACCTATCGCGACGCAGCCAAAGGGAAAGAACCTCCAAAGGGGAAAGAATCTACAGCAGCTAATGTACCTCCAGGGCAGTATATCGTGGATCAATCGCCAGAGAGTCCCTCCATCTCTATGGATTTACCAGAGGTAAAGTACATATTCTCAGATCTACAAAAAAATGTTGTTATTTGTAGATTTAACGGCTTTTGGCCTAGAACCGATGCATTATACCAATGGATCCACACGGTCTGGACAAATAACTGCCAAATCCACCTATGCTCTAAGGGCTTCTTCATAGTAACTTTTCTCGTAGAAGAAGAAAGGGAAAAAATTCTCAATGAAGGGCCATGGTTTTGGGGCAGTGCGGGACTGTTTGTTACCCCATGGTTCCCGGAGTTTGACGCCAATACAATGGTGGTATCAAGGATGCCAGTATGGGTAAGGCTGCACAATCTCCCGATACATTTTTGGCACTCCAAGGCCTTATTAGTTATAGGGAATACCCTTGGAAGAACGTTAAAGATTGATACAGAGAGACACATAAAGGGAATCTTTACTTTTGCTAGAATATGTGTCGAGGTAGATCTTAGCCTAGGATTACCTGAAAGCATCATCTTGAACTTCAACAATTCACAGTGGAAACAATCTTTGGATTATGAGAATACAGCCTTCAGATGTAGGGGATGTCAACAAACAGGTCATCTGTTCAATGCATGCAAAAGTCTCAACAAGAGAAAGCCACAACATAGGAAGCCCAAAGGATGGCAGAACATAGATGATGTCATAAAGAAGAGAGTCCCGACAAAGAAAGCCTCTTCGATATCAGAAGACGAAGAAGCAGAAGCAGAAGAGGATGATACCATCATAGAGGAAGCTAAAACAGGGAATCAGAAGGAAAACATATCAGACACCAAGGCTCCACAGTTCCATCCAAACCAAGCAGAGAAGATAAACGACGACCAGCATATGGGAGGGATAAAACAGCACCACCATTCAGACACATCAGATTCAGACAAGGAACCAGGCTTGCAGAAAGCTAAAACACAGTTAGTCATAGCCTCGATTGAGCCCACCCAAGGGGAGTGGCGCAAAGTCGAAAAGAAAAAAGGAAGAAAAACGTGAATTATATTCAGTTTTTCTTCCTTTCATTTCTCTTTCCTCTCTCTCTCTAATTTCTTCTCATCATTCTTTGCACGTTAGCCATATAATGGTGCGTCGGGTGCCATGGCACTGGAGCCCATTGGGCAGCTTATGGAAATGCATCATACATCTGCAATTGTAACTTTTCATTCTTTAATAAAAAGTTACAGATTGTTTCCACTGGAAAAAAAAACTAATCCATGTAGCCCAATGATTTCTATGACCTTCCAAAGTTGTTCCAAGGATCAAATAATTCTTGTGACTCTGTAACTTACCTACAAAAGAACTCACTTCAACCATTTAACCCAATCCTACAACAAAAAAACATCAATACTAAATGCAGAAATAGGAAAAAAAAAAGAACAAGAGATGCATGTGAATAAGAAGTGAAAAGAAGAAAAGTAAATTATACAAAAGGGCTATGATGCTCCTAGGATGGCCAAGCCCAAGGATACTCAGAGTCCTACAAAGGAGACCAAGATTTAGAAGTTAAAAATGGCACCAAACTTCATTATTTGAATCAATCCAATTACATCCCTATTCGAAATGAAAGTGGAGCTGCAAAAATACAAGTTTTCTCCACAAGAAGACTAATGAAAACATGCCCCTAGAGGCCAATTCGAATTGGTACTTATACAAAGTGATGAGGAAAAATTCTCCATGAAAAGAGGAAGCTTTCCCCTCCAAAATACCTCTAATAGTGTATCTGGTTCCCTAAACTAGGAATCTGCATTAAATGACAGGGAACACATTCCTAGATTTTCTCAATCAGTGGAGCTCCAAAATCTGTCAATAATTTCATGATGTTATTTTCATTTATTATGAAATATTGATCCTCCTGTAGTAGGGAGAAAGTCCCTAGATTATCTCCTCCTCCAAATATTCATAATTTTCCCAATATTCTCACAATATTCTACAAAAATAAATAATATTAGGCACACATATGTAATTATCCATAAACCTTCCTAATGAACATATTAAAGTTAAAAATATGTCAACTAATGAAAAAAGAGAGGTTTAATGTGCGAAGGATAGTCAGATGGGCCTTAATTTATGTCTAATTTAGAGCCCCATCAATAATCTGCATAAGAAGGCTAATGAGAAGCAACACAAGTAGCATAATGTTGAAAATAAGTCCCATTAACTAAATTGATGAAGAAGAATGCATATAAAGGACAAATTCTGAAGGCATTGAAGGTAGGATAAGTGTCAGAGATTGTCAATATAAATGATCAGAATCGCTTTTCGGTCTAGAATTTGAAGGAGGTTCGCAAGAAGGTAATGTGCCACCATTTTATGTCAGCCTTAATATTCATTATTTGATATTGCATAATTCCATATTAGCTTCGGATGCTTCACACAGCTTAATGCTGAAAGTGATCATGGACAAGCTTGGCTTAGATATAACCAGAACATACAGAGGTTTGTTTTCTTTTGACTATAACAAGGTAAAATTTCTTAGTTTAATTAAATATTTATGTGTCACTCTTACATAAATTTTGGCCAAAAGTGTCGTTATGGAAGTGGTTGTTGCTGACATCCCTCCAAAATATGGTATGATGTTATCGAGGTCTTGGGGTGCCAAATTAAAGGGTTCTCTACAATTAAACTTATCATATGCCACTATCTCAATGTTTGGACAACCAATAAAGTTGTATAAGGAAACTCTCATGAAGTATATGGTAAGCAGTCACGACAAACGAGTAAATTATTCTATTTATTCTATGCATTTAAATATGGATTCATTCATCCTATACGATGATATATGCTTGGAAGAAGAAGTGCAAAACAGGGACAACAAATCAGAAAAGGAAGAAGGTGTAATGTTGGAGGTTAAAATAGAAAACGATGATGTAGAAGAAGGTATGCGGAATATGGATTTTGATGGGGCATTCAGGAAGGAAGGAGTTGGAGCTAGTGTGTGGATTATGAGCCCAAAATTAGGCCAGCTAAAGACTTATTCTTACAAACTTGCTTTTGATTCTACCAACAATGTTGTCGAATATGAGGCACTGATTTTGGGGCTGCAACTATTGAAAAGGTTGGGAGCCAAAAATATTTTAGTCCATGGAGATTAAGAATTGATGATAAAGAAAAGTAAAGGTGAGTATTCAACTATGAATCCTAGAATGAGGGCATATAGGAATGTTGTCTTAGAATTTCTGCAACATTTTCCAGAATATAATTTATTTGTTATTCCTAGAAATCATAATACAATTTCTGATGTGTTGGCCACATCAACAAGCACATTTAAGATCCCTATTCATTAGAATAAGAGGTATGTGATTGAGGTAAAACACAGGCTAGTTGTATCAAACAACATCAGATATTGGCAAGTCTTTGATAATGACAAACAATTAGACAATTTTTTGCAATTAAAGGGAGAATTTTCAAATCTGCATATTGAAGATGGAAACTATTTTGATAAAGGTGAAGAGGGAAGTGACATAAATCAGATCAGGGAGACTCTTGACAAGCATGAGGCAAACCTTGAAGTTTTGCAGTTGAAAGATAATGTGATCCTAAGGGGTTTAGTTCCTTTGGAGGAATTGTTTGATTTCAATATTGTAGCTCATAAGCCCAAAATACTTCCTACTCAGGATGAAGTGGAGGAATGTAATATAGGGACTAAAGACAAACCAAAAATTGTAAAACTTTCTAAGTCTTTAGCTCCATAAGAGATAAAAAAAAATACATAGATCTAAGGAGGGAGTATTATGATGTCTTTGCATGGGGGTATGAGGACTTGAAGGCCTATGTTACAAGCATCATCCATCACACCATTCCTATCAAGGAAGGACATAAACCATTTAAGAAAAATTTAAGAATAACTAACCATGTTTTGCTACCCTTAATTGAGAAAGAGGTAAGAAAACTTTTTGATGCAAAGATTATTGTCCCTTTGAGGTTTTCTAAGTGGTTGTCAAATTTAGTTCCAGTGAGGAAGAAGACTAGAGAGATAATATTATGTGTGGATTTTTAGAACCTTAATAAGGTCTCCCTCAAAGACAATTATCCCTTGCCAAAGATGGATCACATATTGCAGTGGGTAGTTGGTTCTAGCATAATTTTATTGCTTTATGGCTTCTCTAGGTACATTAAAATTTTGGTACATTCGGAAGATCAGGATAAAACATCCTTCACCACACCATGGGGGAAATTTATGCATGTGAAGATGCCTTTTGGACTAATGAATGTTGGAGAAACCTTCTAGAGGGCGATGGACATTGCTTTTGCTGATGAGAAAGACAAGTTTATTGTTATTTATCTTGATGACATTATTGTATATTCAAAGTTTGATGAAGATCATTTGCAACATTTGAAGATTGTTTTCAAGAAATGCAGAAAGTATGGTATCTCTTTGAACCCAAATAAATCCATGTTTGGAATGGAATAAGGCAAGCTAATTGGACACATATTCTCCAGAGATGGCATCAGAATTGACCCAAGAATAATTGAATCAATCCAAAAGATTGATACCCCACGAAATAAAAAGGAAGTGCAGTCTTTTATTGGAAGGATTAATTTTCTGAGGCAGTTTATTCCAAATCTTGCTAAAATTTTAAGGGCCATCACCAATATGTTGAGGAAAGATATTAAGATCAAGTGGACTACTGGAGAAAAAATTCATTCAACAAGGTAGATTTAGACTTAACTCATGCTCTTGTTTTGGCTAGTCTTAACTACACGAAATATTTCATTATTTTGTCCTTTGCCTCGGAGCATACTATTACAGCAGTATTGATGCAGAAAAACTAGGAATGTTGTGAGCAGCCTATAGCATTTTCAGTTGGGATTAAGGGATGCTTCTTTGAAGTATAACATAATGGAGAAGAAAAAAATTCACTGGTAAAGTCTTTGAAGGATTTCAGGGTTTATATATTGCATTCTCATGTAATTGTTTTTGTTCCCAATGCAGTAGTGAAAGAGATTATCACTCAAGATTACCCAAAAGGAATGAGAGGTAAGTGGATAGCAATTATTTTGGAATATTATATTGAAATTAAGCCCACTAAACTTAGAAAGGGTCTGGGATTAGCATGATGGTTGAACCAAATTTACATACGTTGGACATCAATTTCATTGATGCTCAAGACAATGATGAAGAAGTGTGAATGGTTTAATCCCATCTTTTATCAGAGTTAGTAGGCCACCTAAGTTTGGTAATAATGTCTTCATCAAATCAATCATGCAATGACCGTGACAAAGTTTTGGAGGATTTCTTATATCGGTTTGGATGTCATTTCAAAATGACCCCATGTGAGCTCAGCAAGAGATAATAGTTAGAGGATAGTCATTAAAATTCCCAACACTATGTTCTTTTAGAAAAAAACATTGTGCATTCATGATGTTTCTCTCCAAATCATAATTAGCATGTTCACTCTCACTCCAGACCATTCACGGTGATTGTTTAAACCTGCATTGTTATCCCTTAGCACTCAGCTCTTCATTATCGGCATCAGAAAGCTCAAGAGGTTTGGTTCTTTCACCGCGAATGGGAGGAAGGGGTGCTGCAAATCCACACAGTGTTCAATTTTTCGCATTTTGACAGTCCAAATCCTCTCATAGGTGAAAGTGTAGTTTTCCCTTTGTCCTTCAGTCATCTTAGAACTCTGAAACTTCATTTTGAATCCATTGCACACCGTGTTGAGCTTGAAAATAGGATAAATTTTCCATCGCTACCTTTTTGAGATTCACTATGTTTCCCTCTTTTGTGCTGCTTTTTCATTCGAACCTACTACGAATCCACACAATGAGACATTTCCTTCTTTTCTTGCGACAAATTTGCCTTTCCACTCTAAGAACCTCTGCATGTGAATTGTTGCCTTGGTCCAAAGACTATAATTAAGCTTTTCCCTTAAAATTTATGCTCAAGAGTGTTTAGAGGTCGAATTTTTTTTAGCACTGCATTTTTGGCTTGTGCATTGTGACTATCCCTGGTTTAATCTTTGCGAACAGTTACAAAATTCTGATTCCTCTAGGGTTTTCTTGAGAAAGCTTGTGGTTGTGATTCTTAGTGAAATTTTTGGGTTGCGTTTTAAGATATTGTCACAAGATTTAAAACCATAACACCTCCATTATTTCCCAAACAAGTTGATTCATAAATTCAAATATCCATTGCTACAAAAGTGAAACCATGTCAACACCAGAAAACAAAAAACACAAAGGGGGAGCCATTGTACATTTTGAACCACGAGATATCACATCCATTAATGTCGATCCATCTATTAGAATGGATTTTGAACAAGTATGGTGCATGTGATTATGTGAGAGAATTCAGAGATATTATTTGCAACTAACTAATGAAATTGCTATGGGTTTTGATGGTGTACAAGAAAAAGTGGGAAGCATGACTTTTCCTATCTCAGCTCAATCAATAGTTGAGGCCACTGAGATACCTTTGAGTGGAGAGGAATGGTTCAAAGGGATGTATTTTGATTTGGTTGCTTTCAGGGATGTTAGGTCCCTATAATACTAGTGATTCCCCCATTACTATTGTCATTGTATCCCTTATTATTATTGTTGTGCCCCTATTGTCCCCATATTGTTATTATTGTGCCCCATAGAAGCTCACTATTATTATTTTTGTGCCCTTATATTATTATTATTAGGTCGGATTTGGTTATATCGTGACCCCATAGACTCCTATATATAGACAGGAGGTTTTGTCATTTGTATCATCCAAGAATTATTCATTTGTGTAATGTAAAGGAGGTTTCCCCCTCAAAGAGGAGGATTTCTAAGGTGTTGATATTTCTTTTCTATTTTTTTGTGAGTTGGTTTCATAACATTTGGTATCAGAGCTTCGATTCTAGGGTTTCGCTGCTCCAAATAGGTCATCATGGAATTTTCACTAAAACTTTTTTTATGCAACATTTTAGAAGCAAAAAAGAAAACCCATTTTAGCCGAAATCGCTTTGAACCACGAGTCTAAATTTCAAATATTGTCTCGCTACATCTTCGGCGATATGATCCAAGGAAATTAGGGTTTTTGCAAGATCCCGAATTATATCTCAAACAGGTGACCTGGGGAAAAACGTCATACGTTTTTCTAAGCATCATATTGAAATTTCGTAGGAAGTTACAGAAAGAGGATCGAATTTAGTTTCTGTGTATCAGATTCAGATCCTAAGGTCAAAACAGTGACATGTGACACTTCGTACAAGCTCGCTCTACTAAACCAGTCTATAATCAGGTCATCGTGGGAGATTTAGCATAACTCTTCATTGGAGAATACAATATTGATCAGACTTGTGGGGTTAGAAAGAGTACTCAAAGGGTTACCACAGGAAGAAATGTTAGATCTTGGAGATCCCAAATTACAGAGATACAACAGATTCAATATCGAGCTCCTACAAAGTGAAAAAAAGGTGTGTAGTTTTTTTTAATTTTTGCATAAGTTTGGTTTGAAAAATTAGTTTGAAGGAATTCAAAGGGCATAATGAAGCATTATTATTAATAATTGATGCCCCGAAGAAAGAAAATGGAAACACCTAGTAAGCAACCTGAAAGCTCTAGCGTGACTCCTGAAGAAGAGGAAGAAATGCAACATGATATATCAAAATTACGAGACCAAGTGCAACAAATTTCACTCGCACAAAAAGTAACAAAAGCTAAGATGGATGGTTTAAAGAAAGATGTATAAGCTAAGATGTATGGCATGGAAGCTAAGATCAATGGTTTAAATACAGGCGTAGAAGCTAATATGAATGACGTGGAAGCTAAGATGGGTGGCGTCAAAGTTAAGATGGCTGGCGTGGAAGCTAAGATGGATGGCATTGAAGCTAAGATGGATGATTTAAGGAAAGGTGTGGAAGCTAATATGGACGATTTGAAGACAAATTTGACAAAGTTTCTACAAGAAATGCTTACTAATGGCAAAAGGGTAGTAAAGGAAACTCATGATGAGAACAAAATAAATGTTAATCATGATTTCATAGACTCTAACATTGGATCAAAGAACCACCATGTTCCAAAGATTGATATGAAGAAGTTTGATGGCAAGGATCATGTAACATGGATACTACATATGGAGCAATTTTTCGATCTCCATAATGTCTAAAACATACAAAAGGTACGCATTGCAACTTTATATTTGGAACCAAATCAGTTTGTATGGTATCGATGGCTTTGCTCCCATAAACAAATTATCACTTGGGCTATTTTTACGGATAAAATGATAGCACATTATGAGGACACAAAAAGCAACACTTTTTTTAGCCAATTGATAAATCTCAAACAAAAGGGTTCAATGATGGAGCACATTGAGTACTTCCAAGAATTGAATATAAGGGTAAAAGATATTCCAGAGGAGCATAGGATTGATGTGTTCATAGACACTTTAAAGGATAACATCCAACATGAGGTTTGCCTTTAGGAACTTGATTCATTGGAGAAGGCATTCAGGCTGGAAAGAAAAATGGAAAGCAAAATTATGGAAACAAGGAAGCCTACCACACACAATCATAAAGATGGAAGTGTTGTTTCCCCTAGCCATCCAAAACCTACAAGGTTGACACGACAACAATTGGAATAAAAATGAGCAAAAGGGCTTTGTTACAGTTGTGATAGCAAATACACTAAAGGTAATAAGTGTGCTGAGAAGAAATTATTTTACATAGATTGTGAAGAGGAGGAAGAAAATGAACAAGAAACGTTAAAAGAAGAGGATATACACCAAGAACAAACCCTGGAGAAAGAAGAAATGAATCTGACCATATCTTGTAATGCATTGGCTAGAATTACCACTCCTCAAACTATCAAGATAGAAGGGCATATCAAGAAGAAAAAGGTAATAGTGTTAATTGATTCAGGCAGTACCCATAATTTTATTCATTGTAAGATACACAAGGAATTGAATTGCTACCTATATCCAGCACCATAGTTTCAAGTGATGGTTGCAAGTGGAGGAAGCATAAATTTCTCTAGAAAATGCCATAATATCAAGCTATCCATGGGAGAATATGTATTGAATAGCCCAATGCTTTCCATTCTAATGGGTGGTTCTAATGTTGTACTAGGAGTCCAATGGTTACAATCCTTGGGTACAATATCTTTTAATTTTCAAGAACTTTTCATGAAATTTTCTTCAGAAGAAAAAGAAGTTGAATTAAAGGGTATCACAGGGAAACCGGGAAAGATAATCAGCTCTAACAAAATGAAAAATATTCTAAAGAAATAACAACAAGGCATAATTTCACAACTATGTTCACTAGAGGTTCCCACATCGAAATCATCTATTTCTCCAGATCTCCAAAAAGTCTTGGATAATCATTCCAAGGTATTTGAGACTCCCAAAGGCCTCCCACCTATTCGTGATCAAGATCATGCTATTCATTTGATTCCAGGAAGTGTTCCTCCAAACATCAAGCCTTACAAATATCC
Organism: Pinus tabuliformis; assembly: GCA_031772625.1. NCBI lineage: Eukaryota > Viridiplantae > Streptophyta > Pinopsida > Pinales > Pinaceae > Pinus > Pinus tabuliformis. Next base: position 847,379,877 of record CM062809.1, on the reverse strand, counting down.
CTATGCCCAAAAGAGTGTAATTGAAAGTATGGTTACAGAAATGCTAGAGGCTGGTATAATTCAACCTACTCAAAGTTCTATCTCTGCTCCAGTAGCATTAGTTCATAAGAAGGATGGATCATGGTGCATGTGTCCAGATTACAGGGAGCTCAACAAGCTCACTATTAAAGATAAATTTCCCATTCCTGTCATTGATGAATTATTGGATCAATTTCATGGATCAATTTACTTGGATCTTTGTTTAGGATATCATCAAATCAAAATGAAGACTGAAAACATTCCAAAAATAGCATTTAGAACTCATGCGGGTCATTATGAATTTTGGTCATGCCTTTTGGCCTTACCAATGCACCTTCTACATTTCAAGGTTTGATGAATTCCATTTTGAAACCCTTCCTTTGAAAATTTTTGTTAGTATTTCTTTTGATGATATACTAATCTACAGCAAGTCTTGGAAGGATCATGTTCAATATGTTGACAGGGTGCTCAAACTATTGGAGGAGAAACAATTATATGCAAAAAAATCCAAATGTTTCTTTGGAGTACAAGACATGGAATATCTAGGTCATATTGTATCTCATGAAGGTGTTAAGTTAGACCCTAGAAAAATTAAAACCATTAAGGAATGGAAATTCCCCACATCCATAAAGAATCTACGAGGATTTCTTGGGTTGACAGGGTATTATCGCAAGTTTGTTACGAATTATGGGAGAATAGCAGCACCTCTAACAACATTATTGAAGAAAGATGCATTTTCATGGACTCCAGAAACAATAAAGGCCCTTGAACATCTTAAAGAGGCAATGTGCCAAGCACCGGTCTTAGCTACACCGGACTTCACAAAAACCTTTATTGTTGAAGGTGATGCCTTAGGAAATGGAATTGGTGTTGTTTTAATGCAAGAAGAAAGATCCATTGCCTTCGAAAGTTGTCCAATCAAAGGAAAGTATTTACACAAAGCTATTTATGAGAAGGAAATGTTGACAATACTACATGCACCTAAGAAATGGTGACCCTACTTAATGGGAAGACACTTCAAGGTAAAAACAAATCATGATAGTCTTAAATACTTTTTAGAACAAAGATTATCTTCAGAAGAGTAGCAAAAATGGGTCACAAAGATGTTGGGTTATGACTTTGAAATCATCTACAAAAAAGGGAAGTAAAATGTTGTGGTAGATGCACTCTCAAGAAAGGATGAGGATGTGGAAGCATTTATTTGCGCCATTTCTATTATCCAACCAAACTGGATAAATGAAGCAAGGGATGAATGGAAGAATGACGAAGAAGTGTGGGCACTCATTCAAAAGTTACAACAAGATCCTAATACATCTGATACATTTAGCTGGAAAAATGATTCGTTATGGTACAAAGATCGGTTATACTTATGTAAGAATTGCCAACTCAAACAAAATATTCTTAGGGAATTGCACACCTCTCCCTTAGGAGGGCACTCAGGATTTCTAAAAACTTATCATAGGGTTAAGAAGGATTTCTTTTGGGATGGCCTTAAATGTGATATTCAAAAGTTTGTGGCAGAATGTTTGGTTTGCCAAAAAAATAAAGTTGAAACAATTAAGACCCCAAGTCTATTACAACCTTTATCCATTCCAAGCCAACGTTGGGAGGAGGTTTCAATGGATTTTATCACAGGTTTACGCAAGTCCGAAGGAAATAGTGTTATCATGGTAGTAGTTGATAGAATTACCAAGTATGCATAGTTTTTTGAATTATCTCATCCATTTAAAGTGAGTACAGTTTCGACTGCATTTACAGAAACAATTCAAAAGCTACATGGAAACTCGAAGATTATTGTAAGCGACAGAGATCCCATTTTCACTAGAAATTTTTGGACATAATTTTTTTTTGTCTTGGTACTCAGTTAGCTCATAGCTCATCTTATCATCCTCAATATTATGGGAAAACTGAGATAGTAAACAAATGTTTGGAAGGATATCTTCGTTGCTTTGTATCTAATAAATAGACACAATGGGTCAAATGGTTACCTCTGGCTGAATGGTGGTATAACACTTCCTTCCATACTGCAACAAAAATGACTCCATTTATGGCACTTTATGGATATCATCCACCATCCATAACATCATATTTAAGAGAAAATTCTAAGGTTTAAGCAGTGCAAGATCACATTGAGCATCAACAACAAGTTCTCAAACTCTTAAAGGATAACCTCACCTTGGCGCAGAATAAAATGAAATAGCAGGCAAATCAACATCACAGCAAAGAAGTTTTGATGTAGGTGATTGGGTATTCCTACGGCTACAACCATATAAACAAATGTCCCTCAAGAAATCTAAGAAGGATAATAAATTATCACCAAAGTATTATGATCTCTACAAGGTGTTGCAAAAGACAGGTACTATGGCATACAAATTGGAGCTTCATGTAGCTTCCCGAGTGCACCCAGTTTTCCATGTGTCATGCTTAAAGAAGGTTATAGGTGACAAGCTCCCAGTTCAAACAATATCGCTAGAACTTGATGAGGAAGGAAAAATCATATTGGAACCTGAAGTAGTCAAAGAAACAAGAACTTGACAGCTACGAAATCGATCAATTTCAGGGTATCTCATCAAGTGGAAGAACTTACCCTTTGAATATTCCACATGGGAGGATGAGAATTTTATACAGAAGCATCCAGAACTACTCAAGCGTTGAGGACAACACTTTTTTTAAGGAGAGTAGCATGTTAGGTCCCTATAATACTAGTGATTCCCCCATTACTATTGTCATTGTATCCCTTATTGTTATTGTTGTGCCCCTATTGTCCCCATATTGTTATTATTGTGCCCCATAGAAGCCCACTATTGTTATTTTTGTGCCCTAATATTATTATTGTTAGTTCGGCTTTAGTTATATTGTGACCCCTTAGACTCCTATATATAGAAAGGAGGTTTTGTCATTTGTATCATCCAAGAATTATTCATTTGTGTAATGTAAAGGAGGTTGCCCCCTCGAAGAGGCTGATTTCTAAGGCATTGATATTTATTTTCTATCTTTTTGTGAGCTGGTTTCATAACAAAGGACTTCCTCATGCCAAAACATAAGAAAGGGTATGGTTCATCTGTTCCAAGGATATATTTATAGGATCATAATAGCAAACTGCTAGAGGTCATCTAAAGGTACTCCGCATGTGAGGGAAGATTCAACAAGGTGTATCGCTACCACATTAGGTTATTAATGCATTTTACTAGCAAGAAATATTTGAATCTTCCCTATTATTTGTTTAGGAGTTTATGTAAATGGTTGATCGGGTTCAAACTAAAGCAAGTCAAGTTGAGGCAAGTTTGTTCCATTTTTCATTAACTAAATTGTTGGTAATGAAGTAGCTTGAGAAGAAAGAACAATCATGGTAGGAGTTCTTGGTTTCTTTAGGATGTGTAGCCCAATATTCAAACAATCAAAGGACTAAGAAAGACACTCCTTCGGTTGTGATTAAATAAGCTTCACCTACAATAGCAATATCAGTCAAGAAACCTTTGACTAAAAGCAAATTGGTTGGTAGGAAAAGTGGTAAGAAGCTACAATTTTCCCTTGAGGTAGAGAAATTGGCATCCCCTTAGGTAGAAAGGGTGGTAAGTGTGCCAAGAACTAGAGCTGCAGACAAGAGATTACATGTGGTTGCTCCATCATCACCAATTCAAGTCATGGAATCATAGAGCACACAAAGAGAAGTGGAAATTGATGAAAAGGAACATAAAATTGGGGAGTTACAAGATCAGTTGGACAAAGCCCATGTGACAATAACTTGTAGCAGACGAATAGGGAGCTGAGGCATAAAGTGTCTCATGAGACTATCCATCCCAGAAGAGAAGATCCACCAAAGGAAACATTGGCATGTGTTGCCAAAGGAGAAAGGTAAAATGGTCATTGATGTCAAGGAGCTAAAGGAGCCAATTAAGAATTATAGAAGACCTAGGACTAGGTATGTTGCTAAGATACATATGCAAGAAAAAGAGATTGTTCAACCTATGGTTTTTTATGAACAAAAAGAATTTGAGAAGCTACTAGAACAACTTGAATGGATACAATATCAAGTAGATCAACTTGTAGAGAAATATCATAGGGACAATTTTGCCTTGTTTAGATAGGTGGAGGTTGTTATATCAGTACTTGACAAAGCTAAACTGAAGTGGAACTTGCCTCTGCATAGGAAAGTAAAAAATCTATATGTACACAACTTGGTCCTCAAAAGAAGACTCTGGTTGGTGAAGAGAAAGCTCACTAAAGTCAAAGAAGTTGGAAGGAAGAGGAAGAGAGGTAAGTTGGAATTACTTGCAGAGGCTAGTACTAAGGTGAATCTCAAGCAGGAAACATCAGCCCAACTCTAAAACCTTGTTTTTGGTTCAGGAGATCAGAAAAGGTAAAATTTTGATGACAGCTGCAAAACCACAGTAAAGGACTTGTTGCACTTTTCATATACAAATTTTGACAAGTTTGGGATAGTGAAGTTGAAGGTTTTTGTTGTCATGAGGGAGTTATATGAAGGTTCCAAAACTCATTTTGATGTTTCGAACATTTCATATTAAGGGAAAGTCACCATGTGTTTCAATTTTTGGGGCACTGTGAAAACAAACCAGTGCACTACGAAAATGGGGTACATATCAAAGGGGTGTATATAGGAGTTTTGAATCTAGTTTAGGAGGACCAACACCATCACAGGTATATTTGAAGCATACCCATTTTCTTATTTTTGATAGACAGGGGCTGCAACTAGAAAAAGCATGGAATCCACTTCAATTCGCCACAAGTTTGCCTAATGCACTGCGAGTCTAGACAGTCAGCTCCATTTTGTTTAAAATTTCAAAATTTGGCTCCTAGAAGTAGTTAGATCATTGTGGATAGGTGGCATACTATTTTAGGAGATGTAATTAAGGCTTAATTTCATATATTCCAAGTCAATGATGTATTAGGCAGTGATTGGTAGTAGGTGAAACTAATCCTATTTTTCAGTGTATGCATTAGTATTTGGATATATCTAATTAAATTTGGTTTTGGTCAATGAATTCAACAACCTAGGGTAGGAGATCTAATCTTTAATGATGTATAAAGGTATAAAAAACAATGTAAATTGTTTTTTCTTGAGGTTATAGGATAAGACTTTCTGCACTGTGTTTTTGAAAACTTCTTGCTAGTGAATGAACGAAATACAGAGGTGGAATTTCAGGGATTCACGGGTCAAAATTTTTGTGGTTTTGTGCTCCTTTTGTCTTGTAAGTTATCTATGTGTTTACATCTCTTTTATGTGCATATTATTTCTTGGAAAACCAAATGATTAATTCAGAATTCATCTTTACTGAATGCTCTATTTTAGTTTTCTAAGTTATCAATGCTTTCAGCTTAAAGCAGCACTTTAGAATTCATCCATGATTTGATGCTCTAATGTGTTTGTCTTTAACCCTTTATAAATTCACCTCATAATCCAATTTTATCTAAATCCACCACCAAATCTTCCTACCTTTCCCTTGTGGAGAAACCCTCTATTTTTCCGTCATCTCACTTGCAACAATCTGATTTGACATGACTCCATGCCCAATGGGTCTGCCCCTTTTCTCAACAACATACCTCTAAAAATCAAAATTTGTTGAGCTTATAACCTATCATAAAATGCTATTTGTTGAGTAACCTAAGTGAGAGATCCCTCCCCAGGATAGAAGGGCTAGATTCTGTCCTAAAGTGGTTTGTGGTTACGTTTGGGAATCCTTTTTCAACCTAGGGAAATCACAATGTGATAACACAAGGTATGCCATTGGTTTTGGTTTTATATGTTGATGATCTATTCTTGACAGGTAGTGAGCCCCTAATGAAGGACCTTGGACTTATGCACTACTTTCTAGGCCTTGAGGTGTGGAAAAGGCCCAATGATATTTTCCTTTCATGAGGAAAATATGTTGTGAAGTTGTTGGGAAGTTTTGGAATGATAGAATGCAATTCCCTACCCACACCGATGGAAATGAACTTCAAGAAGTTATGTGGAGAAGCTGCAGGACCTGATTTGGTGAATACATATGAATATAGAGAGTTTATTGGGGCTATGATGTTCCTAGTGAACACTCATCTAGAAATATTCTATGCAATGAACACATTGATTCAATTCATGACCGAGCCTCTCCATGCTCATTGGATCACAGCCAAACACATTTTGATATATTTGCATGGGACGATCACACTTGGTCTCTGATATTCTCTCAGAGATATTTGACTTCAAGGATAAACCGATGTTTACTGGGCAAGAGACATTATGAACATGAACAGTACATCTAGATGTTGTTTTAGTCTTGGATCTGCCATGATATCTTAGATGAGCAAGAAGTAGAAGTTCGTAGCATTGAGTACGGTTGAGGCATAGTATATTTCTGCTAACATAGCTAGTTGTGAAGCAGTTTGGTTGAGAAAGCTCTTTGGAGAGCTATTTGAGGAGGTCTTAGACACTATAGTGATATATTGTGAAAACAAGAGTGGGATCCATCTAACAGAGAATATCGTATTTCATGACAAGTCCAAGCACATAGAGATAGGATACCACTTCATTTGAGACATGGTGCAGAGAGGAGACGTTAGACTCCATCACATATCGACAGATGAGCAGACTGCAGATATTCTCACCAAGGCTTTGTCAAAAGGGAAGTTATTGGTCTTCAGAGAGAATCTTGGATTGATGGATGTGACCCCTCCCGATAAGGGGCATAGGTAATCAAGGACATTGAGCCAGCTCTTCCCCCCTGTTTGAATTCCTAGGGTGTGGAATATAGATAGAGGGATCCTAGGGTTGATGAATCTCTGTACAATAGGGTTTCACCCCTATATGTTAACCATAGGGTTGGAATAGTAGCTCACCCTATCTTGGTCTTTGCAGAGTATACCCCAGTTGGAATCATACCCACAAGCTGGGGTTGCTGGGATTGCCCCTCCTCGTCTAACCAATAGGTTGAGGAGGCTCAAGGGCGTGTGATCCTTAACTTTTGGTAAGTCAGGTATCTTGACCAAACTCATATAATGATGCAGGTGTTGTTGAGCCCTGAAACTACATCTCTCCTACACACTTTCCTAGACTTTTTCCCCTCACCAGTACCTCATAAGCTATCAAAGATTGTTACATATTGATTCTAAAAGAGCATTTAAGTGGTTTTATAACTATGTTTTTGTGTTTGCTATTTGACTTAGATTTTGCTCATTAGTTGCAAAATGCAGCCACTTTCCATAGCTGATTCGACTTTCCGCAGCTGTTTTTGTTGAGCTCTAGGTTACAGGTGTCATCAAGCAAAACGAGGCACATGCGCAGTTCAGGAATGATCTGGACATGGATCAGGTCCTATTGGTTCAACCAAATTCGTAGAGGAAAGCCCTGGTCAAACGGTGGTCAAACGAAGAGTTATGCGGCAAACAGGTCTCTATTTTCAAATACGTGAAGGGTCTGAGACTGTTCCTAGATCCATGGGTTCATTTTGACAGTTGTAGACTGCCTCCACGACGCAAATCCAACAGCCACCTTTTGATATATTGAAATATCTTGGCAACCATCATGCTAAGCTCATGAATGTTGTCTTTTTACGTGTCCTCTATTGAAGGTGTTTCATAGGAAAACAGTTATGTAATTTCCCTTATAAATAATGTGTTTGCAAACGCATAGAGTTAGTTAGTTTTTGATGTCGCTTTGTTGTTGGTCCTTGTACTGTGTCGTGAACTGGTCCTGTTGTTGTAACGAGAGGATTCTTCCTTTGTTTTGCAATATAACAAGACTTTGTTTTATATGACTCTGTGAGCGTAATTCCAGACTGATAGTGTGTTGACCAAGGCCGTGCAGAGGGCCCCTGCTGGCTGAGGTTTTGTTTCCTTATTTCTGTAAAGTTTTTATGTGTTGTTTCCTTATTTCCATTGCACATATTTCATAATTTGTTCACTTGTGTATATTTCATAAGTTAGTTATGATGTTAACATTTCATTCCTGTACATGATTTTTCAAGCATTGTATATTGTTGCTAACATTGATCAGTGTGTGTTTCAGGATAGGCTAGGCCCGGGCATTTTCATACAATTTTTACAATAACTAGTGACATGAGATTAGCCTCTCTGCTGACTTTGCTTTTCTTAGCTTTTCAATTTCAGTTATGCTTTGATTTCAGTTTTATTCACTTGCTTTGTTAGTTAGTTTAGATATCAAATTCTTCATGTCATTGAAATTATCTCCAGAGCCATAGCTTAACCCCGAAAAGACTACTTGGCGAGCTATCGGACTATGAGTGATGTGATTTGATTTTAGTTTTATTTTTCTGCAATTAGTTAGCAGGTTCTTCATGTTATTGACGTTATCTCCAGAGCCATAGCTTAACCCCGAAAAGACTACTTGGCGAGCTATCGGACTATAAGTGAAGTGACTTGATTTTATTTTCATTTGAAAATAGGTAATCTAGATATTAATTCCTCGTGTTATTGACGTTATCTCCAGAGCGATAGCTTAACCCCAAAAATACTACTTGGCGAGCTATCGGACTATAAGTGAAGTGAATTGATTTTACTTTTATTAGTTTGCAGTTTTTGATTTGTTTGAGTGCAGTAGCTTAACTTATTTTTCTATATTTAGATGAGCAACAGAGATAGTCATTTCATGATCAGTAGTTCATCATTTGTTTGATTTTAATAGCAGCACATTTCCATTCTTGTTTAAGTGTTAGTTTCATTACTAGTATGTTTTGAGATCGTCTGAAGTGTTAAGCTCTGGAAATCATCATAAAGGACATAATTGCCTTAAAGTCTATATCCGTACTTGCTTTCTAAAGTATTCTTAAAACTCAGGAATAGGATTTCCATTCACATTAGGAGATAAACAAAGATAAAACCCCCAAAACAAAATAAAAATTGAAAACAACAAAAAGTAAGAAAGAGGTTGTCTTGCACATATAGTGCGCCACACTTCATCAATTTACGAGTCCCAGATTGATAATTAATGTAGCAATTTAGGACATACTAAATTGACTAAACATTTTGGCACCGTTGTCGGGGAAGTGTAACTAGGTAGCCGATCTCTTACATAAAAAAAAGGAAAAGAAGGGAAAAATTGATAACTTCTTGAAGTATGCTCTCCTCTTGCACCTAGTGTGATCTGGAGGATCAGAAAAGAGAGTTATTAGTTCAATAATTTCTTGATTATGCTCTCTTCTTACACCTAGTGTGATCTGGAAGATCAGAAAGAGAATTATTAGCCCGACTTGAACGAAAAATAAAAAAATGACATGCATAGAGCAAGAGATTCTAGGGGAAGGTTTATAGCTAGGGCCAAGAGTTCGATTTTCACAACTCCAGCTACTTCAAGGCATAGAAAAGATTCACCTCCATCTACTCCCAGCCTTAGGATTCCTGGAATTCAAGGAGTAGTAGCTGAATTAGAAGATTTTCCCACACTATCTACTAAATCTGATCTAGGAGAAGAACCTTTCTTCACTTCTATAGGGGAACATACTGTAATCCAAGAAGTAGAATCACCTGAAGAAGAGGGAAAGGGAGAAACTCTCTTTCGTCCACCATTAATAGAAGAACTAGAAGACTCTGAGGAAACTATCATGATGAAGGAAGTAGTAGATGGATTTGGAGGAGGGGGTAGAGGTAGAGGAAGATGAAATAATGGAGGAGGAAGAGGTAATAATGGGGGAAATAGGGAATGAGATAACTCGTTTTGATTTCCTATAGCCGATGAGGAAACTCATACAAGAATGAAAAAAAATTCACCATCTATCCTCCCAAACTTTTATGGGTTGCGAAGTGAGGATCCTGAAACATTTCTATTTGATTTTGAAATCTTGCGCCGAACCTATGACTATATGGAAGACTCTCAAAAACTCAAATTGTTTCCTTCAACATTGAAGGGAGCTGCTTTGAAATGGTTCATGGGATTAGTCACTCAATCTATTAGGACTTGGAATGATATGAAACAAACATTTTTGGATAGATACTTGGACTATTGTATGCCCACCAATCATAAGGATGAGGTATTCAAGATGCTGCAAAAAGAAGATGAAAACTTGGAGGATTTACTTGAAAGATTTCAATACAACTTAAAGAGAGCGAAAATGAGTAATTTAGACGAGGAAACCTTGAAATACCTTCTATTGAAAGCCATTAGAGATGAATGGATAGATATTTTAAACTTGATGGGGAAGGGAGACATTTCTCAACTTCCACTTCGTGACATAACAGAACTATGTGTCCATCTCTCAAGGGGAAAATCTAAAATGGGAAAAGGGCCTAGAGATCCTTCTCTTATTAGAGAAAACAAATCTGCAATTGGATCGGTAAGTAGGGCAAAGATTGGCAATATGCTTGATGAGTTCAAAACTGATATTCTAGGTAGCCTTAGTGAACAACTAGACACCCTTAAAATACAAAATAAGCAGAAAGCAGAAGTCGATGCCTTGGCCATCTTTTGTCCAAAATGTAGAAAGAAACATGCTCTAAGGGAATGCCCCTTAGATGCAAAATTTGTAGAAACCTGTATGGTTTGCTCAGAAAGTCATGAGACCAAGGATTGTCCTTCAATTCCTGGACTCAAAGTTGTCTTTCAGGAAGATCCAAATTTAGTAGAGTCCCTTTGTTTTGTTTCAAGAAGACCTTGGCAGGGGCAACAAAATCAAGGATTTAACAATCCTATGAACTTTCAACTCCTGCCAAATTGGAATTCTTGGCAACAACCTTGGCCCCAACCTCAAAATCAATATCAATCATGGGCACAAGGGATGCAAAATCCTTATGGGAGATTTGCTCAATTTTATCAATATCCTCCATCTTTTCAGAATCAACAAAATCTACAACTTCCAAATCAAAACCCACAACTTTCATTGCCATTTCCACAACAACAACCTTCTCAACAAAATCCAAATCCTCAACTCTTGCTTCCATTTCAACAAAAGACAAATCAACTACCAGCTCAGCCATTGCCAAATCCTAACAATAAAAATCCTCAGAATGCTTACATGGTAGAAGGACAACAATTTCCTACCTATATGATTGTTCCTCTTAATGATGTTCAACTCAGATCTGGTAGAGTTTTAGAAAAACCTTCTATAGATGTTCAAGAGCAAGATACCTCTGAGGAGGATTCTCTTAAAGTCAATAAAGGTTCTGAGGAAGCATCTCTTCAAAACCCAATCATTCAAAAAGAAAAAGAAAAAGAGTCAACCCCCACAACTCCTATAGTTAAGCAACCTGCATCTTCATCCACACCTCCTTTCCCTGAAAGATTACAAATTGACAAAGGGGTGGAAAAACAAATCTTGTTGCCTGACTATGATTTTCTAGATGAATTAAAGAATGTCTGTATCAAGATTCCCTTGCTACAAGCCATTAGAGAGATTCCTATTCTAGAAAAAACAATAAAGGAGTTGAGTCTCAAAAGACCAGGAAGGAAACCAAGAGATACAAGAAGAATCCACCGGGTAGGAAAAATTGCAGATATCATGATGGGAAAAATTACTATGCAGAAATATGTGGATCCAGGTAGTCCAATTGTCAAGACACATATAAACGGGATAGAAATTCCAAATACTTTGATTAACTTAGGGGCTGCTATAAACATTATGAGTAGACAGACTATGGAATAGCTTAAACTTCCTAATCTTCTTTTTACACCCACCTTACTTGCAGATAGATCAATAATCAAACCAGATGGTGTATTAGAAGATATTTCAGTCTCCTTAGATTGTTGGGAATATCCAGTATATTTCATGATTTTGACTCCCAAGAGTAATTTAGGAGGGCACCCACTCATCTTAGGAAGACCTTGGCTAGCCACAACTGATGCTTTCATTAGTTTTATATTTGGGGATATGTATATTTCTAATGGTAGTTCGACAAAGAAATTCAATTTGTATCCTCCAGCAAAAGCAATTACAGAAGTAGGAGACAATGAATGGGTCAATGATGAAGATATTATACAACCTGTCTTTACTATCTCTGAAATTAGTGAAGATAGTCAAATTTTGAACACATTAGAAAATTTTGAAACGTCTTCAGAATATGACCACACACAATTTCAGTTATATTCTGATATTGAATATTTATCGTCAACAAAAATGTCTCTTTACTCTATGGAAGAGTTTGGTAGTTCCACCATTGAGATTTTTCCAGGTAAAACACTGAATATCAACAAAAATTTGGAAAAGTCACAACAGGAAGAACTAACCAAAGTCTTGCAAAAACATTCTGTTGCATTTCCATGGGAGTATACTGATATGAAAGGTATTGACCCTAAGACTTGCATCCATCATATCTATATCAAGGAAAACAGTAGACCAATCAGACAACCTTGGAGAAGGATGAATCCAAATCTTATGGAGATAGTGAAAGAAGAGCTCCAAAAACTACTCAATGTAAACTTCATTTACCCAATTTCAGATAGCCGATGGGTTTCTCCTTTGGCTATAGTACCCAAAAAGAATGGAAAATGGAGGGTATGCATTGATTACAGGGAATTGAATAAAGAAACTTTGAAGGATCACTTTCCTTTTCCTTTTATCGATCAAGTATCTGATACATTAGCAGGCAAAAAGTACTTTTCATTTCTAGATGGTTTTAGTGGTTATAATCAAATTCAGGTAGCACCTAAAGATCAGGATAAGACCACATTTACCTGTCCATGGGGAAATTTTGCTTATCGAGTGCTTCCTTTTGGACTACATAATGCACCCGCAACATTCCAAAGAGCAGTACTAGGAATTTTTTCTGATCTAATCCATGATTGTGTAGAGGTATATATGGATGATTTTACAGTTTATGGTGATTCATTTGAAGAGGCATTAGAAAATTTGGAAAAAGTCCTTATAAGATGTAAAGAAAGAACCTTTTATTAAGCCATGAAAAATGCTTTATGATGTTTACTGAAGGTATTGTTTTAGGACAACATATTTCAAGGGATGGGATTAAAGCTGATAAATCAAAAGTTGAAGTCATCTCCAAGTTACCTATTCCAAACTGTCAAAAAGATGTTAGAATTTTTCTGGAATTTACTGGATATTATAGAAGATTTATAGAAAACTTCACCACAATAGCATCTCCACTGTTCAAACTACTTACAAAAGACTGTGAATTCAAATGGGGTCCTGATTACCAATTAGCATTTGAAACTTTGAAAACAAGAATATCTGAAGCACCTATCTTGAGAGGACCAAATTGGAAACTTCCTTTCCATATTTCTATAGATGCTTCAAATATAGCTCTAGGGGCTGTGTTGGGACAAAAAGATTTAGTTCCTTATGCCATTTATTATACCAGTAAAAATTTAACTCCCACTGAGTTGAACTATACTATGACTGAAAAAGAGTTCTTAGCTGTTGTTGATGCAATCAATAAGTTCAGACATTATATAACAGGCTATGAAACTTTTATTCATACTGATATTCTGCAATCAGATATCTAATGAACAAACCCATTACTAATGGCAGAGTTACAAGGTGGCTCCTACTTTTACAGGAATTCAATATTACTGTGTTAGATAGACCAGGGAAACAAAATACAGTAGCTGATTTCTTGTCTAGGATTCAAAATACTAAAGAAGAATCTCCTGCAGAGGATAAGTTTCCTGATGAATATTTATTTGCAATAACTACTATGACCCCTTGGTATGCAAATATAGCTAACTATTTGGTTACAGGGAAACTACCTCCACATTTATTTCCTGGTGAAAGAAGAAAGATTATTCAGGAGAGTTCAAAATATTCATGGATTTCTAACGAATTGTTTAAAACAGGGCCGGATTTTGTGATCAGAAGATGTGTTAGGGAAGATGAAATGCCTGATATTCTCAAAGCATGTCATGATGAACCATGCGGCAAACACTTTGTTGACAGAAGGACAGCCTATAAAATCCTCTCTTTAGGATATTATTGGTCATCCCTCTTTAAAGATGCAAAACAATATGTCAAGAGGTGTGACAGCTGCCAAAGAGTAGAGAAACCTACCCTCTCAAATGAAATTCCATTGCAACCACAGGTACTCATCGAACCCTTTGAAAAATTGACTTTATACTTAATTGGACCTATTAATCCACCATCTAAACAAAGAAAGTATATATTGGTATGTACTGATTATGTCACTAAATGGGTAGAAGCCAAAGCATTATTTTCTGCTACTGAGCATTCAATTGTTAGTTTTCTTTATGAGGATATTTTTACTCGCTTTGGTGTTCCAAGAGAAATTGTGACAGATCAGGGAGGTCAATTCACATACAAACTGGTGGAGAAACTGATGGAAGAATACAAGGTCAAGCACAGAAAATCTACTCCTTACCATCCGCAAGCAAATGGTCAAGTGGAATCTACAAACAAAGTTATTGAAGGCATCATTACAAAGATTGTTCATCTACACAGAAGAGATTGGGTAGAAAGGCTTCCTGAAGCCTTATGGGCCTACAGAACTACATGGAGGAATACAACAGGACATTCTCCCTATGAGCTTGTTTATGGGAAAGAATTCCTACTCCCCATTGAGTTCCAAGTTAAAACTTTCAAGATGGCAGTTCAGTTGGGAATGGATCTATCAGAATGGAGCAGTTGAATGAACTAGATGAGATCAGACAAGAGGCAATCCTAAGAACTGATTTAGTTCAATATCAAAGAGCTAAGTGGCATAACAAATACTTCAAGGAGAAAAAGTTTCAAGAAGGATATTGGGCATTGCTATTTGATTCCAAGTTCAAAGATTTCAAAGGTAAATTTCAGACTCATTGGCTTGGGCCATATGAGATCGACAAAGTCTTTAGCAATGGAGCGGTAAGAATCAAAACCATTGATGAATATCAAACTCCTCTTATTGTGAATGGTCATGGATTAAAAGTCTATCATAAGCCACTCTCAAACGAGGAATTTTTCAAAATCTTTCAAGAAAATTCTACAATAAGGCTGGTGAAGAAGAATCCTTCTTCTCCACCAACCTAGTCCTTGTTCTTTTTCTCTTTTAAGAAAATAAAAAAATAAAAAAGAAATTATAAGCCTAAAAACCAATCACTGATTGGTAGTCTTATACAGAAAATATAGGCAAAAAATCAGAAACTTCTTACGCCCTATATTTTCCAAAAAAAATCCCTCTCATTTCCTTCATAGTTTCATGTCACTTCACTTCATTTCACTCCATTACACTTCATTCCATTTCACTTCACTTCATTTCATTTTATCATCATATTCCACCAATAAAAGCCATTTCATGACCAGTTTTCATTCACTCAGTCATCATTCATCCATATCCATTCAGTCATATGTTCATTGTGTCAGTTTTCGCAGCTGAATCTTGTTTCCGCAGCTAAAAACTGATTCCGCAGCTAACACTTTGTTATTCAACACTGACAGTCAGATTTTAGCCAAATAATAATAAGAACCAAATGCAGGTATGAAAAAGGAAATATTTTGAAGATATAAATCACCTAAAAGCACCAACAGGAAGCAGCCAATCAAAGGTCAGTGGACGGAAGTGGTAAGATTCTAAGGTATGAGCAAAGTTCATTTCAAATAGCATTTTGCAGCACATTCTATATAGTTATGAAACCACCGGCTCCATTATATGTAATGATTCACCTTGATAGCTTTCATAACCACTCCATGGCCTTTACATAATTCCACCACGAACTTTGCATTAATTTTTAACAGCCTCATGATCCGTCTCCGAATTTAACTCGTGTTTAAATGTACTTTGACATTCCACCTGTTGAACCGGGCCATTATGAGAATGTAATCTATTTGATCACAGCTCTTTCCTGCCGCACAAATTCCGCAGCCATTTTGTGAGCATGCTAACGTCTATTCCACAGCCATCTAGTTCAAAGCTCTATCGGGCTCACTCTATTTCCATACTATTCCATTGAAGTTGCATTTGTTATTTCTACCCTGTTCACATAAGCCTCCGCTCCTTGAGCTCATTTTCACTACCTGTTCTCTGTTCTTCCGTCAACCGTTTCACCTCCGTCAGTCCATTACTCATAGTCCATCACTCACAGACGTATTTTTAAGGCAGAGGAAGGAATGGGCCTTCTGGTACGAACAGAGTCGGACGGGCCTAACTTCATGGAGGGTTATCCACAATTGAAGAGTATATTACGGAAGGCCCGGTGGTTGCAGTTCATCCAGAAATTCACAGGTCACAACAAAGAAGTTACGAAGACATTTGCAAGGTCTTTTAATGGCGTGGAAGTTGAGGTTGGAGATCTTAAATTCTCAGTCATGGAGGCATCTATCGCAGCAGCAACGGAACTCCCACAGGAAGGGGAACGGTGGTTCAAAAACAAAAATTTTGATGAGAAGGCCTGGAGGATTATGTTGTGTAACCCAGGTATGGATATAACTGTCTTCAAATGTGGAATCCCTGTTTCTGCTCTAGAGGAAAAGTGGACTAGTTTATTATTGATAATCCAGAAGTTTATTACATGTGAAGGACGGTTTGGGTCCATGTACATGTACCACACCCGGCTGCTAATGAATTTTCTAGAAAATCAAACTATCAATTTGCCTTATTTTCTATTGAATAGCCTGAAAAAGATGTCCACAACTGTACAAAAGAACCTGGATGACATAGAGCCCCACCTTTACCATCACGGCCTTGTCAAAATTTTGATTGAAAAACAGTTGAAGGAAAGAAAAGATACTTGGGAACAGTTTTTGATTCGAAACTTCTTTCAGGACCCACCTGAAACACCTGAAAGTAGCTCAGCAAAGAAAAGTAGGAGAAAGAAAACAAGTGTGAACATTCAGGACACTCCTACTAACATAGCTAAAGACACTGGTAAGGAAGAGAAGTTGTCTGAAAGTAGGAAGGAAAGAACTGAGAGTAGGAAGCAAGGGGGACTAAAGGGGAAAAGAAATATTGAAGCTGCCTATCAAACCCCAGAACCTTCCTCAGGAGAAGATCAAATACTCTCTGAAAGACTAATCTACCTTAGGGAACAATCAGTTGCAGCAAAGAGAAAAGGGAAAGAAAAACACAGTGTGGAGAAAGGAGACACCAGCTCACAGAATCTAAGGAGGAGCTCCAGACTTAAAGGAAAACTGAAGAAAGTACAAGATAAAGGGGCTCAATTCATTCACTTAGGAGAGGGAACAACAGAACAGTCTCCATCAATCTCTCCTGGTCGTAGCCCACAACATTCTCAACCAAATATTGAGATCAGTCCTTTTCAACCGAATTTTGGGGTCAGCCCAAGAAAGGCTACACCTGAGATAGATCCCAACCAGCAAGAAATGTATGATTTTATTGAGTCGTTGGAGAAGACTGCCATAGATCCAGGCACTTCATCTACCCAGCCTAATACAGCACAGGAAGCTCTAATCCAATCACTAAAACAGGAAGTTTTTGAACTGGAAGTCTTGAATAGACACATCAAAAGAGAAAATGAAACATTAAAGGAACAAAGCAGGTTGGATAAAATTATTCACGACAAAACCATGTTGCATCTTGGGCTATGGCAGAAGAAGAATAGGAAATTGAAGAAAAAGAGCAGGAGGTTGAGCAGAGCTCTTATCAACCTCAAATTCAGGTGCCTAATGAGAAAGTCTAGGATGACAGTGGTACCAAGAAAGAAGGGAAGAAGGTTGGATGTGTTAGTAGAGGTCTCAAAACACATGAACTGAAGGGAGGATGGTCAAAGTTTTGGTTGCATGGGGACATGCAACACCTTCACAGTGGGGGTATGTTGAGCCCTGAAACTACATCTCTCCTACACACTTTCCTAGACTTTTTCCCCTCACCAGTACCTCATAAGATATCAAAGATCATTACATATTGATTCTAAAAGAGCATTTAAGTGGTTTTCTAACTATGTTTTTGTGTTTGCTATTTGACTTATATTTTGCTCATTAGCTGCGCAATGCAACCACTTTCCACAGCTGATTCGACTTTCTGCAGCTGTTTTTGTTGATCTCTAGGTTACTGGTGTCATCAAGCAAAACAAGGCACGTGGGCAGTTCAGGAATGATCTGGACATGGATCAGGTCCTATTGGTTCAGCCAAATTCATAGAGGAAAGCACTGGTCAAACAGTGGTCAAACGAAGAGTTCTACAGCAGACAAGTCTCTGTTTTCAAACACGTGAAGGTTCCGAGACCGTTCCTAGATCCATGGGTTCATTTTGACAACTGTAGACTGCCTCCACGATGCAAATCCAATAGCAACCTTTTGATAGATTGAATGATCTTGGCAACCATCATGCTAAGCTCACGAATGTTGTCTTTTTACATGT
The DNA here is from genome assembly GCA_031772625.1 of Pinus tabuliformis. Classification (NCBI taxonomy): domain Eukaryota; kingdom Viridiplantae; phylum Streptophyta; class Pinopsida; order Pinales; family Pinaceae; genus Pinus; species Pinus tabuliformis. The sequence continues at coordinate 847,361,655 of CM062809.1, read as the reverse complement.
CCTTTGTTGAAGGTGTTTCATAGGAAAACAGATATGTAATTTCCCTTATAAATAACGCGTTTGAAAACGCATAGAGTTAGTTAATTTTTGATGTCGTTTTGCTATTAGTCCTTGGACTGTGCCATGAACTGGTCCTGTTGTTGTAATGAGAGGATTCTTCCTCTGTTTTGAAATTTAACAAGACTCTGTTTTATATGACTGTGTGAGCATAATTCCAGACTGATAGCGTGTTGACCAAGGCCGTGCAGAGGGCCCCTGCTAGCTGAGGTTTTGTTTCCTTATTTCTGTAAAGTTTTTATGTGTTGTTTCCTTATTTCCATTACACATATTTCATAATTTGTTCACCTGTATATATTTCATAAGTTAGTTATGATTTTAACGTTTCATTCCTGTACATGACTTTTCAAGCATCGTATATTGTTGCTAACACTGATCAATGTGTGTTTCAAGATAGGCTAGGCCCGGGCATTTTCATACAATTTTTACAATAACTAGTGACATGGGATTAGCCTCTCTGCTGACTTTGCTTGTCTTAGCTTTTCAATTTCAGTTATGCTTTGATTTCAGTTTTATTCACTTGTTTTGTTAGTTAGTTTAGATATCAAATTCTTCATGTCATTGACATTATCTCCAGAGCCATAGCTTAACCCCGAAAATACTACTTGGCGAGCTATCGGACTATGAGTGATGTGATTTGATTTTAGTTTTATTTTTCTGCAATTAGATATTAGGTTCTTCATGTTATTGACGTTATCTCCAGAGCCATAGCTTAACCCTGAAAAGACTACTTAGCGAGCTATCGGACTATAAGTGAAGTGACTTGATTTTATTTTCATTTGCAAATAGGTAATCTAGATATCAATTCCTCATGTTATTGACATTATCTCCAGAGCCATAGCTTAACCCCGAAAAGACTACTTGGCGAGCTATCAGACTATAAGTGAAGTGAATTGATTTTACTTTTATTAGTTTGCAGTTTTTGATTTGTTTGAGTGCAGTAGCTTAACTTATTTTTCTGTATTTAGATGAGCAGCAGAGATAGTGATTTCATGATCAGTAGTTCATCATTTGTTTGATTTTAATAGCAGCACATTTCCATTCTTGTTTAAGTGTTAGTTTCATTACTAGTATGTTTTGAGATCCTCTAAAGTGTTAAGCTCTGGAAATCATCATAAAGGACATAATTGCCTTAAAATCTATATCCATACTTGCCTTCTAAAGTATTCTTAAAACTTAGGAATAGGATTTCCATTCACATTAGGAGATAAACAAAGATAAAACCCCCAAAACAAAATAAAAATTGAAAACAACAAAAAGTAAGAAACAGGTTGTCTTGCACATATAGTGCGCCGCACCTCATCAATTTACGACTCCCGGACTGATAATTAATGTAGCAATTTATGACATACTAAATTGACTAAACAGGTGTTCTACCACATGACTCTTGAGGGTCATTTTTGGGAATATCGCTAGGCAATAGGATGGGTTGAGTACTAGCTCCCCTACATCACCTACTGCTCGATATGGGGTTAGAGATATTTAGCTCCCCCAATGAAATTCTAGGTTGAGTAGTAGCTCCCCGATGTGGTTTCGGATTGAGCATTAGGGGAATTTTGAGGTATAAAATGGGCCTCCTAAGGAGATTATAAAATAATAGTGGAAATAATCAAATAAGATTACATTACATCATCAAATTTTAGAGGAAAAAATAGAAAACTATTTTTTCAACTCATATTTTCAACTTATCTCCCTATGGTTTTACTCAAATTTTGAGTGACAACACACATTGGATGCATAATTTGATTCCTCATCCAAGGAGTACCCATGTTGCATACTTTCGATGGACCTTGCTACATGAAAAATGAGAAATACGTGAAAATTGTGATTGCAATCATGTTTTTTCATGTATTTTTCATTTTTTTATGTACCAAGGTCCATTGAAAGTATGAAACATGGGTACTCCTTGGATGAGGAATTAAATTTTTCATCCAATGAGTACTCCTGCTCGAAATTTGAGTAAAAACTTAGGGAGATAAGTTGAAAATACAAGTTGAAAAAGTAGTTTTATTATTTTATTATTTTTTTTTACTCCAAAAATGGTGAATCGTCCCCCATGGTTGACATCATCATCTTGAATCCTATTGGTTCTTATAAATTTTATTTTGATTGTACATTTTTCTTAGGAGGCCCATTTTAGACCTCAAAATTCCCCTAATGGATATGCTCTCCGACGAGATAGAGGGTGGTATATATTTCTCTTTGGTGATTCTTCTTCTTTATATTCAAGAATGTTCAGCAGATAGAGTTGATCAGAGATGGGACATATGATGACAGGATGAAATATTGATTGATTAACAAATTTTGACAGAAGTAATTCTTCATAGTTGAGAGGGAGTGTTAAAATATGAAATTAAGGTCAAATTCCACTTTTTACAACTCATTTGATGGAGACGGTGATGGAATTGAATTCATGTTTTTGATAGGACTAAAATCGACATAAAGATCGCTCAAATCAGATAAGGGAAAGTGTACTTATGAAGGAAATCTCACATATGCACATTTGGACAAGGTAAACCATAAAGCAAATTGACACCATTGGAAGCCTATAAGTACAAGTGACCTCAATCTAATTTGGACATCACCAAGCATAATATTGCTCTCTTCTCATTAATTGGTTTTCACAAGTATGAGGCAAGGATGATGAAAGAAGTTTGCAAAGGTATGAAATTACAGGCTCTGAGGCTCACATATGATTTCAGGTTTCTGGGCTATAGTCACAAGCACATCACAGAGAAAAATCATCCACATTCGCTGGCTTGCAGGAATTAATGGTGCGACTGGAAGTCTCTAGTCGCTCTCACAGCTCCGCAAGGGTGTGACCGAGAAGTTTGACTGAAATTGGCCATTGACCGAAGTTTATCGCAGAAGGGAAAAGTTGTCTAGATAGATTTTGATGATGGAAATTTGTTTCTGGATTTTATTGGGTTGTTTTGTTGGATGATATTGTATTGAGCCCACTGTAGTCTCTGCTGAACATTTTATAATAATCTAATAGAAGAAGAATTTCAAAGGGTTTTCCCCATAATTGGTTTTTCCCTGGTCTTTAACCAAATATGGTGTCTCTTGTTGAAGTGTTGATTGTCTCCTTTGTCATTGCATTTATTATTCTATATTCAATTATTGTTGATGAATGTAAAGACTAATTGTAATTGAAAATATTTCTAATTGAAGTATTGAATTGGCTAAATTAATTGATACGACATAGAACAATCTGAAAATTTAACAACACTATACCTCCCATCATCCCTAAGTTATATATGCATCTGAAGATCCATCTCCTCCAGGATACTAAAAAATTCCATGTTTCCTATCATATGGTAAGAGGCACCAGAATCTAGATACCAATCACTCCCTCTTATTGTGCTTGTCAAGTAAGAAAGGAGGGTGAAATCTAGATCGAATTGAGATGCTAAGGCATCTCCTCCCAATCATGTTGTAGGCTCCTTGTTGGAATTCCTTTGCAGAAACTTTGTTGCATAACGTCTAAATTCATGGCAGTGAAAATATTTTATAGTTCTTAGATCCTTATTCTTTCCTTTTTTCTAGATGGACTCAGCCTCACCTTGAGACTTCTTTCCCTTGGCCTTCATTCCTTTTCCAACCAGATAAAATTCCTCTTCCTCTTCTTTGGATGTTACTCCATCTCTAGTACTTCTCTTGATATATTCTTGAACCAAATCGAACCACAACCTTTACCAATTTGGTAATTTTTCCCTTCATTCACAGAGTCCTAGTAGTTGTGTCGGGATTTTGGAAGGCCTAAAATAGCTAGGCTTACTAGATCATCTTCTGCAACATTCACCTCAATCCCTCCAAGTTCATCCTGATCTTGAGTGAATCTTGAGAGATATTTTGGAATGATACCATTTTTTTGAATCCTAATATTTTGGAGTTTGTCTTTCAAGGCCAATTTTCTATGGTCACTATTATTTTCGAATAGATCAATCAATTTCTTCCACATAGAAAATGGTGTTTCTTTGCCATGGCTATTTGAGACCACATGGTCTGTCACACCTTTGAGAATGATCCTCCTAGATCTAGCAACATCCTTCTTCCATTGGACTAATTCTTGTGCATCAAACTGCTAGGGTTTTACAATGCTAGTTTTAACATATTCTAACACACCATTATCATAAATTACTACTTCCATTTGATCCTTCCAAGCTATGAAATTCAATCTATCCTCCAGGGCATACTCAAATCTTAGTTTGTTAAGAGACATTCTCTCGAATCTAGAGAAAAAAAATTTAGACTAAAGTTGTAAATTCGAAATTCCTAAGGGACAAATTCGAAATGCTAGTTCTAATGTGATTCTAGGGCTATGATACCACGTAAAAATTTGATATAAATTTCAATGTCTCAAGAAATCAAACTGAAATCAAGAGACAAATTCTACTTTACTAATTTGCGGAATGAAAATCACAATTTAGAACAACATGCATAACCATACAACAAGCAAAACCAAAAGTACACAGTGATTTCTAGGGGAACCCAACTGGGAAAAAACCTTGAATCCTCTTTGCATTAATTAGTTTAATAGGGAAACTATTACAATCACTTGCTCCAGTTCTAAGAACAACCTGCAAAAGAAAAATTGTTCTCTTTGTTGAATGAGAACCTCTGGCCAACACTTAGCCAATTTATGCCTCCTCTAGCCTCATATTTCCTTATGTAAATGTGAGATAATTAAAACTCTTAAATAATAGGGAAGTCCCTATTTCCTTGCTCAATTCCCAAAGATTGATCAACTGCCTGCATGCATAATTTTTTGCACTCCACTAGTATACAAATAATCTTACATTATCCTTAATTACTCCACTCTAGTTGAGGAATTCGAATTACATGCATGCATGAGCTATTCTTGGTTGATTGATTAGTTAACTGACAGATCTCTAAGTTATATTGTTGTCCCACTGCACAACTGACCTTCAACTGACTCTATCAATATTTAGAGGCCAATTAATTGAATACAACTAAAAACAATTGAACTAGATTGCTAAAATTTAGAAATCACACATGCATGGTTGAACTCTAAGCCCACTAACTCGAATTTATTGAGCTAACTGAGTGAAAAGAGCCATGTCACACTAGTTAACTGCCTCCAATTTGTCTTGATGAAGTGGAAATTTGATTTACTCAATTGACTAAGGCTAAATCCAAATTGGGCCCTTCTTGCTACACTTTTCTAACATCTTTTTCTCTTCGAACTAACTCTAGCAATGTAAGTCTTTTCCCAATAAATTTTTGGGTGATTCCCATCACCACCTTATCCAACATAGTCTCTAGCATTCTCCTTCAACTCATTCCTTTGAGATTGGATCCTCTATGTAGAGGTGATATTTTACTATTGCATAGTGGAACCAACTCTTGTATTACGGTGTTTATGTTGTCTATTGAGACTGTTACTGCTTTGTAGAGTGATGAGATATTCATTAAAATATTGAGGAGTATCAAGATATACTCCCATGCCTTTAGCTTTCCTTGGTTGAAAAACATCACTATATCCAATAGAATTGAAGTGGGTGTGAAAAATAGTTTCAGGGTCGAAATCCTTGACTACTTCTAACCCACACAACTTAAAATTATCCATCTATGTGGCAAATTCATCAATACTAGAAATGTTATTGACAGAGAAACCACAGAAGCTAATGGGAAAGGGAGTGAATTTATTTTTTCCTTTTTTAGTGAAGAAAAGTCCTCAATACCTTTATTGTCAACTAACTTATTCCAAGAATAAATTGTCACAAACATATATTGAAATCATTAGAGACGTCCAAATAGGAGAATATATGAAAATTACTCGTGCTAAAAAAATTCCCCTTCCTACCATGAGGACTAGAGTTTCATGAGAGCGCTTACTAGCAAAAGGACCAATCAACATTTTTCTACATTTTGAAAGAAACATTTTGAGCCAAATAAAAGTGGAGCTAAGCCTTCTACCTCCTGAGGGAGGGATACCATAACTACACAAGGTCAATATCAAAGTTGGAGTGTTGCAACCTTAGGAGTCCTTCAAATATTGCAATATACGATAAAGTACACCACTTTGAAGACATATCATACCATTTTAGTTGAATAAAATTTTATGGTTGCTATGAAATTTCAATAGAGATTATGTGATCCCGATAAAAAGTAATTCCTTCATACAACAAATAGTGTAGAACATAAAGAAAGTACCTAGGAACAAAGTCGATGGATTCATACCCAATCTTTTATGCAAATAACTAAGTGAACTCCATGTAGGGGGTGTTTTGTGTACATACTTCAATTCTTCTTAAGTTAATCAACACTTTGATTAGTTTATTCAAGAATTTATTGAAAATGGTATCCCTTATATTGTGGTTCAAAAGGAAGGCATCATCTTCTACTACTCTAAAAACTAGGTCGGCTTCTGGAAGCCCTAGCATCTTCTTGAATACACCAGGGGTTAAAGGGATGGGGGTATTAGCAAATTTTGAGAGTCTTAATGTATATTTTCCTACTATAGAAGTTGGTAGCACAATAGGAAACCAATTCTAAAATACTAAATACTTAAAGCATGCACCCAACATACACAATTACTGGCATCCAAGCTTTGATACCATTCTTATCCTCTAATTTAAGCCAAGAATTGCAATGCTCCCTCCAACCCCCTTGGACTCTCCAAGCTAAATGGGAGGTGTTATTTTTCCCTAACTAAACCTCCATGATCTCACTATGGAGATAAGGTTACAAAATTACCTCCTTACCCAAAGTTAGGGGAGTTAACTTTGGACTAAATCCATTGTGTTCATTTATACGAGAACTTTCCAGTGATATAAATTTTATTAAAATATGACATCCAGATCAAAATTTGTGGCCACTTAAAGGTGTTCCCTTTACACCCCTTTCCACATCAACAAGACTCTTATCCATGTGGTGCCCACGTGGAGTGTCTTAGTCACTTGGGTTCCACTGTGGTACCTATCATGTCATCGTGTCATCACACTACTAAGGATTTATGCCTACTAAGCATCCGTGGTGCAACAAACTTATCTAAATCATGAGACGGAGATGAATTCCAATTTCTTGTATTCTATAATTTGTAGCCCATTCCAAAGTGCAACAGAAAAATCATTCAGGGACCCACGACTATCATGACATGACTTATAGACATGTTTGTTTCTCTTTCAACACCATGCGGTATACACGCTAGGTGGCACCATAAGGATTTGTCATGTAGAATCCTAATCCACATCGTCTACATGCTCCGTGTCACTAGTCCCACTTCGTCCTCCTAACATCACGCTTACATCATGATGAGGATAGCCTTCCACATGGCCTTCTCTGACAGTTTGATGTCTCATCCAAAATTAGGGCACATATTCCTCTAGGAGGCCATTTTTTAATACCATGTATCATGTTGCCCACATGCCATGTTAGCATCTCGTCGACATCATCCTGCCACATGGACTCAATCTTGAGTCCACCAACGTCCCAACTCCTCATGCAAGACAACACTTTGATGGTATAATCATTTGTGGGGTTCACCATGAATCCTTGCCTACATATTCTCCACACCGTTATCCCCCACACCATTTCACCAAAACATGGAAAATACTACTACTTAACTTGCACGATGTGAATAGAATGAACCCTCCCATGTGACATATAGGATTTTTCTTTCATAGTCTTGTTTATTGTGCCATTCATGACCCCCCAAAGGAATCGCAGTGTGACATGAATATACACAACATATGACATAAATACTTTTATCTAACTCCTCCCTTCATGCATCTCACCAACAACAAGCCCCTACTCATCTAAGGGCACAACACGATATGAAATTGTTCATTAATTAATAGGATAACTCCCCATAAATTGATCACTAACATTTGGTGGTTCTCCTCTCTTCCCTTACTCGTGTTATAACAATACACAAATGATCTTGTTGGCTATTATACTCAGAAGTCATGACTCCCTTCTCAAGGGAGTTACACTCGATTAATCCCATGGGAGAATTAAACCAAATTTCCATGCATACCCTTTTCCATTGCATTATTTGCAACACTGTGATTTACCTAATAATAAGTGGTTTCTTTTTCCCTTATAGTGTTATTATTTCTCCTATCTAACTAAGGCATTCAACTGACTTGTTAAAGCAATCCACCTTACTTGTTAAATCAATCCACCTTAGTTCTATGGAAAACCAACCAATCCATACTGACCAACACATCGTATGAACCCAATGGTAGTAAATTTAGGTTCACAATCATGGTCATGCCACCTATCACAACCGGGCACAATTTCACCACCTACTCAACATGTCTCTTGGTCACTATGGAAAATTAGACTAACTAAGATTCATCATGGATTGTGCTTCACAGCGTATGCTTCATCGAAATCCTAGGGCTAAATTAACTGAGATTAGATCATGGATATATAAGAATTGAAACTTGCAGGGTTTGAATCATACCTTCCATCTTGATCATAAACTCTTGGTGATCATTTTTCCTGTTATCTAATGCAACATAAATATGTAGCATGCTTCGAGTGTTAGGTCCCTATAATACTAGTGATTCCCCCATTACTATTTTCATTGTATCCCTTAGTGTTATTATTGTGCCCTTATTGTCCCCATATTGTTATTATTGTGCCCCATAGAAGCCCATTATTGTTATTGTTGTGCCCTTATATTAATATTGTTATGTCGGCTTTGATTATATTGTGACACCTTAAACTCCTATATATAGAAAGGAGGTTTTGTCATTTGTATCATGGAAGAATTGTTCATTTGTGTAATGTAAAGGAGGTTTCCCCCTCGAAGAGGCTGATTTTGAAGTTGTTGCTCTATCTTTTCTATCTTTTTGTGAGGTGGTTTCATAACATTCGGTATTAGAGCTTTGGACTCTAGGATTTTGCTACTCCAAACGGGTCATTGTGATATTTTCGTTATAACTATTTTTCTACGAAGTTTCAGAAGCTAAAAAAAACCCATTTGAGATGAAATCATTCTGAACGTTGGGTCCGAATTTTAGATCTTGTCTCACTATATTTTCAGAGATATGATCTGAGGAAGTTAGGGTTTGTGCAAGCTCTAGAATTCCATCTCAAACAAGTCATCGTGGAGTTTTCACTATAAGTACTCTTCTATGAAGGTTCATAATCTGAATTTAAAACCCGTTTGACCCAAAATATTAGTGAATCTCGGGCCCGAATTTCAGATCTTGTTTCTCTATATTTTCCAAGAAAGGGTCCAAGAAATTTAGGGTTTTTGTAGGCTCCTGAATTACATCCCAAACATACAACCTGGGTAAAATCATCATAACTTTCTCGCTGAGTATCAGATTGAAATTTCATAAGAAGTTATAGAAAGAGGATGGAATTTAGTTTTCCATGCATCGTTTTTAGGTCTGAAGGTTGAAACAGTGATTCGTGGCACTTCGTACAAGTTCGTGCTACTGAAAAAGTGTATAATCAGGTCATCTTGGGATATTGGGCATAAATTTTTCTTGTAGAATCAAATTTTGATCATACTGGTGGCATTGCAAAGAGGATTGAGAGGGATACCACTGTTCGCAATTTCAGAGCTTGGAGATCCAAAATTTCAGAGATACATCAAATTCAATATCAAGATCCTACAAAGTGAAAAAAGGTGTGTAGTTTTTTTTTAAATTTTGCATAAGTTTGGTTTGAAAAAATAGTTTGAAGGAATTCAAAGGGCATAGTGAGGAATAATTATCATTAATTGACGCCCCGAAGAAAGAAAATGGAAATGCTTAATAAGCAACCTGAAATCTCCAGTATGACTCATGAAGAAGAGGAAGAAATGCAACATGATATATCAAAATTACGAGACCAAGTGCAACAAATTTCACTCTCACAAAAAGTAACAGAAGCTAAGATGGATGATTTAAAGAAAGGCATGGAAGCTAAGATGGATGGTATGAAATACAACATTGAATATTGGAAGAAGGACATGGAAGGTTGGAAGGAAGGTGATCTAAATGGAAAATGGCATCAACCCATTGTATTCATCCACCCATGTTATTCATCCACCCATGGTATTGTAAGTGGCATCCACCCATGGTATTTTAAGTGACATCCACCCATGGTATTCATTCACCCATGGAATTGACCCATGGTATTGTAACTGAAAAATACTATAAGTAACAAGTCAAATTTTGTAAAAGGACATATTGTCCACTACAATGTAGTCCTTATAGTTATTATTTATTTTAATAAAAATAAAAATTCTTTGTGGTTTTGTTTATTGGGAATTCTACTCTTCTGGCAATTTAAATTTTTCAGATCTTGGGGGCCTCCCCCCCAAGATCCATTTCAATCTTTTAGATCTTGAGGGCCTCCCCCCAAGATCTGGATCAGTGGTATTAGAGAAGGTTATGATTCCATGGGAATGAGGGTTTCATGCATATTTCAGTTTCAAAATTTTGCAGCAATATTAAACAAAATTCAGGAACGTGCTACGACCTCCACAGACAACTTTCTTGGGCCAAGCAGGAAGAATTTTTCTTTTTTCATTTTTTTTGCAGGATTTTTTTTGGGTAGAGAGTTTGTAGATCGGATCTGAAACATTGGGTGCAATATTTACAAAAAAACATAACATATTTGGATTCCTTGTGAAAAATACCAAAAAAAAACAAACAAACAAACAAAAAAAAACAAAAAACGGTCAAATCGGAGTTTGGATGAGGGAGATATCAATGATTTAAAATCAGCTATGTTGTAGAATTTTTTCTGACGACAACTGGTGGACGGCGACTCTCCTATAATTTTTTGAAGTTTTTTGTGCATAATTTTATAAAAGGGATTGTATATCTGAGCTCCTCTTGAAAAATCACCCAATTTCAAAAACAATTGGGTCGAATCGGGGTTCGGATGTGGCAGATATCGCTGATTTAAAATCAACTATTTCTTCAGAACTTTTGTGGTGGCAAAAAAATTGCAGCGCGAATTGATTCTAGAGTGTCCAGATAAGGATTTGCAACACATGGGAAGATGAAAAATGGTCTTTCTACTTCCAAAAATAGGTTATAATAAATATTCTGAGTTATATTGACAGAGTTATGTCCATTTTAATTCTAGAGCAGCATTCAGAGCAGGTTCCCTTTGGAGACATGCCCTCCCACCCCACTTTAGTAGGCACTTGCTTCACATTCATCAGTTTCAACATAGCAGTATTCAGCTTGGGTTATTTGGAGACGTTCCCTCCCACCCTAGGCTATGTAGGCACCTGCTACTTCATCAACAACCAACATCACGATTATGGGTCAACCACACAAAATTCTTGTCATCGAAGTCCATTTTCTAGGCCGCACACTGTTAGTATCACAGTTGGTCACAAGCATTACAGGGTATCTCTATCCTCAATTCTTTGTTTGTCATGGTTATGGGTCATCCACAAACCCACACTTCATCAAAGTCCATTTGCTAGGCCACACACTGTCAATATCACAGTTGGTCACAAACATTACAGGGTATCTCTATCCTCGGATCTTCGTTCATCATGGTTATGGGTCATCCACAAACCGACACTTCATCGAAGTCCATTTGCTAGGTCGCACACTGTCAGTATCACTGTTGGTCACAAGCATTATAGGGTATCTCTATCCCCGAATCTTCGTTCATCATGGTTATGGGTTAACCACATAAAACCCTTCTCTTCAGCGGCTCTTCATATTCAACAAAGCTTTTGCAGGAGGGAACTTCAAGCAATGGGGACCATTGCTTCTTAAGGAGGGAGGAATGATCCAAATGGAAAATGGCATCAACCCATGGTATTCATCCACCCATGGAATTTACCCATGGTATTGTAAGTGGCATCCACGCATGCTATTGTAAGTGACATCCACCCATGGTATTCATTCACCCATGGTATTTTGACATCCACCCATGGTATTCATTCACCCATGGAATTGACCCGTGGTATTGTAACTGGAAGATACTATAAATAACAAGTCACATTTTGTAAAAGGACATATTGTCCACCAAAATGTGGTCCTTACAATTATTATATGTTTTAATAAAAATAAAAATTCTTTGTGGTTTTGTTTATTGGGCATTCTACTCATTTTCTTCTGGCAATTTCAAAATTTCAGATCTTGGGGGCCTCCCCCCCCCAAGATCCATTTCAATCTTTCAGATCTTGACGGTCTCCCCCCAAGATCCGGATCAAAAGGTTTGACAAAGTTGCTACAAGAAAGGCTTCCTAATGGCAAAAAGGTAGTAGAGAAAACTTAGAATGAGAACAAAATAAATGTTAATTATAATTCAAAGAATGACAACATTGAAGATTTGAAGAAATACATGGAAGGTTTAACAAAATTGCTCCAAGAAAGGCTTCCTAATGGCAAAAAGGTAATATAGAAAACTCATGATGAGAACAAAATAAATGTTAATCGTCATTTCATAGACTCTAACGGTGGATTGAAGACCCACCATATTCCAAAGATAGATATGAGGAAGTTGATGGTAAGGATCCTGTAACATGGATACTATAGAAGGAGCAATATTTTGATCTTCATAATGTGCAAAACACACAAAAGGTACGTATTGCAACTTTATATTTGGAACCAAATCAGTTTGTATGGTATCGATGGCTTTGTTCTCATAGAGAAATTGTCGCTTGGGCAATTTTTACGGAAGCAATGATAACAAATTATAAGGATAGAATAAGAAACATTTTTTTAATCCAATTGATAAATCTCAAACAAAAGGGTTCAACAATGGAGAACATTGAGGACTTCCAAAAATTGAATATAAGGGTAAAAGATATTCCAGAGGAGCATAGGATTATGTGTTCATAGGGACTTTAAAGCATAACATCCAACATGAGGTTCACCTTTGCGAACCTGATTCATTGGAGAAGGCATTCAGGTTGGCAAGAAAAATGGAAAACAAAACTATGGCAACAAGGAAGCCTACCACTCACAACTATAAAGATGGAAGTGTTGTTTCCACTAGCCTTCCACAACCTACAAGGTTGACCCCACAACAATTGCAAGAAAAAAAGAACAAAAGGGCTTTGTTACAATTGTGATAGCAAATACACTAAAGGTCATAATTGTGCTGAGAAGAAATTATTTTACATAGATTGTGAATAGGAGGAAGAAAAGGAACAAGAAATGTAAAAACAAGAGGATATACACTAGGAGAAAACCCTAGAGAAAGAAGAAATGAATCTGAACATATCTTGTAATGCATTGGTCGGAATTACCACTCCTCAAACTATCAAGATAGAAGGACATATCAAGAAGAAAAAGGTAACAGTGTTGACTGATTTGAGAAGTACCCATAATTTTATTCATTATAAGATATCCAAGGAATTGAATTCCTTCCTATATCCAGCACCAGAGTGTCAAGTGATGGTTGCAAATGGAGGAACCATAAATTTCTCTGGAAAGTGCCATAATATTAAGCTATACATGGGAGAATATGTATTGAATAGCCCAATGCTTTTCATTCCAATGAGTGGTGCTAATGTTGTACTAGGAGTCCAATGGCTACAGTCCTTGGGTACAATAGCTTTTAATTTTCAAGAACTTTTCATGAAATTTTCTTCGGAAGCAAAGGAAGTTGAATTAATGGGTATCGCAAGGAAACCGAGAAATATAATTAGCTCTAATGGAATGACAAAACTTCTAAAGAAAGAATAACGAGGCGTAATTGCACAATTATGTTCGCTAGAGGTTCCCACATCGAAATCATCTATTTCTCCAGATCTCCAAAAAGTCGTGGGCAATCATTCCAAGGTATTTGAGACTCCCAAAGGCCTCCCACCTATGCATGATCATGGTCATTCTATTCATTTGATTCCAGGAAGTGTTCCTCCAAACATCAGGCCTTACATATATCCCTATTCCAAAAGAGTGAAATTGAACGTATGGTTGTAGAAATGCTAGAGGCTGGTATAATTCAACCTAGTCAAAGTTATTTCTCTGCTCCAGTAGTATTAGTGCACAAGAAGGATGGGTCACGGTGCATGTGTCCAGATTATAGGGAGCTCAACAAGATCAATATTAAAGCTAAATTTCCCATTCCTATCATTGATGAATTATTGGATGAATTGAATGGATAAATTTACTTCACCAAGTTAGATCTTTGTTCAGGATATCATCCACCATCCATCACATCATATTTAAGAGAAAATTCTGAGGTTCAAGCAGTGGAACATCACATCGAGCATCAACAACAATTTCTCAAACTCTTAAAGGATAACCTCACTTTGGCATAGAATAGAATGAAACAACAGGGAGATCAACATCATAGTGAAAGAAGTTTTGTTGTAGGTGACTGGGTATTCCTATGGTTACAACCATATAAACAAATGTACCTCAAGCAAGCTAAGAAGGATAACAAATTATCACCAAAGTATTATGGTCCATACAAGGTGTTGCAAAATGTTGGTACTATGGAATACAAATTGGAGCTTCCTGCAGCTTCCCGAGTTCACCCAGTTTTCCATGTTTCATACTTAAAGAAGGTTATAGGTGACAAGCTCCCAGTTCAAACAATATTGCTAGAAATTGATGAGGAAGTAAAAATCATATTGGAACCTGAAGCAGTCACATAAACAAGAACTCGACAACTACGAAATCGATCAATTTCGAAGTATCTCATAAAGTGGAAGAGCTTATCCGTTGAACATTCCACATGGGAGGATGAGAATTTTATACATAATCATCCACAACTACTCAAAGGTCGAGGACAACACTTTTTGGAAGGAGAGGGGCATGTTAGGTCCTTGTAATACTAGTGATTCCCCCATTACTATTGTCATTGTAGCCCTTATTGTTGTTATTGTGCCCCTATTATCCCCATATTGTTATTATTATGCCCCATAGAAGCCCACTATTTTTATTGTTGTGCACTTATATTATTATTGTTATGTCGGTTTTGATTAATATATTGTGCCCCATAAACTCTTATATATAGAAAGGAGGTTTTGTCATTTGTATCATGGAAGAATTGTTCATTTGTGTAATTTAAAGGAGGTTACCCCCTCGAAGAGGCTGATTTTGAAGTCATTGATCTATCTTTTCTATCTTTTTTTGAGCTAGTTTCATAACATTGAGCCACATCCTTTATTATCTCAAATTCTTGTACACTGTATTATTTTGGTCCATCCTGTTATCGTTGTGCCATTCTCTCTATTGGTGGTTCTCTCCACACATTTCACACTACATGGGTCCTCCTTTGAACCTCTTGACCTCATCTCCGATGGGCTTAGTGAATTAGTATTTGGTTGCAGTAGTATGCCTCTGCTAATGTTCTTCCTTAGCATGAGTGGTTGACCTCATGTTTCCTCCTACAAACTTTTTTCTCTTCCCTTTAATTCCATTTTTTCCCTTTTCCTTCCAATCGGTTGTGAACTTAGACTTATGATTTTAGTGTTCATAGTAGTGCTTCATTTTACTTATGGCCTCCTCTAATTCTATTATCTCCCTAAATTCCTTAAGTATCCCACTAAGATATCTTTGAATCTTTGTCTTCTCCTCTTTGATGTAAGGTACATATCTTAAATTATCTAAGAACATAGTAGTGTATTCATCATCTATCAACTTCCCAAGTTTTTTCTCATAGAACTCCTTGGCCTTTTTATCATAATATTCTTTAGATAAATACTTATTCCTAAAGTATCTCTCAAATACTTCCCAAGAAAATTCCTTCTCTATGATATATTTCACATTCCTTAAATCCTCCCTCCTGATATCAGCCTTGTCATTCAAACTAAAGATGACTCTTCTTGCTTTCATGTTCTCTAAGTAATTATGATATCTAAAATACTTCTTCATCCCTAACATCCATGCCTTTTCTTCTTCAGTCTTCTTCACCTCTCCATCAAATGTAGGAAGATTTTCCTTCTTGAACTATTTTGGCACAAAATGATTTCCCCTCTTTCTCTGTTGGTAATGTCTTTTTGTTTCAACACTACATAGTTTCTCAGTACTTCTCTCCAGAGTTCTTAGAGGCATTCCACCCTTCACTGTGGCTTCACTTACCTACCTATTTATTTTCTTGGAACTACTACCTTCTGCAACATCAGCCTTGAATTCTTTCCTTCCAGGTACTGATGAACTCTACTTAAACTTGAAACTAGCTCCTAGCTTATGTTGTTTCTATCTCTACATATCTAATAGGCTTTGTAGTATAACTACATTTGTTTGCATTATGATACAGGTGTTTTCCTTGATGGAAACTCACGTATATGATACCCATAAATTATCCAGTGATGTATAATGGTAGTTCACAATGCAACAGGACAATTCAGAGGCAACAACAAAGGATTACAGATCAGACTCCAGAAATTGAAGAAAGAGAATAGTTTAAGTTGTATGTGTTGGTTCACCTTGTCCAAGTAGCGTATACACGCGGGTTCACAAAACAAAAGGAGTGTATATATATGCATGCACTTTCACAAAAGGAAAAGCGCGTATGGGATGGAAAATTAAGGTTAATGAATACTAGGGGTTCCTATCATGGTATTGACCGACGGTAATGAGCACGACAAAGAATATTGATACCATCAAAGAATACCAGCAACATAACTATGGTTTTGATCCAAGGTATTGACAAAGGATCCAAGTATATAAGATGGAGAAGATCAAAGGGTTAAGTGTACAAGTAATGAATAACTTATGAAGAGTTAGATCAAAAGTAAATATGCATGTTATGGGTTTTTGGTGCTTTGCTTGATCTGAACTAAGGATGCACCTAAGTGGTTGATGATGGATGAGATCTAATGATGGATCAGGATCATAAGAACTGAAATGAATTATCATTATGTGGTCTGGTAATGGATAGTCTAGATCTGATTTCCAACACATGTTTTATCATTATATGAGTATATGTGAAGTCTCGAATAGATGCAAAGTTATAAGTATTTATCTGCAGATCTATACACTGGTTTGCCTTGGTGAAGGCACATACACACGTTGGTTAGGCACTTCGAAGTAGTGTATACATTATGACATATGTTTTTTAAGTTGCAGTTTGTGCTGATTGTTGATGCAGTATTATGGGTTCAGCTTTGTGTTCTGATTACAGCGATCTGATTGTCCAGATTGACTGGTTTTGATTTTCTTCAATGTTGATGAGTTTCACTGATTGGTTGTATTTCAGTGGTGATTGGTTTGACCTTCAATGTTACTGATGGGTCCAGTGTGAAAATTTGATGAAACATGTCCTTTATATTGTGTTGAGGTGTACCAGGAGTATCAACTCTAAAAATTTATGAAACGTGGTCCCTAGAGGAACATAGAAGGTCGTAGCCTTCTGTAGGCTGATGCCTATGTACTGGTAAACATATAGGCCATTACAAGAGCCAGGGGGTCGGAGCTCCCTTCCAGTAGCAACTGGAGAATGAGTGAAGGTTGGAGCCTTCTGTAGGCTGGTGCCTATGTACTAGTAAACATATCTGATAGTACAAGAGCTAGGGGGTTGTAGCTCCCTTCCAGTAGAAGCTGGAGAATGTTATGAAACCAGCTCACAAAAAGATAGAAAAGATAGATCAACACCTTCGAATTCAGCCTCTTCGAGGGGGCAAACTCATTTACATTACACAATGGAAAAATTCTTGGATGATACAAATGACAATACCTCCTTTCTATATATAGGAGTCTAAGGGGTCATAATATAATCAGAGCCAACATAACAATAATAATGTAAGGGAACAATAATAACGATATGGAGACTGCATGGGCACAAAAATATAATAAGGGGGTTGTACTAATAACAATAATGGGTTACACTAGTAGTATAGGGACATAACATGCCCCTCTCCTTCAAAAAGTGTTGTCCTCAATGCTTGAGTATTTCTTGATGCTTTTGTATAAAATTCTTGTCCTCCCATGTGGAATCTTCAACAGGTAAGTCTTCCACTTGATGAGATACTCTAAAATTGATCGATTTCGTAGTTGTTGGGTTCTTGTTTTTGTGGCTGCTCCAGGTTCCAATATCATTTTTCCTTCCTCGTAAAGTTCTGGCAATATTGTTTGAACTGGGATCTTCTGCGAATTTTGAATGAGTGGCCACACTTCTTCATCCTTCTTCCATTCATCCCTTGCTTCGTGTATCCAATCTGGTTGGATAATAGAAATAGCACAAAACAATGGTTCCACATCCTCATCCTTTATTGAGAGTGCATCTTGAAGTGTCTTCCCATTAGGTAAGGTTGCAATTTCTTAACTGCATTTAGTATTGCCAACAATTCCTTCTCATAAATAGATTGCTTGAGATGTAGCCATAAAAATACCCAATCACCTACATCAAAACTTCTTTCACTGGGATGTTGATCTGTCTGTTGTTTCATTCGATTTTGCACCAAAGTGGCGTTATCCTTTAAAAGTTGGAGGACTAGTTGTTGATGCTCGATGTGATCTTTCACTGCTTGAATCTTTTTCTTCTTGATATGTCCTTCTATCTTGAGAGTTTGAGGATTGGTAATTTCTTCCAATGCATTACAAGATATGGTCGGATTCATTTCTTGATGCTCGATGTGATCTCTCACTTCTTGAACATTTTTCTTCTTGATATGTCCTTCTATATTGAGAGTTTGAGGAATGGTAATGTCTTCCAATGCACTACAAGATATGGTCGGATTCATTTCTTGATGCTTGATGTGATCTTTCACTTCTTGAACATTTTTCTTCTTGATATGTCCTTCTATCTTAAGAGTTTGAGGAGTGGTAATTCTTGCAAATACTTTACAAAATATGGTCAAATTCATTTCTTCTTTCTTTGGGGTTGGTTCTTGGTGTATATCCTCTTCTTTTGATGTTTCTTGATCCTTTTCTTCCTCCTCTTCATAATCTATGTAAAATAATTTATTCTCAGCACACTTAAGACCTGTAATGTATATGTTATCACAATTGTAACAAAGTCCTTTTGCTATTTTTTCTTCCAATTGTTGTGGTGTCAACCTTGTAGGTTGTGGAAGGCTAGGAGAAACAACACTTCCATCTTTATAGTTGTTAGGGGTAGACTTCCTTGTTGCCATAATTTTTCTTTCCACTTTTCTTTCCAACCTGAATTCCTTCTCCAATTAATCAAGTTCCCAAAGATGAACCTCATGTTGAATGTTATCCTTTAAAATCCCTATGTAGACATCAATCCTCTTCTTTTCTGGAATATCATTTTCCCTTATATTCAATTTTTGAAAGAACTCAATGTTCTCTACCATTGAACACTTTTGTTTGAGATTTATCAATTGGCTAAAGAAGGTGTTTCTCTTTGTATCCTCATAATGTGCTATCATTTCCTCCGTGAAAATTGACCACGTAACTAGTGGTTTACGAGAACAAAGCCATTTATACCATAAAAATTTATTCGGTTCTAAATAATTAGATGCAATACATACCTTTTGTAACAGTGGTACACCATGTAGATCAAAATATATCTCCATATGTAGTATCCAATTTACCGAATCCTTGCCATCAAATTACAGTAACTTTGTAATTTCAAATCTCTAAGTTCTTAAATTTTGGTCTGTAATAGCCCTCTAAGTCCTCTTTCTAACTCCGCAAGTCTGATCGCAATTGGATTCCCGAAGAAAGATTTATTCCCAATCTCCGCAATGACCTGATTATAGACTAGTTCAGTAGAGTGAACTTATATGACATGACATGTGTCACTGTTTCAACCTTAGGTTCTGCAAATTATACCCAAACAAAATACTATCTGTCCTCTTTTTGTAACTTCTTACGAATTTTCAATCTGATGCTCAGAGAGAAAGTTATCATGATTTTCCCAAGATCGCCTGTTTAGGATGTATTTCAGAAGTCTACAAAAACCCTAACTTCCTCAGATCATATATCCGAAAATATAGCGAGACAAGATCTAAAATTCGGACCCAAGATTCAGACCGATGTCTTCTCAAATAGGTTTTTGTTTTAGCTTCTAAAACTTCGTAGCGAAATCGTTATAGCGAAAATTCCACGATGGCCTGTTTAGATGAAATTCTGGAGCTTGCAAAAACCCTTAATTCCTCAGATCATATCTCCGAAATATAGTGAGACAAGATCTAAAATTCAGACCCGAGGTTCAGCGCGATTTCATCTCAAATGGGTTTTTTTCCGCTTATGAAACATTGTAGAAAAATAGTTATAGAAAATTCCACGATGACCTGTTTGGAGCAGCGAAACCCTAGAATCCAAAGCTTTGATACCAAATGTTATGAAACCAGCTCACAAAAAGATAGAAAAGACATATCAACGCCTTAGAATTCAGCCTCTTCGAGGGGGCAACCTCCTTTACATTACACAATTGAACCATTCTTGGATGATACAAATGACAAGACCTCCTTTCTATATATAGGAGTCTAAGGGGTCATAATATGATCAGAGCCGACATAAAAATAATGTAAGGGAACAATAATAACAATATGGGGACTACATGGGCACAAAAATATAATAAGGGGGTTGTACTAATAACAATAAGGGGTTACACTAGTAGTATACGGACCTAATAGAGAACCAGAGAAGGTTGTAGCCTTTTGCAAGTGGGTGCTTGCGTAGTGGTATGAGTCTGCACTAGTACAAGATTGTAAACATGTTTTTCTTATATTAAAAGAAGATAGAGACAACAAAAGTAGGTGGGTTTTCTGCCACATTGGGTTTCCACCTTAAATCTTGGTGTTCACGTGTGTTGCTTATGTGTGATGGTTTATTCTATTATTACTGCACATGGTTATTGTTTAATGGTTAATAAAGAACTGATGCACTGATTAAAGATCAACACATGCTGAATTAATTGAATCATAAGTTCACTGGATATACGTTGGTTGCCTTAAGAACAGTTGTGTGCACATGCAAGTTCCCTTCACTGAACTAGCGTATATAAATATGATTATGAAATGAAAAAGTTATTGATTCGATAATACTGATTCACCCCCTATTACACAACATTTTGTCATTGTCCTTGTACTCCTCGTTCCTCAATCTTGGAGGACCTCTACAGTGACCCTCATATGTTTCCTTGCCATGAAGAACACATCCCTACATCCCTCTTCATATGCAGAACATTTTCCTCTTTCATCATTTCCCAAGAATCTTCCTTCAAGCTCAGTTTTCAAGATCATAGAAAGTGCTCAGTTCTTCCCTTGCGCCTATTTGTAGAGTTTAAAACTAGGACTGGTGTTGAACAATGCAAGTGAGTCTTTCATCACTCGCGTCGACCCTGTTTTGGATAGTTTTTAAAAATGGGTTCGAAGCTTCCAACTCTAGAAGATTCATGAATGGAAGTTTGGTAAATGGTTGAGCAAGATTAGCCGAGAGAGTATACTTGGGCTCCTTTCCCCTATTAATATGGAACAAACCATAAGGGATAAGGCCTCTCCCACCATAATAGGATCCATTTCCCCTCCATCAAAGCTATATAAACTCCCCATTTCACACCCTCAACTAGCTAATGAAAGGGTTGAAATAATCTGCAAATCTTGAGAGCCATATTGAGAACCTTAGCCTTCTAGCTTATGTGTGAAGGGAGAATTAGCTTGTTGTGTTTGGTTTGAAGCATAAGGAAAGAGGCCCTGAACTTCCATTATGTTGAGGGTGAATCATGAGATCCTTCTAGTGGTGTTGGAAACCAGACATGCCAAAGGGAACCTGCAATGTCAAGGCTCGGGTTGTATTTCTCTTTGAGTTTTATTAATACAACTAATGGTTTATTTCCTACATTGAGTGTCATAATACATTTGATGGCTTAAGATTCCATAACTTTTTAAGTAGATCAAATGTGATTTTATGCTATCACATTTGTTGTTGTCTCTTATGTGTTTGTTTCATGTATTTGAACAGAAAGAATGAAAGGAAGTTAGAGAAAAGAAGCGAGATCACCATCAAGCGGATTAGCGTTCTAAGAGGTAGGCCCTCTTATTCAATTCTAGTCTAAGGAAGTTTACATTAGATTGTTTTGTTTGTGGCTAGACCCATTCTTGGGCTAGAGGTATCACCTTAGCCCGCAGAGGAGATTTACTACTCCACAAATTGGCGACTCCACTGGGGAGCCATCCCTCTCTTTGGATTGTTTTCATTTCATGATTTGTGTTGACTTTTGTCGTATCACTCTTTATTTTTGGTTTTCTGTGCTTTACACTGTCTGCTGCCTAGAGTCTTGAATTTAGAGTGACAAGTCTGGTTTTGCTTTCTAAAAGTTTTTACTTTTCCTTGAAATCCTCAGTCAGCGCTATTTATTTTTTAATAGTCACGTTGATCAGCGCGATTTGCTCTTAAAAAATCGCACCATACCCCCTTGTGGTGCTTATTGTCAGTTAAGCACTCGCGCTGATTCTTGTAGGTTAAGATCAGGGTTTCTCCTAAATCATTGCCAGTGTGTCCTGCCCTCATAAACTCTGTCTCTTGGCTTGTTTTCATGTATTCTCCCTGGCTAGAAAGCTTCGTTAGCTTGATTTGTTTGCTTGATTGGTTTGAGTTTTCCCTACTTGATTTTTTAGGTTTTTGGATGGTTTGTGTCCCTAGGGCATCTAGGTCATCGTCCATTCAGCTGTTTGTCTGCTCATCAAGTCAATTTGTTGGTTAGCTTCCCTATGCATTTTGTGTTTTAGTCCTTGTATTTCTTTTTTTCAATTGAACAAGTAAAATTTTTGTTTTCTCTTCTCTTGATTGAATGTCTCTTTTCGAGCATAGATCACATTGCTTGTTTTGTTTCAATTGAGTCTTTACATGCTTGGTTTTAGAAGAGTTCTTCTTATCTTGCATCGTATATGATTGATGTTGGTTGTTCGATTTTATTTTTTATTGAAGTGTTCATTTGAAAAGTTTATTTTATCATTCCATTGAAAAATACATCATTCTAGTTTTCTGGATTGATATGTTGCATTAAGTAGCATCATTGAAAGCTAGAATTGCATCATCATAAGCATTTGAAAAGAAATGAACTTCTTTTACTGTTGAAAGGACTAGTTGAAGTGAATTTGATAGGAAGAATAGGAAGTGGAAAGAGTTTTCATTATTTTGTTTTGAAAAGCGAAGTAGTGAAGAGTCATCTTGCTTTCAATTTGCTTGTTTGTTGCATTGATTGTTTTTCTCTACTCTCAATTAGTGTAAACATTCATCAAATTGAAAGGGTTTTGTCTCATATAGCTACATATAGGAGTTTTTCGAGTCACATCGATAGGGCCTGAAAACTGAGACATAATTTCAAGATAAACTTTAAAATGTATTCAATTAACCTAAGGCGCATTTGAAACTTAACGCTCACATTTAGAGGTCTAGGCTAGAGATGTGTTTCGGCGTCTTTAAACCTAGCAGTTGTCGTTCACTTCGGCACTAGACAACGCTAGTACGGACTTGTGCTCCCTTTACCATCACATATATAAAGGGAGACCCCACTATGTTTGCAATCCTTTATCCGTAGGAAGCCGAGTCTATTTCCTTGTAAATGTGATACACCGAACACAACATTAAGGGGATTGCTTGCCGATACTTCTTGGTTCACCAGGAGGTATTCTATAGTTCACGGTTACCTGGTAATCCTTTTGCCTAGATTATCCTAAGCAGTCATTTTTGTCTTTTTGACTCTTTAAATTTAAAAGATCATCGAGCACTTGTCCTTTCGAGCTCATTCAAACTGAAAGTGACTAGAGTCATCTTTTCCTTTTTATTGACTCTTAAAACATGAAAAGGAATTGGTTTGTTTCAGTGTCTTGATATATTTTTTCCCATGATCACATCACATTCCTGATTGTCTTATTCTCGACCACATCATGAGTTTACCCTTAATATATTTTGAAGAAGCCATGAAATTAATCTCTTTTCTCTTGTTGTTTGAGACAAAGTCATAGTGGCAGAACCATCAGGTTCACCTAGTTCCTCTTCCACTCCTCCATCTAAAATATCATCTAAGGAGCCTCTCCCTGAACTCCTGCAGTCACTCAAGGATCAAGGTGTTGAACTTGGAATTTTTTTGAGTATTCAACCTTTTTCATCTTGTCCTCCTACATCAGATAATAGGTCACATTACAAATTTGGCCCAGAATCTCTGGATAATCCCATCCAGACTCCTGAGAGCCCGCCGACTTCTGAAGGTCGGCAAGGAATGGTTTTTTACCCTCTGAATCCTTTGTATGATCCTGTTGTGATATCACCGCAGCATCCGTACAGTCCGTATGATCAACTAGGTATTCCTTTGGAATTATCCCCTCGAACATCTTCGGTTGTCTGTCGTCATTTGTTTCCACCCATGGAATTAGAAGGCAAGATTCTAGTCTCCTCTTCAGGTCACTCGGAGGTTTCTGCTACACACACTCCTCACGTAGTTGATGAATAAGGATATCCATTCCCTCCTGAAGGTTTCCCTTACATGGGAAGCATTCCGACCAGCGTTTACCCTGAGTATAGCGGGCCTTCATTTCCGCATGGTTATACCTCTCTAGCTCAATTGGTTTTGGGCACTCCTAGTGCCTCGTCGTTATATAAAAACCCTATCTGGTCATCTGGCGCTATACCTACCTCAGGTCCATATTGTGGTCACTTTAGTTCCAGTGCAACCCACCATTCTGACTCCACTCGTTTCATCATTTCAACCAACTCTTCCGGTTCAACCGACAGTCTCAAGTCAAGTCTCTGTAAGTTCCTTGACCCCTCCAGTAAGTGGACAGGATGTACCACCACCTGGGGGGCAAGATCTAAATATCTCCATGATGTATGGTGCAACCAATGTGAGTGCCTCACAAAATCACATGGTCGGAATGAATCAGCCCTCTTACGGTGCTATTCCGAACACTGATGTTCCTTCTGGATCGAGTAATGTCCAATATCAGCAGTTGAACCCTGCTGGTCCGTCTGGGTCAATTAACGTCCAGTACCAGTAATCGTATGTGCCTTAGGTTCTATTCCAACCTCCTTATGTTCCATATGGTTCACAAGTGATGGTAAATTTGCCTTACATCCCTCAAGTTGGGCTTTATGTTTATCCTGGTCCATCTGCTATGCCTAGTGGATATGGCCAGATCTAATTCGGGAACTTTCAGTACCATTAGGGTGTCACCCCAGGAACTGTCTAGGTACCCTTGTAGCAGCAAGGGAAACCCTTGCCACAGTAGGGGAAACCTTCGCAGTAGCAAGGGCCATCCTTGCAGCAGCAAGGGCAGGTAGTGCAACAGCAAGGACAACTGCAACAACCGCAGGGGCAACCCTTGCAACAGTTGCAACAAACTTTGCAGCCGCAGATGCAGTTTGTTCACTAATCCTCCCAACCTATGTCCTCGCAAGGTCAACCTTTGCAGCTACAGGGACAACCTTTGTAGCAACAAGGCCAGCACTTGCAGCAACAAGGTCAGCCTGGGCAGCAGCAACCCTTGTACTCATATCAACAGGGTCAACCTTTGCAAGGTCAAGGTCAAGTCCTGCAGCAACAGGCTCAAAATCCTTATGTCCAAGGGAAACAGGTTCAAAATCCTTATGTCCAAGGGTAGTAGGTGCAAAATCCTTATGTCCAAGGGCAACAGGTTCAAAACCCTTATGTCCAGGGGCAACAAGTGCAAAATCCATATGTCCAAGGTCAACAGGATCAATAACCTTTTAACCCATATATTGCTTATTAGCAGCCTATGGATGGACAGTATCAAGGCTACCTAGGTTAGAATCCTCCCTACGGGCAAGGTAACCTATAGTGGGGGAAAAATCAGATGCCATATGGAAGAAATCCTCCACTATGGGGACACAATCCTTACCAACAAGGACGGGTTCTATAGCCTGGGCCTGCTCAAAGGCCCCAAATGCCTTTTAACATGAAATTCCACATTGGAGTTGCTAGATGTTTCTAGACTTACGAATGATCCCATTCTTCATTTTCCATACTGGCCTCCAGTTCCGTCCAAGATTCCAAGCAATTGTCCGAAGTTTGAGGGAAAAGCGAAGGAGGATCCACAAGACCACGTGATGACATATCACCTCTGGTGCTCCTCCAATTCGTATGTTGATGATTCCATTCGTCTCCAACTCTTTCAGTGAACTCTCATAGGTGTTGCAGCGAAGTGTTATATCGAATTACCTCGAGATACCTACAATGACTTCAACACTCTTGCTATGGATTTCCTCACACATTTTCAGCTGTCGATTTGCTATGAAACTAGCACCCATCTTATTACATCACTTAAGCAAGATATTGTGACCAAAATATCCAGTCACATCCACGAATGGAGGCGTCAACGTCACCTGATCAAGTTTTAAATTGCTAATCAGTTGTTGACGAAATGGTTTACCAAGTCATTCGTTAGAAAAATTGCTGAGGACATAACTATGGGTGGTTGTGTCACTGAGGAGCAAGCCATCGCTCATGCCCATTATTTAGACCTCGTCTACTCACAATCTGGCACGTTATATTATACGTTACCCAATGCTCCAAGACCATCATCTGATCTAACATTGTCGAAGTCTCTAGCTACCCCACCTGTTGATGGAGTGATTGGTTCCGTGTCTCAGACCCCTGTGAAATATTCTTCCAAGACGAAGGCGGTCTCAAACACTGATTCCAATGATCCCTCTCGAAATTCCCCTGGTCTTGGTAAAACCTTTGAGGTTCATGCTATCTATTCTATTGCATCAGTCAAATCCTCTAAAGGTAAAAAGAAGGAAAAAGGAAAGGCCAAAGCTGATGCCCGAAACAGGGCCCCCTAAGTCCTCTGTTAGCGATGCTTCTCAAAGGAAGCCCAAGCATCCATGCCTCAAATATGAGGAGGATCACTATATTAAATATTTTCCCCGATGATTTTAAGTTAGTCGCTTGCTCAAAGGGACCTCGACTATCCTAAAAGAGCCCTTTCTATCCCAACAAACCCAAATGGTAGACCAACCTCAGTCTTTTGCTTCCATAGGTTCCAAAGTGTTTATGATGAATACACCTATAAATGTGGCTACTAGACCAAAATATTATCAAACACCTAATTTGACGGCTGGGAAAGAGAAAGAAGGTACCCCTTCCTCTTCTATCTCGTCAAGTTCTGGTTCTCTCCGTATAGAGCGACCTAATCTTGATTCTGCTATTCAACCACCCTCTCGGGGTGCGCTGCGAAAGTCCTCGTATAATCCAAATGCTCAAGTCGCTCAACATTATAACATTGTTGAGGATTTGGCTCAAGCGCCATCAGCTATGTCTACTCTCAAGGTCCTTCAAAGTTGTCCTTCTCAGCGGAAAGCATTGTTGTTGACTATTGGAGGTATTGATCCATCTAATTCCAATCTCATTTGTTTTCATCTGGAAAACCATGTTTAGTGATTACCTCATCAAATTTCCTTTCTCATTCAGGTGATCATTAATGAGAAGACAATTCACAGGACCGTCATTGATGAAGGTGCTTCCACCTGCATCCAGTCTATCTCTTTTTGGAAGGAAATTGGTTCTCCCACCTTGAACCAATTACCTAACACTTTGGAAGCCTTTGATGGGCATGATTCTTGACCATTCGGTGTCTTTCCTAATCTTTCCATTACCTTGGAAGGCAAGACAGTCAATGTCGAAGTAGAAATTATGGATGCAAATCTTAACTATAATCTTCTACTCAGATGGAGTTGGACCCATGCTATGCATGTTGTAACCTCCTCTCTATTCCACGTGCTTTTTTTTCCCCATCAAGGGAAGATCGTCACGGTCAACCAGTTATCTTTCTTTTCCTCTTCTTCCTCAGATGGAAATGTTCCTTACGTGAAGCATACCGATGCTCCTTATGAGAGTGTGGGGCCTGGACTTTTTAGAGATCCCGCCTTGATGGGTATTTTTCCTCTCCCACCTCTGCATGTTGCCTCAGACAACATCATCCTGGTTAAGTATGATCCTTGGGTCATTCCCTCTCTTGATCTTGTTGATACGTGGGGTGATGTCATGTTGTTAATCCTTGTCGAGATAAATTATGTGGGGATTGTTTCGGCTTCAGCTTCGGTACCTACTGATCATACTGCTTCAAGTACATCTATTGATGCGTATTCTCAATCCTTGTGGCTTTGTTCTTCAGATTATCTCAATCCCTTAACCAATAATTTTCCTTCTAAAGAAAGTATCATGGAAATTGTGTCTCTGGAGGAAGCACCATGGAATGATACTCATCATCGTTCCTCGTTCTTTCCTGGCTTGACGGTAATGTCTACCTGTCTTGAGAAGTTCTCTTCTTATTTCCCGACCCAACCACTTCAGATGCCTATCATGACCCATGAAGTCTGGTTGGAAGGGAACATGGGTAATATTACCCCAACGCTACCTATTGACATTTTAGTTTATCCTAACATTGTCAAGATCTTTCAACTAGGGGCACCTTTTTCTCATCATGAGTTCAGGTTTGCCTCGTGTCCTCGAGTTTCTACCGTTGACCCATTATCGCAATGGGGTTTTCATCTTACAACTCGTAATCCTCACTCACCCACGGGGCATGGGGGCACAGCCTTTTATGAGTTTTTCTCTATTATTTGGCTAAGTCAATGCTTACACATCATGTCAACAGTAAAACTTCAAGTTTTCTCATTGTTGATTGATTACCCGAGTCTGACAATGGACTCCATCAATAAGTACTATGCCTGAGTCATCTCGCGTAGTTACTTTTGTACATAAGTGTGTTATTCATTTTTGTGCAGTTTGGTTTGGTCTACTTTGCAGATGTATGTGACTACTTACGTTGGTTTCGTTGATGGTGCTTGCCATAGTACCATTGCCACTTTTTCCTCTTCATTTTATGTTGGTCACTCAGATTCTACAATAGGTGTTTGAATTCATGGTGGAAGCTCAATGTTTCCCACAAATCATTCCAACTAAAGTGAACTTGGTTCAATTCTCTGACAATTATCACTTTTATAAGACAATGGTGGCTTACCACCAAATTTTGATCTTTGGATATTTTAAATCTTCCAGCAATTTCATGGAGAATTTCATTCAAAAAGTAAGGTAAGTTTATAATTACCTTATGTTTGAGTGTCGCCAACAACTTCAAATGTCGAGGCCTGACCCCCATCATACCGGTCATCACAAGTGATATACCTTTGCATTATTCCTACCAATTCTATCCAAGGTTTGGAAAATAAATCAGGATTGTATCCTTTTCCTTTCTGAATTATTTCTTCTCCAGGATCTACACTCTGCAGCGAGGTATGCTTGTCAATCCATTTTTCACCTTCCATATTTAGCCGATAACAAATGAAAAAAGTAACTATGGTTCGTCAATTACCAGGAAATAAATATAAACACATGCAGGAAGAGTTATTTTGATAATTAAGTGTGTGTGCATCTTATCATACATGTGATTTTTCACCCCCCCCCACCTGATAAAATTAAAGTTTGACCATGACCTTTGATGATGTGGTGAATCGGCGGAATATCAACAAATTAATTACCATAACGGGTGATCATCAAATCATCAAAGTATTAATTAAGGGCATGCATCGTGATGATAAGGTGTATTAAATGTAGAGATATGTTGAAAAAACATAATTTCTGTGGAAATTAAATCATGGACAAAGCTCCAATCATGGGTAAAGTGAGTTTGCACCAAGAGATTACCAATAGAGAGAAAGAAAGTAAAAATAGACTTGGAAAAAATTTTAATATTACATTCCTGATATATTAGAATAAATATTTTTCACGTATATTTGAATTACTACCTTCGTGATGTGATAAATTTCCATGATAGTGTGGCGATTCTCCTTTATTATTAGAAAGGGATGACAAATTATCAAAATATTTGTAGGGTGGTTTTAAGTATAATTCAATACCACAAGCATAGCCTCTACTGCTAGCATGCATCCATAGCCTCGACAAGGTTGCATTTTGTCCCATTGACATGCCAGTTTCCCATTCGACTAAAAATAGATTCATAACTTAATTTTCTAGTTTTTTGTCAAAAGGTCATTGTTCTGGCATGTGACTAGCTAATAACAATGTCATTCACCAAATCTTAACAAGGAAAACAAGTCGGCTTGTGATGAGACCTCTTGTCCCTTGACTAAAGTGTCAAAGGCTATTACGCTAGCATGGTGACCAAAATGGTAATGTTTCCTTATTAAGTCTTATGATCATGGTAGGTCAACTCATGATGACACCTCCTATCCTTTTGCTAAAAATTATTCTTTCTTTTTAACTTTTCTCATTTCGTTATGATAAAGGACTAGTTAATGGGGTGGCTCATCAACTCCTTGAGAGTTAGGGATGGCGTAAAAATTAATGTAATAATTACCCTTATAGATTGCTATTTGGCTCCAAAATTTTATTTATTAAGGAGATCACAGGACTATAAGGAAGAAAAGAAACTCCTCTGGTAGTAATTAAGGATATATATCATGAACAGTTTATGTAATTTCAATATCAGGATTGTTAAATTTCTGATGAACTTTGAGAAGTCAAATAGAGTGTTATCTTATGGTAATTATTGGATTGATATAATATTTCTCCCCATGATGTGGGAAAAGTGCTTCAAAATCAACATAATTCTACACAAAAACTGGTTATAACTCAAGGAAATGGAAACTATAAGGTAATGGCACTTGTGGCTTAAACGAACAACAGTTGTGCCCAGAGGGAACAGTAGTAGATGGTTAGAAGCTGCAACCAAAGGAACAACAATTGTAACTAAAGGGGTCAACAAGTTGTGACGAAAAGGAACAGTGAATGCGATAAAAGGGACAAGTGGTTGCGACCAAGAGAATAGCAGTTGTGACCAAAGGAACAACAATTGTGATAAAATGGAAGGGTGGTTGTGATGAAGGGAACAGAAGTGAAGGAACAGTGGTTGCAACCAAAGGAACAACAACTATGATAAAAGGGAACAACAGTTGCGACCAAGGGAACAGCAGTGAAGGAATAGTAGTTGTGACCAAAGGAACAACAACTTTGATACGAGAATAACAACCCTTTTCCTAGTATTTCAATATTACTAAAATTACTTTTATTATATATATATATATATATAGATATATATAGTTTTTATTTTTTATTTTTTATTTTTTGAATCATAGATGTCATAAAAATATATATATAGTATGTACAAAATAAAAAGAATTTTTGAGAAAAATTAGGCAGATTTAGTTGGGGGGTTGTCTCGCTAATCAGCTACAATCTGCAAATTGGAATCATTACTTATCTTATGGCAGAAAGACTCTTGTGTAAGAATCTTATGGTATAGACAGTTTCAGTGTCCATTGGAAAGAAAGGAGACGCCAAAACCATCAATGGTGGTCAAGGTCACTATACTGTTGTCATATTCAGTAATATCATATGGTCCTAATCATCTCTTCTAGAGTTTTCCAGGGAAATCTTGGAACTTGGAATTGTACAACAACGCCTAGTCACCTTTCTGAAAGGTTCTATTTTTAATAAGGTGATCATGCCATTTGGCCCTTTATTGTTGAATGACAGCAATACGTTGTAGGGTCGATAGGTGCATCTCGTCCAGTTCATTAAGTTGTTGTAAATGTTGTCATTATGCTTCTCTGAAATCTAATCCAACTTCTTTTGTAGTGTTGATAGTCTTAATTTCGAATTCAATGGGAAAAATGGGCTCCTTACCAAAAAGAAGGTGGTATGGTGAGTAGTCAGTGGTATTACGCCACGTTGTTTGGTAGGCCCATAGGGCCTTAGGAAGTTTAGTTGTCTAGTTCTGGCAGTTCGCATTTACTTTTTTGGTCAGGATTGCTTGTAGAACCTTATTGGTGCTCTCCACTTGTCTGTTAGCTCGAGGGTGGTAAGGAGAAGTGATTATGTGACTAATATGATACTTCTGTAAAGTAGCATCAATTTTATGAGCATTGAATTGTGACTCCCCATTTGTTACTATTTCTCGAGGCATATTGTATTGAACAAATAATTCAAATAAGAAACTAATGATTGCTTCTTCTGTAGCTCTTGAAAGAGCTACTGCTTCCACCCATTTATTCAAATAATCCATGTAAACTAGGATGTATGCCTTTTGATTCGATGGTGGGTTAAAGGGGCCTACGAAATCCAATTCCCATCTTTCAAAGGGTTCTATTACAAATTGTGGCTGCAAGAGCATCTCATCATCTTGAATTTTTCGACCCATTCTCTCACAACTATCACAACTCCGAACATACTTCTTTGCGTCTTTAAATATCGTGGGCCAATAATAGCCCATCTAGAGTACTTTATGTCCAGTTCTGTGACCGATGAAATTTCCACCACATGGCCCATCATGACAGGACCTGATAATGTCGTAAATATCGCCTTCTCTAATCCATCTGCGGATTTAAAGGCCAAGCCCTATATGAAAGAGGTAGTCGTCTATCCAAGAGAACAGTGCATTGACCCGAATAATTAGTTTCCTATCCCCAGGTGGCAAATGCACTCACAGTTTTCTTGTTGCCAGGTAATTGGCTACATCATCATACCAAGGCATCTTGATTGTTACAGTGAACAAGTGTTTGTCTAAAAATTTATCTTCCATTGGTAAAGGGTCGGTTCATTTAGGTACTCTAGACAGAAAATATGCAACAATATTTTCCTTTCTTGGGCAATCCTTTTATAGTAAAGTCAAACTCCTACAATAAGAGCAACCATCAAGTTATCTAACCATTGGTAATAGGTTTATTAGCTAAATATCTAATGGAAGAATGATCAGTATATATGAAGAATGGATATCCTATTATATAGTGATGAAATGTGTTAATGGAATACACAACAGCTAAAAATTCTTTTTCTGTCACTGTATAATTTAGCTCTATCGATGTGAGGTTTTTTCTAATATAATAAATGAAATAAGGTGTTTTGTCTTCTTCCTATCCAAGGACGGCTCTTATCGTTGTGTCTAAAGTGTTTGATAAAATATGGAAAGGAAAATTCCAGTTTGGCCCTCTTAACACAAGGGTTGTTGAGACCTGCTTTTTAAGTTCTGCAAAAGCAACATCACATCTGTCAATCCATTCGAATTCAACATTTCCTGTCAAAACATATAATGGTGTTGCTATATTTGAAAAATTTTCTATAAATCTACGATAATAACCAGTATAGCCAAGGAAACTACGTACCTCTGTAGGTGTACGAGGAGTAGGAAACGTAAGAATTACCTCAATATTTGTTAGATCCACTTGAATACCTGTAGCAG
This sequence comes from Pinus tabuliformis, assembly GCA_031772625.1. Lineage (NCBI taxonomy): Eukaryota > Viridiplantae > Streptophyta > Pinopsida > Pinales > Pinaceae > Pinus > Pinus tabuliformis. The sequence continues at coordinate 847,328,564 of CM062809.1, read as the reverse complement.
AAACGTAATGTCCCAGAACTATGCCTTCAGTCATCATCATATGACATTTTTCATGGCTAAGGCATAATCTGGTAGCAATGCATCGTTCAATAATTTTTTCTAGATTTTGTAAGGCCTAGTCAAACTCATTACCATATGGAGTAAAATCATCCATATACAACTCAAGTCCTTCACTAATTAAACCAAAAAAGGTACTTAAAATTTCCCTCTAGAAGGTGGCTGGTGCATTGCATAGCCCAAATGGAAAAACTATATATGCAAATTTTCCCCAATGGCAGGTAAACGTAGTCTTATCCTTGTTTCGGGAAAAACTAGTGTCTTGTCAAAAAACTAGCCCTCTAGGTTTGGTAGCTACCCTAGAAACAACAATCTAAAGCAATTAAATGATTTCTTCTATGTGTAACATATAAGAGAAAGATAATGGGACCAACCTGGAATTTCCACTTAATCCTTTGCTTGATCTCTCTCCCCCTTGACAGAGCTTGCAACTCCTCCCCGTACTTAACCCGCTTGGAGAGTACCTGCAGAAACACAGTAACAAAGAACCGTCAAAGCATCTTGATCTATTACAACATAAACATTACAGAATCAGATATATAATGAATAGATGATAGCATTCACAAATGATAACATTCACAATTGCACAATCATATGGAAGAAAACTTGAAGAACTTTATTAAATAGAAAGGAGAATTACAACCCAGTTGCTTGATCCAGCATCATCCTCCCAGCATCAATCCCTCTTCACCTCATGAAATAGCAAGATCACACCAACAATACAATGCTCTTTCCTCAATTACAAACTATCAGCACTTCCTTGCAATTCACAATATTCCAGCCTCTGGATCTCTTAGATGAGGGATCCATTTATAGATGTGTGCAAGGGTGTGAGTCATCTCTGGGGTTTTGATTAGTGTCATTCCACTTGTTACAATTGGTTCCACTTGGAGATTTCTTGGATCTCTTACTCATCCCTGGGCGAATTCAGAGAGGCAAGTGTCATAGGAGAAGTTTCTAGAAGATTCCATGAGCAACCATTTAGAAAACTGTCTCAAACATTTGTCCATCCTCGCCCATCGCACCCTATAGAAGGCCTAATTAGTATGCATCGCACCTGGACAGTGTACCACTCAGTATGCATCACACACTGCCAATGGAGCAGTCAGTATGGTTCAATTTAGCCCATTTCTAGATGGTTTCTCAGGTGGAACTTTTGGGGAATGATGTAATCAGATGACTAAGCTCTTTTAGGGTATGAAACAACTCTTTTAGGGGTCAAAGAGCCCTAGTTTATCGACATATAAGTTTGGGGTTGATGTGCCCAAATATGTCTATAACAGTTTCCCCCTAAAGCATGAAGTCGTAAATTTTGATGTTGGGTGAAATGCTTTATCATGAGGATCCGAGGTTTCGAAATGGAAGGTGACCTACATAAGTTACTATAAAATACATCATCATAATATAATTTTTCATGATCTAGCTGAGGCGAGCATTCCCATGCTCCGCTCTATAAATTCATTTCATGCACATAGATCAGATAGTCGTCTGTAGATGCAGACTGGTGATTCTTCAGATGTAGAGTCACCATCCTTGGTTCGGATGACCATCTGTGTAGCGCCTTTGTACATTTGATGTTTTTATACCCCTGAATTTATCGCAGCCTGGATGGATGAAACTAGATCCAGGGTCTTCAAACTCGCTCAATCTTCGCCCGATGTACAAGTCAATCAATGTGAAGATATGTTCTGAAGTCAAACATGGAATGACATCGCCTGATTACCAGCCAATAATGTGAGTTGTTAACAGACACAAGAGGAATCACCGATAATGATGATGACCCTCAAGGAACTACAGCAAAATTCACGTGGTGTGAATATATGATTCAATTTCAAACACCATGCAAAATATTTTGGTCGAAGGCCATTGATGTCAACCTATCGCCGGAAGTGAGAAACTTGCCATTGAGGCATGCAAGCTTCAAAGCACTGAAAGGGGTGTTTCTAAGTCAACTTCCTGGATAATGAGATGATGTCGACAAGAAGTGACTCATCATAGGAGGGCCTTAATGTATCCCACATCTGCGACACAAAACGAAGGAAATGATTTCTGGAGGTGAAAACGATCTGATGACACAACGTACAGGAATGGTGGTCATGAAAAAATGAAGGTTGGAGGTATTGCAGCGGATGAGGCATTAACTAGATTGTGATTTCTCAACTGAATGACTTATCTTGAACATGTCAGCAACACTAAGATGGATTGGTAGCGTTAACCTCAAAAGATGGATGGTGTGAAAGACCAATGGTGAGATGACCATTGAACGGAATAACCCAACCCGACTCAGTAATGGTGATGGAGTGAAAGTGTCATGTTCAAGAGTGACCTGCTACCATAAGTTATTCAAGTTTTTTTTCCCTTTTTCCCCATTCATTGCTGACCAGTACCTCTTTATTTTTGTCAAGCTTGAGGAGGATAACATATTCTTGTTCTATAATTTGCCCTTTAGGCAAACCTGTCGCTATGTTTTAACGAGTCTAGCAACAGTGAAACTCGGTCTTGTCTAGAATGGACAAGTTTGTCGCTATTGTTTTAACGAGTTTAACGACAAGTATAACTCGGTCCTTTTCACGTTTAGAGAGTTTGAAAAGGGATGAAAAGAAAACTCCAGAAGTTATTTTTCGTAAAATAATCCCTTAGGTCCCAAAAAGGATAAAATAATACAAAAGGGATGACTTTTCCGATCACTTTAACGAGCTGAAAAGGACAAGAGCTCGACCTTTTTGTAAGATAATCTCTCAGGTCCGAAAAAGTATAAAATCATACAGGACGAATGACATTTCCAATCACTTTAACGAGCTGGAAAGGCTAATTGTTCGACAATCTTTTCATATTTAACGAGTCTGAAAAGGGTTTAAAGGAGACTCGATTTTTAAGGAACAAGTGGTCCCTAGGATAGCAACTGGTTCTGGTGAATTTGGAACTTCTCAAAACATGGTGAATTCTGTGAAGAGGCTGGCTTATAAGACCACTCATCGCAACTATTCCTCAAAAAGGGTAAAACAACCAAGTGAGAGCATATGATTGGCCAAAGGGATGGAGGTGATGAGAGGTACACAACCAAGGCTGAAAAGGTTGATAGAATGGCAATCACAAAGGTTATTTAGTTGAAGGTGGGTTCATTTTTTGACAAGCTTGAACCATGGGGGAACTATGCTTGGTTGCAGTTTTTTATTTTTTATATAAGCTCAAAATGACAAAACTAAAAATTGAAAAAAAACGGCAAAACTAAAAATTGAAAAAGAAAATTGAAAAATGGAAATGAAAATGGTTTGCATGCCCCTGGCATGATGAAAAGGAGAGTCTCCTGTAACCAGATGGGAATCACTGTGGTTAGGCAAGATGGTTTTCGTCCAGAATAGACAAAACACCTCCTTGGCTTCGTCCATAATAGACAAAGGGGAATGGTGTGTCAGACCAATCACATAACCTACAGGGAGACTTATCTTTACAACTAGGTGCGTCCAGAATAGACAAGGGTGCATGCCTCCTAAGCTTCATTACATTCACCAGATTACTCTTGGCTATCAGGTGGATGGAATGAAGGTTCAAGTGATATTGTTGACGTAAAAGGACCATTTAGGGATGATGATTGACTTGGAGCTATGCTTGGACTGGGAAATGAAAGCTGGTCAACGGTGACAATTTTTTCTTCATGCAAGAAACACATCACTCGGAAGAGCGTTGAAACAATAGCTTCCATGTTGTAAACATAGTCACGCCCCAGAAGTAAATTATAATATAACAGTCCTGGGACTACCACCATGTTCATATGAACGGTTTTCCCTCCCAAAATGATTGGTAACTTAGGAAGGACCCCTAACGGTCGACTGGTTCCTTTGTTAAAGCCTAACAGATTCTATGTAATAGGAATAAGCGTGGAGAACCAAGCGCTTTCCAAGCAGTTGGGGAAAGGATACTCACTTATGCACCTTCATCTATGATAGTGCCAGACATGATCATTCTACAAACTTATACTATGATCTGGAAAGGTACATAAGAAGGAAGGGGGGATCTTGCTAGTCGATTCAAATCAAAGGAAGTGACTAGAATACTTGGAGGGGTTACCAAATAAATGGGTGAATTAACCCCTTGAGTTACGAGAACTGGGGGGGTTTCCTCCTGTCGTGAAGGAACAGGCATATTTCCCCCAAGTTCGTTAGAATCCAAAGTAACATAAAGAATTTGAACGGTATCATTCCCGCTCTCTTCGGGAAGGGTACGATGATCTGAAGGTGAAATTGGGTCAACTGTCACCTTGACCTGTTGACTTTGGTCGGATATAGACTCATAAGATTCACTTTAAGAGAGAGTGGTTTCAACCGATGGTTGATCTAAGTCAATCGGTTTTTCAACTAGTAAAGGACTTGGGGAGAGTTTCTTGTAGCTAGATGGAAGTTGTTGCACTGAAGCAGGACGGTTATCCAACACTCTTTTGGCTTCATCCAAAAAGGAACAAAGGTGAAGGGCATGGTTCCCTTCACATAACCTACATGGAAACCTAACCTTTCTCCTCTATTTGTGATCTTTATTATCACTAGTTGAAGGTGTGTTACCAACATGATCTCCAGAGGTTGATGACACAGGATGGTTTGAATGGGCAGACCATTCTTTCAAGATCCGAGGAAAGCAAGGACAATCTCGACTAAAATGGTCTCCCGCACAAATTATGCATGGAAATTTGGCTCTGGGAAGTCTAATGTGTCGATTTTCACTAGATGATTCATTCAAAGCAATGGTCACTTAGTTTCCCCCTTGCTGAATTGGCTTCTTCTTCTTCTCCTTCCCTTTCTTCTTCTTCTCAACCACCTGGTTGCTAGCATCACTACTTTCACCAAGCGCAGAGGAAGAAGGGGAGGGAGAAACAAACAAAGAAGAAGGTGAAGGGTCAACTTCAGTATAACCTGAAGGTCGATTTGATTGCGACAAAATCATGGAATTTTGAACCACAGAGGTTGAAAATAGCCATACTGATAGGCCAATGGTAATTCCCGAAAGGGACAATGTAGCCATATAAGGAGCACCGATATTTCCCCAAGGGGAAAAAGTACTAGGATTCCCCTCTAAAGAGATTCCTTGATCAGTGGGCTCCGAATTCGATGCCATATGTCTCAACCTAAGATCAACTAAGGAACAGGGATGTTATTCTGATTTCAATTAATTTTAAAGATGCTTTGACACAACTTTGCTTTTTCAGTTTTTAAGAGTCGAGAAAAAGCTAAAGATGACTCTAGTCTCCTTCGATTTTTAATGAGCCTGAAGTGACAAGTGCTCAGATGGACCTTTTCCTTTAAAGATTTGAATAGGAACGAAAGTGACTACTCTGTAAAATCTAGACAGAGGGATTACCAAACCAATCGCAAAACTGCAATATACACCTTGGTGATAAATTAAAGAGAAATTACCAAGGACTTATGTATGGCACTCAATCTTCCCGAATGTTGTGTTCAGTGCATTGCGATCAATAAGGTGGTAGACTCTGCTTCCTATGGATAAAGGATATAAGCCTATTGTGGTCTCCCAATATATACGCGACAGTACGGGGAGCACAAGTCCATGCTAGTACTTGTTGTATCAAGGAGGAGGAATCACCCAACCTTCAATGAAAACTATAGTTACTAGTTTTAATGACGTCGAACACGTCTCTGGCCTAGACCTCTAGATGTGTTGTGTTAAGTTCCAAAGCATTGTTAGGTTCATTGAAATTTATTTTAGAGTTGATCTTGTTTAAAGTTTGTCTTTCAATGGTTCACCGCTTGATGTTGATTTGAAATTCCTAAAATGCAATCTACAATGATAAACAATCTTAGTTTATTTTGAGCAATGAAAATCCTAGCTACTAGGGAAAGAAGAATACAATTCTTTCAAACAAAGAGCAAAGAGCACACACTAGTGCATTTTCCTAAATCATTTTCCGCACACAAACTAAATGCAAATTCAAAAGCATGTATTTGTTTTTCGTTCTCCTTAATGTAAAAAATGTCAAAAAGGAAATGCAGCAAATATCTGAAATATTTCCTTCAAAATGACATTTTCGAAAATTTCTTCTTCAAAAGAGAAAGGAATACTAAACAACACTTTTCAATTTTGAATAAAAAATGCTTTTGACACTTCGAATATAAATAAATCAAACCAAATACATGATGAAAAGTTCAATCGACTATCTAGGGAGGAAGAATCCACGACACTTCTCTTTTCAACACAAAACGACAATTACGACACTTTTTGTACCAAAGCGACAGATCGATTTAAGAAACTTTTCGACAAAGGATTGTAAATGATGAACAAATACATAAAAACATTCACTAATCCTAAACTAATGGAGGCTGATCTATGTGATGCAAGTAGGCTTCAGTAATGAGGCATTGTTCATAAGCAGCAAAAACAACTAAACAAAATTGAAAACAAGGTCAAACCCCCCAATTTCTAGAATGGAAAAAGGCTCAGTCAGTCATTGCACCTGGGCTTCACAGAAACAAGGATGCATCACACTTTACACACTCGGGAGGTGCGATGCATACTGGGTTACAGTGACAGACAGTGCGATGGGCCAGGGATCGCAACTGAAACGGGTTTTGGCTCAGATGTGCAGCTTTTTTTAGTGGGTTAAGCTGAGCTTTGATGGAAAGTAAAGATCAAAGTATTAAGGAATGTCTTGAGAGGTTACTGAGCTACCAAAAGAACATCTAGAATGCTTGTAAGTCAAATGTTTAATTCATAAACTAAACTAGAGATTGACTGAAGCAGCATTCATCTACTATGCAATTGCAGAGCAAGAGCAGTTCGAAGGCTACCTGGCTGACTTCAGGCCTTGTCTATAGTTTATAAAACAAACAATAACAACAAACAAACATCTATTCTTTCCCCAGCAGAGATGCCAATTTGTTTCAGGGAAAACTAGTGTCTTGTCGAATGACTAGCCCTCTAGGTTTGGCAACTACCCTAGAAACAACAGTCTAAAGCAATTCAACGATTTCTTCTATGTGTAATAGATAAGAGAAAGATAATGGGACCAAACTAGAACTTCTGCTTAATCCTTTGCTTGATCTCTCTCCCCCTTGACAAAGCTCACAACTCCTCCCCGTACTTAACCCGCTTGGAGAGTACCTGCAGAAACACAGTAACAAAGAATCGTCAAAGCATCTTGATCTATTACAACATAAACATTACAGAATCAGATATATAATGAACAGATAATAGCATTCACAAATGATAACATTCACAATTGCACAATCATATGGAAGAAAACTTGAAGAACTTTATTAAATATAAGGGAGAATTACAACCCATTTGTCTGATCCAGCATCATCCTCCCAGCATCAATCCCTCATCACCTCATGAAATAGCGAGATCACACCAACAATACAATGCTCTTTCCTCAATTACAAACTATCAGCACTTGCAATTCACAATATTCCAGCCTCTGGATCTCTTAGATGAGGGATCCATTTATAGATGTGTGCAAGGGTGTGATTCATCTCTGGGGTTTTGATTATTTTCATTCCACTTGTTACAATTGGTTCCACTCGGGATTTCTTGGATCTCTTACTCATCCCTGGGCGAATTCAGAGAAGCAAGTGTCATAGGAGAAGTTTCTAGAAGATTCCATGAGCAACCATTTAGCAAACTGTCTTGGACATTTGTCCATCCTCACCCATCACACCCTATAGAAGGCCTAATCAGTATGCATCACACCTGGACAGTGTACCACTCAGTATACATCGCACCTTGCCAGTGGAGCAGTCAATATGGTTCAGTTTAGGCCATTTCTGCATGGTTTCTTAGGTGGAACTTTTGAGGAATGATGTAATCAAATGACTAAGATATTTTAGGGTATGAAAAAAATATTTTAGGGGTCAAATAGCCCTAGTTTATAAACATATAATTTTGGGGTTGATGTGCCCAAATATGTCTATAACAATCCTAGTCTTCGAGAGCAATTTGAATTTGATTATAACCACTAAAACATTCCAGAAAGGAGAAGAATTTATTTCCAACAAGAGTGTCAAGGACATGATCTACAAATGGAAGGGGGAAATGGTCTTTCTGCATATATTTATTCAGTTCTCTATAGTCCACACAAATTATCCATTTACCATTTTTGTTAGGTGTTAGTTCTAGTCTTCGCAGCCTGTCACCAGGGATCAACATGAGCTCTTACTATGTCTGGTTTTGTTAGATGTTTTGCACATGATGTTCAGCACAAAAAATGTCACAAGTATGTCCATCAAAATAAGCTCGGAAAAATATTTCCAACGTTATATCACACTCCCGTAACCGGTTCCTGGATTAGAAGAAATGAATGAGTGATTCTTGGTTATGCATGTTTTGAAGTCAGTGGTTGCACACAATGACAAGTTTAGTACAAAATCAGTTTCTGAAATAATGGTAAGGAATTTTTAAAAAGTGAAAGAGGTTTTTGTTCATAACATACTAACTAACAAAAAACTCCTTCATTTTATGCACAGGTGCTACTATGTGGGAGATATACAGTGATATTTGGAGCCTACATTAAAACAAAGCAAAATTTTCATATTTTTTACTGTTTTAGTCATTTTAGTGCGGGGCCATTTTACAACAGATGAAAAGTAATTTTGCAAAACCCAAGGAGTTTTTTGTTAAGAACGAGCCATATAACAAAATCTCTTTCATTTTATTCACAGGTGTCATGGATTGGGATATGTGACTAGATATTTACAGCTCATTTTCACATAATTAAATTTTTAATGATTTTTTGTTTTAGAGATGATTTTGTGGAACAGATTGCGAGCTACTGGAAACTAATTTCTCAAATTTGAGAGAGTTTTTTCTCCAGTACGAGCTTATCTACAAAAATCTCTTTCATTTTTGTAACCGGTGCTATGGTTCAGGAGATACGAGTTCATCTTCAGCACCTATTTTCATAAATTCAGCCCAAGTTTAATGTAACTAATTCTATTTTGAAGAAAATGGTTGAGCTCAATCCCTTAGTAAAAGGATGAGAAAATGTATATATTTGATGAATTTCATAGTGTAGGGGTTGGATTTTGGTAGAAGGTTGGACTCTTGGGAATTTTTGGCACTTCCTTGTACATTCATTTCAGCATTTTTGGCAAAGGAAAGACCAGGGTTTTTCAGCACTTGTTGGGATCCTTGTGGCTCTGTGTTTTGATGGTGTTTTTCTTCATGTAATTGTAAGTTCATTGATGTTTTATGTATGCCATTTGCCTTCTCTTTGCTTCTGAAATTAAACAAATTGAGTGACAAAGGTATAATTCATTAGCTTATGGTGCTCTGCCTTAAACTTTGTTTAGTTTTACACGTTTTCGTCTGTTTGGAGAGGATCCTTGTAGCCTCTTGCCCTCTTCAGCTCCTCAACAGTCTTTTCTATCCATTCATTTAATCTAAAGCATCAAAACTACTGCCTACCTTGCCCCAACCGGAACTCTGAAAAAATTTGGCCTCATCCCCGGACCCAAATTTGCCTTTCCCTTTTTCCAACAAAAAACCCCCAAAAAATAAAATCAAGTCCTTGCACTTCATACCTACCATAATATTAGTTTTTATTTCATTCATCTCAAGCCCCATCGATTATCTTTGTTGAGATTGACCCGGAGATAGCCCTCTCCTGTCCTCGTAGGGCTAACTACGAGGCTGAGCGTGGTTTGATGTGGACCTAGAAGCTTACCTTTTCAGCCTGAGGTAAATATAGGCTCTAACATTAGGGACAAAAAGTAATGGTGAAACCCACTGGCCGCCTAAAATGGGATATATGAAATTAACATCCAGAAGCTTTCGATTTTCTTGTTTCACTACGACCCTAAGGTGTGGATTTAACCTTCTCTAAGGTTTTCGAATAGCATGGGCATCTTTTTCTATATAAATGTGATGAATACATAGTTGTGGATCGATGCCCTTCATGTCATAATATTCCCAAGCAAAGGCTTGTTTATATATCTTGAGAACCTAAATTAATTTGTTTTGTTGTTAATCATTCAAATTAGCGATAATATTTAAAGTTTTTCCAGGCTCAATTTCGATGGGAATGTTATTATGGAAAATAGTTGTAGTTATATGATCATTATTTAAAACCTCTATTAGATCTTCTCTGGCTTCGTTATCAAGCATGGCTTTCAACTTTTGGCATGTTGGATTCCCGATAGTAGAGGATTTGTTAATAAAGTCATTAAATATATCATCCTCAATTTGATTTTTAAATGAAAGTGGTCCAAACTTAAACAAGAACGCAACAAATTACAGATATAACCATAAATACAAAGATGCAATAGAAATAACACTTCATTTCATTAATATCAAATATTGGAATATGCCTACAAACAGAATGGAAATAAGACTAGCTCAGGTGATGGTATCTTATCTCTGAGAAGATATGTGGCGGCTACATGCCTCTGAATTGTGTTACAATGAGGCTCAGAGGCCTATTTATTATTGAGAAACAATGAAAAACCTAAAACATCTAAAAACCTAACCCGAGGAGATGAAGTGCCAAAACTATGGGCCCTGTTTGGGTAAATTGGTACATCAACTTCCTGGGGTCGTAACTTTGGCATACGATCTTTGTTTGATGCGCACAATACCTCGTTAGAAAGGTCTATCTGAGGAATATAAATTCCAAGTGGCCAATATTGGTTTATGACCCATGTTGTCCCCACTTTTCCAAAAAAAAACATTGTTTAGGGCCTCAAAATGGATCTAGAAGTTCAGGACCCGAAAAACTACCAAAAATAATAAACTCTGCTACAATTAAGGAAACTGGAAAACTAAAATAGATGGTGGTGAGGGTCCAAGTGGAATAGGTGGGTGGCCACCAACATCCACCTAGATCAGTCCTCCCCCTTTAAAAAACAATGGTCCCCATTGCATTGAATGCCTCCATGAGGTGCGGAAACTTCTGCTAAACTTGGTCCCTGGTGAGCCACTTTCCTTGGTGCAGGATTGGCTAGCTTTGACAACCCTATATAGTTGGATCTTCTGTTGGAAAGTGTTATTAATCTATGCATCCATACTTCAATAAGTTGTGGCTTGTTCCGTGCAGACTAGGTTTAACTCTATTGGTGTGAGTTGTTCTGCAATGTCTAACGTGTCCAGTAATGGTGGGAAGTATGGTCGAAGGTGGTCCACATTGAACAATGGGTGCAAGCAAAGGAATGGGGGAATGTTGAGATCAAAACAATTGTCTCCCACCTCCTTGGTAATGGTTTAAGGACCATATCTGAGTGGTCTGAGCTTCTGATGGGCTCTAGTAAGGCATTCTTTCTACAAATGCAACCAACTTTGTCGCCCACCTAAAACTTGTGTGGCACCTGATGTTGATCATGTCACTGCTTGTACTTAGCATTTGACTTCTCCAATATGTCGTTAACCTACTGGCATATGTGTTTGATGTGTTCAATAAATCTAGTCTCTTTATTAGCCTCGGACAATACATGTGTGGATTTTGTCTATGTAGTCGCATGAGGCATGGCAACATCAATTGGACACAATGGCTGAAATCATATATCCACTTGAAAGGGACAGCGACCAGTCAAGCTATGGAGAGCTCTATTACAACTATGTTTCACATAGAGAAGACTCACATCCCAGGTTCGTGGATGCTTGGAGTTGTACATGTGGAGTATGTGCACTATCATCCTATTAACGACCTTCATCTGGCCATCAGTCTGGGGTTGGAATGATCTTATTAGGAATATTAGTTTTGATGTGCTAAGATCCTCCTCATATTATAAACAAAATGATATTCATATGCTTAAGGATTCATGAGTTTATTTCAAGTGAAAATGAGTTTTTATGTTCATTTTATGAGCAATTTTAACATAAATAAGAAACTGAACAATAGAATATAAATGTACAGAACATCACCAAGAACACATCACAATAGTAACATGATGAAGGAGTTCACCCCTCCTGGGCTACGTCTCCTTTGTCTAGCTTCCAATGGCTTGGGCCTCTCTATTATTCTCAAATGTGTAAAAAGATGTGTTTACACTGCTCAAATGCTTTTGCAACCTGCTCCAATGAGTTCAGAATGTCCAAAAATGGCCATCTAGCCTCTTTATTCTCCTGATTTGGTCAAAAATTGAAGAAATTATGGCATTTCCCAATATTTTGTTAATCGCACCGCAAATTCCCCAAAATTCAACATCATCCTACAATTTCGCCCGCAAAGCGTGCTAACAGAGTGACAATTTCACCGAAAACTGGGCGAAATTGTCGGATAGTTAAAAAGACCGCTAACGCTTAGTTTCCAAAAATAATTTCTGAAAATTTAGGCCACATTCCCATGGGCTAAGGCCAACGGCCCGCCCCGTCGGTTGAGCCCCCACTCCACGATCGTCGCAGTGGTCACATGGGCGTTTATATGACTGCAACCATGGTTGGCCCCACACGAGTTGGCTTGTTTCCAAACAGCGCGGCAACTTGAACTTAAATATAACCCAAAGTCTGTATGGTTAAGCAACATCGGTTATGGTGCAATGGTATCGGCTTTGGCTTAGAGTTGGGAGGTCGTAGGTTCAATCCCCGCTGCCTCTGCCCGGACTTCAAACAAAATTTTGGTTGCCTCTCGGGCTGCCACATGGCACTGTTCGACTAGGCCATGTGTTAGCCCATGGTTCAATTGCACCCATAATAAAATGACACTTGTCAACACCTCATTCGCTGAAATAAACCATTGACCGATCAAATTGCATTGTCATCTCTACCACCTCAGCACCCAATCAGAAGTATGGATGCACAGTCAACAGTACGGACTGCTAACTGGGATGTCCTTTTTTTTTAAATTCAGCTATTTGGGAAAGTGAACATAACTCGTTTTTGGAATCATATGAAGTTTGTTTCGTGCAAAATGAGTTGTGTCGGATTCAGGATGACGAGCACTACGCAGTCGTATAAGTCTCACATCAATCTTACAACTTTGAATTTTGAGCTATTTTTTGAGTACCCGATCATTCCTCCCCCCTAGAAGCCTTTTGGACCCCAAAAGATCACTTTCAGCTGTCTAGAAAGTGAGGGTACAATTCCCTCACCTTTCCAATCTTGATCCATTTATCAGTGAGTTGGAACCTGTGATCTACATGAGGCTTGTCGTGCCTTGCTTCATACTTGCCTTTGCCCTTTTCATGCTGACCTTGCATTGTTTGATGTACCATTTGGAGTCGTTCAATGAACTCTTTGGCTTTGTCCATATTACTATCAGTAGAAACATCCTTCTTACCACGATGATACAACACTTTATGATGCAAATGGTAAACAAATTCCTCTACTTGATTCCCTTGACTCAAGCTTGAATGTACATCTTGAAAGTATGTATTTTTCCGAACATAACTTTCATGCAAAACAAAATTATTCTTGAGGAAAGTAGTTATACAAACTATAGGCCTAGAAAGTACATCAACAAACTTGTCGCTCATACCTTTCTTATACGTTTTGACCAAGTGGAATAGTATAAGTAAACCCATCCAATGAAAGTTCCTTTGTTGTTGCAACTTAAATAATGCACCAAATGACTATCTTGAGCATTGACAAATCCATAATGTAATCAATCTTGGAGAGGTCTAACTTCAGCTCACCTTCTCCAATAGCATTGCCCAAATACATCAAAGAAGTTTTATCCAACATATACTTTGATATCTTCAATAACAAATTTTCCTGACATATGACATCAAGTATTTCTTTCTCACACATGACATGTTCATAATAAAATTTTCTAAAAATGAAAATTTCATCCAAGTAGATTATCCTGTCTAGAAATGGCTTCAACACATCTTTCTTCATATGCATGAAAGTACTAGGAGCATGGAAAAGACCAAAAAGCATAGCAAGCCATTCAAACAAACCTTGCTTGGTTTTGAATGTCGTCTTCCATATGTCTCCTTCAACAATTCTACTTTTATGATAACCACTTCTTGAATCCCATTCAAAAAATTACTCTCCATTCTTCTTAGGCACCAAAACAAGAGGTGCACCACATGCTGAAGGAGATGGTCTAATGATTCTTTTGTTCAACAACCCTTGGATTCACTTTGTTATTTATGTACTTTCCCTTATTGACATCCAATGCATGTCAATCTTAGGAAGAAGACACTTTTGCAGCAATGGTATTTCATGTTGGATTCTCTTTTTGGAAGGAAATCCCATATCTTTCTGCAACACCTCATCATCATGGTTAACTACATCAACCAAATCAGTTTTCAATTTTGAATTAAAACCATGAAACGCTTCATAATCAACATCAACATTGGGTTTGATCATAAGAAGCACTAAATTCTTGCTTGAATTCACTAGTCTTTTCATTTGCCCTACATTAACTAATGAAAGATTTAGTTTCTTGCGATGAGCTCTCACAACATACTCCACACCATATTTGAACAAGTGGTACTTGTTTTCATGACGATAGAATATTTATTTTATATCATAGAGGTAAGGAATACCCAGAACAATTCCTGATATATCAAGTGGTACAACATCCAATTCAACTTCGTCAATGAAGTTTGTTGTGATTGCAAACCGAAGAATACATTTTCTTGTAACCTGTAAATTTCTTTCCTTGCATATCCAACCCAATGGATGTGGCTTGGGATGTAAAATGGTTTCACGATTAAGTTTCTTGACTAAATCATCAGATATCAAGTTGGCTTGCGACCCATTATCAAAAAGTGTGTCTATTTTTTGTATGTTTTAAGATTACCCTCACATGAAATAATTCAATATTTGTTTCTTCATTTGGATTGCTAGGGTGACAATTTGATATACTAGTGCTAGCAATGGATTCTTTTCCTTTTATACCCACGGTTGTAATTTTAGTCTTGTCACCCAAATCGAATCCCAAATCCTCTTGAATGACGGCATCAATCTTTTCTTTTCCTTTGTTGTTGAATTTCTTAGGCCTCATCTCAAGACGATGCTTCCAACAATTAGCTTCATCGTGGCCCTATTTGGAACAATGTTTACATATTGTTTTCTCTCCTTCCTTTTTAATGGATGCAATTTTCTTTCCTTTGAAACCCTTTTCTTTTTCTTTACCCTTGAATGGATTTTTACAACCCTCTTCTGGAGTGTTTTTCCCTCTTGCCTCAAGATGAGTGGCTTGCACACACACATCATCCAGATTATTGGGATTAAACAATAAGATAGTATGCCTAAGGTAACTGTGTAAACCCCCTATGTACTTCAGCAGCATGTCTTGTGATTGAAAATCTACACCTAACATTAGAGACCTTTTTCTGAATTCTTGGATGTAATCTTGCACATTTTAACCTTTAAGTTTTCTAATGCTTTGCCAATTCATGATGGCTTTCTGCATATAAGCTAGAGGGTAGAATTGTATTTTAATTGTAGCAATGAAATCAAACCAAGAAATTGAGATCTTACCGTGTTTTTTATCTCCTCTTGTGTCTTTTATTCCCACCATACTAGTGTTACAACCTCCATTCTCAAGGAAGCTAAC
Source organism: Pinus tabuliformis (assembly GCA_031772625.1). Lineage (NCBI taxonomy): Eukaryota > Viridiplantae > Streptophyta > Pinopsida > Pinales > Pinaceae > Pinus > Pinus tabuliformis. Next base: position 847,313,062 of record CM062809.1, on the reverse strand, counting down.
TAAATCTTTATGTCATCCTCTTGAAGGTTTTGAATTCTGCAATAGACCTCCAACTGACAAATCCAATTATCAAGCTTCTCCACATTCACTTCACCATTATACATCAGCAGCTTAAATTTAACATCAAGTTTTAGTAAGGGTGATTTACCAATTCCTTTTGAGGTATCTTGATGAGTATGAGTAAGGGTTGTGTTAGTGGAAGAGGCTGAAGATGCCTATGAAGAAGAACATGAAGAAGATGGTGGATAGAGTGGAGGTTTACCTCTATTTCCATTACCTCCTCCTAAAGAACCTTCTCCTTTGGAAGGTTTGGAGCTTTCACCCTGCAGCCTGGTATTCCTCTCTTCATAGAGGACCTTCATGATGAGCCCCAAAAATGGGTAACTTATTGGGCTCATTTTGCCTATTGTTCTCCACTAATCCACCATTCTTCATAGTTTATGCATGCTTTTGAGTATATTTATGTTGATTGAACGAATGAGGATAGTCACTTGACCATGAAGACTGATACGTGTTTATTGCAGATTTTTGGACAACTTTTGGACCAAGGTCAAGCATTTATGAGCCATTTGACAGCCGAATGCAAGGGGAAAAGGTTTAGGATTCGTAGGGAGGGTGCCTCCTGCACTAAATGGCCTCTTCCTCGAGTTCTACACCATTAGCTCGAAGTTTAGCAGCCCACCAACATTGATTCCCAAGGGCAACCGAGCAGCTTTTATGAAGTGATTGAGTACTAGAAGTTTGAGCAGCCAAGCCCCTCGAATCAAGGAGGACTGTTGGAGGTCCTCATGGTGCATAAATAGGAAGGCTTCCAGCCTTTGTAGGTTACTTTTTGAACAGTTGTATTCTGCACTATAGTGCTGCTAATTTCTCAACTCATTTTGTAGCTTTTGTTGTACAGCTTCTTTTGTGACATGGTTATTTTTGAGTAATGGAAAGCAGTTTCATTTGGCACCGGTTCTGAGATTCTTATTAGGAGCCTGCAAATCTTGGGGTTGGGCCCAACCCAAGTGCCAAGGCTTCCTTTGTGTACTGTTATGTGTTGTTGATGTCTTTATCAAATAGTTTCTGTTAAGTAGATTAAAGTCTTGCTTGGTTACCTAGATCATTGTTGATGATTAAAAAGGCTTTTCATGTTTAGATTGGTTTGATAGGTTGATAACAGAGAAGATCTTCAGAAAAAGGCTATCAAGCACCCCTGATCTCACCTCTCCCTCCGTGGGACCATGAGCTGGGATCAAGGCATCCTTGCTGCCACCAAAAACATTGTCTTTACTTCATCATGCAATTGTTAGTGTTAGATTCTCATTTGTGGAAGTTGATACCAGTTGCGATTACATGTTCAGGTCCATGATTGCTTAGTTTGCATAGTTATTTCACATGATTTTGTTGCCAATAAACTTATGTTCATTTTCTTTGTTGATATTCAGGTCAGATTAGGTTAAAGTAGCTAAGTATTTGGTTTTCCGATTCTTTGTTTGAATAGTTTGGAAAATAACTTGCAGAGCACCTGTGATACCTCTTTGCCTACCCCTACTCCATCAATACTGCCTGCTCTGTCCTCTAACTCTGATTCTTGCCTCACATTTGCTACGATCCCTCACTTTGAAGTAATTTCCATATTTTTGTGCAACATTGCTCTACCCCTCCTTAAACAAATCCAGCCATCCTTATCACTCACTCGCTTCGTTCTCCAGGTCCTGGACCCTTCCACATCATCATCCAACCTCCGTACCAACTTCTTCACCTTTCTTCCACCATTAACCCTCCAAAATCCCCTTTTGGAACATCCTGTAGAAGCCACAGAACATCCTGTAGAAACCCTGCAGACTTCCTATAGAAGCTCACGAAAGCGGTTTCTTGAGATCTGATCACCGTCAAACTCTCTGGAAGGGTGCTAGGGACCTCTTAGGCCCTCTTCTCACCTTCCCAACCTCATGCAAGCATCCACTCCATTTCCTTTCGCCAATCAACCTCTGCATAGTCAAAATAGTCAAAACACCTGCAACTTATTCCACAAATATTATTTGAAAATACAAAAAGATGTTTTCTTCATATTTCTCTTCAGAAGTAGCTTAGTCACATGCATTTTACTTGTCTAGAAATCAATGGAATCCATTTTTGTAGCTTTCATCCTTTTACTTACCCCAGTAGGGTTATTCGGTAAAACTAGGGTTTGTTAGGGTTTGTGTTCCTTTCTAGCTTTCAACTTCTTTCTGCAAGTAGATTAGCCTCTAGTTGAGTTAGTTTTAGTCCATCACAGTTAAAAGCTTCTTCTAAGTTCTCATAGAAGTTGGCTTAAGCTCCTAGCGAACTTGTGCCAGCTGATCAAGTGACAGCCTGCGACAAGAGCTAGTACTTGTGCATATAACACCGTCTCTTCCAAGTTTGTTACGAACTACCGGGTTGATAAAAGTAAAGAAGGGAGTCCCAGGAGTTGCAGTATTATTGCTGCAATACTGGAGCCCACCATTCTTTTTGGCGCCGTTGCCGGGGAAGCGTCAGAGTATTTGTGATTGCTGCTTTTCTTATATTTTCTACTACAACCTTCTGCTAAGTAGTTTATTTCATTTCCATTCTGCAATTCCATTTCTACAAAAGTAGATTATACCTTTCCTGCTTTCATAGATTAGCATTTCAATTCCGCAATTTCAATTCTGCAAGCGTAGATTAGCATTTCAATTCTGCAAGCGTAGCCTAGCATTTCATTCCTGCAATTTCATTTCAGCAAAATAGATTAGTCCTTTCCTGCTTTCATTTCAATTCCGCATTTTCATTTCAGCAAGATAGATTTTAGTTAGTTGCAATTCAATATATTTCAGTTTTGCAGGTACAAGCAGAAGAAAAAAAAACAAAAGCAAACAAAAATATTTCATTTAATGCCTCGTAGGAACAGAGACCATACCGGAAAATTCCTACCTAACACCCCCACCACATCGCTGAGTCACCCTTCTCTCTTCTTTGGTGGCAGTGATCCAGAAGAACCTATAGGTGAACCTCCTGAGATATACGAAGATCCTATAACAGAAGAAGAGCAAGAAAACATTCCTTTTGAGACCATGGCTGAAAACAGAAATGGTAGAGAAGATGAGGAGTGAATAGAAGGTGCCTTTCCCATCTGAGAGACCAACGGGGACATGAAGATGAAAAACATAAGTCCCTCAGCCTTCCTTCATTTCCATGGATTGACCACTGAAGACCCTGATACCTTCCTGTTTGAGTTTGTTGTCCTTTTTCTAACTTATGACTATGCAGAAGATGAGCAAAAGTTGAAACTCCTTCCCTCTATCCTCAAGGATGCAGCACTACACTGGTTCATGGGGTTACCTCGAAACAGTATCACAACTTGGGCTCAGATGCAGCACGCCTTTAACAAAAAATACTGGGACTACTGTAGGTCAAAGGAAACAAAGGGAGAGATCTTTTGGATGACCATGGGAAGTGATGAGTCTTTAGAAGGCTACGAGGAAAGGTTCCAACTTAGCTATAAACGGGCCAGGTGCATGCTTGACCCTGAATCTCTAAAGCTGGTTCTACTCCGAGGAGTCCCCGAAGACCTTCTAGATACCCTCCATCTGCTAGCTGGAGGAGACATCTACCAACTACCTTATGAGGACATAAAGACTGTGTTCAGAAAACACTCTAGGGTAGCCCGGAAACGAGGTAGGGGGAATCCACTCTCAGCTAGTACCACCTTCTCCAAGCATGAGTTTTCTAATCAGATGGAAGACCTCAAAAGTGAGATGAGACAGACCATTGCCATGCAACTGGATACTTTCTGAATCCAACAGAAGAAAGAGGAATCTGAAAGGGCTTCGGCCATTTTTTGTCCCAGATGTACAAGGAAGCATCCTAAGAACGAGTGTCCATTGCACTCAGTGGAGGTATGTTTCGTTTGTGAGGAAGACCACCCCACAAACTAGTGCCCAACCTTACCTGGACTTAAAGTCATGTACCAAGGGGATGAAGGGGCCACTGAGCCACTCTACTTCCTTAACCAAAGGAGGCCGCATGGGTCTAGACCTTACTAGCAGGGGATGCAAGGAACATCCCAGACTTATTACAACCCCAACCGATCCGCTCACATGCCTTCTTGGGGGTCCCCTACTCATCCTTCCTGGTCCGCACCTCCTCCTTGGTCTTATCCATCTTAATACCATACTCAACCTATTGCTCATTCATTTCACTCTCATGTCCAGCCACAACCTCAGTGGAATGCTCCTCAACCGGGGTGGAGGCCCCAATACAACTCTCCTCCTGCTATTTTGCCTCCACCTCCTACTCAACCATAACCATTACCTCCAGCTCCTCCAAGACAACCCCAGATGCTTGCTCAACTGAACCTGAACCCCAACAATAGACAGGCCCAGCAGGTATACACTGGAGAGACAACATGCCCTACCTATGTTGTGGAGATTCAAGAGATCAACCTACGATCTGGAAAGGTCCTTCTAGATCGCCAGCCTCCTCCCCCGAAGGAAGAGGAAGAGAAACAGGAAAGTGAACCCAAAGCCATTCCACCCTTTCCTGAGAGACTAACAGTAGCCACGCAACCAAACCTAGAGGAGACTGAACTTCTGGGAGAACTTAAACAGTTGTGTGTGAAAATCCCACTTCTCCAGGCCATAAAAGATGTACCAATCTACAACAAATTGATCAAGGAGAAGTGTTTCAAGCACCCAGGAAAGTGCAAGAGAGATGCCCCGACTATTAATGTCATAGGACAACTATCCGATCTGATGTTGGGACAAATAATCCGTCCAAAATATTTGGATCCTGGGAGTCCTGTAGTGATGTCCACATCAATGGCACCATAATCCCCCACACCCTGATCGATCTAGGGGCTGCCATCAATGTGATGACCAAGGACACTATGCTCAAACTCAACCTTCAGAGTTCCTTAAGAAAGACCTCGACAGTACTGCAGTTGGCAGACCGCTCCACCATGACTCCCGAAGGGATTGTGGAGGACGTCCTGGTCTCTGTTGATTCTTAGGAATACCCTGCGGACTTTTTGGTCCTTCAGCCAAAGGCAAAACTCACTGGATACCCCCTCATTTTGGGAAGGCGTTGGTTAGCTACTACGGATTCTTACATCAGTTGTCAAGCTGGAAGAATGACCATCAAGAATGGGCCTATGTCCAAACAGCTAGTCCTATACCCTCCTGCCCAACCTCTATTAGAACATGACTTACCACTCTGGTTGGAGGAGGGAGATGAGGGTGAAGTCTACTATGCACCATTGTGCACAGTAGAAGCCGCCAGGGGAGGTCCTCTAACCGAGGATGACTTGATCGAGAATTTGATTCAAAATCCACCTCCCAGTGCACTATCGTTAGAGGAGTTAGTGGAAGGTACCCAAGCCAGCGCTTTAGTGGACCTCTATGTGGCCGATCCGACCTCACCCAGAGTTAAAAATGTGGAATTTGGCCCTGAAAGAACCTTAAAGTTCAGCTCACCCCTATCTTCCTCTCAAGAGAAGGAGCTCTGTAGCTTATTGAGCCACCATTTGGATGCCTTCGCTTGGAGCTATAAGGAGATGAAAGGAGTCCACCCTTCATTCTGTACCAATCACATTTACATTAACGACAAAGGGAAATGGTCCTTCTTGGTGACTTTGTTAAGTTCTCGATAATCTACACAGATTCTCCACTTCCCATTTTTCTTGGGTACAAGCACCAGAGGAGAAACCCATTCGTTGTCCAAGATGGGGTAGATGAATCCTGCATCCAACAACTTTTGCAATTCTTCTTTAACGATGTCCTTAAGGGCTGGCAGGGAAGAAGCTCTTTTCTTTCCTAGATGGGTTTAGCGGGTATAATCAAATCCAAATCAGCCCGGAAGACCAAGATAAGACCACCTTCACTTGTCCTTGGGGAACCTTTGCCTACCGGGTCCTTCCCTTTGGGCTATGTGATGAGCCCCAATTTTTGGTACAATTTGGGCTCATATTGGCCTACTTACCTTGCTCAACCATTCATATTTTACCACTTATGCATTCATTTCTTAGTATATTCGTGTTGTTTGTAGGAAGAAGGGTAGGCATTATATCTATGTGACTAATACATGATGATTTCAGGTTCTTGGCATTAAAGAGAGCAAAAGACCACGCAAAAGGAGACAAGGAGACAGCAAAGGTGACATTGCGGGTTCATAGGGAGGTTGTCCATATTCTTGATGACCCTCCTCGTGATTTTCACCTTCACTCCGAGCTCTAACAGCTCTCCCCACCGAGCTTAAAGGCAGCCAACACGTTCTACAGGATCAGCAGTTTTACAGCAGTTTGACTCTCAGTTGGACAGCCAAGCTCCACGAATGGAGGAAGCCAGCTTGATCTTCATTTTGTATAAATATGAAGGCCATAGCCTTTGTTAGGAGCTTTTTGAACTTTTGGACTGATATTGTAATTTTTGGAGCATAGCTCTGTTTTTGTTTTTGTAAGCCAGTTTTGGCATGACATCAGACTTTTGATTATGAATAAAGGCAAGCAGATTTGGATCTAATTCTGAGCTTTTAAGGGAGCTATAGCTCTCAGGTTAGGGCCCAACCTGAGAGCAATAGATCTCCTCTTCTTGTAGTGTTATTTACCTTTCTTTCCAGCATTTTGTTTACTTGTTTTGACATGCACTTCAAGAATATAGTTTGTTGATTTGATTTCCTTAATAGGATTGAGTAGGATTGGTTTATGATTAAATTACTTTCAGCTGCTTAGATTCGGATAGGAGGTTTGTAATACACAGGAGCTCCAAGAAAAGGTTGTTAGAGATCACTGCCATCTCTGTTTAGGGATTGGGGTGCAGTCTATACCAACCACCAAAAAAACAAAACGCAGTCTTTTCTACTCTCATGCAAGCTGCAACACAGTCGGTTTAATCGTGGATCCTTCCATGCACTTTTTCTCTTGAGCTACACTTCGTCATTGCAATTCCATGCACTACTTTTCTTCATGATTTACATCACTGTTTATTGATTTAATAGCACAGGTAGCACTGGTTAATGAATTCTCGTTTTTGGTGCAAGACACAAGTCATTTGTTTTATTTACACTGCTCCATATCATTCCACTTCCTTCTTCTTCTTCTTAACCTCTCCTCAAGCCACCTACTCGACCTCTGTTCAGCTCGTTTACCTTCCAACTCATCCATTGCCACGTAGCTTCATCTTTTTGACCTTTCGTTGCTGCCATCCTTCTATCCACCAATCAACTCCATGCACTCTCTCTCCATCTTATTCCTCTGCCCCTGAGCCATCACAAGCTCCATCTCCACCTTACCTATCCACCCAAACCATTCCATCACTTCACCATCACCCAAAACTTCCACTTACAGCACATCCTGTAGAAGTTAGCAGACTTCCTGTAGAATTCCTTAGTTTCCTGTAGGATCCCCTGCAGACATCCTGTAGAAGCCTGCAAACTTGGTTGCCGAGCATCCGAACGTTGTAGACCTCTGTGGACGAATGTTAGGGACCCTCTGGGACCTCTCCTAGCCATCCTGACATTTCCTAAGCTTTCTCTCGCTTCGCACCACCTCTGCACAGCCAAACCCTAATAAGGAACAAATTCATAATCACTCCATCCACTTAAGCAAAAATACAAAATCAATGTTCTATTTCATAGAAATAGTTTGAGTTCATGCATTTCACATCATTAGAAGTAATGGCATCAGTTGTAGACATTTGCACTCTCACTATTGCACCATAGAGGTTAAACTAGTCAGATTAGGGTTTACTAGGGTTTCCATGCTTTGGTTGGCTTTCAGTTCACTCTTGCAAAGTAGATCAATTTCCCTTGAGATAGCCTTCGTCCATCATTTAGAAAGCTTCTTCTGAGAGCATATAGAAGTTGGCTTGAGCCCTAGCGGACTTGTGCCAGCTGACCAAGTGACAGCTGCGACAAGAGCTAGTACTTGTGCATACAGCACCGTCGCTTCCAAGTTTGTACGAACTACCGGGTTGATAAAATTAGAGATAGGAAGCCCCAGGAGTTGTAGCATTATTGCTACAATACTGGAGCCCACCATCTTTTTGGCGTCGTTTCCGGGGAAGCGTCAGAGTATTAGTAATTGTTGCTTTTCTTCTATTTTCTTACTCTTGCCTTCTGCTAAGTAGTTTATTCCATTTCCATTCTGCAAAAGTAGCATAGACATTTCCTGCTTTCATAGATTAGCATTTCCTGCTTTCATAGATTAGCATTTCCTACTTTCATAGATTAGCATTTCCTGCTTTCATAGATTAGCATTTCCTGCTTTCATAGATTAGCCTTTCATTTCTGCAAGCGTAGACTAGTGTTTCATTTTTGCAATTTCATTTGAGCAAATTAGATTAGTTCTTTCCTTTTTTCAGTTTAATTCTGCATCTTTATAGTTAGTTGTAGATCAATCTGTTTCAGTTTTGCAGGTACAAAAGAAAAAGCAAAAACAATCAAAAAAGAAAGTCTTTTCCATTTCATGCCTTGTAGGAACCGAGATAAATCAGGCAAATTCCTACCCAACACCCCCACCACATCACTGAGTCACCCTTCTCTCTTCTTTGGTGACAGTGACCCAAAAGAACCTATAGGTGAACATCCCGAGATATACAAAGATCCTATAGTAGAAGAAGAGTTAGAGACCACTCCATCTGAAGCTATGGTTGACAATAGAAGAGAAGATGAGAGAATAGAAGGTGCCTTCCCCATCCGAGAGACCAATGGAGAGATGAAAATGAAGAACATTAGCCCCTCTGCCTTACCTCACTTCCATGGACTGACTACTGAAGATCCTGATACCTTCCTGTTTGAGTTTGTTGTCCTTTGTAAAACCTATGACTATACTGAAGATGAGAAAAAGCTGAAACTCTTCCCTTCAACTCTTAAGGATGCAGCATTACGCTGGTTCATGGGCTTACCTGGGAATAGTATCACCACTTGGGCTCAAATGCAGCAAGCTTTCAATACCAAGTACAGGGATTATTGTAGGTCTAAGGAAACCAAGGGAGAAATCTTTCGGATGACCATGGGAAGTGATGAGTCCTTAGAGGATTATGAGGAGAGGTTCCAACTAAGCTATAAGCGGGCCAGGTGCACACTTGACCCTGAATCCCTCAAGTTGGTCCTGCTCCGAGGAGTCCCTGAAGACCTCTTAGATACCCTTCACATGTTAGCTGGGGGGGACATTTACCAACTGCCTTATGAGGACATCAAGACTGTGTTTAGAAACCACTCCAGGGCAGCTAGGAAACGAGGTAGGGGAAACCTCCTCTCAACTAGTGTCCCTTTCTCCAAACATGAGCTTGCAAATCAATTAGAAGATCTCAAGAGTGAGGTGAGACAGACCATTTCCATGCAGCTGGACACATTCAGGATCCAGCAGAAGAAAGAAGAAGCTGAGAGAGTCTTGGCTGTCTTCTGCCCTATGTGCACAAGGAGACACCCTAAGAACGAATGCCCATTGCATTCGGTTGAAGTATGTTTCATTTGTGAGGAGGACCATCCCACAAATCAGTGTCCAACCTTACCTGGGTTTAAAGCCATGTACCAAGGGACAGAAGCTCCCACTGAACCTCTCTATTACCTTAACCAAAGGAGGCCACAAGGATCTAGACCTTATCAGCAGGGGATGCAAGGGGCACCTCAAGCTTATTACAACCCCAACCAATCGACTCCTATGCCTTCCTGGGGTCCCCCTGCTCATCCTTCCTGGTCCATGCCTCCTCCATCGTCTTATCCACCTCAGTACCCTACTCAACCTACTTCTCATTCATATCATTCACATGCCCAGCGACAGCCTCAGTGGAATGCACCTCAGTCAGGGTGGAGGCCCCAGTACAACACTCCTCCCGCCATTTTGCCTCCACCACCAGTTCAACCTCAGCCATTACCTCCTGCTCCTCCAAGGCAACCTCAAATTCCTGCTCAACCGAACCCGAACCCCAACAATAGACAGGCCCAGTAGGTATACACTGGGGAAACCTCATGCCCTACCTATGCTGTGGAGATCTAGGAGATCAACCTTCGATCTGGAAAGACTCTACCAGATCGCCAACCTCCTCCCCCAGAGGATGAGGAAGATAAACAGGAAAGTGAACCACAGGCTATTCCACCCTTTCCTGAGAGACTAACAGCCACCACACAACCCAACCCAAAGGAGGATGAGCTTATGGGTGAGCTCAAGCAGTTGTGTGTAAAGATACCACTTCTCCAAGCCATCAAGGATGTGCCAATATACAACAAACTGGTTAAGGAAAAGTGCTTCAAACACCCAGGCAGGCGGAAGAAAGATGCTTCAACCATCAATGTCATAGGACAACTGTCTGACCTTATGTTAGGACAAGTCATCTGCCCAAAGTACCTAGATCCTGGAAGTCCTGTAGTAGATGTCCACATCAATGGCACCATCATACCTCACACCTTGATTGATCTGGGGGCTGCCATTAATGTGATGACCAGGGACACCATGCTCAAACTCAATCTTTAGGGTTCCTTGAGGAAGACCTCGACAGTACTGCAATTAGCAAATCGCTCCACTGTGACCCCCGAAGGGATTGTGGAGGATGTCTTGGTCTCTATCGATTCTTGGGAATATCCTGCAGATTTCTTGGTTCTGCAACCCAAGGCAAAGCTTACTGGATATCCTCTCATTTTGGGAAGGCCTTGGTTAGCCACTATAGATGCTTACATAAGTTGTCGTGCAGGAAATATGACCATCAAAAATGGTCCTATGTCCAAACAGCTAGTCCTATACCCTCCTGCCCAACCCTCCTTAGAGCATGACTTACCACTCTGGTTAGAAGAAGGAGAGGAAGACGAGGTGTACTCAGCACCTCTGTGCACCTTAGAGACCACTAGAAGAGACCCCCCAACCGAGGATGACTTGATTGAGACCTTGATCCGGAATCCACCTTCCAATACACTATCCTTAGAGAAATTGGTGGAGGATGCCCAAGCTAGCACTTTAGTGGATCTTTGTACAACCAACCCTGTCACTCCCAGAGTCAAGAATGTGGAGTTCGGCCCTGAGAGAACGTTGAAGATCAGCTCCTCCCTATCTCCTTCCCAGGAAAAGGAGCTGTGTAGCCTGTTGGACAGTCACCTAGATGCTTTTGCTTGGAGCTATAAGGAGATGAAAGGAGTCCATCCTTCAGTTTGTACCCATCACATATACATCAAAGAGGATTGTAAGCCGGTTAGGCAACCCCAGAGGAGAATGAATCCAGCTCTTAAGGACATTGTCAAGGAAGAATTGCAAAAACTGTTGGATGTCGGATTCATCTACCCCATCTCAGATAGTGAATGGGTGTCCCCTCTGGTGTTGGTTCCCAAGAAAAATGGGAAATGGAGAATCTGTGTGGACTACCGGGAATTGAACAAAGCTACCAAGAAAGACCATTTCCCTCTACCTTTCATAGATCAAGTGTTGGATGGACTGGCAAGAAAGAAGTTCTTCTCTTTCCTGGATGGGTTTAGCGGGTACAACCAAATCCAAATCAGCCCGGAAGACCAAGATAAGACCACCTTCACTTTCCCTTGGGGTACCTTTGCCTACCGAGTCCTTCCCTTTGGGTTATTCAATGCTCCTGCTACCTTCCAGAGAGCTGTTTTGAGCATCTTCTCGGAGCTGGTCCATGATGCAGTGGAAATCTATATGGATGACTTCACTCCTTATGGGGCCAACTTCCCGGAAGCATTGTCCAATCTGGGAAAAGTCCTAACCAAATGCATTGAGATGAACTTGTCCCTTAGTCCTGAAAAATGTGAATTCCTAATGACTGAAGGGACCGTGCTAGGCCATACCATTTCTTGCCAAGGGTTGCAGGTGGATCCTAACAAAATTGCTCTCATCAAGAAGGTTCCACCTCCTCAAAAGGTAAGGGATGTTCGGAGTTTCTTGGGATTAGCAGGATACTACCGGAGATTCATTAAATATTTCAGCAAGCTAGCCTCGCCATTGTTTGGCCTGTTGGCAAAAGATGTGGAGTTTAAATGGACTGACGATTGTCAGAGGGCTTTAAATGAATTGAAGGACAAGTTGGTGTCAGCCCCAATCATGAGAGGTCCAAACTGGGCCCTACCTTTCCACATCCACACTGATGCCTCGAACAAAGCCATAGGTGCAGCTTTAGGACAGGTTGAGCAAAAACTTCCATATGCCATTTACTTTGTTAGCAAAAACTTGTCCAAAGCTGAGCTGAATTACACTGTAACCGAGAAAGAATTCTTGGCTGTGGTCCATGCACTGAACAAGTTCCGACATTATATTACTGGCTATCAAACCTTTGTACATACAGACCATGCTGCAATTAGATATTTAATGAATAAACCAGATGTGAATGCTCGTATTATTAGATGGTTACTTTTATCGCAGCAGTTTGATTTGACCATTGTTGACAAACCAGGTAGAGAAAATGTTGTTGCTGATTTTTTATCTAGATTGGATTTGTCTGCAGATGAGGATGGAACAGTGGATGACCAGATGCCCGATGAACATCTGTTTGCTATTTCAGTACTCTCTCCATGGTTTTCTGATATAGAAAACTACCTTGTTTCAGCACAGTTCCCTTCGCACCTATCTTCTAGAGAGAAGAGCAGAATCATCAGAAAAAGTGCCTCATTTACTTGGATCGGGGGAAATCTGTTCAAGCTTGGCCCCGATCAAATCTTAAGGCATTGTGTAAGGGAGGAGGAAGTCTTTGATATCCTCCTCGCTTGTCATGATGGGCCTTGTGGAGGACATTTTGCAGCAAAGAGAACTGCCTTCAAGATCCTGCAGGCAGGCTACTATTGGCCCACACTTCATCAAGATGTCAAAAGATATGTCAGCCAGTGTGACCAATGCCAAAGAATGGGGAAACCGACCCAAAAGGATGGGATGCCTCTCCAACCTCAGGTGACTCTTGAGCCATTTGAGAAGTGGGGTATGGACTTTGTGGGCCCAATCAACCCTCCTTTGAGGCAAAGGTCTTACATCATTGTGTGTACTGACTACCTGACAAAGTGGGCAGAGACCAAAGCAATCAAAGCAGCAACAGAAGAAAAGGTGGCCGAGTTCCTAAGAGAAAATATCTTCTATAAGTTTGGCTATCCAAGAGAGCTGGTCACCGATCAAGGGAGCCAGTTCACCTCCAACCTGGTTGAAGATCTACTAGCTCATCACAAGATCAAGCATAGGACTTCCACCACCTATCACCCTCAAGCAAATGGGCAGGTGGAAGTCACCAATAGAGCATTAGAAGGGATCTTGACTAAGGTGGTGAGCAGCAGCAGAAAGGACTGGGCAGATCGTCTGGTTGAAGCCACATGGGCTTACAACACCACTTGGAAGAACACCACCGGCTTCACACCTTATGAGCTGGTCTATGGGAAGAAAGCTTTGTTGTCCAGTGAGTTTGAATACAACACTTTGAGGATGGCAGCTCAGCTGGACCTAGATCTCAGCCATGCACAACAAGAAAGGCTATTGCAGCTGAATGGCCTGGATGAGCATCGAATGTAGGCCCTCCTTCACTCAGAAGTGGTTCAACTTCAGAGAAAGGTGTGGCATGACCAACATCTCCATGACAAGCAATTTCAGCCGGGAGATTGGGCTTTGTTGTATGACTCCAGATACAAAGATTTCAAGGGGAAGCTGAGAACCAGATGGCTAGGGCCATATTCAGTGGAAAAATGTCATGACAATGGATCTGTGCTTATTAGGACCATTGATGAGGAAGCCATCCCCATGCTTGTCAATGGGCATTGATTGAAGATCTACAGGAAGCCTCCCTCAAGACAAGAGTTCATCAAAACTATGGAGAAGGCAGTGTTGGTCATAGAGAAGGGTTCTGCCTCTGCTTTGGGCATACCCTGAAGAATCTAAAAAAAAAATAATAATAATAAAGATCCTTGGGTGAAAACCTTTCTGAGGCGCCCAAGGCAGGTGGTAGGGGTGAAAACCTCATTGAGGCACCCCTATTGTCTTTTCAAAAAAAAAAAAAAAAAAGAGATTGGAAAAAGATCCTTGAGTGAAAACCTCTTTGAGGTGCTCAAGGCAGATGGCAAGGGTGAAAACCTCAATGAGGCGCCCCTGTTATCTTTCAAAAAAAATAGAGAAAAAAACAAAAGAAAAACAAGGTCAGCAGATTCATTATGTAAAATTGCATGCAGGTGTTCTATGGAGGAGAGGAAGCCTCTCAACTCAAAGCCAAGGGTCCTCATCATGCAGCCAGGACACCTCACCAGCACCTCCTCCAAGAATCCTCATTTTCTCCAAGGTATGTGCAATTTTATTACAGCTTGAGTCTTCTACAGGAAGACGCAGATTTTCTACAGGAAAATGCAGAGTTTCTACAGGAAGATGCAAATCTTCTACAGGAAGGTGCAGACTCTCTACAGGAACGCATCCTTTCTACAGGAAACACTATATTTCTACAGGAAGCTTCCTGTAGAAGCTCAGAACGGGCCAGAATTCATTTCATGAGGAGATCTAATGGCTAAGGATCGGTTTGGACGCATGCATGCCACTGTTGTCAACCATGCACATTGTTGTTATCTTGTTCCACCATCCTTGTCGACATGCAACAAAGTACCTGCACCAGCAAACCAGATCGATGAGTCTCTAGAAAAAAGCAACTTGTAAATGGAAAAAGTGCTAGAGATCTCGCACCATATTCATCACAGTCAGCCCGAGGCTCTGAGAGCATGATCGTGAGGCCATCCATCGTCGTGCAGCATGCACCCAAGGAGGAAGAACTGTTCCAAGACATCCCACGGGAGTCCTGTAACAGTTAAACCTGCTAGAGTGGACACCATTCACCGCGCAGGCCATCTGAAGGGAAACGTGGGCGCATGCAACTGAAGCATCCCATCCATCGACGGCAGCTCATGAACATGGACCTCCGGGCGTGTGTCAGTCCGCCAGCAGCAGGTAAATCGACTCATCAGCGTCCAAAGAGCCAAAACATCGTGTACAGCCACGCAGGTAAGTGTCTCGACCCTTCCTTCCATCAAATTGCATGAATGTTACTTTGATTGATTGCTTAAGTGTAAAGGTGAATGGGTTGAGCGGCAGCATGGTCAGTTGGCCGGCCACGTCGGCCAGTTAATGTTCTAGTTGGATGTATGGGTGGCGGCCGTGACAAAAAGAATGGGCAGCACGCACGTGAGAGAAATCCCGTCGAGAAAACGAGTTCAACAGAAGAGGCGGCGGCAGATCCGCGGGAATTGGTGCGGCAGCAAGTGAACGCACAGTTTAATGATGGGGTGACGTCACCGAACGGTCCGGCGGGGACAGCTCACCCCCACGCCACAGATTCCGCCGAATTCAAAATCTAATCGGCTAGATCGCATTCATGCATTTATCACCCACCGGTTTGAACTCGAGCGGCTATCCTGATCCTTCTGCAGTGTGATACGCCGAGCCTTTGGCTATCAGAACGATTGAGAAGCACGCCCAAGGCGCAGACCGACTGCAATCTCTCCCGAAAACCGCGCGCTGCATTCTACAAGAACGCTGTCATTCTACAGGAACGCTGCATTCTACAGGAACGTTGTCATCCTACAGGAACGCAGTTTCTATAGGAAAGCGGGTGCCTCACGTAAAAAGGTGGCCAATTAAAGAGGTAACCCTGAACTTTTCATGCAACTGGTTATTAAAGGTGGCAGAATTGTCGTCCACAGTCTGGTCATAGAGAAACGGTGAAATTGTTGTCTGTTGTGCCTATACTGTCATTCTACAGGATGTCGAGTAATTAAAACTGTGTTAAGTCCTCAGGGATAAGTTTTGTGGGTTATGTGCATGACATTCTACGCTCTGTCTCAGTAAACCAAAATCTCTTCCACAATCACCACCTCTGGTTAAGAAACTTGTTTTATCATGCCGGGTGGTTTTATAAGACGGGAACCCACTGATTCAACCAAATTGAGGGAAAACCAGGAAGTGGTAGAGCTCTTCACACGGGTTCAATGGATATCTTTTTGTGACAAATTGCAGGGGTACGATGATGAAGTGGCAGAAGAATTTTTGCAGGCTCTGAAGCCGAAATCCAAGACACTAGCCACAGTGAACTTCAGAGGTCTAAGCCTCAAGCTCACCCCGCAATATATCAGTCGGATCACTGAACTTCCGATGGGTTTGCCATGGGATAAGGAAGAAAGAAAGTTGAGCCAGCAAGCCAAGAAGGAATTCTTTCCACCTGAGGAGGAATTCTCAGAGGACAAAAATGGGGTGCGAAGAACCAGCTTGCTGCCACCATGGAATGAAGTCAGTTTGCAAATCATGAAATATATAACTTGTGAAGGCCGTTTTAGCATCGTGTATGCATATCACTTTCGGTTGCTCACTGAATTGAGGCACCGGATTGATCTTCCTGTAGAACAAAAACTGAGCATCCCTTATTTCCTGTTGCAGTCTCTAATTGAGTGTGCCACAAAGCTAAAAGAGGGCATACCAGATCAGATAGCCCACCATGGGCTGATCAAGCTTCTTGTGGAGGATGCGCTGCATTCATATAAGGTTCCCCTCTCATGGGAATCATTCCGGAATTTGACAAGAGATGGAGACATTAAAATGTTGATTGAAGAAACAGGGTCCTCCAGCAGTGAGGAACAAGAAGCAGTGGCCGAGGGAAAGAGAGAAAAAGGCCAGAGGACCCCGACCACAGTGCAGAAGAAAGAACAAAAGAAGAAGCATGAGGAAAAGGATGACAAAGAAAAAGGTGGCACACCCATCTTGTCAGCAAGAGAAAAGAGGTTGAAGAGCAGAATTGACAAAGCTGAGGTGGTCCACGTCAGCCCAAGTACCTCATCAGCACCTGCAACCAAAGAAAAAAGCAAAACCCATGCGGCTAATCAAGAAAAGGTGGTGACACCCGTGTCTACAGGAAAGCAGAAAGAGGCTTCTACAGGAAGCCCGAAAACAGAGACAAGGGCTTCTACAGGAAGCCCGAAATTGGCAAAAGGGGCTTCTACAGGAAGCCCGAAAATCATTGAGAAACAGGCTTCTACAGGAAGCCCGAAGACAGAGAAAGGGTCTTCTACAGGAAGCCCGAAAATTACCAAAGCAGGGGCTTCTACAGGAAGCCCGAGAGTGGCTAAAACTGGGTCTTCTACAGGAAGCCCAAAATTGGTAAAGAAAGGATCTTCTACAAAAGGCCCGGAAGTGGGCAAAGCAGGGTCTTCTACAGGAAGCCCGAAATCTGAAAAGAAGGGGCCCTCTACAAGGAGCTCTGAGAAAGTAAAACGCAAGGAAGAGAAGGCTGGTGTTCTTGAAAAGGAGGCAGCAACTGCGCTGGCCGCCCTCAGTACACCTCCAAAGCCGAAGGAGAAGAGAGAGAGGGAGACCCCTCTACCATCTGAAGCCAGGAGAAGTAAGAGGATAAACACGGGCAAGCCGCAGCCTCCACCCAGCAGCCAAACCATTTCAGGGGGTGTCCCTACTTCGCCCAGTAAAAGATCCCCCTCTAAAACATCGGCCACCCCCGAGAAGGGAAGCCCAAAAATAACTTCCTGGACACGAAGGATAGGCCAATCGGCTTCCGAAGCCCAGCTCAAGGAAACGGAAAAGGGGGAGGAAGCGCCACCATCATCACCGCCAGGGGCAGAAAAGGGAGGGCCACCAAGAACAGGAAAGGAAGAGCATGCTCCGGGCTCTAGTTCTCGGCCAAGGACAAGGAGCCGGAGCAAAGTTGCTCAAGGATGAGCAAATAGTTTAGCTGGGGGGTGATGATGAGCCCCAATTTTTGGTACAATTTGGGCTCATATTGGCCTACTTACCTTGCTCAACCATTCATATTTTACCACTTATGCATTCATTTCTTAGTATATTCGTGTTGTTTGTAGGAAGAAGGGCAGGCATTATATCTATGTGACTAATACATGATGATTTCAGGTTCTTGGCATTAAAGAGAGCAAAAGACCACGCAAAAGGAGACAAGGAGACAGCAAAGGTGACATTGCGGGTTCATAGGGAGGTTGTCCACAGTCTTGATGACCCTCCTCGTGATTTTCACCTTCACTCCGAGCTCTAACAGCTCTCCCCACCGAGCTTAAAGGCAGCCAACACGTTCTACAGGATCAGCAGTTTGACTCTCAGTTGGACAGCCAAGCTCCACGAATGGAGGAAGCCAGCTTGATCTTCATTTTGTATAAATATGAAGGCCGTAGCCTTTGTTAGGAGCTTTTTGAACTTTTGGACTGATATTGTAATTTTTGGAGCATAGCTCGGTTTTTGTTTTTGTAAGCCAGTTTTGGCATGACATCAGACTTTTGATTATGAATAAAGGCAAGCAGATTTGGATCTAATTCTGAGCTTTTAAGGGAGCTATAGCTCTCAGGTTAGGGCCCAACCTGAGAGCAATAGATCTCCTCTTCTTGTAGTGTTATTTACCTTTCTTTCCAGCATTTTGTTTACTTGTTTTGACATGCATTTCAAGAATACAGTTTGCTGATTTGATTTCCTTAATAGGATTGAGTAGGATTGGTTTATGATTAAATTACTTTCAGCTGCTTAGATTCGGATAGGAGGTTTGTAATACACAGGAGCTCCAAGAAAAGGTTGTTAGAGATCACTGCCATCTCTGTTTAGGGATTGGGGTGCAGTCTATACCAACCACCAAAAAAACAAAACGCAGTCTTTTCTACTCTCATGCAAGCTGCAACACAGTCGGTTTAATCGTGGATCCTTCCATGCACTTTTTCTATTGAGCTACACTTCATCATTGCAATTCCATGAACTACTTTTCTTCATGATTTACATCACGGTTTATTGATTTAATAGCACAGGTAGCACTGGTTAATGAATTCTCGTTTTTGGTGCAAGACACAAGTCATTTGTTTTATTTACACTGCTCCATATCATTCCACTTCCTTCTTCTTCTCCTTAACCTCTCCTCAAGCCACCTACTCGACCTCTGTTCAGCTCGTTTACCTTCCAACTCATCCATTGCCACGTAGCTTCATCTTTTTGATCTTTCGTTGCTGCCATCCTTCTATCCACCAATCAACTCCATGCACTCTCTCTCCATCTTGTTCCTCTGCCCCTGAGCCATCACAAGCTCCATCTCCACCTTACCTATCCACTCAAACCATTCCATCACTTCACCATCACCCAAAACTTCCACTTACAGCACATCCTGTAGAAGTTAGCAGACTTCCTGTAGAATTCCTTAGTTTCCTGTAGGATCCCTTGCAGACATCCTGTAGAAGCCTGCAAACTTGGTTGCCAAGCATCCGAACGTTGTAGACCTCTGTGGACGAATGTTAGGGACCCTCTGGGACCTCTCCTAGCCATCCTGACCTTTCCTAAGCTTTCTCTCCCTTCGCACCACCTCTGCACGGCCAAACCCTAATAAGGAACAAATTCATAATCACTGCATCCACTTAAGCAAAAATACAAAAACAATGTTCTCTTTCATAGAAATAGTTTGATTTCATGCATTTCAAATCATTAGAAGTAATGGCATTAGTTGTAAACATTTGCACTCTCATTATTGCACCATAGAGGTTAAACTAGTCAGATTAGGGTTTACTAGGGTTTCCATGCTTTGGTTGGCTTTCAGTTCACTCTTCCAAAGTAGATCAATTTCCCTTGAGATAGCCTTCGTCCATCATTTAGAAAGCTTCTTCTGAGAGCATATAGAAGTTTGCTTGAGCCCTAGCGGACTTGTGCCAGCTGACCAAGTGACAGCTGCGACAAGAGCTAGTACTTGTGCATACAGCATCGTCGCTTCCAAGTTTGTACGAACTACCGGGTTGATAAAATTAGAGATAGGAAGCCCCAGGAGTTGTAGCATTATTGTTACAATACTGGAGCCCACCACTATGCAACGCTCCTGCCACTTTCCAGAGAGCAGTATTGAGCATATTTGCTGAGCTGGTTCACGATTCGGTGGAAATCTATATGGATGACTTTACTCCTTATGGGTCTAACTTCCAAGAATCATTGTCTAACCTGGGAAAAGTTTTAACCAAGTGTATTGAGATGAACCTGTCCCTCAGTCTTGAAAAATGTGAATTCCTGATGACTGAAGGGATCGTGTTAGGTCATGCCATTTCTCAGCAAGGATTACAGGTGGATCCTAACAAAATTGCTATCATCCAAAAGGTTCCACCTCCTCAAAAGGTAAGAGATGTTCTTAGTTTTCTAGGCTTAGCGGGATATTATAGAAGATTCATTAAAGATTTCAGTAAGCTAGCCTCGCCATTGTTTGGCCTCTTAGGGAAAGATGTTGAGTTTAAATGGACTAACGACTATCAAGGGGCTCTGGATGAGTTGAAAGATAAGCTGGTGTCCGCCCCGATCTTGAGAGGTCCAAATTGGGCCCTACCTTTCCACATCCACCCCGATGCCTCGAACAAAGCCATAGGGGAATCCTTAGGACAAGTTGAGGAGAAACTACCATATGCCATATACTTTGTCAGCAAAAACCTGTCCAAGGCAGAGATGAACTATACTGTAACCGAAAAAGAGTTCCTAGCTGTAGTCCATTCCCTAAACAAGTTCAGACACTACATCACTGGTTATCAAACATTCGTACACACTGATCATGCTGCGATTAGATATTTAATGAATAAGCCTGATGTAAATGCTCGTATCATTAGATGGTTACTCTTGTTGCAGAAATTTGATTTGACCATTGTGGACAAGCCAGGTAAGGAAAATGTTGTTGTTGACTTTCTGTCTAGATTGGATTTGCCTGCAGGTGAAGAAGGGACAGTGGATGACCAGATGCCAGACGAATGCCTATTTTCTATTTCAGTACTCTCTCCATGGTTTGTTGATATAGCAAATTACTTGGTCTCAGCATAGTTCCCTCCACACCTATCCTCAAGAGAGAAGAGCAAAATTGTGAGGAAAAGTGCCCCATTCACTTGGATTGGGGGCAACCTGTTTAAACTTGGCCAAGATCAGATCTTGAGGCGTTGTGTTAGGGAGGAGAAAGTTTTCGACATCCTCCTAACTTGTCACGATGGGCCCTATGGAGGTCACTTTGCAACGAAAAGTATTGCCTTCAAAATTCTACAGGCAGGCTACTATTGGCCCACTCTTCATCAAGATGTCAGGAGATACATCAGCCAATGTGACCGATGTCAAAGGATGGGAAACTGACTCCAAGGGATGAAATGCCCCTCCAACCTCAAGTGACCTTCGAGTCATTTGAGTAGTGGGGCATGGATTTTGTGGGTCCTATCAACCCTCCTTCAAAGCAAAGGTCTTACATCATTGTGTGCACAGACTACCTGACAAAGTGGGCAGAAACCAAGGCAATCAAGGCAGCGACAGAAGGAAAAGTGGATGAGTTTTTAAGGGAAAATATCTTCTACAAATTTGGCTACCCAAGAGAGCTAGTTACCGATCAAGGAAGTTAGTTCACCTCTGACCTGATTGAAGACCTGCTCACTCATCACAATATCAAGCACAGAACTTCCACCCCTTATCATCCGCAAGCTAATGGGCAGGTGGAAGTTACTAATAGATCGCTGGAAGAGATTTTGACTAAAGTGGTGAGCAGCAGAAGGAAGGATTGGGAAAATCGCTTGGTTGAGGCCATCTGGGCCTACAACACCATTTGGCCAACAACCCTCAGGATTTACTAGATTAAATTGAACGACAAGCTCAAGCTATTGCCCACTTTGAGGACATGGAGAGAATGTTGGGGGATAAATGCCTTCATTCTTGCACAAGGTGGTGGAACACACTGCCCCACAGTTTGAAGATAAGAGAATACAACTCTCCAACCAGGATGAGGGAGGCCTTGGCAAGGGTACCCCTCTATAAACAGTCAATTCAAAATCTGCAGGCCAATTGGATCGGCCTAAAGTTCTATCCTCCCTTGCTTTTGGGATCGCTGGAAGGAGTTAAGGAAGAAGAGGAAAATAGGCAGTGAGAGGAAGTGGAAAGAAAAGTAGGATTTCATGACCGGGAAGAAGACATCACCTCGGAGGCCTGGGACATGAGAGAGGTAGTCAAAGCTATCAAGGATGATGAGCTAGATTAGTTGCTCAGAGGATGAGCAACCCATTTAGCAGGGGGGTGATGATGAGCCCCAAAAATGGGTAACTTATTGGGCTCATTTTTCCTATTGTTCTCCATTAATCCACCATTCTTCATAGTTTATGCATGCTTTTGAGTATATTTATGTTGATTGAACGAATGAGGATAGTCACTTGACCATGAAGACTAATACGTGTTTATTGCAGATTTTTGGACAACTTTTGGACCAAGGTCAAGCATTTATGAGCCATTTGACAGCCGAATGCAAGGGGACAAGGCTGAGGATTCATAGGGAGGGTGCCTCCTGCACTAAATGGCCTCTTCCTCGAGTTCTCCACCATCAGCTCGGAGTTCAGCAGCCCACCAACGTTGATTCCCAAGGGCAGCCGAGCAGCTTTTATGAAGTGATTGAGTACTAGCAGTTTGGGCAGCCAAGCCCCTCGAATCAAGGAGGACTGTTGGAGGTCCTCGTGGTGCATAAATAGGAAGGCTTCCAGCCTTTGTAGGTTACTTTTTGAACAGTTGTATTATGCACTATAGTGTTGCTAGTTTCTCAGCTCATTTTGTAGCTTCTGTTGTACAGCTTCTTTTGTGACATGGTTATTTTTGAGTAATGGAAAGCAGTTTCATTTGGCACCAGTTCTGAGCTTCTTCTTAGGAGCCTGCAACTCTTGGGGTTGGGCCCAACCCAAGTGCCAAGGCTTCCTTTGTGTACTGTTATGTGTTGTTGATGTCTTTATCAAATAGTTTCTGTTAAGTAGATTAAAGTCTTGCTTGGTTACCTAGATCATTGTTGATGATTAAAAAGGCTTTTCATGTTTAGATTGGTTTGATAGGTTGATAACAGAGAAGATCTTCAGAAAAAGGCTATCAAGCACCCCTGATCTCACCTCTCCCTCCGTGGGACCATGAGCTGGGACCAAGGCGTCCTTGCCGCCACCAAAAACATTGTCTTTGCTTCGTCATGCAATTGTTAGTGTTAGATTCTCATTTGTGGAAGTTGATACCAGTTGTGGTTACATGTTCAGGTCCATGATTGCTTAGTTTTCATAGCTATTTCACATGATTTTGTTTCCAATAAACTTCTGTTCATTTTCTTTGCTGATATTCAGGTCAGATTAGGTTAAAGTAGCTAGGTCTTTGGTTTTCCAAGTCTTTGTTTGAATAGTTTGGAAAATAACTTGCAGAGCACCTGTGATACCTCTTTGCCTACTCCTACTCCATCAATACCGCCTGCTCCCTCCTCTAACTCTGATTCTTGCGTCACATTTGCTACGATCCCTCACTTTGACCTAATTTCCATATTTTTGTGCAGCATTGCTCTACCCCTCCTTGAACAAATCTAGCCATCCTTATCACTCACCCGCTTCGTTCGCCAGGTCCTGGACCCTTCCACATCATCATCCAACCTCCATACTGACTTCTTCACCTTTCTTCCACCATCAACCCTCCAAAATCCCCTTTCGGAACATCCTGTAGAAGCCACAGAACATCCTGTAGAACCCCTGCAGACTTCTTATAGAAGCTCATGAAAGCGGTTTCTTGAGATCCGATCACCGTGAAACTCTCTGGAAGGGTGCTAGGGACCCCTTAGGCCCTCTTTTCACCTTCCCAACCTCATGCAAGCATCCACTCCATTTCCTTTCGCCAATCAACCTCTACACAGTCAAAATAGTCAAAACACTTGCAAAGTGATTCCACAAATATTATTCGAAAATACAAAAAGATGTTTTCTTCATATTTCTCTTCAGGAGTAGCTTAGTCACATGCATTTTAATTTTCTAGAAGTCGATGGCATCCATTTCTGTATCTTTCATCCTTTTACTTGCACCAGTAGGGTTAGTCGGTAAAACTAGGGTTTGTTAGGGTTTGCGTTCCTTTCTAGCTTTCAACTTCTTTCTGCAAGTAGATTAGCCTCTGGTTAAGTTAGTTTTCATCCATCACAGTTAAAAGCTTCTTCTAAGAGCTCATAGAAGTTGGCTTAAGCTCCTAGCGAACTTGTGTCAGTTGATCAAGTGACAGCCTGCGGCAAGAGCTAGTACTTGTGCATATAGCACCGTCGCTTCCAAGTTTGTTACGAACTACTGAGTTGATAAAAGTAAAGAAGGGAGTCTCAAGAGTTGCAGTATTATTGCTGCAATACTGGAGCCCACCACTTCACCATCTTTGTCATATCAAAGAAAGTCTTCCTGAATACCTTCTCATCTTTTTTCATGTGTGTAGGTTCTCCTTCATGAGTAATACTCATTAGAGTCTCAACTACAACTTGAGGAAGAACTAGTGTTGGAGATTGTGGCAACCTTGCCCTCCTTCCCCTTGACCCAACTTCAGGGCTTTCAACCAGTTTCCCTTCTCCTTTTTTGAGTTTTAACCTTGTAATCATGACATAAACTTGCAAACAGTTAAATCCTTCTTGCATAAAGAAAACCTAGTGCTCTGGTACCAAAAAATGATCTGATTAGGAATATTAGTTTTGTTGTGCTAAGATCCTCCTCAAATTATAAACAAAATTTTATTCATGTGCTTAAGGATTCATGAGTTTATTGCAAGTGAAAATAAGTTTTTATGTTAATTTTATGACCAATTTTAACATAAATAAGAAACTAAACAGCGGCATATAAATGTACAGAACATCACCAACAACACAGCACAACAGGAACATGATGAAGGAGTTCTCCCCTCCTGGGCTACGTCTCCTTGGTCCAACTTCCAATGGCTTGGGCCTCTCTATTATTCTCAAATGTGTAAAAGAACGTGTTTATAATGCTCAAATGCTTCTGCAACCTGCTCCAATGAGTCCAGAATGTCCAAAAATGGCCATCTAGCCTCTTTATGCTCCTGATTTGGTCAAAAACTGAAGAAGTTATGGCCTTTCCCAATCTTCTACTAATCACATCGCAAATTTCCCAAAATCTGGCATCATCCTACAATTTTCCCACAAAGAGCACTAACGAAGCAACAATTTCACCGAAAACTGGGCAAAATTGTTGGATAGTTAAAAAGGCCGCTAACGCTTAATTTCTGAAAATTTACGCCACATGCCCAGGGGCTAAGACCAACGGCCCACCCTCGCCGGTTGAGCCCCCACTCCACCTCTGTCGCAGTGGTCACATGGGTGGTTTACATAACCGCAACTGTGGTTGGCCCCATGCGACCTGGCTTATTTCCAAATAGCGTGGCAACATGAACTTAATTATAACCCGCAGTCTATATGGTTAAGCGACAACAGTTATGGTGCAATGGTATTGTCTTTGGTTTAGAGTTGGGAGGTCATGGGTTTGACCCATGCTGCCTCTGCCCAGACTTCAAACAAAATTTTGGTGGCCTCCCGAGCTACCACGTGGCGGCCTCTGGTTGGGCCACGTGTCAGCCTGTGGTTGGCGACCATTCCAACCAATAAGATTGCATCAATTCCACCCATAATAAAACAACACTTGTCAGCACCTCATTCGCTGAAATAAAGCATTGACCGGTCAAACTACACAGTCGAGTCTGCCACCTCAGCACCCAGTTAGCAGTATGAATGCATAGTCAACAGTACGGACAGCTGACCTGGCTGTCCTTTTTTTTTTGAAAATTTCCCTGTTTGGGAAAGTGAACATAACTCGTTTCTGGAGTCATATAGAGTCTGTTTTGCGCAAAACGAGTTGTATCAGATTTAGGATGACGAGAACTACACAATCACATAGGTTCCACACCAATCTGACAATTTTGAATTTTGAGCTATTTTTTTAGCACCTAATCATCGAAGGTAGTCGACTTAGTGAGCTTGGTGTTCAATAGTGTCCGAAGGCTTGACCAGAATGTGCTCAGAAACTTGTTATTCCAATCTGATATAATGATCTACAGGATCCCAAAATTTACCCATACTCGTTCAAAGAAGAGTTTTGCAGTTTCCTCTACTATGATACTCTTCTTATAGACCACCAATATAGGCATCTTTTAAAATATGTCCATGACCACAAATACACAGTCCTTACCATGCTTGGTAGAAGGGAGGGCATACATATATTCCATGGAGATGGATTCCCAAAAATGGCTATGAGTAGGCAGAGGAGTGTATAAGCCTTGCTTCTTGATGGTTGGCTTAGCAATGGCGTAGGCAGTGCAGGATATAATGTATTTCCCAACATCCATTCAGAGTCTGGGCCAATAAAAGTACTTTTGTAGTACAACTACAATTTTCTCCACACCAAAGTGTCATGTGACTTGACTGTAGTGTGCCTCCCAAATCAGCTTGGCACGCTCGCTTAAAGGAACACAAAGGTGGCCCAAGTAGCATAATAATGTGTCCTGGATGTGGAAATCAAGAACTTTCTTTCCATCTACTAGCATCTGGTATGTGGATGCAAACTCTGTATCATTTTTGTATAGTTGCGACCATCCAGAGGTCTCGTGGCCACAAGAGTTGATAACAATAGTCAGTGCTGCAACAGGGGATCGGTTGAGGCAGTCTACAACGTTATTTGTGTTGCCCTTTTTGTATTTAATGTTCAAGTGGAATTGGTACAAATATGTAGACCACTTTTGATGGTGATCATTCTACAACTTTCCTTGTGTCTGTATAAACTGAAGATGTCAGTGATCGATGTGGATGACCGTCTCCTTCCCCAGAATGTAATGCTTCCATTGTCAGCAATCCTGCACGATGGAATACATCTCTTTATCATAGGTGGGGTACTTCTGAATTGTATCAGAAATTTTCTCACTATAATAGGACATTGGATGCCCGTGCTGGGTGATAACTGCACCAATAGCATAGTCTAAGGCATATGTCTCGATTTCAAATGGTTGTTGTAGGTTTGACAGTGTGAGTACTGGTGCAGAACAAAGACAGTGCTTCAACTCAATGAACGCTTTCTATTGGGACTCGGACCAAGAAAACTTTGTCTTTGCCTTGGCCTGAGTAATCTGACTCAAAGGCCAAGTGATATGGGAGAATCTCAATACGAACCTCCGACAAAAAATTGCAAGGCCCAAAAAGCGGCGAAGCTCCGTTAGAGTGGTCGGGGCTAGCCACTCATGAATGACTTTGATCTTAGTTGGATCCACATGCACGCCTCGCTCATCTATGATGTAACCCAAATATTGGACCTAGCTCATGCCAAACGTGCATTTCCCCAAGTTGGCACATAGGTTTTGTTGCCGAATGGTTTGAAGGAGCTACCAAATGTGTTGCAAGTGTTCTTCCCAACTCTTGTTGAAGTTGAGGATGTCATCCAGACAAACAGACACGAATGAGTTGGTGAAAGGTCACGAGATGTCATCCATTAGCCTCATAAAAGTAGCAGGGGAATTTATCAACTCGAAGGGAATAACCAACCATTCAAAAAGGCCTTCATTGGATTTGAAGGTGGTCTTCCATACATCTATGGACTCTATTGGAACCTGGTGATAGCCATACTTCAAATCGATCTTGTTGAAATACTCCCCCCCTTCAGTTGGTCCAGAAGGTCATCAATTCATGGGATTGGATACTTGTTCCTGATAGTGATTTTGTTTAGTGCCCGATAATCAATGCAGAGTCTCCAGGTCCCATCCTTCTTTTGTACAAGTACAAGTGGGCTCCCACAAGGCAATGAACTTGGTCGGATGTTCCCTTTTTGCAGCAAATCCTGAATTTTCTGCTTGATCTCTTCATTTTCTAGAATGGAGTGGTGATATATCGACCTGTTGGGTAGAGGCACTTTGAGAGCCAGATCAATTGAATGCTTGAGTTGACAGTGTAAGGTTACCCCTGGGGGTGAGGAGAAGATGTCCTTGTATTCTTCCATGACTGTATCCACCTGCTTTTGCTGTGTGGAGGA
Source organism: Pinus tabuliformis (assembly GCA_031772625.1). Lineage (NCBI taxonomy): Eukaryota > Viridiplantae > Streptophyta > Pinopsida > Pinales > Pinaceae > Pinus > Pinus tabuliformis. The sequence goes on along the minus strand of CM062809.1, from coordinate 847,285,312 downwards.
ACCCTTCTCAAGGGACATGGATGTGGCTACGATCTTCCCCTTACTTTGAAAGTGAATCAAAAAGAAAACAAATTTCCTAGTCTGGGAGATGATCTTATTACGTTTCTTAGCAGAGATCAAAGAGATGGTGGTAGGCGAGGCTACCTTTGGTATCCTGTATAACTTCCTACCCAAAGAAATAATAATAGAGCGGGGTCTAGGCTCATATATAGCATGTCACTTCCAAAAGTATGGTTTTCCTAATAATACATCAAAAACTTCAAGAGGAGCAACATCGCACAATACCTCATCTATGAAGGGCTTGATGTTGTAGGGAAGGCGACATTTTTGGATGACGCAGAGATATCATCTTTGGTGAAGCCACCTGATGGTGTATGGTTGTGGATGTGCTATAGTTAGTAGGCTCGGCTGCTTCATGACCTCTTCTGAAATGACTTTCTTTTGGCTCTCGTTGTCGACAATGAGCTGCAGTGGAGAACCCTTCACCCACACTTGTGAGTGGAATAGGTGTTCCCCCTCCTCTGGATCTTCAAGCTCAATCTTCTGGATCTTGGTGGTGGCCACAATGGCACTAGGCTATGTGTCAATGATCTGCTTCCCTTTTCCAATCTCCTTTTTGGGCTCTAACTCAAAGTCAGAACATGCATTTGACTCAGAAGCCTTCAGCTCGGCCACCAGCGACTCATTGGCCCGACAATCACTTGTGTTGTGAGTTGATCTCTTATGGAACTCACGCCACTTTCCCATGTCATTCTTTCTCTTCATTGTGTTTTTCTTTTCTTACAGCTTTGGCGGGTTATCCTGGGTCACCCCACCTTAGATTTTCCCTTTGATTTGCGGTTTGGGGGTGCCTTTCCCTTGCTTCAGATTCACATATGAAAAGTCTCACTTCTCCTGTTTAAACTTATGCTCAATCTTAATAGCATATCAGTGCATCGTGCTAAGAAAGGAGATGTCTAGGAACTCCATATCATCCTGGATCTACCCGTGTAGGAATTCATAGTACTTGAGTACCAAATGTTTCTCAGGCTCCTTGATACCCAACTTCGTGCGAAGGGTATGAAAAACATTGGTAAACTATGGCACGTCTTGGTCCCTTCCCTGTTGTAACGTGGTCCACTTTATGTATTTATCCTCATAGCTCTCAACAGGGTAGTACTTCTCCTTGATGGCATCCCAGAATTAATTCCAAGTGGGTGCATCTGAAAATAGTGAGGGTGTAATTTCTTCCTTCTTCTCACAGTAGGTTTCCCACCAGTCCTTGACGTGGGGGGGGACTTTGAGAAGTGAAAAAGTAATCTTTTCCCAGCTGGAAAAATCATGAACAAAAATATATCCTTCTAGTAGATTTAACCATTTATCTACTGCGTCCACATCTATCTGACCCTTAAATATGGGGATGTCAAAGTTAACGTGTATCTTAAAGGGTGTGGCTCTTCTAGAGTAGTTGATGGAAGGAGATGCGTCGCCCTTGGGTAGCCGCTAAAGGATCTGGGAAAAGTTGTCCATCATCGTGTTCCTTTGTCACTTGAGGGCTTCTTCGAGCAAGATTTTGAAAGGATCTCCTACCCCCTCATCTTTCTTGTCTTCCACCATGTGAGGTCATTGGGATTTGTGAGGTTGTTCTTGCAAAGGTTCGACCAATTCGAGCTCTAACTCATTATATCCTGACCTCGTTGGGGACATGCAAATAAAAATAAATAAAGAGCAGACCGCTCTAATACCACTGATCCAAACTTAAATAGGAATGCAAAAAATTACATATATAACCATAAATACAAAGATGAAGCAGAAAGAACACTTCATTTCATTAATATAAAATATTGAAATATGCTTACAAATAGAATGGAAATAAGACTAGCTCGGGTGATGGTAGATTATCTCTATGAAGAGATGTGGTGCTACATGCCTTTGAACCGTGTTAAAAAGAGGCTCTGAGGCCTATTTATTATTGAGAAACAATTGAAAACCCAAAACATCCAAAACTCTAACCCTAGGAGATGAAGCGCCAAAACTATGGGCCCTATTTGGGTAAATTGGTACATCAACTTCATGGGGTCGTAACTTTGGCATACGATCTTTGTTTAATGCGCACAATACCTCGTTAGAAAGATCTATCCGATGAATATAGCTTATGAGTGGACTACATAGTTTGGAGCCCCAAGTTAGCTCCCATTTTCCCAAAAAAAAACGTCATTTAGGGCCTCAAAATGGCTCCAGAAGTTCAGGACCCGAAAAACTGCCAAAAATAGTAAATTGTGCTACAATTAAGAAATTGAAAAACTGAAAGAGACAGTGGTGGGGGTCCAAGTGGAATACGTGGGTGGCCACCAACATCCACCTGGATTAGCAAGGGCTTAATCCATAGTAAGAGGAGAATGTGGGTTTTCCTCCTGGTATTTGGGCGGAAATAATTTATCATTTTCAATAGGTAGGCTAGGCTTAGCAGGTGGGTATAAGACAAGATTTTTTTACAGCGGTTCCTTTTGTAATTGTCATATTCCTTGTCCATCATCTTATTTATGCATCTACAATTTCTAGCCATGGCCTCCCTAATATCAAAGGATGCCCATCCAATCTGTTTCTAGGATTGATAACCAAAAAGTCTCCTGGGTATTCTTAGGAATCTACAGAAATGATAACATCTTCCAGAGTGCCCTTCGGTTTGACTGTCGATCTGTCAGCTATTTCTAACAATGTAGAAGTCGATTTTAAGGTTGTGATCCCAAGGATACCACAGTCTTCTACAATTAATATATTTATAGTGGCTTCCAGGTCCACTAGGGTATTTGGAAAATTGTGACCCTGAATTAGAACAATGACCATTAGATTCCTAGGGTCACTATATTTGACAAGCATTTTTTTCCCTAAAATCAAGTCAAAGAGTGTTCCTAATACATGGACGTAGGAGGATCTTTGGGTTTCCTTCCAGGCTTTTTACCGCACAAGTGTTGAACCTCACAATTGCTTCTTTTTTACATCCTTTTTCACCCTATCTATTTCCTTTTGATCTTCATAATAACACATTGGGCATCAAGTTACAGGAATTATGATATGGCAAGTATACAATTGTCTTTTATTTCATAAGATTATAATTTTCTTTATTATTTAGTTTAATGTTTACTTCAGCTACCGAATTAGAATGATTTTGCAGCTAATACACAATTTTGAAGCCAAGTCCATGGTTTGACAATTTCCAAGGTGCCACTTGGGAAGAGAAATATATGGGTAGGTGGAAATTGATGCACTCAATGATTTCCTCCTACTCTCATGAACCAGATTGATGAAAACAGGTCCTAGTAATGTGGTCAAAGGCGAATTCAACCTCCATAGGCGGCAACAAGTGTGTAAGAACGATATTTATGCCTCATGATTTGCTTTGATAATAGAAAATCATGAGTGAATTATGTGATATTCTATTTTCAAGTTAAAATTATTTTCTATTGACAGGGATTAGGCATATAGCTCTAATCAATTAATTGCCATGAGCTCTATAAATATGCCTCTCGGCAGAAATGAAAACAGTGATAGTAAGGACACGATAGTAACACTGAAACTTTGTATTTGATACTTTGTTTTAAGGAATCATTTTGTTTTCTCAATAAATATCCATGTGTGGTTAAGTGCTTGATCGATAGCGTAGTGATTGCCTACTTCTCATGGAGGGCCCCCTCGAGACAGTAAGGATTTCTATTTTGTTTTAGCATTTAGAAATTAACTTTATATTTTTCATAGATTTTTGTTTATTGGATTGAGTAATTGAATTTTCAATTTCTTTCAGATTTAAGTCGAGACCATTCTACTAATCATTTCTATTGTTCAGAGATTTTGGATGCACATGGATAGAGCATAGCAGCAGTGACATAGTTTTACATTTCAATTAAATAGACAAAAATTTATCTTTCTTATTTGCAGTGGATTTATTCGCAGAAATGAATGTTAAGTTTCAAGTATGTGTGATCTTTAATTTAAGAAAGTGTGAGTGTGTTTAAATTAGATTTGGTTTCATTTTATTTTTATGCAAGTATGATTTCTATTTATATAGATGTGTGATGAGATTAATAGTAGTTTTCATTTCTGCAATTGAATGTGTATATAATGCAAAGTGTAGGATTAATTTTCAAGTGTGAGATTGATTTATATTTATGTTGAAGTGTGAGATTTTTATTTCAAGGCAAAGTGTGGAATTTTATAAACAAAAGTAGTCTTTGTTTGATATCAAGAGATGTGATCGTCATTGTAGATTTAATCTTATTTTCTAGGAATAACTAATTTACTCATAAAGGACATGTGCATCTCAATAACTCAATTTAATTTAAAAAATTTGTGAGTAATAAAAGACTTCTAGTACATATAGTGAACATAAACTTCATAAGTTTACTAGCCCTCCTTGATAAGTCATGTAAGTAATTTAAGATCACTTAAGTTACCAAACAACAAGTCTTTAATTGTTTTTGCGTAAATTTGAATATCTCGTATAGACTGAAGGAGAGGTATTTTTATGGATAGATTTTTTAATTCCCCTACGAGATTGAAATAACAATGAATTGGCGATTTAATCACCGTTAGTCTTTCGGGGAATGGAGGAGCAGCAGTTGTAGTTTTAATGGGGTTTTGTTATTTGGTTAAGACATTAGATGTCCTTGTTTCTGAATCTACAGTTGGAGAAATATGTTCTGCTAAAATTTTCTCTTCAATAGGATTTTCATTATCTTCTTGCTCGATTAACTTTATTATTTTATGGGAAGACAACTCGTCAAGATCTCAGCCATAACTCATTACACTCGAGGGAGTTGGTTTCATGATCCGAACTTTCAACAATCTCCAAATATTGGACAGGCCTATTGTTCGGATTGGGATTCGACTGAGCAGGTAATTGAGGACACAGTGGTGGTTGAGGATTTGGGGGTAATTGAAATGGAACTTGTAACGGTCATTGTGACTGGGGTGTTGTTCCTACGGATGGGTTGATTGGTCCTGCAGGATGCTGCCAACCTTGAGGCCACATTGGTCCTTGTGAAGATGAATTTTCCCACTGTGAAGGGTATGGATTGTTTTCTATATTTTTCCATGTAGGTGTAGAATACTGTTGATTTGGCCACATAGATCCAGCGAATGGTTCATTTCCCAGGGAGGTGGAGTATGGCTGAGATTTCCAAGTAGTATTAAAAGATTGTTGGCCCTGCCATGTTGGTCCAGGAATCTATTGTTGAGCATATTGTCCAGAATAAGATAGAGAAGGGTCTTGCATCATACCTAAAGGGTGATTCTGCCATGGACATCATTGTTTCATGAGAAATGTTGGCTCTTGATATTCCTCAGCTTCTTTGAATACAGATTTTAACCCAGGGAGTGAAGGACAACGTTTTGTTGAATGATCTTTAGTGCAGATAGCATATGTTTCAATCATATCTAGTGGACACTACCTGCAGCTATGCTTCTTCCAACAACGAGGACAGAAAATAGCAAGAGCTTGTTCTGCTTCGTCTTGTTTTTATTTGACCTACAAAAAATTCAACTGTGTAGTTAAAGTGATCAAAATAACAGTTTTAAAATATTCTAAAATATTATCGATCTCTACTTGAGTTAGATCATTGCCTGCATTCCTACTAGTTCTTCTAAGAGGATCTCGAATCCTAGACCTGGTTCGTGTACTTCCACGTGAGCACCTAATACACAGTTTAACAATATTATCATAGTCTTCCTTAGAAATATCACCTTGTCCCATTAAATTCAGTGTCTCTATCCACTCATCTTTCATGCCCTTGATTAAAGTGGTTTTCAACACTTATCTAGGTAAAGTGGTGTAAGGTGATCTCTGCAAGTTATATTGAAATCTCTCAACGTATTCTTCTAAATTTTTGTCATATTTTGTTGTCATTTTAAAATTTTCCTCTCTTAAGTCCCTAGACCGGAAATAATCCTGATATTTGGTAAGGAAAGCATTTATCATTTCATCCCATGAATTTATAGTACCGCATCCTAATCCCATAAACCAACGTAGAGTTGCTCCCTTCAGAATAGAAGGGAACAATTTTAGTTTTTGTGGATCGTTATTATAATCATAACCTCGGCACAGGACATCGAACTCAAATAGGAATGCATCAGGGTCTTCAGAGGTGATTCCATGAAAATTTGGAATGGCTTTCATTGGTTCATTGGCTTGAGGGTCGACTATAGGGTATTCTATGGTCAAGGTTTTTGTTTATGGTGTTGCATTCGCCATTTGGTCAAAAATCTGTTAGTAGCCTTTAGGGATCCCATGATCAGGAGGCATTATCTAAGCAGGAGGAATTTGGCTAACATTTGTCCCTTGAATGGGTCTCACATCACTATTCAAGTCAAGGATTTTATGTGCTTTCCCTTCAACAGGGGTTGCAACAGATTCAGGTTCAAGAGATTGTGCGTCTGATTCAACAGATTGTGAATCTGCTCCACTTGTTTCATCTTCCCCCTCTTTCAAATTACAAGAAGTCTCCTCAAAATTACTAGAAGGACTGAGGTGTCTAATGGATGTATCTTAGAAACTTCGTTCAGATCCTTTATCCTTATCGTGAATCTCAACATGAGCTGCAATAAATGTTCTTGCCACTCAAGGGGAAATAGTAGAGCCCTTCCCAAATATTTTTCGGGGTCCTACCAATGCTTGAGATTCAAATTTTCGGATGATCTCATCTATGAAGGTCGATCTTCCAAGACCAAAATGACCTTGGTCTTTGGCGGTTTTCAAAGTGGGTTTTGAATCTATAACTTCCTGATTTACAGTCCTATGTTTTTTCCTAGTCATGCACACTGGAAAATTATAAAAAGTAACGACTGAGGGCAGGCGCTAGCACAATCTTTTTACTTGGTGTGTTCATAGGTTCTTATCTCCTGTCTTTAATATCAAGTCCCACAGGGATACATCTACACATTTCTTTGGCAACCTCCCCAGCAACGGCGCCAAAATGTTGGGCACTAAGTTGTTCTGAAAGAATCAACTTAAACCTTACAAATTAAATTATCAATCTAGGATTTCATATTTTTATTGCATAGTTGTTTTCACAGTTGGTGCAAGGCTAGTGTACAGATTACCTTGTTTTGATTGCGACTAATAGGAATCAAGCAATGAGAAATTCAAGGAATAGTAGAAACTTGTACTGAAATAATACTTTCTTCTTATTTCTAATACATAAACAAATTGATAACAGAAGTAAATCTTTTCATTCCTATGTAGAAATCATAAAGATATTTGGTTGTTTCTTAGGAAATGATAACTATAACAAAGGAATCGAAATGCATCTATTTGGAAGGAATTAATCTCTTTAAAGCTAACAATCCTTACTTCACTGCGAAAAACGATAACAAAACATAATTCTTATAAAAGGAATTTTATCCAATTGTTATTCACTGCAATCGTTGGTGAATATTAACAGTAAATATTGTAAATAGTAATTCAATTGAAGGAACAGTAAATCATTCAAAGACTAAGAGTAAAAAGAAATAATGATACAGAAAAGACACTAAGTGTTCCAGGACTGGGCCCACGGTCTCTGGAATCTAACCGTCTGGAAGTTAACTCAATACGCTAGATTAAAACCAAATCGCCAAAATATTCATTCATATGCAGCAGTAAATTACAGGAAAGTTTGTGAAAACTTAAAACAATTTGTTCTTCAGTCACCTTTTACAATTGACAAGAGAAAATTAACTTCTTTTACTAGAGTTTAATCGTGCTTTTATATTACAACATAACTCTAAAAAATAGTAAAGTTATCCTGAGAATCGAAAGATTCTCAGGATTTCTTAATTCAAGCTATAAAATCTTTAGCATCTCTTCTAGAATAACATATTATGCTTCCTTTCTAGCCGTCTCATGTATATAGAGCGTAAATCCTTGGTCAGCACTCTGCAAATAGTCTAACGGTTTCCTTTCAACTTGGGTTTCCTCGGTGATCCAGGGAACAACAACTATCATCAAGTATTTCCTGCCCACATATCAACCCAATTCGTGAGTTAATAATATCTTTAATATTCGAATTGGTTCATTAATAAGGTAAAATATCAGATCGGTTATTAACCCATTTCTAAAACTCCTTAGCATCCAAATTATTATAATATAAGCTCAAAAAGATTGAGAAACTAACTATCAACTAAGGAAATGAGGTGAAGAATTATACCAATTCCAAGGCCCAGCAGTTTATACAAATCTAATTGATTTAATGAATGTGTGTTTGTATCCCATCACTAAAGAGTTGCTACACAGTATTTTGTCACACCTCCTGATCACTTCCTATTCCATATCCCAAAGTGCCAAAACAATGACAATTATGCAGCATATCCATCATTATATACAAACCAAAACCTCCCTGAAGAATCAAAGGAAAGTTTCATTGAATCAATTCTGAAGAAGTTTAACTAAAAACCTAAATTTTAGGGTCAGTGTGTTTTGCTACACTGCCTGCTCGTGCTGATGGCAGGTTGCACTCTTATACCCTAGCACTGCCAACGCGAATTTTGATATGAAAACCCATGTTGAACCTCTTCTGGCAAGTTTTCCCAAACTGGAGGAGAAGCTTTGTGCTCTAGAACCTTCGAGAATAGCGAGTTGGATATTGGTTGTTGTTCCATGGTCGAGATCTCCCATTTGGACCTCTTGATCTTATCATCGTGGGCTTTCCCCTTGAGATGTGGAGCTTCCTCCCTCCTTTGTAGATCCCCAACTCCCTCTCCCTTCTTATAAATTCACTCCCTTCCATCCCCAAATGGTTTGTCATTGATTGTTGCATCCCTATGCTAAGATTATGCTTACATGCTACCCATTCTAGCTTGGATAAGGAGTCTATGAAGAGTCTTTTCTTAGACTTAGAAATCCACCAAAAGGAGGTCTCCAACATCAAGGCATAGGTTGTATGCTTCCCTTTTTAGTTTATAAATATATACATCTAATGTTCACTTTCCATAATTGTGTAAATGTTTACGTTTTTAGCTTAATACTCCTTGATCTATTAAGTAGTTTATGTTTGATGTATGCCATATATGCTCTTGTATTTTGCATAGCTCTTTTATCTACCTTGCAGGTGCTCAGACATGAAGAACAAGTAAGGAGTGAGGCCTAGAGTGGAAGATTCAAATTCATCTCCAAAGGATTTAGCAATTAGCATCAGAGTGAGGTAGGTTTCTCCTTCTCTTTGCATTTGCTAAACATAAACTAGGAAAATGTATGTTAGTTTGTTTAGTTTGTTTCTAGACTCACTCATTGGGCTAGATGGATCACCTCTATCTGCAGAGGGGATTTACCTTCACAAAAAACGGTGACTCAGCTGGGGGTAGTATCGAAAGCGTTGAATAGCGTGAACAGCTACTAAAACTAGTTTCTCGACATGGTCATATCGAGTCTCAATGTCAATAAGATTTCGTCTTAAGTAGTAGATCACGTGTTTGTTTCCATCATCATCATCTTTCACCAGTACCATGGAATGGGGATATTATTGTTTATCTCCAAACCCAAACTTTTCGATTAGAGTTGTTCAATTCTGAACATCGTCGCATTCGACATCAGTCTCAACCCTATCGAATAACTGGCGATACTTTATACCATGTTAGTGTCGATTATATCCTTCGTAAATGTTCGACACTTGAAGAAACTAAGAGAGTCCTAAATGACTATCACTCTAGGGCTTGTAGTGGTCATATGTCAGGATATGCTACTACTCATAAAATCCTTCATGCCAATTATTTATGGCCTTTGATCTTTAAAGATTGCATTTTAGCAATCCAAAAATGTCATACCTGCCATATTTACAATAGCAAATAGTGTGCCCCACCCACACCCCTATACCCAGTTGTTACCGTCGGCCCCTTTGCTAAATGGGATATTGATTTCATGACATGTAACCTTCACTCGGCTGAGGGGCATGGTTATATCATCGTCATCATTGATTATTTCACTAAATGGGCTGAGGCGATGCCCACACATGATGTTGGTGGTAAAATTGTTGCTCAATTTATTTTCAACCATGTCATAGCTCGATTTGGTGTCCCTCAAGCCATCGTTACTAATCATGGATCTCATTTCCGAAATTACATGAAGGCAGAGCTCACTGCTCAGTTGGGTTTGCGTCACAACTCAACTCCTTATTATCCATGGGTCAATGGCCAAGTTGATGAAATTAACAAAGTCTTGGTTACCATGCTTCACTGCACCATTGGGATGCATAAATCAAATTGTCATCTTATGCAATTTTTATCTCTTTGGGCTTACCGAACCGCAACTAAGACTTCCACTGGATTCACACGCTTTCAGCTGGTGTATGTTCTGGAGGCAACTCTTCTAATTGAGTGTGAAATTCCTTCACTGAAATTAGTTGTCAAATTACTCCCTGGTACTTCACCTAAGGAGGAACGTTTACTTTACCTCAAAAGGCTCGATGAAACTCGTCGTCTTGCAGCGTTAGTTCAAGCCCGAAAGAAATGAGTTAAGGCTCAATACAGTAGAACTGTTTCTCCCTGCGTTTTTGCTGAGGGTGTCTTGGTCTTGCTATATGATCAAGCCAATAAAAAATGGGAGCTGGGAAATTCGAACCAATGTGGCATGGGCATGACATTTTTAAACGAGTTTTACAAAAAGTTTCCTATGAGTTAGTAGATTATGAAGGAAATTCTTTGGTTGAGCCCCGAAACAAGATTTACCTAAAGAAGTGCTATGTGTGATTTTCCGTGTAAATACTTTTGTATATTAGTGTGTTTTCATTAGTGTGCAGTGTGGTTTTGGTGTGTTAGTTTTCTTTTGCAAACATTTTCCTCTGCTTACCTCGTGTTCTACTTGGTTTGTAGATGTCATCCAACTGTTACGTCGATTTTGTTGATGGTTCTTGTCACAGTACACGGAATCTATCTTCTGCTGCATGGGAAATCTATGACCATAATGGCAATTTAGTGAATTTACAAGGTATATGTTTAGGTTGTATGACTAATAACATTGTCGAATATAGTGCGGTCATCGAGCTTTTATCAAAAGCTATCGCTCTTGGAATTACAGAGTTAATCGTCAAACTTGATTCACAGTTCATTGTACTATAGCTTAGTGGACAATATTCAATTAGAAACCCTCAAATTTTGAGAATTTATTTGTGAGTTTGTCTCATGGAACAAGACTTTGATTTTATTACTTATCATCACATTCCAAGACGCATGAACACATTAACAGATGCATTGGCTAACTATGTGTTAGATAGACATTTGTGAAACTTTTAAACCATAAAGCATCACATAATAGACATGGTAAATAGAAAAACACACACACACACACACACATATGTAGAGAGAGAAAGAGTGTGTGTGTGTGTGTTTGCAAAAAAGTTTACTACATCAAACTAAAAAAAAAATTGTTCTAAGACACATGGCTTTATAAGCCTACATTATTGCAGAAAGTAAAATAGAGCTAGTTATTCGCCCACATGGTGCTCAGGATAGCACGAAATAGCACTAATGACACGAACAAACAGCTGAAACAGTCTGGCGGAAACCCCTACAGTGTGCCTCTAGTACCACAATGGCACCTCATCTATCGAGGTGTACACTGGAATGCCCCTGGTTAAATATTCTAGGTTATGCTCTACCTCAACGATAGGATCTTCTCCCTCCTCATAAGGAGCCTCCTCAATCTAGCGTGCCACTTGGATGGCTATCGGAGAAACCCCTAGAGGTATCTCTGGTCCCACATATGCAAATCATCATAAGTTAAATCTCAGTACACATACAAAAAAAAAACTTCAAAAATAGTTTTTACCTTAATAGATCCATTGTGTCCCTGGTGGAAGTGGAAGATCTATATCTCCTCGGAAATCAATGCCTACATATGCCCAATCATCAACCATGATTAGTTTTTGATGCAACCATCCAAAAAATTCTAGAGGAAATGACATATGCTAGCCAGCTCCATGACGAGGCATCAACTCACGCCATCTCAGTAATCACGCATCTCTGGGCGTTGGTGCATCCACTTCTAACCACTGATAATGAAACAATGGCACATGTTCTACGAAGAACATCACCAAAATGGATCTGAAACTGAATTGTTTCAGATTCTCTGACTTGCACTTGGTAAGTTGGCCCTTCATTCAAACCGACAAACTCTCACTCCAATTGAAAACTATGGGATTCAAGCACTTGATTGCATACTAGAAATGAGATTTTGTTGCCTCATGCAACGCTTGAGCCCCAGCTATTTAGGCCATAGTATGCAGGATTGTTCACAGTGGGAGATTTGTGATGGTATTTATATTGATCTTCCCACTTTGGGTCTTTTTTGTCCCTGGACAATGCCTTGCAATCAGCATATCCATGCTCTCTCCTCCAATGCGTGAACCGGACAACTAGATCTGTTATCCCTTTCTAGACAACCCGATAATGAAATAAATTTTGGTGACATCTATTTCGAGTTCTTGATCCCCTATCATGAATAGTTGGTGATCCACATCCCACTAACTAATCAGATGATGCAATAACTCAGGTTGTGATCCGATTCTAGGAATTCTAAATAACTTGAGCAACCCACATGCTTTTAGGGCATCAACATAATATTTATCTTGAGTAGCTTGATGGCCTTTAGCTTCATGTCCTCTTTCTTTCCATTCAACCACCATTTTGGACTGATTCTCCTATGAAAAATCAATAAAAAAACATTTCACGAGCTTCCATGGAGACAAAATCCAAGAAAAACCATTTAACATGAAGGATTTCACACACAAAAATTTACCTCAGCACTAGCGCAATAGTGTGTGAATTTTCTCACACTGCCAGCGTGAGGGCCTAATTGACCACAGCGTGAGCAGTGGGAGTCTGATGGGTAAAACCCGCGTTGCTCACCCTCAACATAAAATTTTTGCAATTCCTCCTTGCAGTTTAATCTATGGATGAAAATGCATGAAATGAGTACCAAAATGAAAGGAAGGTATAGATCGCTTACCTGCAACAAGCAGCTTAGTGAATGGTGTCTAGGATTGATCGTAATCCTTGCCTGAAAATAAAGGTAAAATGAGGTAAAATGCTCTCAGAATTTCAAATTGGTAAAATGGTAAAAATGATTTACTTTTTGCCCTATTTATAAGTTTTAAATAATATTTTTCCCAAATTAGGGCATATTTAACTCACTTTTTAATATTTTTCCTTGAAATCAGGTAATGTGCATTTTCCTGTGCAACAATAGGTCATATATTCTTGGTGACGGTGATTTATCTTGACTGATTCAATGAGTTTTATTTTATCACTTTTTCGGACTCGTAAAAAATAAACGAAAAAGAAACCCCCTGGAGTCATCTTTAAGCTCTTTTCTTACTCTCAAAAAATGAAAAGATTGTCAAGTACTTTTCATTTCGAACTCGTTAAAGTAAATGAAATGACATCTACTAGTATATGTTTAACCCTTTTCTAGACTAAGATAGAATATTGTATGAAAAAGAAATACCTTAGTCGAACATGGCTAAGAGGTTCTCTTGGATATTGTTTTCTACCTTTTCGAGTTCAAGAGATGATTTACGAAAAAGGGACCTTTAGATTTTTATTTTTCGCTTCTTTTTCAAACTCTCTAAACATGAAAAATATGTTGAGTTTCACCTTCGTCAGACTCATAAAACATAAACAACGCAGGACTTGTCACCATGACGAGACCGAGTTTCTCCTTCCTAAGGCTTGTAAAACTTACTAGGATGGATTCATCCAAAGAATGAACTTATATGGCAAGCATATGTTATCCCCTTCAAGCTAGTGATAAAAAATATATGGGATACTCGCCAAAAATGGTGGGGAAAAAGGTGAAAGCAGTCATCTCTTGTATTTTGTAAAGGCAGCATGTCACTCTTGAACATGACACTCATTTGTTGCTCGTGTCGGGTTTGAGACATCCTCACTTAGTCACTTTCCTTCCTGGGTTTGGGAAATTCATTTTACCTCTCATATGATTATACCATTTCATCATCATGACCATTGATCCTATGTTGAGTCAAATGTTGCCAAACTCTGGAGTCGTGTCGTTGATGTGTTCAATACAAGCCATATCTACATTTCTTTATCGCTTATACGTTGTCTGACTTTCTACCAAAGTCTTGGATCACACTTATCTAATCTACTACATATTTTATTTCGTGTCGATGATGTGGGATTCATTATGTCCCTCCTCCAATGGATCACTTCCTATCAACTTCGCCTCATTATCCAGGAAGACGATCTAGAAACTCCTTTCCAGTACCTTAGAGCTTGCATGCATCAATGGAAAATTCTTCACATTCAACGACAATTTTACATCATTAACCTTCGATAGGATGATTCCACGAGTGTTCGACTTCAACTTCATTATTCACATTCATGGATTGTGTTGATTATACCTTGAGATCCATTGTCATTATTAGTGGTTTCTCTCGTGCCTGTTAACGATTTACATCATCGACTGGTAATCAGGTGGTTTTCTATCCTGTTTGACTTCAACACGTCTATTCACATGTTAGAATTCTTACATTAATCGAGTCATGATGGAGCGCAAGACCATGGATTATGTCTGGTAAAATCCAAGTTGCGTGGAGATATGAGTTATTCATGATTGTACACATGTTTCCTCTAGGCGGACAACTGCGACCATATTGTGGGTCCATATTCATGATCCTTTATATTTATATGGTTGTGGCCATACCGTGGATCCATATACATGATCCCTTCTATTCGGATGGTTGCGCCCATACCGTGGATTCATGTATTATTTGATGCCTATTCATGTATCATTAGGCATGATCATTAGAGATGTCAGATATGTATATGTATATGTATATGCTTGATTTACAGGTCTCCTGACGGTGTTGTTCTAGTCCTTGCACTGACTTATAAAGCATCTCAATCATCACTCCTTGTTCTTCCTTCATGATTTAGGGGGCATCTGTTACACAGTATTTTTTCACACCTCCTAATCACTTCATGTTCCATATCCCGAAGTTCCACAACATTGACAATTGTGCAGCATATCCATCGTGATATACAACCAAAACATCCCTAAATAATCAAAGGAAAACTTCCGTGAATCAATTCTGAAGAAGGTTAACTAAAAACCTATATTTTAGGGTCAACACGTTTTGCTACATTAAATTTTAAACTTTTGTGGTCATTTTTTGGAAAAATATGGCCCGGATTATCCACAATATCTTTTTCATCATGTTGAATGACGGTGTTGATGGCAGGTTGCACTCTTATACCCTAGCACTACCAGCGTGGGCTTTGATATGAAAACCCATTTTGAACCTCTTCTGGAAGGTTTTCCAAAACTAGAGGAGAAGCTTCGTGCACTAGAACCTTCGAGAATAGTGAGTTGGATATTGGTTGTTGTTGATATGGTCTAGCTCTCCCATTTGGACCTCTTGATCTTATCATCATGGGCTTTCCCCTTGATATGTGGACTGGCCTCCCTATTTTGTGGATCCCTAACTCCCTCTCCCTTCCTATAAATTCATTCCCTTCCATCCCCAAATGGTTGGTCATTGACTATTGTATCCCTATGCTAAGATTGTCCTTACATGCTACCCATTCTAGCTTGGAGAAGGAGTGATTGAAGAGTCTTTGCTTGGACTTGGACATCCACCAAAAGGAGGTCTCCAACGTCAAGGCATAGGTTGTATGCTTCCCTTTTTAGCTTATAAATATATACATCTGATGTTCACTTTCCATAATTGTGTAAATGTTTATGCTTTTAGCTCAATACTCCTTGATCTATTAAGTAGTTTATGTTTGATGCATTTCATATATGCTCTTGTATTTTTCATAGCTCTTTGATCTTCCTTGTAGGTACTCGGATGTGAAGAACAAGTAAGGAGCGAGGCCTGGAGTGAAAGATTCAAATTCATCTCCAAAGGATTGAGCGATTAGCATCAGAGTGAGGTAGGTTTCTCCTTCTCTCTTCATTTGTTAAACATAAACTAGGAAAGTGTATGTTAGTTTGTTTAGTTTGTTGCTAGACCCACTCATTGGGCCAGAGGGATCACCTCTGTCTGCAGAGGAGATTTACCTTCACAACAAGAGTTAATGTGTCACTTCAAAAATCATCCCATATTACATTTATTGCATCTAATATTGTTGAAGAATTGGTTAATGGTTTATATTCTTAGATTATGCCTTACATCGATTCATACTACCTTTTTCACTAAAACAACGTCTAAGAAGTTTATCATCGTCTTACCCATCATAAGCCACATATTAACTTCATCAATTCACAAAAATGGAGGAAATCCTTTAAGAAATTTTTCATCATCTTACCTAGCATAAGCCACATACAAACTTCATTGATTCACAAAAATGGAGAAAGATCATTACTCCTAAGGGGGTATATCACTCTTTCCCAGTTTTTTGTTGTTTTTCCTTTCTTTTTGCAATCTCCACCCAGCATCCTACCTCACAAAGCATTGCAAGAGACTTAGTACATTGCTTTGTCATCTAGATCTATTTTACTTTGATATTTTGTCTAGTTCAAAGCATTTGACTCTTGTTTTTTATTCTCCTTTCTCAAATAAATATATTTAATTGGAACTAGAAGTATGGGAGTAACATCTGGAGTCATATTTGTTTATATATCTTCACCTTGTCTCTTTGGAGGTGTGATAGGGGTGTCTAAGGGAGTTTTAGAATTATGGAAGTTTCAAGGTAGTGGATTGATATCAATAGACGATCTTGATTGATGAATTAATGTACACATTGTTTTTTTTATATCTAAGAGATACAACTATGGTTTCGCAAAATATGCTTTTTCATATGACAAATGATTTAAGCGATTGTTTGTCATAGAAATTTATTATTCAACTTGGGGAAATGGGCAGGTTCTAGACCACATACTAGTGCATTGTGTTGTTGAAAGGCTATTTATCAAATGCTTACTCAACAATAAAAAACCCAATGCTTTGAGAAAAAATTATGAGGAGGGATGAGGTCCTCAACCGGTATGAAAAACCTAAAGAGATAGCTTGTATTAAACAACAAAAATCTTCATTTTGTATTAACCGCCTTAAGAAAAACCTTCATATGAAGTTGATATGAAAGGAAATAAAGCAATATTTTAATTTAGCAAACCATCAAACTTCTAACCTACCTAAGTATTATACTGAAATACGAAACTCCAAAAATTAATAAATAAGAGAGGAGGAAGATAGCTTACACACACGAATCTCAATAAATTTTACCTTGGATGGCACTGAGAAGGATTGTTATCCTCTGCGCCTAGTTCAATTCTTGCAAGTGATATCCCATGTTCTTAACAAGTATATTGTTCTAATGGCTTTGAGCCTTGACCTTGAGTCGTGCATAATCTAGGGTTTACCCTTAATGCCATCCTAGGAATAAGGGAAAGTGCCTTGGGGTTTTCCACGAGATAAATTACTTGGAAAACATTAAAAAAAAAAAAAAAAAAAAATTGTTGTTGTGATAGTTGAAATACACCTAAAGTATGTTGTATAATTGGCACTTAGAGCTTGTCATTTCAGGCAATCTCTCTTGGAATCTAACAACCTCCTTCAAATTGCATGTTTTTGTTGCTAAAATTGCATTTTAGTCATCCAAGTTGATTCAATGACTTGAATTTACTCTCAAATTATAATTTGTAGTAGGTGAACTTGAAGATTGTGATTGGGATAATTTTCATAGAAAAATCCTCATAAATTATGTGAGGAATGTAGTGAGATAAAACACTAGAATGAACACCCTTTATCCCGCATTCACAATATGCACATTTGATTTGATCTAACAAAATTTATTTAGATAAAATTAAAAGGATTGACATGTCATAGAGAAATATAGCAAAGAAAAACTATTTAAAAATATTAAAAAACTAAAACTAAAAACTAAAACCTCTCAAAACATAATCATCATTGGTGACCCTTCGTACATTTTAACCTCTCAAAACATAATCATCATTGGTGACCTTTCATGACATTTAGTTTATTAGAAATTTAACTCTTTTTAATAATAAATGCATTCCCTCTTTCCATGTTTTCAAAAAGTCAAGAAAGTTGCTATAATACATAGGTCCAAAATTTCTTTAAATAGAATTAGAAGGATTCACATGTCGTAGAGAAATATGGCAAAGGGGGACTATTTAAAAATGTTTTAAAAAATTGTTTAAAAAACTAAAACCTCTCAAAACATAATCATGGGTGACCCTTCATGACATTTGGTTTATTATAAATTAATGATAAATGCATTCCCTCTTTCAATGTTTTCAAAAAATCAAGAAAGTTGTTGTAATACATTGGTCCAATGTCAAGTGATAAAATTTGGCAATGAAGCTAGTTTGAATGGAGCAAGTGAAAGTATCCTACCTTTATGATGTGGATACGAGTATGCTATTCCTTTTTTATACCCATTTCATTAAATTCAAGGCATACTTGTGTTTAGTTCAAATAATTGTAGAGTTGATCACTCTAAAGTTCCTTCTCAAAACCATGGGAAATCATGATATCACTAATTTCCAAGTAGTGGGCAATTTAATTGTAATTATCAATTAGTTGAAGGACTAATAAAGGATGGAAAGTTTCCTTAGTGACATATTTATTTAAGAAATTAAATAGAATGGAAGCAGTGTTTACCACTATATCTTATTATCTTATTATCAATTAATTATTCATAGAATTAAACACTACAACATATTCACTCTTTAAAGAAAGTTTGGAGGTTGATTAGGGCATTGGGAATAGATTGAATATAGAGATGTAATATAATGTCATCAAATTTTTTAGGTTGGAATTTATTTGAATTTTGTATTTTTATTGTCTTTAATAGTGTAGGATATTTATTAACAATTTTTTATATATAGAAGTGATATAATCTTTTTATCACAGTATAGTAAGTTATGTTTTCTTTTTTATTTTTTAAGAGATAAGGGGAGAGGTTTTTTAAAAGATTAAATTTTATGATGTTTAAATGTTAGTTATATTATGATTTTTTTAATATAAAAAGTTAGCAATTTGTTAGTCTTTGTATTTGTGTGATATGGGATCGATTTCGTCTACTACTATATCTCTGAGACTTACGACTTATCCTTTTCGTACTTGTGTAATACGGGGCTGATTTCGGCTACTACCATACCTTAGGGACATGCGACTTATCTTCCTCTATGTAGATCGGGCTACTCTAGTGGATTTGAACATTAGATCTCTCTGTTTACACAATGATTCATATCACAACAATTGAGAATTAAATTGCACCCAAAAACAAATATATTTATAATATTAAAAATCTTCCATTTTCAAAATAAAATTACGATTTTCTCCAATTAAAAAAAATTATATTTATTACAATTCATAATTTTCATTAATTTCTATTATGAAAATCAAAACTACATCTCTAATATTGAATATCTTTTATTTTATATTTTTTATAAAAAAAATATTGAAAATAAATTATATTTAATATTGAGATAATTTTAATATAAAAAATATTGAAAATAAATTATATTTAATATTGAGATAATTTTAATTAGTGTATACTATTAAAATGAATTGCATTTGATAATTTTAGGATTGTATTTAATATTATTGAATATTTTAATTATGTGTATTATGAAATTCAAAATTTCTAATTCACACACCCAACAAAAATTAATTATTACCAATTTCCATTTGTATGTGTATGTGTTTTGAAGTAAATTAGTGTAACACAATATATATATATATATATATTTATTTATTTAAACTTTTTAATATAAATTATATTTTTTTCTTAATTATTTATATACTTTTAATATAAATTATATTTTTTTCTTAATTATTTATATATATATAAGATTATAAATTTTTTTTAAGTTTGGTTAGATTTCACATCAAAAAATGTCTTAAAACACTGGGTCACTATTTATCCAAAACTCTAAACAAAATAAAAATATAATTTTTAAAATAAAATACTTTTAAGAAATAATAATATTGATAATTCTAAATATATATAACTCTCAACAAAATAAAAATATAATTTTAAAAAAATAATAATATTGATAATTCTAATTATATAGAATATTAAATTTAAAATAATAACTCTTTTGAAATGAGTAAATATTATTAATCTTGATAATTCTAATTATATATAATATGAAATTTAGAGTAAATGCTATTGACATAATGAGATGAAATGTTGATTCTCAGACCCACGACCACAAAGCGCCCACCATCCATACATTTAATTAGTGTTTATTCTGGAACCCACTAAACAACAAGGTAAAACTCAAACATAAAACGCACCCACTGACAACAAGGTAAAACCCAAACATAAAACGCCCACCGTGGGGCTCGAACCCACGACCACAAGGTTAAGAGCCTTGCGCTCTACCAACTGAGCTAGACGGGCTACATGAAAAACAAATCATAATGTTTATGTATTGTAGGTTTGAATTATTTAGATCACATAATTCAGATTTATGGTCCTAAATTTTTTTTACCTTGATCAGAAAAATATACTCCAAAAAAAACCAAAGCAACCGCTAAGGTAAGAATAACTCGCTGTGGTCAGACTCATGAGGACCTGCTCTCAAATCCCAACGCTTTTTAACGCTATTGAAATAGCTGCTGCCATTCGGGCCGGTCAATAAATCCCATGTTATCGGGTCATAAATGAATCGCGGGTGTATATGCTCACCGTTTGATTTTGCTAAAGCCGAAATCGAACGGTGGGCATATACACCCGCCATTAATTTATGGGCCGATAGCGTGGGAAATATGACTCGTCTTTGGATTGAAACCATTGATATCCAGATTCAGGAAGCTATTAATTTCAGCGTTTGAACTAGACTTCGCTCTCCATGACCTAAACCCCTGGTTTACATGTGAGGGTTTTTCTTAATTATAAGGGTTGCTCAGGTTAAATTTAAAAGGTGGGTAGTTTGGTTCTTAAGGTTAATTTCAATTTAATTGGTTTTAAAAAATGTATTTTATTTAAGGGTGGTTTTGGTTTTTCCTATAATATATTTTTCTGATTAAGGTAAAAAGTTTTTAGGATTATAAGTCTGAATTACCTAATATATATTATTTGAATATCTTAAAACATTTCGACAACGTGGAATCTATTTATATATTTAAAAAATTATATTCAATAATAATAAATAACAATTGGACATGAAATTGTTAATTCCTAAATAAAAAAATCAAACATTTGTTAATTAAATTATACTAAAAAACATTAACTAACCATATAATAAATATAAATTATGCTAAAAAACATTAACTAACCATATAATAAATATAAATTAAATGATCATTTTTATTTTATAGTTTTAAGTTGAAAAATTTCATACATTTTAGAGAAGAATCTTCGGCGAAAATCACATAGAGATAATTTTTTGTCGACGCGTTTCGAACCAACCAGTGTGGTTCATCGTCAGGACAAGTTGAATGAGCAGATCTTGCTATGCATTATAAATAGATTGGGCAGAATATCCAAGTAACTGCTAGATTTGACCAGGAAACAGCTAGTTAGACCAAAATATTTATTTATTTATTTATTTTTATTCAAATCAGTTAAATCCGGTTATTAATTTTCTTATTAACGTAAATAGACAATTTTATAAATATATATTAAAATAAGTGAGTTAATATACTATAAACATAAGTAATAGATAATAGTTGACTATATTTTAAATAAATATAAGTTAATTATATTTCAAATAAAATATCATATAAAGGGAGATTTAAATCTTAAAATAAATTAATTATAAATCAACGAGGTCATATAAATATTAGTTAGTTGTAAAGGTTGAAAATAGAATAGTTAATTCTATTTTAAAATATATATAAATAGATAAATAAGTTTCATAGTCATAGTCACAGAATAACCTAATAAAAATATTTACTTAATAGTTTATTAAGGGTAAAAATTAGTATATTCGTTTAAAAAATAAAAATAAAAATAAAATAAAATATTAATTTTAATTTAAGAATCAAAGAACTTCCCAAAAAATAAAAATAAAAATAAAAAATAAAAAATAAAAAAAAAAATAATAATAATAATAATAATTTATTCTCTTTATTAATTTAAACCAATTCCTTTTTCCATGGAATGCCACTTTTTTTTCATTGATCTTACATCTAAAAATGTGGTGCAAAGACAAACATCAAAAGGATAAGAGCCCACAAAGCACATAGGCATAAAAGATAACTCACATAGTAGAAAGGAACTTTATGATGATGAGATTCTCATTTAACAGGTGGCCAAAGTTTTCAAATCACACAAGAATACTCTAACTTTCTTTCATAGATAAACTATGTAGATGTTGATGAGTCCAAATAATATAAACTACATCACTATATTATTTTTCATCTATATTGATGCTTTCAAAGCAAATAAAATGGAAGATTCAACTCACATGGTCATCTTTACCAACAAAACTGAATTTGGAGAATTGGGGTATGAAACATTCCAGGGCCATTTTGATGCATTAAATGAAGTTTTTTGGTGTCAAAAAAATCTAGCTTATGGGAGATCCCCTGGCATTGTTCTACACTTGGAGACCTTTCCAAGAGTATAAGAAATATGTCAATTAGAGTTAATATGAAAAAGTTATTTATACTTGAAGTTGACCTTGTGGTTTTACCACCATGGTTCAATAGGATTCCACATCAACCATTGTTACTCATTAAAAAGGGGAAATCCACACGTGGACCACAAAAAAGAGTACTTTAGAAGGATTGAAGTTGTAACTCTAATTTAGAGTTGAAGGAATCAAACCTAACCCTTAGTTGGTTATCAAGATTTGTTAAAACTGGGCCATTAGAGGAGTAGGAGCTCCATTCTAGTCTATTGTATATTGCTCCATAATAGAGCATAGAAACTCGGTATGGGATTCAGAGAGCATAATAGAGGGGGTTAGTGTTTTGTAGCAACATAACAGGCCACATGTCTCAAGTAACTTCATAGAGAGTGTCTTCTCAATTGTACTTGCTTTATTTGCATACCAAATAAAAGAGAATAAAGCAACCTCACCTTCAAGCTAGGTTTTCTCCCATAAGGGTTTCGTAGAGGAAATATTTGTGTTCATTATGTATAGTGTATAATTGTATTTGTTGTTCACTATTTTCCAAATTTTTTCTATTTCACACATAATCAGAAAAACAGTTATTAACAAATCCAAAATTTAAAGGAATTTAACCCTCATAATATATACTTTAGTTTATTTTATCATATAAACTAAAATCTTAGGGCCCCGCCCTCCCCAAGATTTTAGCAGAGCAATTATTTTCCATGTAGCATGGAATCGTATGTTCTTCTTTATTCCTTGGCCAAAGAAATCGGCTATAAAATTTCTTAATGTCCTATAAAATTCCTTTGGGAACCCATGTGTTGATGTCACAGCATATATGTATTCACTATCATGATTAATTTAAAAAAAATTAAGTTTTGCATTTGAACCCATAAAAATATTTAAAAATGATATTGTAATGTATGTTCTTCCTATTAAGTTGTACATGTATTCATTGTTAAAAACATTGGTAACAAAGCATAATATTATAGTAAAAAATAAATGATACTTTTCAAAATAATAAAGAAAGTATAATAAAGTTTTTTTTTATAAATGTGTTTTATATATATATATATATATATATATAATAAAAGTATGTAAAGGGATTTTTTTATAAATATAATTTTCAAATAAAGATTAAAGTTAAAAGTTAAAATAATAGTAATTTGTTAATATTTTTAAATGGAATGAAATAAGTGGATATTAGGTTAAATTCTATAGTACAAAATTTTGAAGATAATTTAATCAATTTGAAAAGTAGTATTTAAATGAGGATTTAATTAACATAACATTTAATTGGAAATTTGTATTAAGGTGATTTGAAATTTGTTTGAAAGAGAAAAGGGAAGAGAGCATATTGGAAAAATATTTTCAATAATTTGGGACAAATAGTTGAATGTCAGTGGAATTGGAAAAATATTTTCCATAATTTGGGACAAATAGTTGAACGTCAGTGGAATTGGAAGTAAGCATTGTGACAAATTTCAAAAAAACCTTGGTTGTTTCAATTTTTAATAGAATAAAGATGGAATTGCTCATATGGAGTGGTAGAGGATTGTAAAGGAAAATTAAGTATTCCATTGGATTTTGGTTTTTATTTTAATAAAGAATATTGAGAATAGTGCATGGGTTTTGATAGATATATCAAAATATAATATAATCCATGCGGAAAGAATTTGAAAAAAAAAAAAAAACTCTCAAACATAAAGATGAAGAACACATGAATACAATTCAAGTTGAATAGAATGAAAGTAAAAAAAAAAATTCCAAATTGCAAAAAAATGATGAATAATTAAAAGAATATCTTATAAAGAAGGAAAATGCGTTCATGAATTTTTAATAACTTAATTAAGCGTGGAATAAAAAAGTTTAAAAATTAAAGCAATAAAATACTAACAAATAAAATGTGAAAAACGATGAATGTAATGAACGATGGAAAAAGAAACATGAAGTCGAAAGGTAGTGCAAGCATAATTAAAACCCTTTTAATGATGTTGGGAATGTGGAGAGATAAAATCAATTAATAAGGTCGAAAATACAAGCCAAAAAGTTGAAACGGTGATCAAATACAAAAAAAATAGTTTGAGAGAAAAGTCTTTGCTATTTATAAGGTAAAATGAAATATGTAATCTATAATTGAAGAATCAAAGAACTTGATGCATAACATTAATCTTTATTTGCAAAAGAAGGAAAATCATATGCAAGAATGCCAACATAAAATATTTGAAGGTTAATGTTATAATTTTAGAATGTAAAGGTAAACTTGGATGGTATTATCTTAAAAGCAAGAACACTTAAATTTTAATGGTCGGAGGATGTCATAAAATACTTGAAGGTTAATGCTCTAATTTTAGAATGTAAAGGTAATTTTTGATGGTATTATCTTAAAAGTAAGAGTACTTAAATTTTAATATTTGGTGGATTTGGAGGATGTCATCATACGAAAGGAGAAGGTAGATGATACGATTGTGGAAATAAATAAATAAATAATAATAAAAAATAAAAATAAAAGTCATTAATGGTGATATCATATCAAAACTTTCATTATAAAAATGTTGGCAAGAAAATCAACATAGTAATGAAGATGTAAAATCTAACAATATTCATGGAACAGGTCTTCAAGGAACCATTATGCAACAATATATTGATAACAAGGATCGAGAACTACAACAAAGTGGAGAAGTTACAATAAGAGAGTAGAAATCTAAGGAAATGTTATTAATTAGTTTCATCACATGCAAAACATGTAAAGTTACATGGTTTTGAATAAAATATTTTGAAGGGGAGTGGTATGTTATAAATGTATATTTATGAGGATTAAATGTATATATAGTAAGGGTTGGCCTAATAGGTGGATTATTTTTTCAATAAAGGATATGTGTGTGTGGAGGTCAATATAGTGATTACTATACACATGGACTTGTGATTTCATTACATAGATGTTCTTTGGTTATTTGGGAGTTGTTATCCTAAAAGGTAAAGGGGTATTATGTAATTCATCTATAAATATTTGAAAAGAAAAGAAAAATACTAAAAGGAAGAATGAAAAAATAAAAAGGTAGTGTAAGCACAATCTAGAAATTCTCAATACTGTTAAGATCATGATAAGGTGTCTACAAGAGGTAGAATCAAATAATAAGGATGGAGATAATGTTGGAAACTTGATTATACTGAGAAGGGGGTTGAATAATTATAGTAAATTTATGTCATTAATTACCAAGTTTTATCTTTATTTTCAATAGTTATCTAAACTATTATATAAGCAACAATACATCATATGAATAACATA
Organism: Pinus tabuliformis; assembly: GCA_031772625.1. Lineage (NCBI taxonomy): Eukaryota > Viridiplantae > Streptophyta > Pinopsida > Pinales > Pinaceae > Pinus > Pinus tabuliformis. The sequence goes on along the minus strand of CM062809.1, from coordinate 847,259,519 downwards.
TTTAACATATAAGCAATATTAAGCCACAACATAAGAAACAACACATAAAAGAGCAGCACATGTAGACACCAGATATAAGTGGAAACCCATAAAAAAAAAACATGAATTTTGTTGTTGTGATGTAAATGCAAGCACCCACTTCCTTTTGACATCAACTTTCTAGGCACCCACCTACAGGAGGCTTCAACCTCTCTTCTATTTTGCGTTGGAAATAATACTGAGAGGGGGGGTGAATCAGTATTATCAGATCAATCAAACTTTTTAAATGCTCAGAAACATATTCGCTACTTCAGTTAAGTGAACCAGCGTGTACACGCTACTGTGACGAAGTAAAACAGCGTATAAGAAGAAAAACTCACAATTTAGTTAGCTTATTCTTCAGTTAAGTGCATCAGGACATTATTCACCACATTAACAGTAAACATGTGCAGTATAACAGAACAGATCAAAAGTCACACACATGAACACCAAGATATAAGGTGGAAACCCAATGTGGGTGAAAACCACCTGCTGCAAGTTGTCTCTATCTTTCTTTAAAATGAAACTTCAGTTTACAATCTTTTGTACTGGTGCAGCCTTATACCAGTACGCAGGCTACAACCTGCAGAAGGCTACAACCTTCTCTCGTTCTCCAAACTTCCTTGGAAGGGAGCTCCAACCCCCTTTGCTCTTGTACTAGCCAAGATACTAGTACGTAGGTGCTGACCTACAATCTTCCTTCTTTCAGGTATCACTTTTCATACATTTTCAGACTTGGATATTCCTGAAGCACAACATTACAATCTGAAGACCACAATTCATTCAATTTCCACAATAGATCATTGAAGTATAAAACAACCAAACTTTGAATCACTGAACCACTGAACCCTGTCAATCACCAGTTACCAGAACACAGAGCAGACTACAGAACTCTGCAATAACAGTCAGACCCCACTGTAAACCCAAAATCAAGCTTCAAAAGATATACGCTACTTCAATGAGCAAAACCCGCGTATACACGCGCTTTTACCGAAGCCAACCTGCGTACAGATCTAAAAAATAAACTTTCTCAATTTGCAGCTGTACCAGACATTAGTTAGACCCAGAACATAACATTGCGACAATATGCAGATCTAGAAAATACGCATAATCAACCATATCATGATAGTGCATTCCAAACCATTAGATCCCGATCTATCCTTAGATCTAGTCTTCCATCAACCGATGTGATCTCTCCTTGGCTTAGATCAAGCAGCCCAGAACCTGCATATCAGATCTCTTTCTCTCTTAGATATTCAAGCCTTGTCGAAAGATGATTTTGCCTAATGATCTTCTTCTCCTTATATAGCCTTAGGCCTTGCTCACCAAAACCATAGTAACACAATACCATCAACTTCAAAACTAGGGATCGACACGCCCGTCGAGACACAATGGTCCGAAAGCATAGGCACAACTTCCAAGGACTAACCACCATGGACCAAAGGTACTTTTCCACATACACGCGCTTTTTCTGAATCCAACTAGCGTGTACACGCGACTTGGGCTTAACGAACATGCGTATATGAACTTCCTTGGCATGATGTACTAAGATCTGTCTTCTGATTAAGTTGCCATCACCTATACCAACCTCTGAGCACCTGTACCATCCTCTGAGTGAGTTGCCATCAAGGACAACACTTGAATCATAATGCCAACAATCTCCCCCTTTGGACTTGATGGCAACCACCACACCAAGTCACTCTCCCCCTTTGACATCAAGGGCAAAGGGTTGTGCTCCCCCTGAGGACATGCTGATACCTCTGCTTGGCTGTGCTGACTTGTGCTCCCCCTGACAGTAGGCCAGATCTGCAAAAGATGTTCTTCAACAAGAACCAAGACTTATACACCATAAGGGACCGTCCTATCACCAAAAGACTCAATACATACATCCATACTCCCTACCAAGAGGGGACATATCAGAAACAACCAATTATATTACAGCATTCATCCCAGGCATAGTGGGGAAACCAACATAGGCCGTTACATGACCTTGACACCATAAAAGAGATATGACAAGAGAGATACATGACATAGAGACAACAGATCTAGACCAAGACTTAGGAAAGTCACCAGCAGCATCTGATAAACATCTTGTTAGATCAGCAACCAGGATTTCTTTCTGAGCTCCTTCTCCTGAAACCAACAACCAAAACATCTGAATGCCAACAATGCTTTATGAGACTTTTAAGCTGCTCCCCCTGAACCTGTGCCTGTTGCACTCCCTGAAACTGTGCCTGAAGAATTCTGACATTCCCATTGCTGTTCAGAACTCCAGAGTTTTCCCTTGCTGTTCAGAACTTCATATACGCGATTTTTCCTGTATAAAACAGCGTATGTACGCGGATATACTTACTGCAACAAGCGTCCAACATACACGCGACTTGCCCATCATGAAACCGCGTATATACCTTCCGTAACCTGCGTATACCAACTTTTCTGTAGAACAAACAAACTTCAACAATAGGATGAAGCATCAACTACTCCCAGCTTTTGTCTGAGATATTCAAAAGTTTCCCTGGGCAGTGGTTTTGTGAGAATATCAGCAACTTGCTCCTTAGAAGGAACATACTCCAACTTGACCTTCTGCTCAAGCACTTGTTCCCGAAGAAAATGGTACTTGATTGGTATGTGCTTGGTCTTTGAGTGCATGACTGGATTCTTTGAAATGCTGATTGCACTTGTATTATCACATAAGATAGAGACAGGTGGAGTGCAAGTGATTTGAAAGTCCTGCAAGGTCTGCATCATCCAAAGAAGTTGTGTGCAACAAGATGCTGCAGCCACATATTCTGCTTCAGCTGTAGATAAGGCAATCAAACTTTGTTTCTTGCTGAACCAAGATACTAATCTGGAACCCATGAAGAAAGCACCTCCACTTGTGCTTTTCCTATCATCCACACTTCCAGCCCAATCTGCATCTGTGTAAGCATGAAGAGTGAGATCTGTATTTCTAGGATACCATAAGCCATAGTTTTGGGTCCCTTGAAGATATTTGAAGATTCTTTTGACTGCCTGAAGATGAGTTTCCTTTGGGTTGGCTTGAAATCTTCCAACCATTCCTACTGCATGTGTAATATCTGGTCGAGTACCTGTCAAATAAAGCAAACTCCCAATCATGGATCTATAAGTGGGTTGGTGAACTGCTGCTGATTCATCATTTGCACTGAGGCTGCATCCTGTAACCATGGGTGTACATACTGGCTTTGACTCTTCCATGCCATACTTCTTCAAGATCTGCTTGAGGTATTTGGTTTGAGACAAGAAGATACCTCCTTCATTTTGTTGGATTTGCAATCCAAGAAAATATGTCAATTCTCCAAGAAGTGACATTTCGAATTCTTTCTGCATAACCAAGGCAAAGTTTTGACTCATAGTCTCTTCATTGCTGCCAAAAATAATATCATCTACATAAACAACAAGAATTAGCAATTTGTTATTTTCAACTTTTATATAGAGATTGCTATCTGTTGATCCTTTTGAAAAGCCTTGTTGGTGAAGATATTTGTCCAACCGATAGTACCAAGCCCTTGGAGCTTGTTTGAGTCCATAGAGTGCCTTTTTCAATCTGCATACAAGATTTGGGTCATTCCCAAGAATGAAACCATCTGGCTGCTCAATATATACTTCTTCTTCTAAGTCTCCATTCAGGAAGGCTGATTTCACGTCCATTTGAAATACCTTGAAGTTTTGAAAGCTTGAGAGAGCAAGGAACATTCGGATGGCCTCTAGTCTTGCCACAGGAGCAAAGGTCTCTTCAAAATCTATTCCTTCTTGCTGTGCATACCCTTTACAAACAAGTCTGGCCTTGTTTCTAATTACTTCTCCATTTTCATTTAATTTATTCTTGAAGACCCATTTTGTTCCTATTACATTCTTATCTTTTGGTCTAGGAACTAATTCCCAAGTGTTGTTCTTTTCGATTTGCTCAAGTTCTTCATCCATTGCTTTGACCCAACATTCATCTTTGCATGCCTCTTTCACATTACGTGGTTCAATGGAGGAGAGTAGTGCCAAGTAGCTTGAAGCTTCTGCAAGTGTCCTTCTTGTTTGTACTCCTGCTTCTTTCTGCCCCATAATCTGAGTTTCTGGATGATTCTTTTGAACATATCTGGATGGAGTCTTCTCTTCTATTCTTGTCTGCTCCTCTAGTTCTTCTTGAGATTCTTCTTATTCTTGAGGTTCTTCTTCTTCATCATTTCGCCTTTGAGAGTAACCTTCATCTTCTTCAATGTCTTCATGATGAACTTGCCTAGGAATATATCCCTTCTCATCAACCACTATATCAATACTGTCAACAATTCTGCCAAGTCTTTTATTGTAGCACTTGTATGCTTTGCTATGTGGAGAATAACCAAGAAGAATGCCCTCATCTGCTCTTGGTTCAAGTTTGCCAAGTTGCTCATCAGTGTTCTTAATATAACATTTGCTCCCAAAGATTTTGAAGTGCTTCACGGAAGGAGTTTTACCACTCCAAAGCTCATGAGGTGTTTGAGTGCTGTTTACTCGGACATTTGTTTTGTTAAGAATAATAACAGCAGCATGTGCAGCTTCACCCCAGAAGGTTGCAGGAGTACCTGATTCATCGAGCATAGCACGAGCCATTTGTTGGATAGTTCTGTTCATTCTTTCCACAACCCCATTTTGCTGAGGAGTTCTAGCTGTAGAGAATTCTCTTCTTATCCCATGTTCATCGCAGAAATCGAAAAATTCATTTGATGTGAACTCCCCACCTCTGTCAGATCTGAGGCACTTAATTTTGTGTCCTGATTCATTTTCAGCCAATGCTTTGAAGGATTTGAATTTTTCGAATGCTTCATCTTTGTGCTTCATAAGCCCTAACCAAACAAACCTTGAGAAATCATCAATGAATAATATCAGATATTCTTCTCCTCGAGGTGTCCTTTTCCTAAATGGACCACATACATCTGTATGGACTAGCTCAAGAGGCAAGCTAGCTGATCCTTCCTTCTCTGGAAAGTTAGTTCTGGTTTGCTTTCCAAACTGACAAGATTTGCATATGGTGTTGTCTGGAATTTTGATATCTGGAAGATCGCGAACTGCCTGATATTTGCATGCTTTCCTTATTTGTGAGAAGCTTAGATGTCCCAACCTTCGATGCCATAACCAGTGCTCTTCATCCTTGCTAAGATAGCATTGTTGTTGTCCTTCTTCAAATGTGTACAGATTATTTGGAGTTCTTTTGCCTTTGAGAACTGTTTTACCTGTATCAAGATCACGAACAAGACATCCATTCGATCTGAAAATAACTTCGGTTTTTTTATCACACATCTGGCTGACACTTAGTAGATTATGCTTCAATCCATCAACATACAAAACATTTCCAGCCTTGACCTTTTCTTTCAAAGGAGCAATACCTTTTCCTTTTATAGTTGCAGGAGTATCATTTCCAAAAGAAACTTTCTTTCCCTTTTCTAAAGTAGAATAAGATTCAAGTTTTTCTTTATCACCTGTCATATGTTTTGAACATCCACTGTCAATGTACCATAGATTTTCCTGTCCTTCTGCATAAAATGCTATCCCACATCTTTCTGTTTGAGGTTCCTTTATTCTCCATGTTTTGGTGCTCGTGGCTTGTTCATTTTTCTCCTGAAACCTGCTCCTGCATTCAGAGTCTTTATGACCAAAATTATTGCAAATAGAACATTCAACTTCATTTTCAAGAACCGAAAAGTTGTTATAGGTCCTTTTTGTAATCCCTGTCATACTTCTTTGTTTTTGAGCTTCCCTAGTCATGATTGTTTTATATGCAACACATTGAGCTGCTTTGTGACCAAAGTTATGGCAAGAAAAGCATTGTCCATTGAAGAAGCTTCTGCGGTTATTGAATCTACCAGCCAACTGATTGTAATTTCTATTTTCATCTATTCTTGAGCCAAACTGAGAAGATTTTACCTGTGGTTGGTTGTAGCTTTTGTTCACCCTTAAGAAGGATTGTCCCTGATAGTTTCTGTTTGTAATTCATCCCTGCTTTACCTGATTATCTTCATTGTTCTTCTGCTCATTTCTTCTTGCTGCATCAAGATAACTTTTTGAGGTGGATGCTTGAGAGGTTTCTCCATTATAGCCCAAACCTGTCTTGTTTAGAGGAGACCGCTGCACATTGATAATCTCATCCAAAGTTTCAGATCCTTTGACAAGCTTAAGATTAATAGCTTTTGTTTTCTCAATTTCTTTTCTGAGACCAACAATTTCACCTTCTAGTTTTTCAAGATGTTTTTCCTTTTCATCAATTTGAAATTGCAAAGTATCAATGATCACACTCTTTTCTTCTATGCATCTCTTGAGTCTAGTAATTTCATTATAGAGATTATCCACATCTACAGCATCCTCATAATCATCATCTTCAAATGCCATTAACAGTTTATATTTATTACCTTGTTCATCTTCATCACTGTTTGATAAGCCATCACTATCTTCATGGGTGTAGTAGCTTTTCTTATTTGCACTTTGTTTCTTGTTCCATCTAGCAGGTTCTTTTCCTTTATCCTTATAAGGACATTTTGCAGCATAATGACCTACTCTTCCACAAGCAAAGCATTTGAAAGGTAGCTTACCTCTGAACCTTCCAGAACCCCTTTGAAGATTTCTGACAAAATTTGATTCTTCTTCCTCTTCTTCTGGAACATGGCTTGCTTCATAGTAATCTTCTTTTCCTGATGCCTTAAAAGCAGCTTCCCTTCTGTCAGATGGACCTCCCTTTCTCATTTCATAAGCAGTTAGAATTCCATGTAGCTGAGACATAGTGAGAACACGGAGATTTTCTTTTTCTTCTATTGCAGATACTTTAGATTCAAACTTGGGGGATAATGATCTTAGAATCTTTTGAACTACTATAGTCTCTTTTATTTCTTCACCCAAATTTTTCATACAATTAACAATCTCATCTACCCGAAGAAATAATTAGCCACACTTTCATCATTATACATCTTGAGAGTCTCATATTGAATCCTGAGAGTTTGAAGTTTAGCTTGCTTTACCTGTTCATCTCCTTCATAGCTAGTGATCATTTTGTCCCATATCTCTTTTGCTGATTTGAAGTGCATGACCTTCATGAATTCTGTTTGAGATATACTTCCTAATAGAGTACTGACTGCTTTTGCATTTGTTTCATATGCCTTTTTCTCAGCTGGATCTGTAGGAGTAGCTGAAGGAAAAGCATAGCCTGTTTCTATAATGTTCCAAACTTCTGTACCAAGAGATTGAAGATATGCAGTAACTCTTACCTTCCAATAATTGAAATTTGTTCCATCAAAAACCGGTGGCCTGATTGATGCTTCTTTCTCGTAGTTGCTCATGATGAATGATCTACCTTCAAGCGATCAAGCTTCTCTGAAGGACCTGCTCTGATACCAATTGTTGGAAATAATACTGAGAGGGGGGGTGAATCAGTATTATCAGATCAATCAAACTTTTTAAATGCTCAGAAACATATACGCTACTTCAGTTAAGTGAACCAGCGTGTACACGCTACTGTGACGAAGTAAAACAGCGTATAAGAAGAAAACTCACAATTTAGTTAGCTTATTCTTCAGTTAAGTGCATCAGGACATTATTCACCACATTAACAGTAAACATGTGCAGTATAACAGAACAGATCAAAAGTCACACACATGAACACCAAGATATAAGGTGGAAACCCAATGTGGGTGAAAACCACCTGCTGCAAGTTGTCTCTATCTTTCTTTAAAATGAAACTTCAGTTTACAATCTTTTGTACTGGTGCAGCCTTATACCAGTACGCAGGCTATAACCTGCAGAAGGCTACAACCTTCTCTCGTTCTCCAAACTTCCTTGGAAGGGAGCTCCAACCCCCTTTGCTCTTGTACTAGCCAAGATACTAGTACGTAGGTGCTGACCTACAATCTTCCTTCTTTCAGGTATCACTTTTCATACATTTTCAGACTTGGATATTCCTGAAGCACAACATTACAATCTGAAGACCACAATTCATTCAATTTCCACAATAGATCATTGAAGCATAAAACAACCAAACTTTGAATCACTGAACCACTAAACCCTGTCAATCACCAGTTACCAGAACACAGAGCAGACTACAGAACTCTGCAATAACAGTCAGACCCCACTGTAAACCCAAAATCAAGCTTCAAAAGATATACGCTACTTCAATGAGCAAAACCCGCGTATACACGCGCTTTTACCGAAGCCAACCTGCGTACAGATCTAAAAAATAAACTTTCTCAATTTGCAGCTGTACCAGACATTAGTTAGACCCAGAACATAACATTGCGACAATATGCAGATCTAGAAAATACGCATAATCAACCATATCATGATAGTGCATTCCAAACCATTAGATCCTGATCTATCCTTAGATCTAGTCTTCCATCAACCGATGTGATCTCTCCTTGGCTTAGATCAAGCAGCCCAGAACCTGCATATCAGATCTCTTTCTCTCTTAGATATTCAAGCCTTGTCGAAAGATGATTTTGCCTAATGATCTTCTTCTCCTTATATAGCCTTAGGCCTTGCTCACCAAAACCATAGTAACACAATACCATCAACTTCAAAACTAGGGATCGACACGCCCGTCGAGACACAATGGTCCGAAAGCATAGGCACAACTTCCAAGGACTAACCACCATGGACCAAAGGTACTTTTCCACATACACGCGCTTTTTCTGAATCCAACTAGCGTGTACACGCGACTTGGGCTTAACGAACATGCGTATATGAACTTCCTTGGCATGATGTACTAAGATCTGTCTTCTTATTAAGTTGCCATCACCTGTACCAACCTCTGAGCACCTGTACCATCCTCTGAGTGAGTTGCCATCAAGGACAACACTTGAATCATAATGCCAACATTTTGCAAGCTACAACTTGTTGGAAGCATTCACTTCCACCTACAGGATCCAACTTGTTCTTTTTCAGACTACTAACTGAAAGGAGACATTAATCCCCTAATACATTAAAGCTTTAATATGTTGGCTTACCTGGCCTTTAATTCTGAATACCTCCATCTCTTTGTCTTTGTTTTGTACTTTGTCTTTGTTTTTCCCCTTTATAGTTACTTTTCTCCTACTCTTCCTCTTCAATTTTGCTTCACATATTGATGCAGACAAGGTTACCCCAACTGCCAATAATCCCATACTACTCTACACTCAACTCTCTATTTAAACCCTCTTCAACAATATCTTAGAAACATTTTACATTTGTAGTCAAAAAGAGAATATGAATTTACTTTTATAAATTCCATGAGAGATCATTCTCTCACCTTCCAATCATTTTCCTCACCTCATCCAACTTACCTAGGACTCAACTTATCCAAATGGTGTAATGAGCAGGCCAAATGGGCATTAACACGCAGTCCTGAAATTTCCATTGTAAGTGCTACGAAATAACTTCATAGCGTAGTCAAAATCTTGTAGGCGTTGTGAAATGAATTTGTAGCGCCTCTAAAAAATTGTCTTGCGATTTCAGGAAGGTGAAACGACTCGACCTTGTTCAAATCAACTTCCAATGCCCTTAAGTGGGTCCTTGACACAAATAACGACTTCATATGCCTTTCTTCACCTCTTTTCCAAGGATAACTTGAAATTACCAATCAAGAACAAATTGACAAGGGTTTTGGCAACATTTAACAAAACAGGGTGCTATGTTTTTCTCCATACATAAGCAATCTATAGCCATAATGACTCAAAAAATGATATCACAAATGGAAGCTACAGGAGTCGTATCTCAACCCTCGAGCACATAATCACTAACCTCAGGGGAATCCACAACCAAACTGATATATCACATTCCAATCTCAGCGCTTAAACACATATATCGTGTTATCCTTGCCACAGACCATGTGAATTGAGCTATTTCAAGCTCTTAATTACACTGCACATTCCTTCTACAAGCCTTACAACATGAACACACCAGATACATGAACAAATCACAACGATGGAGGCTTCAATATTTAAATTCTTAACATAAATTGACTCAACAAGTGCATACTTCAATAAATTGAATCTTCCCTTTGGAACTCGAATCTCTAGATGTCAAATAGATTTTACATTGATCTCTAACAACAAAACTCTTCACCAATTTAGGTTCAAAAGCTTCATATGGAAGCAGGGTTAAACACAGGGTTCAACATTGTGATTCCAACACTCAGAATCAGCTCATGTTTTACAGACCTAGCAATCAAACTTATACTTAAAATCATGAAGGTATTCAAGCTCCTTCCTTTCATGAATTTCGAGTCTCATAGACATCACAATCCTCAAGAATTCAGTCATTCATATTCCATACCAAAAGCAAGCATCACATATAGATTCCTAACTCACTTGATTGGGCATTTACATTTACCCCAAAGACCAACAACTTCATTAACAATACATAGACATAGAAGTTAACAAACACAGAGGCATATCAATAGGTTACTCATTAATCAAATTCAAACATACATTAAACTTGGCCAGCTATACAATTTGGGCATATGTAGTCCATGCCTCTTTCGACCTTTTCCTCTTCTCCTCGCGCTAGAGATTCCCCTCCCTTCTCTTCCTCTACTTTCACACCTTCCAAACACTATTTCTCTTTAAAAAGAAAGCTAACATAGGACAAATAAGAGTCACAAGATGAATCGTTTCTCCTTCTCCACAAAATAACGGACACTGAAACTATATCTACATTAGGAAATAATTCCTCCAATTTATTCTAAAAACAAAACTCACTTCCTAATGTAAATATTTACAATTTCTTACAAAAACATTTAAAAATCTCTCCCAACATCAGCATGTGACCATCTCATCACAGTGGAAAGCTTTTGTCCAGTCTTCATCGAATTTATATATAAGTTAAATCTAAAAATGTGGGAAGGAAGTCCCACTCCCACATGGGCCTCCTACCATGTCAGCTCCATTACATAAATACCTCCACGAAATTTTTTTCAAACTCCATCTAACATTGAATTTGAAAGACCCTTTTTGACTTGATTTTTATTAAAATTTTGTTTTATAATTTTTTTATATATTATTTAATTTGGATTTAATTTAATGTTTTTAAATTTTATTTTTACAGAATCATTAATCAAAACAAAAAATTAAATTAAAATGCTTAGAATTTCAATAAATTGTAAATTGTTTATAATAGTGAATTTTTCTAGTATTTGTCATTTTTGACACATAGATTTTAGAAAGTTTTTGGGCAGCTCGTTAGAAAGTTAAAATCATGGAGAACAATATGGATACATTAACTCAAGCAAATCTAAAGATTTACTCTGCGTAAAATTCAGCAGAAGTTGGAACTATGAATTTGCAACAAAAAAAACAAATATCTAAATCTTGTTTATGAGCCAAAAATTTTGTTGTTGCAAATTCATTCAAATATTACCTTCTTAGGCCAGAGAAGCTTTGATAGAGATCAATAGGAAGCATCAATTTCTTTTCATTTAATTTATTTAATTAAATTTTGTTGGAGAGTTTGTTTTCCTAATTTTGGTATTTTAAATTTTTATGAACAATTTCAATTGGTTTCAATTTCAATTTTGATTGGTCTTTTAGGGGATATTTGTTGAAGAGGATGAGGAAAAGAAAATTGGAGCCATAAGATTGAACCAACAAAAAACAAAATGAGGATTTGCAGCTCCAAATTTGATGGATCAAATTGTTTGCAACAACTCTCTAGTTTTGGCAATTTTTTGTAAATTATAAATTATTGTTTTGAGAATGAGGAAGGGGATCCTATTTTCTATAACTTTGAAGCTCTTTGTACTTTTGTAAAGTGAAATTTAGTTGTAAGTGAAGAGGGATACTCAGATCTGAGTTGCTTGGGGATTTTCTTTTCAAGATCTAGTCTTGTTCTCTGAAGCAGAGTTTGCACTTTTGCAACTTTTTCTTCAGCAACAAAGTTCATAGTCTTGAAATGATTGTTGGAGATCCATTGGGAAATAGAGCAAGGGAATCCAGGTTTCATGATTTGCATGCAAATACTTTTATTTGTAAATGCAAATTTTATTCTTTTAATGGCAGATATGTGTCAATTATCTCATATTCGAAACTTTTGTTAAATGTGAGAATGATTTCTTATGAGATCAGCTATTTGATCTCCTAATTGTATAGATCTGTTATTTATTCCATTTTACTCATGTGCTTTAATCAAATTTCTTAGTAACTATTTACTAATAATTTTGCCATATTAAATTGATTTAACTGTCACTGAGTTGTACGAACTATTTTTGATTTTTAATGACTTATCTTTCATTGTTTTAAATCTCCAAACAAGGCATGTGTTGCACCTAAAATATCAGGTATTATAACTATTTCGAAAATGTGATATTCATCATTAAGGACATGTTAAATCCTCATTCTCATAATCACTTTGCTTTTGATTTGGGAAATTTTATATCTTGTTCTAATCGAGATAAGATAGATTAGATTTCCTTTTGTAGTTTTCATTTAGATTAAATTATATCTTCATTTAAAAAGTATTTTTAGAAGTCTCCTTACGTAGGAGCAGCCTTAGGTGTGGTTTGGTTGAACCCTTGTTTCAGCTTAAGGGTTGTTTTCTTGCAAGGGCTTTGCAAGACAGTAAATATGATATTTCTCTTTCTATTGATAAGTAATTAGATATATCATAAGTCAGCGGGAAGGGTGGGGGTTAATTTGACCCAATAGAACTGAGTCGGAGTCACCATTACAAACAAAAAAAGAGTTTGATTTGGGACTATAACCTAGTGGTCTTCCTAAATGTTGACGAAGTCATTTTTTGCACTAGAAAGAGGGCCAACATTTAGTTGTCTTTTTAAAGCTTTTGGTTTTAAAAGATTTTATTTTTTTTACAATGACTACTTCTAAATTGCCTATTTGGAGTTGTTTCATTGGACTTCCACCTACCACTACTCAAATTAAGGTAGTAAAGCTTCTTTCAAAAACAAGTTTAATGGTAAGGAAAATGTTTCTATTTCTAATCATCTTCTTCAATTTATTTTAAATTGTAACAATTTTGGTATTAAAGAAGGTGTGATGTACAGGATTTTTACTCACTTTAAAAGAATTAGCCAAATACTGGTGCAAATCATTTTCATTCGCTTCTATACACACTTGGGATGAGTTTTCAAAAATATTCCTTCATGCCTTTCGAGACTATTATTATGAAAAGGTATGCGATCTACTAGAAGCGTTAAGCAGATTTGAAGTTGAGTCTTTGGATGACTTCCTTATTAGATTTAAATTAATTTGTTTACATTTCAATCTAAAGACTTACCTCTTGAGTTTCGCTTAATAGGATGGTTTAAACATTTAGTTTCTCTTCCTTGTCTTTCTAACAATTGCCAACGACTAGAAGATGTAACATTTTCAAGATTATTCACTACTGTTGAAGAACCAATTGCTCAAAATGGAAACATTGATCCTCTCCCAAATGCAATGATTTCCAATGAACAATTTTAGGAAGAAATTAATGTTGTTAGAATAAATAATGTTGACCATGAAGGTGTTGCTATCAATAAATCAATTACTTCTAATCAAAATGATTGTGCTATACCAAATCATGATTATTCTAATGAAGATGAAAATAAGCAAGTAATGGAATCAATAGTCAACATACAGTAAGCAAATCAACATGAAAAAATGCAAATTGCAGCAAATAATTATAAATTTTCTCTCGTTGAAATTAATCATCAGTCACAAATTTTAGAGTAGCCAAGCATTAATCTTCAAGAAAGTGTGGTCAGCCCAATAAATGATCAAGAACCTAAAATTCACATTATGAAAAATGAGAAAACTTCTCCAAGCAAAGAAATTTTCAAGTACATATCTTCAACTATTCATTTCTCCCTCTATCTTGATCTTTTTAATGGTAGTAATTCATTTTCTATTCAGTCAACAATTCCTTCGTATACAAGTGTCATTTTAGAAAATAGAGGGGTTGCAACAAATAATGAATTCCCAATTATTGGTTAGGAAGAAAATCTTTTAATAATCATATTTTATGATGCAAGAGCATCCGAGCACTCATGATTAAAGGAGGAATCCAAAGTGGAGCAAGGAGGATGTGGACCATCAGAGAAAAACAGGGGAAATTCTGTTTAAAACAGAGCTTAAATGATGGAATGGATAAGTCTCTAGAAGACTTAATAAATGTAATCTGCCATGTATGCGATTAGTTGAGAGCTTTGAGGAAAGGATGTGATCAGATCCTTTACAGTGATCCGATCCAATATTTCCTTATATATATATATGATGAACCTGCGTGTTCAAGATAGAGAGATAGAGAGCAAGTAATAGAGATTGTGTAACAGAGATAGATACAATGTAGTCGAGAGGGAGTTTGTTCTAAGGCTGAAATGCCTTAGCTTGTAATTGTTGTATATAATAGGAAAGTTTGGGTTATGTGGATCTCCGTGTTGAGATTGCAACAAGATGATGGAGCTTAGTGAAAAGAGTCGCCTTCACTAAGTGGGCCCGCAGGCAAATTATGGTGCAAGTTCTATTTTTGGACACAGCAGGGATGATCACAGAAGGAGTGACCACAGCAGTAGTGATCACAGCAGGAGTGATCAAAGTCTATTTTTAGACTGGCTGTCAAAAACAGAAAAGTCAAATATTATTGTCTCATAATAATATTTAGACTATAAACTTTATCTTATTCTCTTGGAGCACTTCAGTTTGAGCTACAAATGTGGCCCATGCAGCTGACATAAGGAAATATGCTTTTCTCATGTGTCAGTTGATTTGTTGCATGCATGACTTCAGTTTGGTGGAGTTGGATGTAGAGTTGATGGAGTTGTGTTCAGTTTGACTTTGTTAAACTAGTTGTAATTAGTCTAACTACAAATAGACTAATGATGAGTTGTAAATTAATTATTAACTCATAATGAAACTATAGAATACATAAGTTAACTCAGTTGCATGTCAATGCATGTTCAGTTCAACAGGGACAGGTGTAAGAGAATCAGATTGCTATCAGTTGTGACTATAGTTGTGCATGAGGATTTGCACAATCAAGGGGATTGAGTTTGCCAATGAGTTTGCCCAGTATTATAGCCTCTTCTCACATCTTTCACAGTGTGAGTGATTATTTTGGAGGTAAATACGAGTTTGGTTAATCCATTCTCATTCATTCTTCAGCAGGTATTGAGCAGTGGAGGCAGGCAAGCAGTGGAATAGATTTGGAGATCAGATTTTAACTGTATTGTGTGTAACAGGTGGAGATACTTGTGAGAAGTATTATGCTGTGTAATGTTACATGTTTCTCAATCATTAATATATAGATAGTTTGGGTTTTTTAGCTGTAAGCTTTCCCCGAGTTACATATTGTGTTAATGTGTGAATGCTCTTGATGTTTTATTATTATTGATGTTGCTAAATTGTTGATCAACGTAGAGGAGCTTATGTATTGTGTATAGTTCTGCAAATAATACATGATCAGGATAATCTCCATTGAATATGTGTTTATTATTCAAAATTTCTACATGGTATCAGAGCAGTTGATCATCAGATCTACTATTCAGGAAGTGTTTACATTCTATTTCTTCAGGCAGAGTCTGTAATCGGTCCAGGTAGCCTCTGGATTCATCCTTCTTTTGGAAGGTGAGATATCTGGTGAATGCCCATATAGTAAATCTTTGTATGAGAAATATTTTGTTCTCACGAATCTTAGATCTGAGTCAGTTGAGTTTGGAGCTGGTGGAATTCGAATTTGCAGCAGTGTTTTCTTGGTGTCAACGAGGCAATGTCTTTCAACGGTTTGCGATTGGAGTATGCTCTTGAGGGCAGCTCAAACTATATTGCATGGAAGGATAGGATGGAGGCAGTATTAGATGATAATAGGCTAAAGGAGTTCATAGAGATGGATGTCCCAAAGCCTACTGATGCTACTCAAGCTAATGCTTGGCAAAAGAAGATCGCAAAATGTCGAAGGATTTTGTTGGAGGGCGTGAAGGATCACATTGTGTCTAACCTTCATGGAAAGGCTTCTCCATTCTTGATGTGGAAATATTTGACAGAATTATTCCAAAGCAAGAGCGATCAGAGGAAGTTGGCGCTCAAAGATAAACTCAGAAACATCAAATGCGAGAAGGGCGACAGTATACCGAAGTATCTCACGAAGTTCACTCAATGTCGAGATGAGCTGGGAAGTGTGGGGGTTCGTGTCGATGATGAGGACTTGGTGAGATTGGATCTCCTTGGTCTTCCGAAGAGTTTCCATTCCTATCAGGACTCTGTCAATGTTCAGGAGAAATTGCTAGGATGGGAGAGACTTTGGTCGGATCTTGTGCAAGAGGAGATCAGGCGGAATACCAGGGATGGATCTTCATCAAAGGGAACTGATGAAGAAAATTGCGCTTTGGCTGCCAAAGCAAAGAAGGGGAAGAACAAGAAAGCTTCTCAGTCTGGTGCGAAAGGCAAGAAGCAGGACATGTCTAAGGTGAAGTTTTTTCACTGTCACCAGCACGGAAACTATGCCATTAATTGCCCGTAGAAGAAGAAGAATAAGAAAGTTGTTGGATCGTCAGCAGGAGAGGCTCTAGCCTCGCAGTTTGAGCTTGATTTTTCATTGCTCGCATGCTTGGTTTCAAGTGTGATGGGACCGGTGTGGTTCTTGGACAGTGGTGCGTCTTTTCACATGACGGGAGATCGAGATTTGTTTTCTGATCTGGAGGACAAAGATCTTGGAGTGCACATCGAGATGGGCGATGATGGTAGATACAGTGCGACCGGTATCAGTACCATTACCTTTGAGAGGGAGTCTGGTAAACCCTTCGTATTGAAGGAAGTCATGCATGTTCCAGGATTGAAGAAGAATCTTATCTCAGTGGCGATGCTAGAAGATAAGGGGTATGATGTTGTTTTTAGCGAGGGAAAGGCTTTCCTGCGTAGTAAGACAACTGGTGAGACCCAGAAGATAGGGGTTCGAGTGAGGAACCTTTATCAGTTGCATGTAGATGGATGCACAACAATGGCAGGCAAGGCAGAAGGATTGGTGAGCCGGGATGATGGTGAGTTGTGGCACAGGAGATTGGGTCACGTTCACCATGGAGCCTTGAAGATACTGCAGCAGATCACTACAGGGCTTCCTAAAGGCACTCTTGCGTAGTCAGATCAGTGCAAGGGGTGTACTTTGGGAAAGTTTGTGAAAGCCACCTTTCACGAGAAGGATATTCGAGCCATGACGATCCTTGAGAGAATTCACACAGACGTGTGTGGACCTTTCTCAGTTGCTTCGATATCAAAATACAAGTATTATGTGATTTTTGTTGATGATTTCTCTCGTAAGTGCTAGATCTTCTTCATGCAGAAGAAGAGCGAGACATATTCAAAGTTATGTGAATTCAAAGCACTGGTCGAGAAGGAGTCGGGGAAGAAGGTGAAGGCTCTTAGGAGCGATAATGGTGGTGAATACATCTCGGACGAGTTCAAGGATTTCTGCAAGGCAGAAGGGATTCGAAGAGAGCTCATAGCTCCCCATAACCCACAGCAAAATGGGGTAGCTGAGCGGAAGAACAGAACGATCGTGGGTGTTGCACGGGCGATGTTGCATGATCAGGGCCTACCTCTTCACTTGTGGGCGGAAGCATGAAATACAGCAGTTTATGTGCAGAACCGTTGTCCTCATAGGATACTTGGCATGAGTACACCCGAGGAGGCTTATTCTGGTAAGAAGCCTGATCTTTCTCATTTGAGGATTTTTGGTGCTAACGTTTACATGCATGTGACGAAGGATGCCAGGAAGAAGTTGGAGTCGACCGCTGAGGTTGGGATATTTGTGGGGTACACTGATAAACCCCATAACTATCGTGTATATTTGCCAAACAGTGGTAAAACTGTTGTGCGACGGGATATAAAATTTCAGGAGGAGAAAGCCATGAAGTGTTCGCTTGAGAGGGAGATACACTTGCATGCAGATGAGGAGCTGTTAGTTCCTAAGGATGAGCTTCAGGACGTGGATCAGCCATAGGACGAGGTTCATGGAGTGGAAGAGACCACTCATGCAGCGCCAACCATCAGAGGGCGAAAGCGCTTGACAGAAGCTGAGCGACTGGCTCAAGATGCAGAGAAAGTTGTAGGACCACCTACAGCCCAACGCAGGCAGAGACAGTCACCTGATCGGTACACTGGATACATGGCTCTTATGAGCAAGTGTGTTGTGACTAAGCCATCCTCTTTTGAGGAAGCTATGGAGGATCCCGCATGGGTAGATGCCATGGTGGAAGAGTATGATTCTATTGTCAGAAACAGTGCATGGGAGATTGTTCCTAGACCGGAAGGGAAATCAGTGGTGGGTTCGAGATGGATCTACAAAGTTAAGCAAGCAGCTGACAGGAGTGTGGAGAAGTACAAGGCAAGATTTGTTGCCCGAGGATTTTCACAGATAGAGGGGATCGATTATGAGGAGACCTTTGCACCTGTCACAAGGTATTCTTCCATACGAACGATTCTTTCTCTCTCAGCGAAGATGGGATGGCACATTCATCAGATGGATGTGAAGACTGTGTTCCTCAATGGAGTTATTGAGGAGGAGGTGTACATTGAGCAGCCCGAAGGCTTTGAGGTCTTCAGCAGTGAGTCGCATGTGTGCAGGCTCAAGAGAGCGATGTATGGGTTGAAGCAAGAACCACGTGCTTGGTACACATAGATAGACAACTATTTCACCGGACTTGGATTCTCCAAGAGCGAGGCGGATCCTAACCTATACCAGATTGTGATGGAGGGTAAGTTGCTTATAATTGTACTGTATGTAGATGATTTTATTCTAACGGGTGTTGAGTTGTTGATACTTTCATGCAAGGATGATCTTGCTAAGGAGTTTGAGATGAAGGACTTGGGCCTCCTTCACTATTTCCTAGGGTTGGAAATATGGCAGCGCAGTGGTGGACTGTTTGTTTCTCAGGGCAAGTATGCTCGGGAGATACTGGAGAAGTTCAACATGCATGGCTGCAAGCCTATTGATACTCCTCTTCCTGGAGGTTGGAGGAAGGAGGATGCCACTTCGGGAGAAGAAGTGGATGCCACTGTTTATCGACAGTTGGTGGGGTCGCTGATGTATTTGGTCAATACACGACCTGATATATGCTATGCAGTTAACCAGCTTTCACAAGCTGTGGTTAAGCCTACCAAGCTCTTCTGGAAGGCGGGCAAGCATGTATTGCGTTATTTGAGAGGCACATCGGGATATGGTTTGTGGTACAGACAGGAGGATGAGGTGAAGCTATGTGGCTTCACGGATGCAGATTGGGCAGGGAGCCCAACGGACAGAAAGAGCACATCAGGAGGGATCTTCAGTATTGGATCGACAGCGGTTTCTTGGTACAGCAGGAAGCAGAGATCCATGGCACTCAGTTTAGCAGAGGCCGAGTATATGGCAACAAGTTTGGCTGCATGCGAGGCTATATGGATGAGGAAGATTCTGGTTGGTTTGTTCGGTTCTCATTTGGATCCTACTGTGGTTTACTGTGATAACCAGAGTTGCATTAAACTCTTGGCTAATCGTATATTTCATGATAGATCTAAGCATATTGACATCAGGTACCATCATATCAAAGCTTGTGTGCAGCGGAAGATCATGTTACTTTCATACATTCCAATGGAGGATCAGGATGTTGATATCTTGACGAAGGCGCTCACCGGGAGCAAATTCGAATACCACCAAGGCAGGATAGGGGTTGCTGATAATCCATATCTTTTCGAGAGGGAGTGTTGAGATTGCAACAAGATGATGGAGCTTAGTGAAAAGAGTCGCCTTCACTAAGTGGGCCCGCAGGCAAATTATGGTGCAAGTTCTATTTTTGGACACAGCAGGGATGATCACAGCAGGAGTGACCACAGTAGGAGTGACCATAGCAGGAGTGACCACCGCACGAGTGATCACAGCACGAGTGATCAAAGTCTATTTTTAGATTGGCTGTCAAAAATAGAAAAGTCAAATATTATTGTCTCATAATAATATTTAGACTATAAACTTTATCTTATTCTCTTGGAGCACTTCAGTTTGAGCTACAGATGTGGCCTATGCAGCTGACATAAGGAAATACGCTTTTCTCATGTGTCAGTTGAGTTGTTGCATGCATGACTTCAGTTTGGTGGAGTTGGATGTAGAGTTGATGGATTTGTGTTCAGTTTGACTTTGTTAAACTAGTTGTAATTAGTCTAACTGCAAATAGACTAATGATGAGTTGTAAATTAATTATTAACTCATAATGCAACTATAGAATACATCAGTTAACTCAGTTGCATGTCAGTGCATGTTCAGTTCAGCAGGGACAGGTATTAGAGAATCAGATTGCTATCAGTTGTGACTATAGTTGTGCATGAGGATTTGCACAATCAAGGGGATTGAGTTTGCCAATGATTTTGCCCAGTATTATAGCCTCTGCTCACGTCTTTCACAGTGTGAGTGATTATTTTGGAGGTAAATACGAGTTTGGTTAATCCATTCTCATTCATTCTTGAGCAAGTATTGAGCAGTAGAGGCAGGCAAGCAGTGGAATAGATTTGGAGATCAGATCTTAACTGTATTTTGTGTAACAGGGTGAGATACTTGTGAGAAGTATTATGTTGTGTAATGTTACATGTTTCTCAATCATTAATATACAGATAGTGTGGGGTTTTCAGCTGTAAGCTTTCCCCAGGTTACATACTGTGTTAATGTGTGAATGCTCTTGATGTTTTATTATTATTGATACTGCTAAATTGTTGATCAACGTAGAGGATCTTATGTATTGTGTATAGTTCCTCAAATAATACATGATCAGGATAATCTCCATTGAATATGTGTTTATTATTCAAGATTTCTACACTCCGTGTATCTATGTGTTTATGTATATTTATGTCTTTTTGAGTTATTATGTGTGTTGGAGTGTTGATCAACCATCGATCACTGTAAGGATGGATGGCGATCCAATAATTATATGAATGCATGTGTTAACCGGAGATGGCAAAGAAGTGGGTTTTAAGCGTAAATCCATCGATAAGTAGAAGATCAATGGTGTAGGCGGAAGAGAACGAGAACCGTCCGATGGAAGAAATCGACGGTCATCGCATGGTGGAAGAGCATGGAGGTTAATCAGCGGAAGGCAGTTTTGGAACAGTGGAAGTGGTATTTCAGGTGGAAGAAATACCGTAAGCGGTATTTCCCAATTAGCTCCAATTCCATTCAGTGGAGGACACGTAGCAGCAAGGAGGAGAGAGGAAACCGCTTTTCGGGTGGTTAATCCTCGTGCGTGTTGCTCACCCAAAATCCTTGTGAGCCCTTGGATCTAGCGCAAGTAGATCAACGGTTGAGATCTGTCGAGCAAGTCTGTTGATCGGTTGAATCAACAACCGTCAGATCGAAGGTAAATATTGATGGTCGTGATTTAATCGCAGAGATGAAGGGTGAATGGATAGCGCAATGGAATGTCGATTAAACGATAGTCGTTGGATCGAAGGAGAAATGGACAGCGAAGATTAGCCGATTTGAGATTGGAGATAACGAAGGACAGCGGGAATGCGATGGACAGGATGTGCAGACCCGACGATATTTATGGATGCAGGTGTATAGTTTTTGAGTTCCGGCTTATGTTTTCGGAAGCGGGTTTTCTCGTGTAAACCTGTGTATCCCGATAAATGAATGATTCCAGGTTTTTAAAATAAAATCCGATAAAGTGTTGTATGGTCCCGGTTTAAAGGCTAAGGCCTAACTAAACACTTCCGATAAGGTTTGTGTGCCATAACCCACAGGCCTAAGGATCGAATTTGTAAATGAAAGGGGAATTTGGCTATACCACAAAATCTCCTTTCATCATTTGGTATCAGAGCGGAAGAAGATTCTGCGGACGGAGGTGCAAATTTAAAGGGGTACAGTTGTGCTAGAGCTGGAGATTTTGTGGTCTTATTTTCATGCAGATAGCGGCAGCGGAAGGTGAGAAGACTTGCAGCAACCTAGAGAAAGGAGTGCTCAATTGGTTCCAGAGAAGAGAACCAGAAGGATGCCAAAAGACTAAGCTCAAAGGAGAAAGCTTGGTGAGGTATCGTGTAGCAGAGGAAGACTATTACTGCAGAGGTTTGGTTGCAGCTCACAGAAGATCATAAAGGCAATTCCACAGGGATGTGGGTAGAATTGCTAAGGATAAGGAGAAGCATATGACCAGGAGGTCATAAATTTTTGTGCCTCGGGAGTCTGATGCAGGAGCATCTGAGCACTCATAATTAAAGGAGGAATCCAAAGCGAAGCGGAGCAAGGAGGACGTGAACCATCAGAGCAAAACGGGGGAAATTTTGTTTAAAACAGAGCTTAAATGATGGAATGGGTAAGTCTCTAGAAGACTTAATAAATGTAATCTTCCATGTATGTGATTAGTTGAGAGTTTTGAGGAAAGGATGTGATCGGATCCTTTACAGTGATTTGATCCAATGTTTCCTTATATATATATATATGATGAAACTGCGTGTTCAAGATAGAGAGATAGAGAGGGAGTAATAGAGATTGTGTAACAGAGATAGATACAATTTAGTCGAGAGGGAGTTTGTTCTAAGGCTGAAATGCCTTAGCTTGTAATCGTTGTATATAATAGGAAAGTGTGGGTTTTGTGGATCTTTTTGTATCTGTGTGTTTATGTATATTTATGTCTTTTTGAGTTATTATATGTGTTGGAGTATTGATCGACAATAGATCACTATAAGAATCGATGGTGATCCAATAATTATATGAATGCATGTGTTAACCAGAGATGGCAGAGAACTGGGTTTTAAGCATAAATCCACCGATAAGCAGAAGATCAACAGCGTAGGCGTAAGAGAACAAGAACTGTCCGATGGAAGAAATCGACGGTCATCGCATGGTGGAAGGGTGCGGAGGTTAATCGGTGGAAGGCAATTTTGGAACAATGGAAGTGGTATTTCGAGTGGAAGAAATACTGTAAGCGGTATTTCCTGATTAGCTCTGATTCCATTCAGTGGAGGACACGTAGCAGCGAGGAGGAGAGAGTAAACCGTTTTTCGGGCGGTTAATCCACGTGCACGTTGCTCACCCGAATTCCTTGTGAGTCATTGGATCTAGCGCGAGTAGATCAACGGTTGAGATCTGTCGAGCAATTCTGTTGATCGGTTGAATCAAAAACAGTTGGATCGAAGGTCAAGATTGACGGTCGCAGTTTAATCGCAGAGATGAAGGGTGAATGGACAGTGTGATGGAATGTCAATTAAACGATAGCCGTTGGATCGGAGGAGAAATGGATGGCGGAGATCGGAGATAACGAAGGATAGTGGGAATGTGATGGATAGGATGTGCAAACCCCAACAATATTTATGGACGCAGGTGTATAGTTTTTGAGTTTCGGCTTATGGCTCGGCAGCGGGTTTTCCCATGTAAACTTGTGTATCCCGATAAATGAATGGTTCTGTGTTTTTAAAAGAAAATCCGATAAAGTGTTGTATGGTCCCGGTTTAAAGGCTAACGCCTAAATAAATGCTTACAATAAGCTTTGTGGGCCATAACCCACAGGCCTCAGGATCGAATTTGTAAATGAAAGGGGAATTTGGCTATACCCCAAAATCTCCTTTCATCATTTTCAGTCAACCTAAAAATTGTCATCCTTTTGAATTCAATCATTCTTCTTACTCTAGCGTATCTTATGAGAAGGAAGAGAATGCCAATGAACATTGTGAATTCATTTATGATGATTACTTAGACATAGAGGATATTGATTTATCTTACCCTTCATTAAATCCTCATGTTCAAAGTCAAACCATATTTTAAAATGAGCAAAAAATCAATTTAGAAATTGTTCTAGTAAATTCTAATTTTCAAACATTTAATCATTTTAATGATTTCAACTTTCAAAAATCCATCCCAATTTGGGATTCTTATGATGATCAAGTTCTCTTTCCTATTCATGATTTTGAGCCTCTTGAACTTTCACAAGTAGATGCCAGTGATAATTTTAACTGCATAATTTTGGAAAACACTTATGAAAAGGAATTTGTTGTGAACAAATCCCAACCATGTTGTAACATTATTTGTAATATTAGTGTAAATAACCATGTAATTGTACTTTCCTCTTGGTTTGTTTCTAGTTTTTATTCAACTTTTTTATTTATTCTTTTTTATCATTTATATTCATGTGGGCATTATGAGCATTCAGGCATTGGGCACTCATTAAGTGCAAAAATGGGCTGACATGAAAATCAATTTCAAGGCCTTAATCATGAGCATCAAAACCTTCTAATTTTTCAATCTTATTTGATGTTCATGTCATATCAATTCATTTCATCTTTTCAAATGAATTATTCACAAGCTCTAGGTCTTGAGAGTGTATTTTTACAGTCTGACCATCAATTTAATCTATTCTTAAATCTTTTGACTAATTCATTAAATTTTGATTCTACTTCCAAGATCCATCTGAAAGTTGCTTGGAAAAATCAATTCAACAGAAGATTTTTAATAATTTGTCACGCGCACATAAAACTAACGTTCTTATGCACATTGTTGCATCCAATGGACTTTTATTACAGTCTGGCCAACAATCTAATTTTCTTCTTGAACACTAATAATATTTCCATCTGCATTTTCTTAATCCATTCAAAATTTATATGTGATGAACCTAGGTATTGCAACAATAATGTTGCAAATCCCAGGGCTACCAACTTTACTTATCAAACCGGGGTTCATACAAACTTGGAGGTGACAGTGCTATATGCACAAGTAGAAGTGAAGGTTTGCATGTTGTCACTGTTTGTCTAGCAAGAAACCCTAGGGTTCTCCCACCACCAAAGTATGTAGGTCTGAGGTTCTGATAGCCCCACCCAAAGCATAGGTAAGATTCTTAGGTTCCCAAGGCAGAGTTGAAGTCTGTTCCGAAGGCTATTCCCAAGGCATAGGTAAGATTCTTAGGTTCCCAAGGCAGAGTTGAAGTCTGTTCCGAAGGCTATTCCCAAGGCATAGGTAAGATTCTTAGGTTCCTAAGGAAGAGTGTAAGTATGGTCCCACCAGGTATGGAAACTTCTATAGATTCAAAAGAAGCTTAATTCTTTGATGGAAGGGGAGCAAACTTATTCTAAGAGAGAGCTACTATATTGTAGTAATGAAGAAAACAGCATGAAATGCTAAACTTACACCATAACCTAACTAACCAATTAAACAGTTATGCTAAGCAAAATTGCTAAATCAACACTAACCTAATGTTAATTATCTAAGTTGCAGAAGTAAAGAGCATCAAAAATAGACTACGGTGTAACAAAGAAACTTAGGCTAAATCGGGTTTCAAGCGGAAAAAGCAATCGGAGGTCGAAATCAGTGAAAGGAGGACATGAGGGAGCAATAGTGCATAAGAACCATTGGATCGATTGGGTGAAAGGCAAATGAACGGTAGAGATTGGATCGCAGGAGGTAATGTAGATAGATGGGCGAATAGGGTTAACTAACAGGATGAACGATGCATATTATATCGCGGCGGTTGAGTGAATAGATGAACAAACAGGGTTAACTAGAGATGGACGACTGAGATTATATCGCAGAGATTAATTCAAGAGATGGATGGACAGGATTAATCGGCAGATGGACGGCGGAGATTAGATCACGGGCAAAAGAAACGTGCGGAAATGATGAAGCGGGTTTAGAGGGTGGTAAGTTGTTTATCGCGTGCCCTCAAAGCTATAAGCGGTTTTCTAAAATTTTGCGCGATTAGCCTAACTAGGCAACATGTAGCACGAGGAAACCACTCTCATCACGTGCCCTCAAGAAGATAAATGTTCAGACAGAGATCCACGCGATATCGCGCGATAGTCGTAGGATCTGCTGAGGCAAATCAATGGTGGAGATTTGACCGAGCTAGTTGGCGAGCGGGTGCACAATAGCCATCAGATCTGACGAGGCAGATCGATGGTGGGGATTTAAAGTGCAAAAAGTCAGCGTTAAAAGTGAATCGGGTGGTGATTGGGAAGGTTTGTTGGTGATCGGATGGTGAGGAAGCGATGTAGGAGGAACGTGCTGGAGGCGGTTTCAAATGAAAATGACAGAGAAAACTAGTGCAGGTGAACAAATAACTGCATTAAACAGCAAACTCCATAGCCCATGCGAGAACTAGAGACTGTGTTTTTGGGGTTGTTGGAGGGTCCCTTCCTCAAGTCATGGTCCCAAAGGGAGGAGATGAGGCTGAGACACCTGTGCACAACCTGATAGTGATCTTTTTCCTTTAACTAACCTGTGAATTGAAAGAAGGCATAAATGAAAGTAAACTGAAGCACAATGCAGATGAACAGAACCAGAAAGCTACTTCAGCAAATAACCAATGAAAACCATGAATCTATTTAAGCAAATGAACAAGTAAACCAGAAAGATATTTAAGCAGGTAAACAGAACCATGAAGCTACTTAAACAAATGAACAGAACAAAACTCTATGCTAGCATAAATGTACAGTAAAGAGGAGTTGTGGCTGCTTGGGTCGGACCCTAAGCCAAGAGCTTCAGCCCTCGAAGTTACCTCAGAGCTAGCTTAAACATAACTCATTCTTATTGTAGAAACCATGGATTACAGAGCAAATTGTCACAAGTCTTTGCAACTCAGAAATAAAACAGATTTTTTACAAGTGAAGTCTGAATCCTAATGAGGTCCTAAGCCTCTCTACTTATGCATCTCATAAACTGGTTTCTGTCACTTTTGCTTACTCGGTTGTTTTCTAGTTTTCAAAGTGATGGTTGTTTGCACTCCGATGATGGAGGAATATTCGAATGGAGGGGTAGTAAATGAGGAGTATTTACCTCCTATAATTACTCTACCTTGTCGAATTCAAGTTTTGACCAAGATCTTTG
The DNA here is from genome assembly GCA_031772625.1 of Pinus tabuliformis. Taxonomy (NCBI): domain Eukaryota; kingdom Viridiplantae; phylum Streptophyta; class Pinopsida; order Pinales; family Pinaceae; genus Pinus; species Pinus tabuliformis. The sequence goes on along the minus strand of CM062809.1, from coordinate 847,232,741 downwards.
CCATAGTTCCTTGCTTTTATCCTTTATTCCTGCATTTTTCCTTGCTTTTATCCCTTATTCCTGCATTACATGCACTTTAGACCACAAAGCCAAATATCCAACTCTAACTCATTTCATAAACAAAATATAATCAAAAGTATGCAATAATTTGTGAGAATAGTTGGTTTGACTAAGCTAGGAGATGAATTAAGGCTAATTAAGGCCTATATAATTACTCAATGATGAGGCTCATCATCACCCCCCTACTGAAAGTGTTTCTCATCCTCTGAGAAACTTAGTCAATGTCCATGTCCTTCTTGGCTCTGGTAGCCTCTCTGACATCCCATGCTTCTGTTGTGGTCTCTTCTTCTTGTTGATAGAATATTGCTTTCCTTTCTATTTCTTCCCACTGCCTCTTTTCCTCTTCTTCTTTTCTCCCTTCTAGCATCCCTAGGAGTAGTCGTGGACTAAGTTTTAGGCCTATTCAATTGAACTTCAACCTTTGCATTTATTGCTTATACATAGGTGTCCTGTTGAGTGCCTCTATCAACCTTTGAGGGGAGTGATATTCTCTAATATTCAAGTTGTGTGGCAGTGTGTTCCATTTCCTTTAGCATGCATGTGTATTATCATCTCTTAGCAGCCTAAACATATTTTCAAAATGTGAAATTGCTTGCTCTTGGGCGCAAGATGTCTGGGTTCCAGCTGAGGATCATTTTCCATTAGATTATGGGTGCTGATTAGGGCCATGGGATTTGATTGTTCAGCTCTGATGAAAAAGAGGTTCATTTTTCTCTCTGGCCAATATTCTTTTCATCTCTACAACCCTTGACTTCTCATGGTTCATCCATGATGCCAAGACCATTAATTGTAGATCTTCTAGCTCTGCATTAGGATCCCAAATATTCATGTCTGTGAGGGCCATATTGTGCAAGTAAAACTTAGCCATTTTGGCCCTATCCTCTAGCGCACTTTGATCACAAATATCAATAAACTGTCTGCAGTCCTAAAATGGCATGGTGCCCCTTTGTGCTAGTGTTTTAATCTGAAATTGCAGCCATTGCTCTCTGAGGTAAGGAGCATAGGATTTAGCTGGGATCCTACACTGGATGGCCTCCATGGAGAGGTTGGTCATATATGCTAGTTGGTCTTTCTTTTCCTGCAGCTGTCCTCTCCGTTTTTCTTATATTCTTCCTTTTGTTGTTCTTTTCACATCTCCATCAATTTCTCCCTTTGTTTCATCCTCTTGTTTCAGCATCATCCTCCTTGTCTTCTTTCAACATGTTCCTCTGTATTAGTTTCTTCTTCACCCATCTCATCCCCATCTAGCTCTATATCTTCTTCTTCTTGTTTTGGCTCCTCCTCACTGACAGAAGGACTAACATCATAGGTGAGGGTTTTGATTTCATCCTCTACTGGTAATTTTCTAAAGACTGGCCATGTTATGGGAATCCTTAGACTTTGGAGGGCATCCTTAATGAGGATCCTGATCAACCCACGGTGAATTAACCACTGGGGAATTTCCTTCCTTTACTTTGTTGTTGGAGTCTATGAGCGATTGCATCAAGAAATAGGGTATGTTGAGTCTTTGGTGAATTGGTGTTTCTACCCCAAATATTAATTCTTCAACCATTCTCAAATGGTTGCCATAACAACATTGTATCTATGGACTCTTGCATTCCCTTTTGACTTATTAAATAATTTCCTTTTTGCCACCTTTTCACTTATAAACCAACTACATTTTAACCTTTACAACTTTTGATCAAATGATGCATATGGGTGAGTGAGTAGGATACTTACCTGTGGTCTTGATGCCATGTTGTAGTTTTCAAAGATCATAGGCATTGTTGATGGTCATTCTTCTTCCTCCTCTGGTGTTTGCTGATGGTTTCTTGGCTTTTGGAGGCGTCTATGACTGAAGATTTGCTACTATTGTTGTTGCTATGGAGCTCCTGGATCTGATGTTGCTTCTGCTGTGGAGCTCCTGGATCTGATGTTGTTGCTGTTGTGGAGCTCCTGGATCTGATGTTGTTGTTGTTGTGGAGCTCCTAGATTACCACTTGGTAATGTTTGGTGTCTCCCTTATAATTTCTTGATCCTGTTGCTGGATGGTGCTGTGAGGATGTTATAATGAATGGACAGAGGGAGTAGGAGTGTGTGTGGATGCAGGGATGATGGTAATGGATGAGGTGATTTTGTTAGAAAACACAATCTTCACCTAAATTGAAGCAGTGAAGTGAAAAACGATAGAATTGATGGATGGATGCATGGTAAGGAGTGGAGGAGATGAATATATGTGAGGCAGGATTCCCTTTGGATCTTCTCTTGGCACCCTAATTGTCTTTCTCACCCACCCACAAAGAACAATTATGTCTTCTTCTTTTGTTCTTTTATTATTATTATTTTTTTGAAAAACACCTAGGCTGCCAAAGAGAGCTTTTCACCCTAGATATTTGCCCTGGGCGCCTCAAGGAAGGTTTTCACCCAGGGATCTTCTTATTCCCCTTTTTTTTCTACCCTACCCTACTTGAAAAAAAAATAACTTTCAAGTATAAGAATACTTCCAATGGAGCCAGGTGCACATCAAGATGACAAACAAGATGATGTGGAGGTTTGAAATGTATGCTTTGACATGTACCTGGATTTCAGAGCCCAAATGATTTGACTTTGAAAGGATCAAGCATATTTGAGGAAGAGAGTGATGTTGCAACTTAGTGACTGTCTGGAACCATATTTCAATGTAGTTGTGATATCCCTGGTCCACTTGCTGATTTGGATCATCTTGGATGTCTCCTTCTTTCATGACCTTCAAATCTTCCTCTTTTTGTTGAGTGTTCTTTTGAACATATGGAGGATTTGATGGTAACCATGAGGGAGATTTCTCAATATCTAATTTTGTTGTCTTCTCTTCATCAAATGCAACCCATGGTTCTTTGATCTTCTCTTTTGAATCTTCTTCTTTTGTATGTTGTCCTTCAATGATATCAGGAGAATCTCTTTTTTGCAATACTCTTCCTGAGCTATGGTGAATACCATTGACCTCAAGAGGAGATGTTTGGAAGTGTTGTATCTCAACATTGTAAGTGGGTTGAGCTACTTCAATGTGTGGGTTTGGAAATGGTGGTACAAGTAGTTGAGTGGGAGTGTATATTTGAGATGGATGTGGATGGGGTTGTGGTTGTGGTGGAGGTGAATGGTAAGGATAACATGGAGTTTGGTATGGAGGATATTGAGGAAAATACTGAGGATATTGAGGATATTGTGGATGGCTCCCATAAGTTCCTTGCCAACCTTGTTGCCAAGATTGGTTTTGGGGTTGTGATGGCCAATGTTGCCAAGGAAAAGGTGTGTTCCAACTACTTGGAGGTGGATGTGCATAAGCCTAAAATTCTAAATTAGGCTCTTGCATCATATCAGGCTGAATAAGCTGCCATGGTCCTCTTGGAGCTACATAACATTGTTGCATTGGCAATGGACTTGGTCCATTGTCCTCCTAGTGAACTTTCTTCAACCTTGGTAATGATGGACAATGTCTAACATCCTGTGATTCTGCAACACAAATATCAGCATTTTCTTTTCCTTCATCTTGCATTCTTAACATTTCTACTTGTTTTGTTAGATTGCTAAGAATTTCTACTTTAAAATCATCAAACAAATTTACAAGTTTAGCTTGACTTACTGATCTTGATGTTGATTTACCTACTCTTGCTTTTCCTCTTGATATGTGTTTGCATGTTTCACATATTTCCTCAAATGATAATTGGTATACATCACCTTTACTCATGATATTAAGGAGATCAATCCATTCATCCCTAATTGTTCTAAGTAAGAGGGTTTTTAGTGTGTTAGATCCTAAACGATGTAGTTTTGCCCTCTTAACATTGTACATGAACCTCTCTATTAGATCCTCTAGACTCTCATCTTCTCTTTGATTCATTCTAAAGATTTCTTCTTTAAGATCATGATCTTTATATTTGTCTAGAAATATCTTTTGCATATCATTCCATGATCTTATTGAATTAGTCCCTAAACTCATGAACCATCTAAGAGCTCTATCCTTTAAAGTTGTTGGAAACAATCTTAGGTTTTGAGTTTTTGATAGGTAACCATAAGATCTATGTAGGTTTTAACCCCATACAGAAATTACCTGCATATAAATTCTAAAACACAGAAAATAAACAATGCGAGAACATAACACATAAAACACATATACACAGATATTTTCCCCTGGATCCCAAAACCGGGACTACCAGTTTGATTTTTCATTATGTTCCTTTCAATGTTACAATACATATTTATACATGCTGAAGCATCCAATATCATGGACCGAAAACCATCGCGTCCAATACCATGGACCGAAAACCATCGCATCCAAAAAACATGTGCGAAAATCATGCACAAAACCATAGGTGGGTCCGCCCAACCTAACATAGGGTCCAAAACCAAAATTTTCCAGGGCGCTACCCCGGACCCCATAAAGTGGGGTTACGGGTGCCCTTCAAACCCCCTGTTAACTACGTGGAAAGAATATAACACAACCCAACATTATCCCACTTGTTGTTTTCTTTCCACAGGGGGCCACAAGAGAGCTTAGTCATTTTCCTAGCCCTAAAATGCCCATTGTCTCTCTACACCAAGAGAACTTCTCAGAGCTCACAGATTTTGTCAATGCATCTGCAGTATTCTTCAAAGTGTCCACCTTTACCAGCAACACCTTTTTGTCTTCTATCATATCCCTCACAAAGTGATACTGAACATCAATGTGCTTTGTCTTTGAATGATATGCAGGGTTCTTTGCCAAGAAAATTGCACTTTGGCTGTCACAGTCTATCCTTATAGCTTCATGTACTAACCCCATACTTGAACACAATCTCTTCAACCAAACTGCTTCCTTGCTTTCATGAGTGGTTGCCATGTATTATGCCTTTGTAGTTGATAATGCCACTACAGATTGTTTCTTACTCATCCAATTGATTGCACCTCCAAATAGGTTAAACACATACCCACTCGTAGATCTTCTCTGATCCAGATCTCCAGCTCAGTCTGCATCAACAAAGCCATGAATATCTAACACTCTATCCAATCCTGGTCTTCCTTGGTAGCACAAACCATAATCACTAGTGCCACGCAAATACCTGAAAACCCGCTTCACTATTGTCCAATGCTCCTTTCCTGGTTTTGACATAAACTTGCTCAATACTCCCACTACATGTGCAATGTCTGGTCTAGTACAGACCATTGCATACATCAGGCTACCGACTGCACTTGCATATGGAACACAGGACATGTCCTCTTCCTCTTCTTGTGTCTTGGGACACTGTTCAGCAGATAACCTCACACCTACAGGAATAGGAACCTTCACCGGTTTACTATCCTGGATATTAAACCTCTGCAATATTGTCTCAACATACTTCCTCTGGTTTAACCAGAGCTTCCTCTTTGCCCGATCTCCTTTAATTTCCATGCCCAAAATATAGTTTGCAGCACCACGATATTTCATGTCGAATTTGGAGGTCAATTGGGTCTTCAAATCCTAGATAATTTCTTTGTCATTTCCAACCACCAACATATCATCCACATACAAGACCAGATAAATAACACGGTCACCAATTAATTTAAAATACACATAGTGATCTACTTTGCTTCTGGTGAAGCCAAGTCTCCGTATAAATGTATCAAATTTCTGATACCACATCCTTGGTGATTGTTTTAATCCATACAGAGACTTCTTTAATTTGCATACCAATTCTTTCTTACCCTTCACCGCAAAGCCTTCAGGTTGCTTCATGTATATTTCCTCTTCCAGATCCTCGTGAAGAAATGTTGTCTTCACATCCATCTATTCTACCTCAAAATTAAAAGCAACAACAACAGATAAAAGTAATCTAATAGAAGTTACCTTGGCAACAGGAGAAAAAATATCACCAAAATCAATTCCCGGCACCTAGGAATAACCTTTTGCTACCAACCGAGCTTTGTATCTCTCCACCTTTCCTTCTGCATTTGTCTTCTTTTTGAAAACCCATTTTCTGCCTATGGGTTTCCTTCCAGCCAACAACTCCACCAGATCCCAAGCCTCATTTTTGTGCAAAGATGCCATTTCATCAACCATGGCCTCTTTCCAGAGTTTTCCATCCTTTGAATCTACTGCTTCCTTCACAGTTCTGGGATCATCGTCAATAATAGATAAAGCAAATTTTGAACAGAAAGCGGATGGACTATACCTTTCAGGCTGCCTTCTTTCTCGAATTGATCTTCTCATAGTCGGAGTTTGTGGCTCTTCATCTTCTGATTCCTCCTCTACTGTAGAGTCTGATTCTTCCTTCTTTAGTTCAAACTCTATCTTCTCAGGTTCCTTTCATTGGACTTCATGTTTAATAACATCTTTCACCTCTCTGAACACCACATCTCTGTTGTACACAACCTTCTATGTGACTGGGTTCCAAAGTTTATAACCCTTTAAACCATCCTTGTACCCAATAAAGATGCACTTTTTAGATTTACTATCCAACTTGGTTCGTTTCTCCTTTGGAACATGTACATATGCATCACATCCAAATACCCTCAGAGGTGAAAGAGAGGGTTTCTTACCAGTCCATACCTCTTGTGGAGTCTTATCCTCCAACACTGATGAAGGTGACCCGTTGACCAGGTAACATGCAGTATCCACCGCCTATGCTCAGAATTCCTGTCCTAACCCGGCACCACTAAGCATGCTTCTTGCCCTTTCCATCAACGTCTTATTCATTCTTTCTGCAACTCCATTTTGCTGAGGTGTATATGGAGTAGTCTTATGTCGTGCTATACCACACTTCTTACAGAATTCTTCAAATTCATTACTGCAAAACTCTTCACCATTATCTATTCTCAGCACCTTTATCTTCTTCTCTGTCTGGTTTTCCACCAGAGCCTTAAATTCTTTAAACCTATCAAAGACTTCAGATTTCTTCTTAAGGAAATATATCCATGTATTCCTTGAGAAGTCATCTATAAATGATACATAGTACACAGACTTACCTAGTGATGGAACCTTCACAGGTCCAAACACATCACTGTGCACAAGTTCTAATATTTGTTTCGCCCTCTTACCACCAGAGGGGAAGCTCACCCGATTCTGCTTCCTGTATACACAATTTTTACAGAAATCAAAATCTAGAGAGCTATTACTCATACCTTTTACCATACCTTTACCATGAAGTATTCGAAGGCCCTTCTCTCCAATATGTCCAAGCCTTTGATGCCACAACATGGTCTTTTCTCCAGAGACTAATAGATTTTCTGCTCCACTTTTAGGAACCACGAAACTGTTGCACCCATAAACAACAGTGCTACCTTGCAGCTTGTACAGATTTCCAATCCAAACTCCCCGCATCAATACCAGTGCTTCCCGAACCATCTTGCAGGTATCCTTCTCGAACACTGTTTTTACACCTGCATCATCTAGCTTACTAACAGAAATCAGATTCCTGGCTAATGCAGGAATATGTAGAACACCTGGAAGCTTTCTAACCCTTCCACCTTGCAACTTCAACTTTACTTTTCCACGACCAACGATTCTAGCCTTCCTGTCATCCCCCGAGAAGACATCACCACCATCATATTTCTCATACTCACAGAACCACTCTCTATGGGGAGTGAAGTGAAAGGATGCACCTGAGTCAATCAACCATGCCTCATGATCTACATGTGTACTTGAAGAAGCCAAGTACACATCCCCACCTTAATCTGAGGTGGTTTTCACCTCTACAGAAGGAGCCTCATCAGATCCCTTTCCTTTGTTAGGAGCTTTAGATTTACAGTCCCTTTTGTAGTGCCCTTCCTTTCCACATTTCCAGCACACCACCTTTACAGGTTTTCCTGGAGATTTAGATCTTCCTTTAGATTTAGATCTCCCACTTGATGACTTACTTTTATTTCTGTTCTGAGACCGTCCTTGTACAGACAAGGCATCACCATTTTGGCTCTCCATATTTTTCTGTCTCATCTCCTCCGTCAGCAAGGCTGAGACTATTTCATCAAAATGCAAGGTAGTTGCATAGCTACCTATTGCAATAACCAGACTATTCCACGAACCTGGTAGAGAACACAACAAACTGATGCACTTATCTTCATCTGAAATTTTAATATCAACAGATGTTAACTGACTTACCACAGTATTAAATGCATTCAGATGCTCTGTCACCGAGTCTCCATCTTTCATCCTCAAGTTATACAGCTTTTTCCGCAGGAACAGTTTATTCACCAGAGACTTATATTGGTACAAAGTCCCTAACTTGTCCCACAAAGCCTTCATCGTAGCTTACCCTAATACCTTCAGCAATACTGAATCTGAGACACACAATCGTATTGTGCTCTTTTCCTTCCGATCAACCTTCTTCCATTCTTCATCGGACACGCCCGTTGGTTTAGTACCCGGATCTACCGCAATCCACTGGTCTTTATCCACCAACAGATCCTCCATCTTGAGTTTCCACAACTCAAAACTCTGACCATTAAATTTCTCGATCTCTATCTTTCCACTGCTCGCCATCTTCTTTCACCACCAAAATTGATCTCGCAGATCTCCCACTGAACAGGGTCTACCACAGGCCCAAGCGAAACCCCTCAGCAACAAAGGCGTCCCCTTGAAGCCAAAACTGCTCCAATACCAAATGTAGGTTTTAACCCCATACAGAAATTACCTGCATACAGATTCTAAAACACAGAAAATAAACAATGCGAGAGCATAACACATAAAACGCATATACACAGAGATTTTCCCCTGGATCCCAGAACCAGGACTGCCAGCTTGATTTTTCATTATGTTCCTTTCAATGTTACAATACATATTTATACATGTCGAAGCATCCATTACCATGGACCGAAAACCATCACGTCCAATACCATGGACCGAAAACCATCACATCCAATACCATGGACCGAAAACCATCGCGTCCAAAAAATGTGTGAAAATCATGCACAAAACCATAGGTGGGTCTGTCCATCCTAACATAGGGTCCAAAACCAAAATTTTCCGAGGCACTGCCCTGGACCCCATAAAGTGGGGTTACAGGTGCCCTTCAAACCCCCTGTTAACTACGTGGAAAGAATATAACACAACCCAACAATCTACAAATAATTTTAAATTCAAAGGAAAGGTTTCTGGATCCTCTGTCCTTAGACCATGAAATTTTGGAAGAAAAGATGTAGGGATGTTCTTCATGTGCACACTACCATCAGTATATTGAATGGGAAATCCAAGACGATCTTCCTCATTGTCATCATCTCCATCCATTTGTTCTACATTCTTTGCCATTTTCTTCTTTTACCTGCAAGAGTGAATGGTGATGTGGCTCTTACTGCACCACATGATCAAATAGGGGGTGGGTTGGCATTTGGAGAATTTTGTTTTTTTTTTTTTATGATTGAAATTCTACTTGCAGAATGGAAAGGAAAGCAGATAATGACAACTGAAAGAAAGGAAGAAACTAGATTACTTTTGAAGAAATAAACTAATGGAAGAAAGTTGGAAACTAGAAAATAGAAGAAAAGAGTAGTAATCCCTTCTACTCTGACACCTCCCTGGAAACGGCGCCAAAAAGTGAGGAGCCTAGATATTGCAACAATAATGTTGTAACTCCCAGGGCTACCATCTTTACTTATCAACCCGGGGTTCGTACAAACTTGGAGGTGACAGTGCTATATGCACAAGTAGAAGTGAAGATCCTGCTTGTTGTCACTATTTGTCTGGCAAGAGACCCAAGGGTTCCAAGCCAAACTTCTATAGAGTCAGAAGAAGCTTAATTCTTTGATGGAAGGGGAGAAAACTTATTCTAAGAGAGAGCTACTCTACTGCAATAATGAAGAAAACAGCGTGAAATGCTAAACTTACACCATAACCTAACTAACCAATTAAACAGCTATGCTAAGCAGAATTGTTAAATCAACACTAACCTAATGCTAATTATCTAAGTTCCAGAAGTAAAGAGCATCAAAACTAGACTAAGGTGTAACAAATAAATTTAGACTAAATCGGGTTTCAAGCGGAAAAAGCAATCGGAGGTCGAAATCAGTGAAAGGGGACGTGAGGGAACAACAGTGCATAAGAACCGTTGGATCGGTCGAGTGAAAGGCAAATGAACGGCGGAGATTGGATCACAGAAGGTTACGTAGAAAGATGGTCGAACATGGTTAACTAACAAGATGAACGGTGGAGATTATATCGTGGCGGTTGAGTGAATAGATGAACGAACAGGGTTAACCGAAGATGGACGACTGAGATTATATCACGAAGGCTAAGTCAAGATATGGACGGACATGATTAATCGGCAGATGGACAACAAAGATTATATCGCGGGAAAAAGAAACGTGTGGAAATGACGGAGCGGGTTTAGAGGGCAATAAGATGTTTATCGTGCGCCCTCAAAGTTGTAAGTGGTTTTCTGAATTTTGCGCAATTAGCCTAACTGGGCGACACATAGCACGGGGAAACCACTCTCATCGCATGCCCTCGCGTGGATAACGATCGGATAGAAATCCACGTGATAGTCGTCGGATCTGGCGAGCCAAATCAACGGTGGAGATTTGACCAAGCTAGTTGGCGAGCGGGTGCGCGATAGCCGTTGGATCTGACGAGGCAGATCGACAGTGGGGATTTAAAGTGCAAAAATTCAGCGTTAAAAGTGAATCGGGCGGTGATTGGGAAGGTTTGTTGGTGATCGGACGATGAGGAAGCGATGTAGGAGGAACGTGTTGGAGGTGGTTTCAAATGAAAATGATAGAGAAAACTAGTGCGGGTGAACAAATAACTACATTAAGCAGCGAACTCCATAGCCCATGCGAGAACGAGAGACTGTGTTTTTGGGGTTGCTAAATGGTCCCCTCCTCAAGTCATGGTCCCAGAGGGAGGAGATGAGGACGAGACACCTGCGCACAACCTGATAGTGATATTTTTCCTTTAACTATCCTGTGAACTGAAAGAAAGAATAAATGAAAGTAAACTGAAGCACAATGCAGATGAACAGAACCAGAAAGCTACTTTAGCAAATAACCAATGAAAAACCATGAATCTATTTAAGCAAATGAACAAGTAAACCAGAAAGCTATTTAAGCAGGTAAACAAAACCAGGAAGCTACTTAAACAAATGAACAGAATATAACTCTATGCTAGCATAAATGTACAGTAAAGAGGAGTTGTGGTTGCTTGGGTCGGGCCCTAACCCAAGAGCTTCAGCCCTTGAAGTTAACTCAGAGTTGGCTTAAACATAACTCATTCTTATTGTAGAAACCATGGACTACAGAGTAAATTGTCACAAGTCTTTGTAACTCAGAAATAAAACAAAGTTTTTACAAATGAAGTCTGAATCCTAATGAGTTCCTAAGCCTCTTTACTTATACATCTCATAAACTAGTTTCTGTCACTTTCACTTGCTCGGCTGTCTTCTAGTCTTCAAAGTGATGGTTGTTTGCACTCCGATGATGGAGGAATATTCGAATGGAGGGGTAGTAAATGAGGAGGATTTACCTCCTATAATTACTCTCCCTTGTCCCATTCGATTTTTGACCAAGGTCTTTGCCATAGTTCCTTGTTTTTATCCGTTATGCCTGCATTTTCCCTTGCTTTTATCCTTTATTCCTGCATTACATGCACTTTAGACCACAAAGCCAAATATCCAACTCTAACTCATTTCATAAACAAAATATAATCAAAAGTATGCAATAAGTTGTGAGAATAGTTGGTTTGACTAAGCTAGGAGGTGAATTAAGGCTAATTAAGGCCCATATAATTACTCAATGATGAGGCTCATCATCACCCCCCTACTGAAAGTGTTTCTCATCCTCTGAGTAACTTAGTCAATGTCATGTCCTTCATGGTTCTAGTAGCCTCTCTGACATCCCATGCTTTTGTTGTGGTCTCTTCTTCTTGTTGATAGAAGCCTGCTTTCCTTTCTACTTCTTCCCACTGCCTCTTTTCCTCTTCTTCTTTTCTCCCTTCCAGCATCCCTAGGAGTAGTGGTGGACTGAGTTTTAGGCCTATTCAATTGACCTTCAACCTTTGCATTGATTTCTTATACATAAGTGTCTTGTTGAGTGCCTCTTTCAACCTTTGAGGGGAGTGATATTCTCTGATCTTCAAGCTGTGTGGCAGTGTTCCATTTCCTTTAGCAGGCATGTGTATTATCATCTCTTAGCAGTCTAAACATATTTTCAAAATGTGAAATTGCTTGCTCTTGGGCAGAAATATATCTAGGTGATAGCTAAGGATCATTTTCCATTAGATTATGGGTGTTGATTAGGGCCATGGGATTTTATTGTTCAGATCTGATGAAAAATAGGTTTATTTTGCTCTCTAGCCAATATTCATTTCATCTTTGCAGCCCTTGACTTCTCATGGTTCATCCATGATGCCAAGACCATTAATTGTAGATCTTCTAGCTCTGCATTAGGATCCCAAATATTCATGTCTGTGAGGGCCATATTGTGCAAGTAAAACTCAGCCATTTTGGCCCTATCCTCTAGTGCACTTTGATCACAAAGATCAATAAACTGTCTGCAGTCCTGAAATGGCATGGTGCCCCTTTGTGCTAGTGTTTTAATCTGAAATTGCAGCCATTGTTCTCTGAGGTAAGGAGCATAGGATTTAGCTGGCATCCTACACTAGATGGCCTCCATGGAGGGGCTAGCCATATATGCTAGTTGGTATTTCTTTTCCTACAACTGTCCTCTCTGTTTTTCTTATCTTCTTCCTTTTTCTGTTCTTTTCACATCTCCATCAATTTCTCCCTTTGTTTCCTCCTCTTGTTTCAACATCATCTTCCTTGTCTTCTTTCAGCATGTTTCTATGTATTAGTTTCTTCTTCACCCATCTCATCCCCATCTAGCTCTGTATCTTCTTCTTCTTGTTTTTCCTCTCCTCACTGACAGAAGGACTAACATCATAGGTGAGGGTTTTGATTTTGTCCTCTGCTAGTAAGTTTCTGAAGACTGACCATGTTATGGGGATCTTGAGGCTTTGGAGGCATCCTTAATGAGGATCTTGATCAACCCATGGTGAACTAACTACTGGTAATTTCATTCCTTTACTTTGTTGTTGGAGTCTATAAGTGATTGCATCAAGATTAGGGTATGTTGAATCTTTGGTGAACTGGTGTTTCTACCCCAAATCTTAATTCTTCAAGCATTCTCAAATGGATGCCATAACAACATTGTAACTATGGTCTGTTTCATTCCCTTTTGACTTATTAAATAATTTCCTTTTTGCCACCTTTTCACTTATAAACCAACTACCTCTTAACCTTACAACTTTTGATCAAATGATGCATATGGTTGAGTGAGTAGGATACTTAGCTGTGGCCTTAATGCCATGCTGCAGTTGTCAAAGATCAGAGGCATTGCTAATGGTCATTCGTCTTCCTCCTCTAGTATCTACTTATGCTTTCTTGGCTTTTGGAGGTGTCTGTGACTGAATATCTGATGTTGTTGTTGTTGTTGTAGAGCTCCTGGATTTGATGTTGCTGCTGTTGTGGAGCTCCTGGATCTGATGTTGTTGCTGCTGTGGAGCTTCTAGATTACCACTTGGCAATGTTTGGTGTCTCCCTTAGAATTTCTTGATCCTGTAGTCGGATGGTGTTGTGAGGATGCTATAATGAATGGACAGAGGGAGTAGGAGTGTGTCTGGATGCAGGGATGATGGTAATGTATGAGGTGATTCTATTAGAAAACACAATCTTCACCTGAATTGAAGGAATGAAATGAAAACTGATAGAATTGATGGATGGATGCATGGTAAGGAGTGGAGGAGATGAATATATGTGAGGCAGGGTTCCCTTTGGATCTTCTCTTTTCTCCCTGATTGTCTTTCTCACCCACCTGCAAAGAACAATTATGTGTTTTTTTTCTTTTATTATTATTATTTTTTGAAAAACACCTAGGCTGCCAAAGAGAAGTTTTCACCCTAGATATTTGCCCTGGGCACCTCAGGGAAGGTTTTCACCCAAGGATCTTCTTATTCCCCCTTTTTTTTTCTACCCTACCCTACTTGAAAAATAAAATAACTTTCAAGTATAGGAATACTTCCAATGGAGCCAAGTGCACATCAAGATGACAAACAAGATGATGTGGAGGTTTGAAATGTATGCTTTGATACGTACGTGTATTTCAGAGCCCAAATGATTTGACTTTGAAAGGATCAATCATATTTGAGGAAGAGAGTGATGATGCAACTTAGTGACTGTCTAGAACCATATTTCAATGTAGTTGTGATATCCCTGGTCTGCTTGCTGATTTGGATCATCTTGGATGTCTCCTTCTTTCATGACCTTCAAATCTTCCTCTTTTTGCTGAGTGTTCTTTTGAACATATGGAGGATTTGATGGTAACCATGAGGGAGCTTTCTCAATCTCTGATTTTTTTGTCTGCTCTTCATCAAATGCAGCCCATGGTTCTTTGATCTTCTCTTTTGAATCTTCTTCTTCTGTATGTTGTCCTTCAATGATATCAGGAGAATCTTTTTTTTGCAATACTCTTCCTGAGCTATGGTGAATACCATTGACCTCAAGAGGAGATGTTTGGAAGTGTTGTATCTCAGCATTGTAAGTGGGCTGAGCTACTTCAATGTGTGGGTTCTAAAATGGTGACTACTTGGCCTGACACTCACTTGTATTATGAGTGGAGCTGTTATGGAACTCACATCATTTTCTCGTGTCCTTCTTCGTCTTAGTGGTGTTGTTCTTTGCTTGTGGCTTCGAATGGTTGTCTTAGGTAGCCTCGCCTTGGCTTGGTCCTTTTTTATGTGGTTTGTGGGTTCCTTTTCCATGCTTTGGATTTGCAGATCCAAAGTCCCACTTCTTCTGTTTAAACTTTTGCTCAATCTTGATAGCATACCGATATGCTGTGGCAAGTGAGGAAATGTCCAAGAACTCCATCTTGTCTTGGATGTACCTGCGTAGACAGTCACGATACTTAAGCACCAAATTTTGCTCAGTATCCTTGACACCCAGCTTCGTGTGAAGGGTATGGAAAATATTTGTGAATTCTGGCACACCTTGGTCCCTTCCCTGTCGTAGCGTGGTCCACTTTATGAATTTTTCTTCATAGCTCCCGATAGGGTAATATTGTTCCTTGATGGCGTCTCAGAAATAATTCCAAGTGGGTGCGGCTGAAAACAACGAGGGTTCACTCTCGTCCTTTTGTTCACAGTAGGTTTCCCACCAGTCCTTGACATGTGGGGCAGCTTTGAGAAGTGAAAAAGTAATCTTTTCCCGATTGGAAAAGTCATCAACCAAAAAATATCCTTCCAACAGATTTAACCATTTATCTACGGTATCTACATCTATCGAGCCTTCGAATATGGTAATATCAAAGTTAAATTGTACCTTAAAAGGAGTGGCGCCTCTAGAGTGGCTGCTGGATGAAGATGCATCCCCTGTGGGTAGTAGTCGAACGATCTGGGCAAATTTATCCATCATCGCGTCCCTCTGTCGCTCGAGGGCTTCCTCGAGCAACATTTTGAAAGGATCTCCTGCCCACTCGTCTTTATTTTCTTCCACCATGTGAGTTCATCGGGTTTTGTGAGGCTGATCTTGCAGTGGTTCAACCAGATCAAGCCCTAACTCCTTATTCCTTGACCTCGTTGGGGACATATAAAGAAAAATAGAGAAAGAGTAGATTGCTTTGATACCACTGATCTGAACTTAAACAGGAACACAATAACTTACAGATATAATCATAAACATAGATATGTGGCAGAGAAACACTTCATTTTATTAATAGAAAAATATTGAACAATGGTTACAAACAAAAAGAAAATAAGATAGCTCAGAGCAATGGTAGATTATCTCTGAGAAGAGATGTGGTGGCTACATGCCTCTGAACTATGTTTTTTTTTGGGTAGGTAAGCACCCACAGGGAATTTGAACCAATGACCTATCCCAAGGAGTGCCTTAACAGTGCACCCATTCACTGTCAATCCAAAGCCCCATAGGCTCGCCTCTGAACTATGTTACAATGAGGCTCAAGGGCCTATTTATTATTGGAAAACATGAGAAAACCCTAAACAACCAAAACTCTAACCCCAGGAGATGTAACACCAAGAGTTTGTGGGCCCTGTTGGGGTTAGTTGGGCAGCCAACTTCCCGGGGGTGTAACTTGGTCATATTATCTATGTTTCACGCGTACAATACCATGTTGGAAATTTCTTACCGAGTACTACAAGTTTCACCACATGCCCATGCCTATGGCTATAGTCTTGCCGCAGACCCCAAAAAACGTCGTTTAGGGGGTCAAAATTACTCTGGAAGTTCAAGACCCGAAAAATTGCTAAAAATAGTAAATGTTGAAATGAACAAGGGAACAGATGAAACCAACTGGGGGTCTAGGTGGAATAGGTGGGTGGCCACAAATATCCATCTGGATCATGACATGAGCACAAGGCATGGGCCGATATCCTCGTGGTCTCCCCTCGTAATCGCTCTTTTGCATTTGGCTTGGCCCACATTCCACATCTTCTCACTTTCTTTTCCCTAGCAATCTCACCCCATTTCTTTTGCTTTATTCACGCTTTTATTTTTTTGGGATCCCTTTAGTAAAATGACCTATCGAGGCCCCACCTGAATGCAATGTTATTAAACTCTAATTGGTCCCTTTATCGCATCAATTCACCCGTCATCCCTATCGAATTACCCCAAAATATTTATATTGAACCACTTTACACAAGTGTCGAGAAAGTAGCAGTGGGACAGATCATCACACATGAGTCCCTATTATTGTGCTTTCATTGGTCATCCATTTCTTGCTTTCCACATGCTCTCGAAGCCATGTCACCCCGGTTATTCATTATAGCCTCTCCTTGTTTTTTCTGGGATTTCATCCTTTCGGGATGACGTGATCAGATGGACCTTTTCATTCACGTTGTTTTCTTTTCACTCGCTCTTTCTTTATTCTGCCACGTAGCCCGGAGGTCTTAGCCTCGTCTGTTCCTTATTTTCATTTCTCCCATAATTTTTGGATTTCCCTAGCAGGCTTTCTCAGCTCATTTCATGCGCTTCTTGCCTTATTTTTATTGGTTGTCCACGCATTACACTTTACACATAGGCCCGCTACCTATTTCCCACAGATTATATTATTTTTTGTTTTGATAAGCATCGGGTTAAGAAGCGTTAGGATAGCTCACATTTCATGGACCCATCTTTCTGATTTCTCATTGGATAATACTAATGTCATGTTAGCTTGCTCCTCAGACTTTGCGATTAATTCTTCCCCTTTCGGGCCAGCTCAACTTGTCCATTCAGCAGTCAAATATTTTCGTATTGGATCACGCATGTTACCTTTACAGATCATCCCATATCCTACTCGTCATGGTCGTCCCATAATAACATCCCTTCTCCTTCATATGGGGTAACCTTACGAGATGACACAACCACCACATCACCCAACAACTCATCATCTGTGACCCACTTGTACCTCTTTCTCTTCTCGTTCTTACTAGATGGTTGATCTTTTCCCTTTCCACGTCAACTTTCTTCTTTTAGCTTGCAGGTTGTATTGTTTTCTATTTTAATAAGCACCATGATAGAAAACGCCAGGACAAGTCATCATCCCTGACCCACTTGTACTTCTTTATCTTCGTGTTCTTACTAGATGGTTGGCCTTTTCCTTTCCACGTCTACTCGCTCTAGTCATCTCAGTTGTTCCTTAGTGCACATCCTTCACTATTTACAGGTTTGAGCTCTCATGCTAATGTAAGAATCCACAATGTCTGCTAACATTGCTTCCTTCAATAAAATTGCAACAATTGTCATACTTGAGCAGTGGTCTTATTAATGCAGCGAATCAAGTAAACATGCAAAGGTAATGGCTTGTGATTAATGTATATTTGGTTGTCAAATATTTTGTGATATATATATATTACTCCACTTTAATGCTTATCATGCAAAGGTTCAAGTCCTCTTCATATTTACATAAATCGCTACATAACTTAGGATTTTGGATTCATTCCATGGGATTTTATCAAAGTTTTGGAGCCGATATAAATCAGAAAAAGACTAAGAAAATAATTGTAGTTGTTATACAAAGCAAAATACATTTTGGGCAGAGTTTCATTATTTTTATAAGTCTGAAATTCATTATTTCTTGAACATGTAACCAGTATTTTTGGTAATTATTTCTCTTCATAGACTTACTGCTTGCCTTAGATTGCATTTAAAAAGACCAATGATCTTCAATAAATGTTATTTTCATTAAAGTTTAAATCTCTTCGCATTCTAAATGTTATCACAAGACGAGATTACTTCTTTAAAGCTTGAAATTTGGAGAAGATCAAAACATTTTAGGTAAATTATAACCATATTTTTCAAAGGTAAACTTTCATATGCTTATGTTCATATTTTATTAGTTTTCATTCTAATTGTAGAATCAGTTTTTATTTTAGTTTTAGCTGATCTAAAGCTTCGTTTTTGCAGGTCTTCAAGAAGTCCTTTGAAAATTTAGCACCCCTACTTTCTGAGATTTGAAACTCATTCTCCTCATTTTGTTTGTTTTTGCGTTAAGGAAAAGCAGTTGTGATACTGAGAAATTGCAAATAAGCTAAATCAGGGAGTCTCTAAACCTCTATTTTTCTTTCATTTAATATTGTCATAAGTCTTATTTTTATTAAAAAACGTTAAGATATTTTCCATGGAGACTTAATTTCGAAACAATAAAATTTGCAAGGGGAGAGACACCTTATTTGACTTCATATTCTCTCATAACTGCTATCTAGTCTTTATTTGAATTAAAAGCCTAATTACTTATAACTTTGTGAGATATAATTAATCAAAAAATCAACTTAAGGAAAACAAATATTTTTTCCCTCATACTTGTTCTTTGTTGAGACATTTTTATTAATTGTCTCGTTGAAGTTTTCTTTC
The DNA here is from genome assembly GCA_031772625.1 of Pinus tabuliformis. Taxonomy (NCBI): domain Eukaryota; kingdom Viridiplantae; phylum Streptophyta; class Pinopsida; order Pinales; family Pinaceae; genus Pinus; species Pinus tabuliformis. The sequence goes on along the minus strand of CM062809.1, from coordinate 847,213,878 downwards.
AAGTTTGGATTTTCATTCAACATTTTCTTTTAGTTTGCATTTTCTTTCTTCTTTTTCAATTTTTGGAGTGTGTCAATTTAAATTTCACTTTGGATTGGATTTGGTGATATTACCAAATATTTATATGGAAAAAAAAAAATTATTACCGAACATTGGTCGACATGCATGGAGATTTTTTTACTCTGTGAATTTCATAGGACGGTTGTAGAGAAAGATAAGGGAGTCAAAACTTTATAAGTATTATATACATTACTTTTAAGATATATATTGTACCACCTCGCCCTCTTCACCCAATTGAAAAAAAGAAATTCTTTAAATAAAGTTTATCAAAAGTGTGGTAAAAGAGGGTTGAAAGCACATATGTGTGGGAAGCACAAGTAAACCCAGCAGGGTACTAAACAGATGTTGGAATTATGACTAATGTGTTGTCCTTAATGGAAACCTACTTGAAGAGTTGTCCTTTGATGGAAACCTACTTGATGACGATGTCAACAAGATGCGTCTACATGTGACAGAGACTTTGTTCAAAGTCATAGTAGTTCAGAGCCAGAGGATTGATAAAGTTGAAATTTCAAGAAGTATACCCAGGTTCTGTAAAGCAAAGTCGCATACACATGCGGGTCCGAACAAGGAAAGGTGTGTACAGTTTCTGCACCATGGTATTCTAAATACCAAGGGTCTTTACCATGGTATTGACCTATGGTATTGAGCCCAGCAATGGATATTTGATCGCGTCTAAGAATACCGTTGACATTAGTATGGTTTTGACCTGTGGTATTGGATAAGAGCTAAGTTATATAAGGAGATGAAGATCAACATGGTTGGGTGTGCAAGTGATGAATATTTCATGAATTGTTATATCTGAAGCAAGTGTGCATGTAATGGGATATTATTGATTTGTTTGCTCTAAAAACTAAGTATGCACCCGGGAATTTGATGATGGATCAAATACAATAGATCTGAAATGACAATGTTGATTATGGGTTGATTTTATCAGTGATGATAGTGTCTTGACATATGATTTTTCTGTGTATCTGGGTATGTCTAAATTTTTGTGATGCAGCGAAGGTTTGGGCCAGTAATTACAGATCTGTACACAGGTTTGGTAGGTTGAAAGGTGCGTGCACACGTGGGTTTAATACTAGTAAGTTACATATATATTCAGATCTATACACGGTTTGATTATATAGAAGTGCGTATACACGCAGGTTTTATTTGACGAAAATGTGTATATAAACTAGGGTTTTTCTAAAAAAAATGTCTAATCAGTTTAATCAGTCTTGTTGTGTTTCTGTTGTCTATCAATGAAGTCTTACTTGATGATCTGGGCTTAATAATGATGTTTTTATTGAGGATTGATTGATTGAAGAATGATGAAGCTACTAGATGTTTGTGATTGAAGATCAGGGATGGTTATGTGATTATTTCATAATGATGCAGTGGTTCTATGTATGATTCAGTGTTTATTTCATAGTGACAATGGTTCAATTTCAAGGTTCAATGTTTTGAGATATGTATGTGGGTATGCTTCAAGGAATTCGTGTATACACACGAGTTTTCTACAGCAAAGTAGCGTATATATTCTAATAGTTTATTGATCAGGGCTTTCAGTTGATTCAGTAAGATGATGCAATGTTTGGGTTTAGTATTAGTACTTTGGTTACAGTGATCTAACTATTATGGTTATTTGAGAATAAGTTGATTGAGTTGGGTTTCATTTGATTCAATGATTGGTTGATTCAGTTGATTCAGAGATTGGTTGTTTCAGTTGATGATTGAGTGATTTGTTGTAGTGATCAGTTTCAGTTTTGATATTTGGTATTGGGCTTAAATGATGGTAGTGAGTCCAGTCTGAAAATTTGATGAAACATGGCCTACAATTGTGATGTGTTGTATCAGGTGGATCTAGTATGAAAATTTATGAAATGTGGTCCACGGAGGTGTTGAGGGTTAGAGCCTTCAATGAGGAAGTCAAAGCTTCCTTCCAGTGGTAGCTAGTAAATTAGATCAAGGGGTGAAGCTCCCTTCCGGTGGGTGCTGTTAAACGAGATCAGGGGGTTGGAGCTCCCTTCCAGTGGGTGCTAGAGAACGAGAGAAGGTTGTAACATTCTACAGGTGGGTGTCTATGTGCTGGTATGAGTCTGCACCAGTACAAGATTGTAAGAAGTTTTATTTATAATAAAAGAAAGACAGAGATGACAACAGCGGTGGTTATTTCCCACATTGGGTTTCCACCTAAAAATCCTGGTGTTCATGTGTGTTGATGTGTTGCTTATGTGTGATGGTTTATTTTGTTCTTACTACACATGGTTACTGTTTATTTAATGTCTAATGAAGTATTGATGCACTGGCTCAAGATAAACAGATGATGAATTAACTGAAAAGTAAGTTTACTGGATATATATTAGTTTTCTAAATAACAGTCGCGTACATACGCAGGTTCCCTTCAGTAAAGTCGCGTACAGAAATATGGATATGAAATTGAAATGTTTAATGATTTGAAAATACTGATTCACCCCCCTCTCAGTATTTTTCCCAACAATTGGTATCAGAGCAGGTCCTTCAGCAGAAGCTTTATCACTTGAAGGAGATCCATCAAGATGATGGGAAAGAAGAAGATAGCTCAAAGGAGGGTTTCAAATTCAGTAATTGTTATAAATGTCAGAAAATATTCAAGTTTGGGAGCAACCCGCTTTCTATTGATCAAGAATGAAGAAGACGGTAATAAATCATTATCAAGTATGGACTTTTTTTTCTAACTGTGATCCATTTCCTTGTCTATGAAATAATGGTAGTGATGGTATTTCAAATGTTGAAGAAGGTGAGTCTAATCAAGAATGTCAATTACTTATGGCACTTGAAGATAGAAGTAGTAATGTGTCTGATGATAATTTCATGGATTCCCTAGAAGAAAAGGATATTTTTATTGAAGAAATATCTCAGCTTAAGATTTGTTTAGAAGAATCTAAATTAGCAGAAGAAACTTTGAAGAAACAAATCATAGAAAAGGAAGAGCATAATGAGAAGCTAGAATGTGAAATAGTAAGTCTAAGGAAAGAACTTGAGAAAGAAAAAGTCTTAATCTTAGATTTGCTAAAGGATCTAAAACCTTAGATGAAATCATCAAAGTTCAACACTCTCCTCTTATAAATACAGGTCTTGGATACTGTGAAGAAACATCAAAGATTGTAAAGTCTTCTACAGAAACAGGAAGTTATCTCAATGCAATAAAGAGAAGCAGTCAACATCACTCCATCCTACAACAAAAGAATAAAGGACCAAATACTTCCTAGGTAAACTCTGCTCGGTTCAATCAAAAGGAAAACAACACTAGAAGGTACTATACTCCCAGACACTTCTACTTTAATGGACAATGTTTCGCTTGTCACAACTTTAGTCATAAAGCTACTCAATGTGTTGCTTACAAAACTACCATGACTAGAGAAGCAAGAAAACAAAAGAATGAGGTTGGAGTAAATAAATACTCTTATAATGCCTTCTCTCCTCTTCAATATGAAATTGAATGCTCCTTTTTCAATAAATTTAGGCATAAAGAATCTGAATGCAAGAGCAAAGGATGATATATACCTCAGGATAAGAAAATGGAAACAACATCTAAGGTATGGAAGAAGAAGACCATTGAATTTGAGAATTGTGGTCTAGATTTATATGCTGAGGATCAAAAAAACATGTGGTACAATGATAGTGGATGCTCAAAGCACATGACAAGTGATAAAGATAAGTTTATGTCTTTTAATGAAATAAAGAAAGAAAAGAATGTAACCTTTGGAAATAATGCACCTGCTACTATGTTAGGGTCCCACCCTAACCCCCTTATTTATGTAGTGGGATCGAGTCATAGTAAAGAGTCAATAAATCCCATATTAATAATTGCAAGTGGTTATCCCGCAATTAATGACGGGACCACAGTTAGTTGCAAATGGGCCGTGGTATTAGATAGATGGTATTAATAAAACCCATGGTATTGATCCATGGTATTGCATGTATGAGTCATATATAAAGGATAAAGACTCCCTGCGAGGAGCATCGTGTCTTATTTTGTAATCGAGCTTTGCTCTATTGGAGGTTGCCCCCTCGAAGAGGCAAGTGAACATTGCTTTCTGAGTAATAAAATACTTGTTGTTGTTTCTCACTATTCTATGTTCTGGGTATATTTCTTCGCATATTCTGTATTCCAGTATCGTCTTGCAGGTTAAGAGCATAACAAGTGGTATCAGAGCACTTTCCAGGGCCGGTGGGATCTCCATTTCTTAGCAATTTTTTTTTTTTGGCTAGAGACGTGTTCCGGCGTCTTTAAACCACGGGATCTGTCGTTGAGCGCATAAACCTACGGATTTCGGGAGGCATGCACGCAGGAAATACAAGAGGTAGTCACGCTTTTTGGACTCCCTTGTAACCCTTGTGGGTACCCCTTTGAGTAGTAGCACATTAGACAGAACCGCGTACGGACTGTCTTCCAAGTACCTTCTAGGTATATCGGAAGCCCCTTAGCTCCTCTGCAACCTAGCCATAGATAAACCGTCGGCCATCTTGCTGCTACAGTACACCGAGAACAGCACTCGGAGAGATTACTCGCCCGTACGATAGGGTAGTTGGGTTGTATGGCTAAGGGTACGGTTGACCCTCCTTAGTTAGAGCCCTGAAACATTGGGCCGAGTACTACTGTCAGACCCTTATGTATATTGCGATCTGTAGCACCTGACACTCCTCGAGACCATAGTTCCCTTTTCTATCTTGGGATCACGCATCATCTCTGCCAGATCTGCTCGCGCAAAGGGGTGCAGCAGTAGCAGACATCAATCCCGCAGTTCTGAGTTAGCAGACCAGCCATTCTGATCTATTAGATCCATCAGATCCGCAGCAGCAATCTGTTCCACCACTCAGAGCTATCCGATCCGCCATTCAGATCTCTCAGATCCACCTGATCTGAGTAGTTGTGTGGGGTTCCTATACTTTTGGCAGCATTGACATTTTGAGGATTTGGCTACTGCAGTATTCCTAAGGAAGGAGTAAAACTCCGTTAGGAGTTTTCAGGAAAAAAAAAAGTGGTCTGAGATCTCCCGGGGCGCTTATTGGTGATCTAGCCCATTAGAATCAGGACGACGAGCTGAGCACGGTGGTACCATTCAATTCTTAGTGAAAAAAAAAATGGGCGGTCCCAAATTTCAAGAACATCAGGGCGGTGCATGGTAGAAACTAGAGCTCAAGCTATGGCCAATGAGAGGATGGAAAAACTTGAACAATCCTTGCAATCCCTCCAAATTCAGCTTGACCGACTAACTAGCATAATCCCGAAGGGCAAGGAGGAAGCCCATGAGGAGGCGTATATTGGCAATGGACATAGTGAGGGTGAGTCTAGCCACTCTCTTCACCTCTGGGGCCCCCACCAACAATCCCGTCCACGACCTCCCAAGTTGGATATGCATAAATTTGATGGTTCTCACCCGGCAGCATGGATAGCACAAATGGAGCAGTATTTCAATCTGAATAACATCTTAGATAATGAGACTCAGCTTATGGTGGGGAGCATGTACTTGGACAATGAAAGGTGGCAATGGTGGGAATGGCATCAACGTACCAATGGAACTTTTGTGACTTGGACCTCCTTTAAAAAAGCTCTTACAGAACGCTTTTCGCCCAGTAGTAGTCTTGATTGATAGTGGAAGTACACATAATTTCATCCATCAAAAAGTCGCGGAAGCAGTGCATTGTTTCGTACAAGCAGTTTCTAACTTCCAAGTCCAAATTGCGGATGGGGGCACAATGAAATGTGAAGGCCGTTGTGAAAATGTCAAACTTCAAATGAGGGATTATTAGTTGAAGACCCACATGTTTGCCATACACATGGGAGGGTGCGGCATTGTCCTTGGTGTTGAATGGCTTCGCACTCTTGGGCCAATCACAATGGATTTCCAGGAGTTATATATGAGTTTTAAGCAGAACAACTCCACACATATCCTTCGTGGACTCCAGGCGGGAGCTCCCTCTATCATCAGCTCGCACAGGATGGAAAAATTGCTAAAAAAGGGCCATCATGGAGTTATAGCTTAATTTAATGCCATCCAGGCAGTCGAAACCAAGTCTCTGCTGATTCATCCTGAGATGCAACAGATTTTAAATAACCATCTGCCAGTCTTTGACAAGCCTCATGAGCTTCCACCCTCGAGAGGGGAACATGATCATAGCATCACCTTGGTTCCAGGGGCCCAACCCCCAAATGTGCACCCATACAGATATCCATTCACCCAAAAGAATGAAATAGAAAAAATAATCAAGGAACTTTTGGAAGCAGGTGTCATTCGTCCCAGCATTAGTCCTTATTCATCACCGGTGGTCATGGTGCTCAAGAAAGATGGGGAGTGGCGGATGTGTCCAGACTTTAGGGCCCTCAATAAGTTGACAGTCAAAGATAAATTTCCCATCCCGGTGGTTGATGATTTGCTGGATGAACTCAATGGGGCTCAATTCTTCACTAAGCTGGATCTTCGCTCAGGCTACCACCAAATTCGCATGAAGGAAGTCGACATTCCAAAGACTGCTTTCCGAACTCATGAAGGCCATTATGAGTTCCTGGTCATGCCATTCAGTCTTTGTAATGCCCCATCTACTTTTCAGAGCCTTATGAACCACCTTCTCAAACCATATCTCAGGAAATTTGTCCTTGTCTTCTTCGATGACATCCTCATCTATAGTTGCACTTGGGCCGCACATCTTCAGCATGTAGATCTACTCTTGCAACTGCTCCGCAAGCATAAATTATTTGTCAAGATGTCCAAGTGTTCGTTTGGCATGGAAGAAGTTGAGTATTTGGGCCACATTGTGGGGCGTGAAGGTGTCAAGGTGGACCCCAAAAATATCCAGGCAATGCAGGATTGGCCTCAACCTAAGACCTTGAAGAGCCTGAGAGGATTTTTGGGTCTCATAGGCTATTATCGCAAATTTGTCCGCAATTATGGTCACATAGCGAAGCCCCTCACTCAACTCCTGAAGAAAAATTCATTCTTCTGGAATGAGGATGCACAACAGGCATTTACAGCTCTCAAAAATGCCATGTGTTCCACTCCAGTCTTAGCACTACCTGACTTCACCAAATCTTTTGTCATTGAATGTGATGCTTTGGGTACAGGTATTAGGGCGGTCTTAATGCAGGAAAGGCGACCTTTGGCGTTCACAAGCCAACAACTAAGTGGGAAGAATCTGGGCCAATCTACCTATGAGAAGGAAATGATGGCCATTTTACATGCAGTAGAGACCTGGCGACCTTACTTATTGGGGCGACGTTTCCAAATCCGCACAGACCATCACAGTCTTAAATATTTTTTGGAGCAACGCCTATCCTCCCCACAACAAAATAAATGTCTCGCCAAAATGCTGGGATATGATTATGAGATCATTTACAAGAAATGGCAAGAAAATAGTGTAGCAGATGCATTATCTTTCCAATTTGAAGAAGAAAGTACCCTGCTAGCAATTTCCCTTCCCATTCCAGAATGGATTGAAGAGGCTCGCAGGGAATGGTTTTCACATCCCGGGCTCTCCCAACTCATTTCTCAATTGCAGGCGGATCCAAATTCCACCAAGGGCTACTCGTGGCAGGATGAGATTCTTCGCTACAGGGACAGAGTCGTAATATCACCAACATCCACCCTCAAAAGTCGCATTTTGGCATAATTGCACTCATCCCCCATTGCAGGACATTCAGGCTTTCAGAAGACATATGCTTGCACCAAAAGATCATTTTTTTGGACAGGCATGAAAAAGGACATCCTCACTTTTGTAGCAGAATGCGATGTCTGTCAACACCACAAAGGGGAGACCGTCAAAGCACCAGGCACATTACAACCATTGCCCATCCCGGCAGCAATATGGACGGAGGTTTCTATGGATTTCATTACAGGTCTTCCAAAGTTTGGAAACAAGTCAGTCATCATGGTGGTTGTGGACAGACTTTCGAAGTATGCTCATTTCTACGCCCTACCCCACCCGTTTACACCGACTTTGGTCGCTCAATATTTCATGGATCATATCTTCAAATTGCATGGCATGCCCACTTCTATTGTGTTCGATCGCGACCCGATCTTCACCAGTAATTTTTGGTAGGAAATCTTCAGGCTACAAGGCACCCAACTAAAACTCAGTACTTCTTATCATCCACAAACGGATGGTCAAACGGAAGCCGTCAACAAATGTCTGGAAACCTACCTTAGGTGTTTCACTTCAGAAAAGCAACATCTTTGGGTACAGTGGTTACCTCTGGCTGAATGGTGGTATAACACCAACTATCATGCCACCACCAAAATGACTCCCTGTGAAGCAGTATATGGTAAACTCCCTCCTTCCCCTACTTCTTATATCAAGGGGGGCTCAAAGGTACAAGCAGTGGATCAACTCCTACAAAACCGCGCAACCATGCTCGCCCATCTTAGAGAGAATCTTCATTAAGCTCAAAACCGCATGAAGCAAAAGGTAGACCAGCATCACTCAAAGCGCCAATTTCAAGAAGGGGATCAGGTCTTTTTGAGGCTGCAACCATATAAGCAAACATCACTCAAAGACAAGGGTTGTCAGAAACTATCTCCAAAATTCTACGGACCATATCAAGTACTTCAGCGCATTGGAGAAGTAGCCTACAAGCTGGCTTTGCCGCCTACTGCAAAAATCCATCCAGTTTTCCATGTCTCATGCCTCAAGAAAGTGATTGGGAACAATTGCAGAATTCAAACCAGTCTACCTGAATTGGACGAGGAAGGGTCAATCTGGCTCCAACCTGAACAGGTCCTAGACACACGAGACAGGCATCTGTGTGGCCGCATGATTAGGGAAGTTCTTGTCAAGTGGAAAGACACCTCTCCGGAAGATGCAACTTGGGAACCAGCCAATATTCTTCAGCAGTTTTCGCAGCTTTCAGCCTTGAGGATAAGGCTATTCTTAAGGGGGAGGGCATGTTAGGGTCCCACCCTAACCCCCTTATTTATGTAGTGGGATCGAGTCATAGTAAAGAGTCAATAAAGCCCATATTAATAATTGCAAGTGGTTATCCCGCAATTAATGACGGGACCACAGTTAGTTGCAAATGGGCCATGGTATTAGATAGACGGTATTAATAAAACCCATGGTATTGATCCATGGTATTGCATGTATGAGTCATATATAAAGGATAGAGACTCCCTGCGAGGAGCATCGTGTCTTATTTTGTAATCGAGCTCTGCTCTATTGGAGGTTGCCCCCTCGAAGAGGCAAGTGAACATTGCTTTCTGAGTAATAAAATACTTGCTATTGTTTCTCACTATTCTATGTTCTGGGTATATTTCTTCGCATATTCTGTATTCCGGTATCGTCTTGCAGGTTAAGAGCATAACATACTATCAAAGGAAAAGGAACTGTTTTGCTAAAAGAAAAGGTTAAAGATGGAAATGTTTTGTTTGTTGATGGGTTGAATCATAACTTGTTAAGTGTTAGCCAGATGTGTGACCAAGGGAATGAATTTGTTTTCAGATCAAAGAATTGTGTGGTTCGAAATCTTGATACAGGCAAAACCATAATAAAAGGAACAAGAACTCCAGGTAATGTCTATGTCTTGGAAGGCGATCTAGAACAATGTTACTTAAGCAAAACAAAAGAAGGTTGGTTATGGAACAAAATATTGGGACATCTAAGCTTCACTCAAATACATAATTCAAGCAAGCTAGGAGCAGTTCGTGATTTTCCCAACATCTCTCTACCAGAAAATACTATATGCAAATCATGCCAATTCGGTAAGCAAACCAAGGTATAATTCAATGCCAAAGAAGGTTCTGCAAGTAGGCCCCTTGAACTTATTCATACTAATTTGTGTGGGCCAGTGAAGAAAAGGTCACCTAGAGGTGAACAATATTTCATCTTATTTATTGATGACTTTACTAGAATGTGTTGGATTGGTTTATTAAAGTATAAAGATGAAGCATTTGATAAATTTAAAGTCTTCAAAGCTTTAGTAGAGAATGAGTTAGACTTGAAAATCAAATGTCTCAGATCTGACAAGGGAGGAGAATTCATATCAGACAAATTTTTCGACTTTTGTGAACAACATGGCATCAAGAGGCAGTTCTCTATAGCTAAGACTCCTCAACAAAATGGGGTAGCAGAGAGAATGAATAGAACAATTCAACAAATGGCACGTGCCATGCTTGATGAGTCTAAGACACCTCATACCTTTTGGGGCGAAGCAGCACATACATCAGTAAATATTCTTAACAAAGCTCATATCCGTGTGAACAGTGATAAAACGCCTTATGAACTTTGGTACGATAAACCCCCAATTGTTAAGAATTTTAGAGTTTTTGGAAGTAAGTGTTACATAAAGAATAATAATGACAAACTTGGAAAGTTTGAAGCTAGAGCTAATGAAGGAATTATCCTTGGATACTCCTCTAGAAGCAAAGGATATAAATGTTACAATAAAAGACTTCAAAATATTGTTGAATGCATTGATGTTGTGATTGATGAAGCATCCACAAGTATCAAAAAGGAAGCACCAATAGATGATGAAGATACTCCTACAACAAGCCAAAATAATGAGGAAGAAAGAATCAATGAAGCATCAGATGAAGGAAGTGATAGTACAGAAGCACCAGAAAAGACTCCATCAAGGTATGTTCAGAAAAATCATCTAGAATCTCAAATTCTAGGTGGTAAGGAAACTGGAGTACAAACTAGAAGAACTCTTGTTGGAACTGCTAGTCATCTAGCCTTACTATCCACAATTGAACCACAAAATGTAAATCAAGCTAGCAAAGATGAATGTTGGGTTAAGGCTATGCATGAAGAACTTGACCAAATAGAAAAGAATCACACTTTGGAATTAGTTTCTAGACCTCATGATAAGAATGTTACGGGGACAAAATGGGTGTTATCCATGATAACTCATAAAAATATTTTTAGTTTTATTAGTCAAGGTTTTCCACCACTGATCTTTTCATCTATCTATTGTTTTTCTGAAAGAGGTTGTTGTGCTTTATATTTGGAGATTAAGGAGGAAGAACATATCCATTCTAATTGTTTTGGAGAAATTCCCATATTCTCTAAAACCCATTTCTCTCACTCATCCCATTTCATCTGCATTCACCCATTCCAACTCTAACCGTAACCCATTCCAACTCTAACCGTAACTCATTCCAACTCTAGCCGTGTTTCCCCATTTCTAACTCTAACCGCATTCACCCTTTCCAAACTCTAGCCATGACCCATTCCCCTTTGAAATACTTTATAATATGTCGCAGTCCTTTTTATAAAGCTGAGACCCATAGAATACATCGCTATCGGCCCTTCCCTTTTTCCTTTGCATACATCTCCGCCCATCCCCTTTCTCGATTACGATTGCGATATTGTATATCGCAATATCCCTCCGATCTCCGATTGCGATATCGCAAATTTCCTTCCCCCTCCGCTGATATCACATATCGCATGTCTCGGTCGCCGATAATTCCCCCTAATAAAAACTCTCCGCCAAATAATAATGCCATTACGATTGCGACGGATCCGAAAGGATTTTACGCTATATTTTAAAGTTTTCGGGTCCACCTGTCCTATACCCCCCATGTAATACACAGGCCCCTCTCCATTTGCGATGCGATCAAAGCCGGTGGATGTGATATTTTATACAAGGGATTTAAAGGGTTGTCGGGTCCATCCCTTTTCAAAGGCCGTGTATTAATTAAACACCCCCCATCTTTGGATGGCCCAGATTGATTCCGCACAGATCGACGGCTCCTAGTCCTTTTCTGCTCCCCCCCCCCACGCCATGTTTCCCTTTATCAACGAGGGGGCGGGGGGGGTCTGAAAAGTGGTTTCCTCCCCGCCAATCCCACCCCTATGTGTCACCACCGTGGAATTTCGCACCCCCCTCTCAATACCATATACCACTCCTACCCCCCTCCGAAAGCAGTTTTTCGCTGCTCCCGCTTGATCCCGCTCCCGCTTATCATTCCATTCTCCCAGCCTCCATTCACGTAGTTGTTATAACTCACTATCCCAATTGTATTCTTTTCCCCCAATCCCCAGCTGCCACGTGGCCCATCCTGCATGAACGGTTCTGAGAGAAGTGGCCCTCCTGCTTTCCTTCGTAAACGCAAACCACAATGAGATTTCCAAAAGAATCGGCCCCCTTTGCTATGGATATATTATGATTAAAAATTATTTCCCCAAATTTCCCAATAGTCTATAAATGGATAAATTAATGTAAAAGGGGAAAATGATTAAACTAAAATAACAACAGAAGCAGCAAAGGAAAAGAAGACAACGAGGCATTTTTAGCACGTTTCAACAACAAACAACACAGCAAATTCAAAGAGCCAGATGTTCGAGTTTCCACCAATACAATGTCGCACTTTAAATTATTGTAATAGTTCATATGAATCCCATTTGTATTTGAACTCTGTTGTAACAGAAAATCCCTTAGAAGGCTCAAGGTTTTATTAGATCTCATAGTTGTTGATTGAATCTAGCCCAGGTGGCAGATTATGTAAAGAGATATTTCTCTATAAATAGGTAGATTTTTGACTCTACAAGGGGATCGATGTAGTGAGAAAACCATTGTTGTATTTTTTTCAATTAATAGAAAATACAGTTGCAGCATACTCTGTTTTAACCTGAGATTCATTCTGGTTTCAGTCCTATCCTATCATGCTCCTTTGTTATTAGTTTTCAAAGCTTATTTGATTACTTGGAATTCAATGTTTCATTTCTCCAACTTCCTTCAATTTCTTGTGATTACTGTGAATGTCCATTTCCACATTAGTAAACCAAATATGTCTAAGTTTCCATAAAACAGTGTTGTTTGTTGTTGTTTTTATTTAATTGACTCCATGCCCAATGGTGGTTTTCCTCACACTCTTTCACCTGAAAACTCACATAGAAAACCAGAGTTAGCCATTTGTATTTTTAAAAACATATTGAGAGCCCCCTCTTAGATTGGAAGGGCTAACTTCCAATCAAAAGCTGGTTGGAAATAGTTACGTTGGGTTGAAGGGTTGACATAGCCCAACCCCCACCAGCCCGGTTAATAACAATGGGTATTCAAAAATAAATTGAACGAGAATGGAGAAGTAATTAGAAATAAAGCAAGACTCGTTTTCAAAGGTTATGCTCAACAAGAAGGAATAGAATTTAAAGAAACATTTGCACCTATAGCTAGATTTGAAGCCATAAGAATGTTTCTTGCCTTTTCAAGCTTTCATCATTTCAAAGTTTATCAAATGGATGTTAAATCTACATTTTTAAATGGGAACCTAGAAGAAGAATTATATATTGAACAACCTAAAGGGTTTATTCTAGTAAATAATGAAAATCTTGTTTGCAAAATCAAGAAGCCATTATATGGGCTAAAACAAGCCCCTTGTGCATGGTATTATTGCCTTCATAGGTATCTTCAACAACAAAAATTCACTAAGGGGTCTATATTTATCAACCTATATATAAAGGTGGATGATGGTAAACTTTTAATTGTTGTTGTTTATGTGGATGACACCATATTTGGTGGCAATGAAGAATCCATGAGTAAAGGGTTTTCTTCTATCATGCAACAAGAATTTGAAATGTCTTTACTTTGTGAACTAACATGTTTTCTTGGTTTACAAGTACAATAAGAAAAGAATGGAATCTTTTTCTCACAAACAAAGTACCTCAGCAAATTCTAAAGAAATGTGGAATGGAAGATTGCAAACCAATATGAACACCCATGGTGACATGATGTAGTCTCAGTTCGCATGATGATTATCCCGCAGTCAACCAACCAGAATACAGATCCATGATCAGAAGTCTGCTTTATCTTACAGGAACAAGACCAAATATCATGCATGCAGTTGGGATTGTTGGACAATTTCAAGCTAATCCAAAGGAAACTCATCTTCAGGCAGTCAAAAGAATCTTCAAATATCTACAAGGCACTCAAGAATTTGGTTTATGGTATCCCAAAGATGCAGATCTTACTCTTCATGCTTATACAGATGCAGATTGGGCAAGAAATGTTGATGATAGAAAAAGCACTAGTGGAGGAGCATTCTATATGGGGCCTCGCTTGGTATCATGGTTCAGCAAAAAACAAAGCTCAATTGCTTTATCTACTACAGAAGCAAAATATGTTGTTGTTGCATCTTGCTACACACAACTTCTCTGGATGATGCAAACATTGCAGGATATTCAAATCAATTGTTCTCCACCCATTTCCATTCTATGTGATAATACAAGTGCCATTAGTATTTCAAAAAATATTGTTATGCACTCCAAGACCAAGCATATTCCAATTAAATATCATTTTCTAAGAGAACAGGTGCTTGAACAAAAGGTCAAACTGGAATATGTTCCCTCAAAAGAACAAGTTGTTGATATATTTACAAAACCTCTTCCACGTGATGCATTTGAATATCTCAGACAGAAATTAGGAATGGTCCCTGCTTCATCACTCTGTTGATTCTTCAAGTTCAGGGGGAGTAATACATATGTGTCTTGATGATGACTCCCATGGTTGTTTTTTATGTCCATGATTGCTTACATTATTGACAGTATATCAGATGTCGTAACAGTGAATGTAATGCCCATAAACTTATATACGGTAATAACCAGAACAGAAATACAGTAAGCGTAAAGAATTTAAGTTTGTACTTACCCTAACTGCTGCTGATTCTGCTACTGAACTGGTGATTATGTTACTGAACTAGTGTCATTGATGATGTCGTGGCTATTTTGATCCAATTTCAGGGAGACCGATTCCTCCCAGCCAGACTGAGCAGATGGCTGCTCAATCCAGTAAGCTTCTCGCAGAAGCTCACTACCCCCTTGCCCAGAACCTCAGACCGATCAAAGCTCTTCTACTGGTAAATCTTATCCCTCTAGTTTGTACTCCTAATTTTTTGCTCTTGTCCTCCACTCTAGGTTTTCCCCCCCTGATCTCAGCCTCATCTCTGCGGTTTTATAGCCTGGGCTAAGCGGTGGCCGCCCTGTACACCAGCGACTCCACCGCTTCCTCCCGTGGTGACAACTTCCTCCAGCATGAGTCATCCTCTCGTACAGGTGTTTATGGGGAGTATTCAGGTTTATAAACTTTAGCCTTTCACCTTATAACTTTACAATATTGAGCATGTACCTTATCACTTTATTTATGTTTGTTTTCTTTTAATATAAACTTTAGAATTTTTAGGTTAATTAATTTTTGATATTAATACTTGATTTTTTTATTCTATTTTAAATATCATTTTTATTTATTTATTATTATATATTTATACAGGGCATATAATATGAGTATTTAAGGATGGGTCGTTACATACACTCCCCCTTCAGAAAACTTCGTCCCGAAGTTAGAGTTTAAGTTTAAGGTTTTAATGGGCATGACTTTCCCTATCCAGGTTCCCAAGCTATTCTAAAATCATCCTATCCTTCCTAATCTCTTCTGCTCCCATCCTATCCGTCCTCTACTGGAGTATGCCATGGCGTCAGTTTTACTGACCTAACCATTCATAAACACTAAGGTGACAGCGTCGGCTATACCGACCTGATTCCCAGTAGGCATCCGGCAGTCATCATCACACGTCTAGGGGAGCGTGACTCGCACAGTCCTCCCATGACTCCAGGGTTCGGAGGATAAACGGTGGGTAACACCTCCACCCCTCCCAGTAAAATTAGGGCTAATACCTTATCATAGAATCACTTTGAGCTTTAACTGTTCTGAGGTTCTGTCATCACGTGGTCATCTCGGAAATTGGATCATTTATCTGCAATCATACACTTACCCATGAATTTGTAAAATGTGCACCAGCATATTCAAAATAACTCATGTATTATTCACATATGACACTACAGCATAACATATTTTGCCATATTCCATGCATGTATTTTGACTTTCATCTAGAATGTATTCACTTCCTGACTTCCATTCCATTGTTCATCTTGACATGCATAAATAAAACAGATTTATAATGTCTTAATTTCTATCAGAAGTAAAATCATTTAACGGCCTTTAACTTTACCTTGACAACTATAATTTAGTAAAATGAACCACATATATTGTTTTGGTATCCATGTACCAGCAGAAATTAAACATATATTAAGTCACAAAATTTCACGTTTATCTATAATCATTCAAAATGTTCCTGAGTCTCTGATTGCAGTGAAGTAAATATATACTAAACATAGTTTAAAGTTCTTCAAAATTGACATAGATTAGGGTATCTTTGACATATTTCCTCTGTATTTTCCCAAGTCGCTGATCCAAGACTATACTTGTCCCATTGGACCTTAACTTGGTCCACCAAGCGGTTCCTCAGCTGTCGAACCCTACGTTCCAGTATACGTAACGGTTCGACCATTACGACTCCCTCGTCCGATGCCTGCAGTTCCTTCCATTGAAGGTTATGAGATAGATCAGCTATATAATGTCTTAATACAGAAATATGAAATACATTATGAATTCGATGCAGGTGAGGTGGCAGGGCAAGACGATAGGCAACAGGTCCAACTCTTTCCACGACTTTAAACGGTCCAGTAAACCGGGGTGACAACTTTGTCCCTTTTCCGAATCGATTAGTACTTTTATTTGGTCTGATGCGGATGAAGACCTAATCCCCTACTTCATACCACCTATCAATTCGGTGAGCATCATCATAACTCTTTTGTCTATCCTGTGCTTCCTTTAATCGTTGTCTAATTTGTCTTACCTACGCTTCCATTTCATGGATTAATTCTGGTCCTATTAACACTCGATCTTCTAACCTGTCCCAACTTAACGGTGTTCTGCAAGGTCTGCCATATAAAGCTTCAAATGGAGGCATCCCAATCGAGTTGTGGTAACTGTTGTTGTATGCGAATTCGACTAAGGGTAAATACTTTTCCCAGTGTGATTGTTGATCCATCACATACATTCGCAACATGTCTTCAAGTACTTGATTTACTCTTTCAGTTTGCCCATCAGTCTCAGGATGGTAAGTAGTGCTTAAATTTAGCTGAGTACCTAAGGCTATGACATAAACTTTCAGTTTAGTCGAACAGACCCCTAGGTCAATTTTGCATTGATTCACACTCAAGCCCACGGTTTGGAGTTCTCCTGGGGCCATTTCCACTTGATGGAAATCATTTTGTCTACGAGCTGCCAACCCACATTTGTTTAATGCATATGACGAAATGAAACTATTTGTGGCACCAATATCAAATAAGATTTTGAGTTTTATACGATTGATAATACCTGAAGATTCCACTACAGTGGATTGATGGGCTGCTTGGTCGTGGTTGACTACTACATGAATTCTATGATTACCTCGATTGTTTGATATCGGTTCCTTTCCAATCCTATGCAATATATTCGATGAAGCTTATGGGCAGTCACGCTGAAAATGCGGTCCCCCACAGCCCCAACAATTAAGCTGCGCTGATCCTCTTGAATCAGGACATGAATTTCTAGAGAACGAGCTTCATCCTCTCAAGTTGATTCCTCTCGAATTCCTTCATCTACTGGCAGTCCCTCGAGATGTCCATGGACTGGTGTTTGATGATTCCACGGCTATAGAGTTTACTGCCATAGGAGCTCTTGTCCCTATATTTCTTGATACCATATGTAATGCCCATAAACTTATATACAGTAATAACCAGAATAGAAATATAGTAAGCGTAAATAATTTAAGTTTGTACTTACCTTAACTGCTGATGATTCTACTACTGAACTGGTGATTCTGTTACTGAACTGGTGTCGTTGATGATGTCGTGGCTATTTTGATCCAATTTCCGGGAGACCAATTCCTCCCAGCCAGACTGAGCAGATGGCTGCTCAATCCAGTAAGCTTCTCGCAGAAGCTCACTGCCCCCGTGCCCAGAACCTCAGACCGATTAAAGCTCTTCCACTGGTAAATCTTATCCCTCTGGTTTGTACTCCTGATTTTCAGCTCCTGCCCTCCACTCTCGGTTTTTCCCCCTGTTCTCAGCCTCATCTCTGTGGTTTTATAGCCTGGGCTAAGCGGTGGCCGCCCTGTACACCAGCGACTCCACCGCTTCCTCCCGTGGTGACAGCTTCCTCCAGCATGAGTCATCCTCTCGTACAGGTGTTTATGGGGAGTATTCAGGTTTATAAACTTTAGCCTTTCACCTTATAACTTTATAATATTGAGCATGTCCCTTATCACTTTATTTATGTTTGTTTTCTTTTAATATAAACTTTAGAATTTTTAGGTTAATTAATTTTTTATATTAATACTTGATTTTTTTATTCTATTTTATAAATATCATTTTTATTTTTTTATTATTATATATTTATACATGGGCATATAATATGAGTATTTAAGGATGGGTCGTTACAGTGAACTAGCAGACAATACAGGCTCAGGAGGAGATGAAGGTAAGAGGTTTCATTATTTCAGTTTTTCTAGGCGGATCCTATAAAGACAAGTTGTGTATATACGCAAGTTCTGAACTGAACAGTCGCATATATCTTGGTATGATGAAGAAACAATCTCCAATTTTGCTTGTTGTTTCTGAATTGGTTGAGCACGTTTGCAGATATGGCATGGGTTCAGGGGGAGAATTTGTTATGCTTCTAATAATGCATTGTTGGCATTATGTTTACTTTAGAATTCCTTGGTACACAATTATGCTTATCAATGATGATGTTGTTGATTGATGCATGAGTTTCTAATTATGGTTGATGTTTATCAGCTGTGGAAAGAACATGTAAATCTTTTTATCTCATTCTATGATTATTTGATGATAATGTTGCTATCATGGATGACATTTATGGGATGAGTGGTGCAGTTTCATAGTTTCTTATGTATGAAGAATCTGGGCCAAGAGAATGATGTTACTATAGTTTTCACAAAGACATGGTTAATGATATTGAAGCTACATTGTCCTATCTTGCATATTGAAGATGAGTTGTTGTTGATAGATGCTTATGGTACAGATGCTACATAGTATATGATGGTTTTTGTAGACTATCTTGACCTTGTTACCTCACTATAGAGGTATTTGGTCTTTTTTATACATGTCATTTGATGTAAAGGTCATGTAAAGACCTATGATGTAATCATTGTAAACTTTAGTCATGTATGGACTATTGTGGTCAAGTCTTTTTGGGCATGTGATGTAATTTGTAACCCCACTGTGATTGGGAGGTTCATGTAATAATGAAGTCAAATATGTAAACCCACTGTGGTTGGGTGATTGGTGTAAGTTTGAGTCCTTCTTACTAGGAAAAGTCATATTCAGTTGAGTCATGTAATTCAATGTACATCCTTCAAAAAAATCAGCATGTGCTCAGAGTGAGCATGGTCAGTATTTAGTGTTCATACTCAGTTGTTCAGATCTACAATGCTCAAGAGAGAAACCTTCATTTAGCATTAATCAACCATTCTCCCTTGATGTCAAAGGGGGAGAGTAACTTGGTGTTTGAAAATCTTGGTGCTTAGCTTGATGTGTTTTACAGGTGATGGTAACCAAACACCAAAGTGGTTGCCATCAAGTCCAAATGGGGAGATTGTTGGCATTATGACTAATGTGTTGTCCTTGATGGAAACCTACTTGATGAGTTGTCCTTTGATGGCAACCTACTTGATGAATATGTCAACAGGATGTGTCTACATGTGACAGAGAGTTTGGTTAAAGGAATAGCAGTTCAGAGATAGAGGATTGATAAAATTGAAATTTCAAGAAGTATACGCAGGTTCTGTAAAGAAAAGTCGCGTACACACGCGGGTATGAAGAAGGAAAGACGCATACAATTTCCGCACCATGGTATTCTAAATACCAAGGGTCTTTACCATGGTATTAACCTGTGGTATTGAGCCCAACAACGAATATTTGATCCCGTCTAAGAATACCATCGAAATTAGTATGGTTTTGACCTGTGGTATTGGATAAGAGCTAAGCTATATAAGGAGATAAAGATCAAAGTGGTTGGGTGTGCAAGTGATGAATGTTTCATGAATAGTTAGATCTAAAGCAAGTGTGCATGTAATGGGCTATTATTGATTTGTTTGATCTAAAACTAAGTATGCACCCGGGAATTTGATGATGGATCAGATCTGATAGATCTGAAATGAAAATGTTGATTATGGGTTGATTTGATTAGGGATGATAGTGTATTGATGATGATTTTTTTCTATGTATGCTGAGATCTGGGTATGTCTGAAGTTCTATGATGCAGTGAAGTTTTGGGCTAGTAATTGCAGATATGTACGCAGGTTTGGTAACCTCAAAGGCGTGTGCACACGCGGGTTTAATACTGGTAAGTCGTGTATATATTCAGATCTATACGCGGGTTTGATTATGTAGAAACGTGTATACACACGAATTTTCTTTGAAGAAATCGCGTATATAAACTAGGGTTTTTCTAAAAAAGATATCTGGTCAGTTTAATCAGTCTTGTTGTGTTTATGTTGTTTGTCAATGAAGTCTTACTTGATGATCTAGGCTTAATAATGATGTTTTGATTGAGGATTGATTGATTGAAGAATGATGAAGCTACTAGTTGTTTGTGATTCAAGATCAAGGATGGTTATGTGATTATTTCATAATGATGCATTGGTTATGTGTATGATTTAGTGTTTATTTTAGAGTGATAGTGGTTCAGTTTCAAGGTTCAATGTTTTGAGATCTGTACGCGGGTATGCTTCAAGGAAGTCGTGTATACATGCGGGTTTGCTACAGCAAAGTAGCATATATATTCTGATAGTTTATTGATCAGGGCTTTCAGTTGATTTAGTAAGATGATGTAGTGTTTGGGTTCAGTATTAGTACTCTAGTTACAGTGATCTAACTATTTTGGTTGTTTGAGAATAAGTTGATTGAGTTGGGTTTCATTTGATTCAGTGATTGGTTGATTTAGTTGATTCAGAGATTGGTTGTTTCAATTGATGATTGAGTGATTTGTTGCAGTGATTAGTTTCAGTTTTGGTATTGGACTTAAATGATGGTAGTGGGTCCAGTCTGAAAATTTGATGAAACGTGGCCTACAATTGTGATGTGTTGTATTAGGTGGATCTAATATGAAAATTTATGAAACGTGGTCCACAAAGGTGTTGAGGGTTGGAGCCTTCAATGAGGAAGTCAAATCTTCGTTCTAGTGGTAGCTGGTAAATTAGATCAGGGGGTTGAAGCTTTGTTCCGATGGGAGCCAATAAACGAGATCAGGGGGTTGGAGCTCCTTTCTAGCGGGTGCTAGAGAATGAGAGAAGGTTGTAGCCTTCTGTAGGTGGGTGCCTATGTGCTGGTATGAGTTTGTGTCAGTACAAGATTGTAAGAAGTTTTCTTTATAATAAAAGGAAGACAGAGACGACAACAACGGTGATTTTTTCCCACATTGGGTTTCCACCTAAAAATCTTGGTGTTCATGTGTGTTATTTGTGATGGTTTATTTTTTTCTTACTGCACATGGTTACTGTTTATTTAATGTTTAATGAAGTACCGATGCACTAGCTCAAGATAAATAGATGATGAATTAATTGAAAAGTAAGTTTACTGGATATATGCTAGTTGTCTAAATAACAGTCGCATACATACGCGGGTTCCCTTCAGTAAAGTCGCATACATAAATATGGATATGAAATTGAAAAGTTTATTGATTTGAAAATATTGATTCACCCCCTCCCCCCTCAGTATTTTTCCCAACAACTAACTTGCTAGCAATGGGGCTATGCTTGTGTGGTACTAAGGCAACTTTGTCGGGGTATTGAACATGATCATTGGCAACGGAGCGATGTAAGGTAAGGGAGATTATTTATATTGATGGATATATACTTTCGTTAAACTTCCTACCTTTATCTCTTCTATCACTTACATGAGGTAAACTAAAAATCAAATATTTTCCTAGAAAACTTGGATTCATTGTTTTAGGCCTAGTTTGTTTCAAGTACTTATCTTTTAGCACTTATTTTGTTTTATCTATTAATTTGGGATCCGCAGAAAACGTATTATTGTTTGAAGGCCTCATAGAATTCAACATTTCAACATTTTTTGTAAATTTGAACTCATTACCTTTTTAACCGAAGATAACTTCTTCTTCCCCGTGTGTTGCCATTGTTGTGCGAAAACAATAACCCCCGTTTTTATATTATTATCGTTATAATAATAATGGGGACCCTCTATGTTACTTTTGATCATATTGCTCCTTCCATGTTTTAATTTTGTTAATTTTGCGAGATTTTTACTTTTCTCAGTTTTCCACTTTGATTGCTTTATTGTGTGTGGTTTCTCACCAGCTTCCCAACGAATAATTTTGTTGAGTTTGGACTTATAATTTGAAATGAATTTTTAATCAATTTATTTTAGGAGTAGTCTTTAAGTGCAACTTTTTGGAGTTTTTGGTGGATTTTTGCGAGAATCCAAAGAAAAAATTTATACTTGTATCTTGATTTATGTTGTTTGAAATAGTTTCTCGACTACATATATGGATTCAGCGCACTCCAAATCCCCTGAAACACTTCGATTGTGAAGAGTTCACTCGTTAAATTTGTGATTTCAATGAATTTTTATCAAATTCTAAACAAATTAAATCGAAAAATAAACTAGAAAACTTTTCAAAAAATATCACATATAAATAATTACTTTATTTAATTAATTTAAATTAATTAAATTATTTATTATATATATAAATTAATTAAATTATTTATTATATATATAAATTAATTAAATTATTTATTATACATATATAGATAATTTTTAGATTCATTAATTTAATTATAAAACCTCAGGATTCAAAACTTACGGATATATATTAAAAATTGTATTGAGAATAATATAATATAAATATAATTGTTTTATATAAAATAAATATTGAAATATTTTCAACATTGCTAACAATTCAAAACTCCCCGACGGGATGCCCGGGATGATGTCACTGTAAGAGGGGCTCACGTCATAATAAGAAGAGCTTTGAATTAATTATATGAGTAAGAGGGCTTTATGTATAAGTTAAATCTAAAAACATGGAAGGAGGTCCCACTCCAACATGAGCCTCCTCCCATGTCATCTCCATTACATAAATATCTCCACAATTTTTTTTCAAACTCCAAGTTACATTGAATTTGTAAGACCTTTTTTGACTTAATTTTTATTAAAGTTTTAATTTTATTTTTATATATTATTTAATTTAGATTTAATTTAATGTGTTTAAATTTTAACTTTTATTTTTATGAAATTATTAAAAATAAATAAATTAAAATGCTTAGAATTTCAACAAATTGTTCATAACAATGAATTGTCTAGTGCTTTGTCATTTTTAATATAGAGATTTTGGAAAATTTTATTTGGAGTTTTACTCAACTAAATGAGGCTTAGGATGGCTTGTTGGAAAGCTACAATCATGGAAAACAATATGGGGGCATTAAATCAAGTAAATCTAAATATTTACTATGCATAAAATTTAACAGAAGTTGGAGCTACGAATTTGCAATAAAAAACCAATTTTCTAACTCTTGTTTTAGGAATTTCATGAGCCAAAAGTTTTGTTGTAGCAAATTCATTCAAAGATTGCCTTCTTGGGCCAGAGAAAATTTGATAGTAATCCATAGGAAATATCAAATTCTTTTCATTTAATCTATTTAATTAAATTTTATTAGAGAGTTTGTTTTCCTAATTTTGGTATTTTAATTTTGATGAGCAAATTTAATTGGTTTCGATTTCAATTTTCATTGGTTTTTTATAGGAGATTTTTTGAAGAGGATGAGACAAGAGATTTGGAGAAATATGATTGTACCAACAAAATAAAAAATTAGGATTTGTAGCTCCAAATTTGATGGATCAAATTGTTTACAACAGCTCTCCAGTTCTGGGAGATTTTTGTAAATTATAAATTATTGTTTTGAGAATGAGGAAGAGGTTCCTATTTTCTACAACATTGAAGCTCTTTGCACTTTTGTAGAGAGGAATTTAGCTATGGGTGAAGAGGGATACTCAGATCTGAGTTGCTTGGGGATTTTATTTTCAAGATCTAGTATTTTTCTTTGAGGCAAAGTTTGCACTTTTGCAACTTTTTCTTCAGCAACAAAGCTCATAGTCTTGAAAGGATTGTTGGAGATCCATTGGGAAACAAAGCAAGGGAATCCATGTTTTATGATTTGTATGCAAATAATTTTATTTGTAAATGAAAAATTTATTCTTTTAATGTCTGATTTGTGTCAATTATCTCATATTCAACATTTTTGTTAAGAGAATGATTGTTTATGAGATCAACTATTTGATCTCCTAATTGTGTAGATATGTTATTTATTTCCATTTTGATCATGTGCTTTAATCAAATTTTTGAGTAACTATTTACTCATAAATTTGCCATATTAAATCAACTTAACTGTCATTGAGTTGTATGAACTATTTCTGCATTTTAATGACTTATCTTTCATTGTTTTAAATCTCCAAACAAGGCATGTGTTGCACCTAAAATATCAGTTGTTAGAATTATTTCAACAGTATTATATTCATCATTAAGAACATGTTAAATCCCCATTATTTTAATCATTTTGTTCTTGATTTGGGCGGGATCTATATCTTGTTCTAATCGAGATAGGATAGATTATATTTCTTTTGTTGCTTGCATTTAGATTAATTTATAGTTTCATTTAAGAAGTCTTTTTAGAAGTCTCCTTATGTAGGAGCAGCGTTAGGTGTGTCCTGGCTGAGCCCTTGTTTCATCTTAAGGGTTTCTTTCTTGCAAGGGCTCTGCAAGAGAGTAAATATGATATTTCTCTTTCTATTGATAAGTAATTAGATATACCATAAGTCCACAGGAAGGGTGAGGGGGTAACTGGACCCAATAGAACAAGTCGAAGCCACCATTACAAATGAAAAATTGTCTTATTCGAGACTCTGACCAAGTGGTCTTCCTAAATGTTGATGAGATCATTTTTGGCCATCAACAGACACAAACACAAGTTACCTACTGTCAATCTGGGTTGCAAACACAAGTAGCTAAGCTTTAATCTGTGTTTGTTATCTAAATTAGAGAAAACTTAAAGTCCTTCTCCTACATTTGCAACCATTTACATCAATCATCAACCACTTACATCACAACATCTGCTATTGTGGCAAGGCCATACCTCTGACAAGCATCAAGCTCACTAACAACTTTGCATGATCAACAATACATACATAGGAGCACTAACAACAATAAAACCTCAACCATAACACTCTAGCAATAGTACATGACATCAACATACTCATATCAAACTCATACTAACACAAGAAACATTCACCACCCTTTTCCATCAATGACAATTTTTCCAACAGAGAATACTAGAAAAGTTGAAGAGATCAATGTTCACTGAAGAATCAAAGAGGAAATTGGTAACAAAGTTAAAGAAGCCCTAAATAATAATGAGATAAAATAAAAATAAAAATATAATTCATAATTAGAGTAATGTAATAATTTATGGATACCATCAACCTTTAGTTGCAAAACGAGAAGAAAGGGAATGTGCAAGAAGGTTTGTATAAAATACTTACATAATTTAAATGCTTCTACTTAAGGATGTAGAAATAAATTATGATGGTATTATCTCAAAAGCAAGAGCACTACAAGCTCAAACACATTAGTTGAAGCATTTTATTCCACTAAAGAATAAAATACATGATAAGGGTGTGGAAATCAAAGAAAATCCATGAATGGTGGAACCGTAGGAGCATCCTTACTATTAATAAAAGTTGGCAAGAAAGACAAGAATATTGACACCAAGGAAGAAGATGGAAAATCAATGATATTCATGGAATAGGACATAAGGAACCATTATGTGATAATATATTAATATTGAAGATTAACAACTACATAAGAGCAGAGAAGCTAGAACAAGAGATCATAAATCTAAGGGAGTCATAATGATATTACTTTTTTCATCATGTGTAAAGCATTTAAATTACAGAGCTTTGAGGACAAAGCTTTTGAGTGAGGGTTATTATGTTATAGCCCTAGTGAGAGTATGTATGAGGCTAAAGTATATATAGAAGGATTAAATGTATATGTAATAGAGTTCGTGATCCAAGTGGATATCAATGGCCATCCACCTACTCCACTATCTCAAAGAACAATTCTCCATCTTTTTATTTTTTCTAGAGTTTTTTTGGTTCATAAACTTATGGGGCCATTTTGAGGCCCAAATGATGTTTTTTTGACTTAGCAACGACCTAGGGTATTGTAGCCATAAGAAAATCCTAGGTCAGTCAAAATGTGTAATTCTCGACTAGGCTTTTTCAACAGACTACTGAGCACACCAAATAGATATTGTATACAAATTCTTTGATCGTGGGAAGTTGATGTACCAACTAACCCTAATGGGTCCCAAAAGCCTTTTGACATTTCATCTTCTAGGGTTATGTTTTTGGATTTTTAGGGTGTCCTCATTGTTTTTTATGTTAAAAAGGGAACTCACTCTTGTGAAGGTGCATAACAGTCACATATCTTCTCAGAGATAAGCTACCATCATTCAAGCTAATTTGTTTCATTCTGGATTTTTACAGTTTCAACACCTTCCATTTATTAATAAATGTCAAGTTTCATTGTATCTCTATGTTTTGCTTATAAATATGTTTTTTGTTTCGTTACCTTTATAAATATGGATCAATCTAGTCTAATAGCATCCCACTTGCGTAATGAGGGATGTGTGGATATAAAGGTTTATATAGTTATTATCATATAAATGGACTTATGGTTTAGTTTAATTTTTCGGCTTACATGCTTAGGCAAAAACCCCAAGTTCTTCCCCTCATATTGAGGATGTTGCCCAGAGTAAACCCTATAATTTTTAGGGCACAATACCAATCAACAACTAGGCTTGAAACCATTACAGTGATGTTGAAGTCTGAAATTGTTTCTTTTTTACTATTCTTTTTCTTCCCATTTATCTTTTTGTGACCATCTTGTTGCAATTTCAACCTAATTAAGGTCATCACAGACTTACTCAAGCATATAAAAGGTATTAATCATCCATGTTTTAGAATATATTGTTTATTTATGAAATATAATTAAAACATCTCTACAATTACAAAATCTTGCTCATTCCGCAACTAATGTAGAATTCTGCAGCCATCTCCATGGTTAGACAAGTTTCAATGCACTAGATAAGGAATGAAAGGTACATGTAGATGAAAATTGTTCCACACATGGATGTCCACCTATAGTCATGATCTGGCAAGATACAAAGATCGAAAGATCTAGAAGTCAAACCAGAAGTCAACTCTAGCTATGACATTTCAGCAGTCAAGCAAGTTTCGGCAGGAGATCATGACGAGATCAAGCAAGCATGGAGATGATTTGTTCAATCATGAGAAGATATGTTTGAGAAGAATCCATCATTATTTTCTCTTCTAGTATAAAATCATGAAGAGATAGGCTTTCAATTTAATATTACTTCTTAGATGGCAGAATAGTTAAATTACCTATCGACACAAGACTCTTAGATCGGTTTGATAAATACGTTCAATGAAGTAATTTATACATATTTATTAACGAACCTTGGTTGACAATTAATGAAGTAATTTAAGATCAATTAAATTACCTAACATTTCAGCGTCATTTCTCAGGAAGTGTATATCGGATTCCATTCTCGGTTTGCATATCATTTTAGGTGCATTCAACTTTGTAGATGCATAATTAAAGCATGATAAAAATAATTTATGCATAGAGAAAGGGATTCTAAGGGTAGATTTGTAAGTAGAGGAAGAATTTTAATTCCAACATCACCACTCACTCCCGCTAGACTTCATAGTGCCAAACCATCTACTGACGCTCGCATTCCATCATTTGAAGGTAGACATAGTCTCCTTGAGGTGTATAGGTCTGAAATCCAACCTAGAGATTTACCAACTTCTTCTATTGAAGTTGTAGTTGATGAACCTACATCCCCAATAGAAGGAGTAATATTTCTCTCTTCAACAGGAGAACAACTCTTAGGACAAGAACTAAAGGTACCTAGTGAAGAAGAAGAATTTTTTCTGATATACCATTAATAGAGGAACTAGAAGAAGAGATAGATAATCCCATCATTGAACCTTACATTAGCTTTGAAGAATCTACAATGGCAGGGGAAGGAGAAGGAGAAGTACACAATGTAAATGGTGAACTTAGCATTGGAGGTGGAAGAGGCAGAGGAGGAGGTGGAGGTGGTAGAGGAGGTAGGGGAGAACCAAATCCTTATGGATTTCCAATATTTGATGAATATACCACAGCCACAATGAAAAACATCTCACCTTCTATTCTTCCCAATTTCCATGGTTTAAGAAGTGAGGATCCAAAAACATTTATTTTTGAGTTTGAAGTCTTGTGTACATCTTATGACTACTTGCTTGATACTCAGAAATTAAAACTATTTCTAGGTACTCGTAAAGATGGAACACTTAAATGGTTTATGGGACTAGGAACACATACTATTAGAACATGGGAAGAAATGAAAACAATGTTCTTAGAAAAATATAAGGATTATTGTTTGCCCCATAACCTTAAGCATGAAGTCTTTAAGATGATAAAAAAATAGGATGAAAGCCTTGAAGACCTAGTCGGAAGATTTGCTTATAATGTTAAAAGGGCTAGGATGCATGAACTAGATGATGAGACATTAAAAGTTGTTTTGTTGAAATCATAAGAGATGAATGGATTGGACTTCTAAACTTAATGGGCAAAGGATATGTTTCTCAACTTTCATTTGGTGAAATCTGTGATTTGTGTAAATTTATTTCAAGGGGCAAGTCTAGAACTGGTAAAAATACAAGAGACCCTACCATGCCAAGAATTAGTAAATCTGCAACTAGAACAGTTAGTAGAGATGAAATAGGAAATTTAATTGATAACTTCAAAACAGATGTTCTTGGGAATTGTAGTGAACAGTTAGATACTCTCAAGATACAAAACAAGAAAAAAGTTGAGAATGATGCATTGTCTATTTTTTGTCCCAAATTTAGAAAGAAATATGCCTTGAGAGAATGTCCTCTTGATAGTATACAAATTTGTGTCATATGTGCCGAAAATCATGATACAAGGGAATGTCCCTCAATACCTCGTCTTAAAGTTGTTTTTCAAGATGAGGCTGGAACAAGTTAGGCTGAATCACTTTGTTTTATTGCTAAAAGCTCATGGCAAAATCAACAATAAAATATGACTCAAGGTTTCAATACTCAATATTAGTCATATGCACAACCACAAAATAACTGGACTGCACCTATGCCTTGGAAACCTTGGCCCCCGCAACCTCAAAACCCATCTTGGGCACAAGGTTGGAAAAACCCTTATGGAAGAAATCCTCAATATCCTCAATTTCAACAACCTTATTCTTCTTTTCCACCATAGTATTATCCTCCTCAACCAAACCAATCCCCTCAATTCCAAAATCCAAATCAACAACTTTCATTACCATTCCCTCAAAAATCCAATCAACTACCTGCTCATCCGTCCCAAATCCAAATAATAAAAACCAACAAGTTGCATATAATATTGAAGGTCAAAATTTTCAAGCTTGTATGATAACCCCGATAAGTCTAAATGAATTTCAACTTAGATCTAGTAGGGTTTTGCAAAATAATTCACCAACAATTTCCATCCAAAAATCTAAAGAGGATAAAGTTCGTGAAAGAGATGAAAATTTTGATCAAGAAAATACTCCTCTAAAAGAAGATGTTCCTATACAATCAAAGGATGAGCAAACAAAACAAGCTCCTACAGTTCCTCTAGTAGAACAACTTTCTATTTCCTTACAGGATCCACCGTTTTTCCTGAAAGTCTCAAAATTTATAAAGGAATAGAAAGGTAAATTGTTTTACCAGATTATGATATGTTAGATCAACTTAACAAAATTTTCATCAAAATTCCTTTGCTTCAAGCTATAAAGGAAATACCAATATATGCAAAAACTATTAAGGAGTTATGCATTAGAAAACCAGAAAGAAAAATAAAAGATTTCAAAAAGATCCAATTGGAAGGGAAAATTGTTGATATTATGATGGGAAAAACAATTGTTCAAAAATATCTAGATCCAGGTAGCCCCATTGTAAAAATTCACATCAATGGTGTCGAGATTCCAAACACTTTGATTGATTTAGGAGAAGCTATCAATATCATGAGTAAACAAACTATGGATCAATTAAAGCTTCCTAATCTTCAATATACTCCTACATTGTTACAATTAGCAAATAGATATGTTATCAAACCAGATGGTATATTGGAAGATGTGTTTGTTTCTTTAGATTCTTCGGAATATCTTGTTGATTTTATGATCTTAACTCCCAAGAATAATTTAGGAGGCCATACATTGATCCTTGGTAGACCTTAGCTAGCTACATTTGATGCACTTATAAGCTGTAGATATGGTGACATGTATATTGATGATGGAAACTCCTCTAAGAAATTCATATTATATCCACCTGTAAAAACAATAACTGAAGTAGAAATTGAAATTTGGATAGATGATGATAATGAAGACTTTGATGATATTCAACCAATGTTTACTCTTTCACAAATAGATGAAGAAGATCAATTGATAAATTTAATGAATAATAATGATTCTTCTTCATACTATGAGCAAGATCAAATTTTTCAAGAATAATGTAATATTGAATATTTATCATCTCATCAAATGGCTTTACATTCTATGGAAAGTTTTGGTAATTCTCAAGTAGAAATATTTTCAGGAAAAACATTAAATATTAATGATAACTTGGAAGAATTTCAAAAGAAGAAATTGATAAATATGTTTCAAAAACATTCATCTTTTTATGCATGGGAATACATTTATATGAAAGGGATTGATCCTAAAACTTGTATGCATCATATTTATATCCAGGAAAATGTCAAACCAGTTAGACAACCTCAGAGAAGGATGAATCCTAATCTAAGAGAAATTGTTAAGGAGGAACTACAATAGTTACTTAATGTGAATTTCATCTATCCGATATTAGATAGTCAATGGTGGTAATTGTTCCAAAGAAAAATGGAAAATGGAGAGTATGTATTGATTACAGGGAATTGAACAAAGCTACATTGAAAGATCATTTTCCACTACCTTTTATAGATAAAGTATTATATACCTTGGTAGGGAAGAAATATTTTTCATTTCTTGATGGTTTTAGTGGATATAACCAAATCCAAATAGCACCAGAAGATCAAGATAAAACTACTTTTACATGTCCATGGGGAACATATGCCTATAGGGCACTTCCATTTGGATTATGTAATGCACCTACAACATTTCAGAGAGCAGTTTTGGGTATCTTTTCTGATCTAATTCATGATTGTGTGGAAGTTTATATGGATGAATTTACTATATGTGGAGATACTTTTTAAGAAGCTATTGAATATTTGGAAAAAGTTTGTATTAGATGTAAAGAAACAATCATTTCATTAAGCCATGACAAGTGTTTTATGATGTTCAATGAAAGGATTGTTTTAGACCACCATATTTCAAGTGATGGAATTAAAGTGGATACATCTAAAGTAGAAGTAATTTCTAAAATTTCATTTCTTATTTGTCAAAGAGATGTTAGAAGTTTTCTCGGATTTACTAGTTATTATAGAGGATTCATAGAAAAATTCACAAAAATAGCCTCTCCACTTTTCAAACTTCGTACAAAAGATTGTGAATTTATTTGGAATTATGACTGTCGAAAAACATTTGAGACATTGAAACAAAAGATAACTGAAGCACCAATTTTAAGAGGACCTAATTGGTCTCTTCCTTTTCACATTTCCATTGATGCTTCAAATACAACTTTAGGAGTTTTGTTAGGACAAAAAGATTTAACTCCTTATGTTATTTATTGTACAAGAAAAAAATTGACTCAATATAGTTAAATTGCACTGTAATAGAAAAAGGAGTTTTCAGTTGTTGTGTATGCCATCAATAAGTTTCGTCATTATATCACTGGTTATGAAACTTTTATTCATACAGACCATTTTTCTATTAGATATCTGATGAACAAACCAATCACTAATGGAAGAATTACAAGATGGTTATTATTATTACAAGAATTCAACATTACTATTCTTGATAGACCAGGAAAAGAAAACACAGTTGTTGATTTTCTTTCTAGAATGCAGAATAATAATGATGATGTTCCTGTAAAAGATAATTTTCTTAATGAATATCTTTTTACAGTATCTACTAAAACACCTTGGTTTGCAAATATTGCCAATTACTTAGCTACAAGGAAATTACCTCCACAACTATCAGCCAGGGAAAAGCAAAAATTTATCAAAACCAGTGCAACTTATTCTTTGATAGATGGAGAATTATATAAAATTGGACCTAATTTGATCATTCGAAGGTTTGTTCAAGAGGATGAGGTACCAGAAATCCTAAAAGCCTCCCATGATGAGCCATGTGGAGGACACTTTGCTGACAAAAGAACTACATGCAAAATCCTTCTTTTGGGATATTATTGGCCATCTATTTTTAAAGATGCCAAAGAATATGTCAAAATATGTGATAGTTGTCAAAGAATGGGGAAGTCTATTCTATCAAATGAGATTCCTCTACAACCATAGGTACTTGTAGAACCTTTCGAAAAATGGGCTCTAGATTTTGTTGGGCCAATAAATCCTCCATCTAAAAAAAAGAGGTATATACTTGTTTGTATAGATTATGTTACGAAATGGGTAGAAGCTAAACCTATTTTATTTTAAACTGAAAATATTGTAGTTACATTTCGTTTTGGGGATATCTTTACTCGTTTTAGTGTTCCAAGAGAAATTGTAACAGATCAAGGTACTCAATTCACATCCAAATTGGTGCAAAAGATCATGGAGCAATATAAAATCAAGCATTGAAAGTCTACTCCATATCATCCACAAGCCAATGGATAAGTGGAGTCCACCAATAAGGTACTTGAAGCAATTCTAACCAAAATTATGCATCTGCATAGAAGATATTGGGCAGAAAAGCTTCCAGAGGCATTATGGGCATATCAAACCACATGGAGAAACACAATTGGGCATACTCCTTATGAGCTTGTCTATGGGAAGCAAGTTTTTATTCCAATTGAGTTCCAAGTGGATACCTTTAGGACAACGACTAAATTGGGCATTGACCTATCTAAAGCTCAAAAACAAAGACTAGCACAATTGAATGAGCTAGATGAGATCTGACAAGATATTATCCAAAGAACTAGCATAGTTCAGCAGCAAAGATCAAGATGGCATGACAAAATTATCAAAGCTAAAAAGTTCAAGCAATGTGACTAGGCTCTTCTTTTTATTCCAAATTCAAGGACTTTCAAAGGAAATTTCAAACTCATTGACTTGTTCCTTATGAGATTGATACTATTTTTTATAATGGAGCAGTCAAAATCAAAATTATTGATGATGAACAAGTTACTTTCCTTGTTAATGGACATATATTAAGATTATATCATAAACCACTAATAAAGGAAGAATTTGTCAAATATTTGCAAGAAAATTATGAATTCAAGTTGGTCAAGAAAGGAGATTTTTCTCCCCATTCTCCAACTCCATTGTAATTTTTCTTATCATATATATATATATATATATATATATATATATATATATATATATATATAAGCATGAAAACCAACAATGTTGGCATGCTTATACAAAAAATCTTAACTAAAAACCAAGAGTTCTTGGCGGTTTAGATTTTCATAATTCCCTTATATTTTCCCTATTTCTTTTTATCCCTCTTTTTATAATAAGTTTACAGGTTATAAGCAACACTTCTAAAGACCAAACTTCTTCAATGATCATCAAAGAAGCAACAACAATAAGGAATTTTCTTCTGATTGAGCAACAAATCTCAAGGAATAAACAACAACATAATTAACGTCATTCTACAACTAACCTTCAATTCCGTAGTTGAATCCAATTTCTACAGTCAAGATAAGATAAAACACTTCACATTTAGAGAATCTATGGCAAAGGAATATCATAATGAGGTATGTAGAATCTTAAATTATTTTCATATAAGATCATTATATTTTAATTCATTGGATGATTTTATTAAAAAGCTTGGGTTATCAAAAGAGCTTATTAAATGCCTAAAATTTATGTCCCACTACCGTAATCGTTACAACCTCATTCCATCATCATAACTTAACCTTTCACATCAAATCTATCTGAAATCGCATAAATCTTAACGATTCTATGAAATCGTATCTAAAAATCATGGGAAATCATGCGAAAATGTTTAGTCCTATCATAAGTCAAATACCCTACGAGCACCCCATTCCATTATCATTCCACTCTATTATAATTCCATACCCCTCGTCATTCAGTTTGTTTGCCTCCTTCTTGTCAATCCTCCATCGCCTTTGTCAATAAGAAATAGTGCAGGACCGAGACTTGTCTCCACCATGGGTATCATCGTCTAATCATAACCTAATGGAGTAAAGTTCCTTCAGGAATACCCACGAGTCAAAAAAAATTGCAGCAAGTAGGTTGCCTCAGGTTCTTTGAAAAAATTGATGAGCATGAGACAGAGGAGACAAAATATTTTGCTCATGCTTTTGATGGGTTCGAGGCAGAAATTAGTGACATTAAACTTATACTGATAGAGTCCATCATGGTAGAAGCTACGAAATTGCCCTGAAATGGAGAGAGTTGGTTTAAGAACATAAAAGCCAAAGAGAGAGACTAAATAAACTTCCTTAGAGATCCAAGTATGGACATTTCTATCTTTAGAAAGGAAATTCCAGTCACAACATTGAAAGGAAAATGGAGGAATTTGTTGTTAGTTGTTCAAAAAAAATTAACTCGCGAAGGAAGGTTTGGAACGGGGGCTACATTGGGCCTCCAAAATGTCATCCATTTTCACCTTCATTTCCATCATTTTACCCTCATTCTGTAACTCTATAACCCCATAACCTTACATTAAGTAACCATTTTCATAATCATATGGGTTTATTATTATTTTTTTCCATCATTGATTTTAAGTATTTTAAATGAATTTGTGATTAAATATTAGGAAATTAACATATTTTCATATATATCTAAAAGTGTTATGAGTTTTGTGATATTGTAGGCCTGCTTGGAGATTCTAGAAGGGTGCTTGGAGATTCTAGAAGGGTCCTACTTGACCATCCAACTACAAATTCGAATTTCAAATTCCAACTCATGAGGATTTGTGGAATAATTGTAGAAGATGTGGATGATTAACTATGCACTTTCAAAGGAGAAGAATCATGGATGAGAGAATTTTTGAGAGGATTTGTATCTTACATTTTTAGGAGATTAGTTGTAACCACAAGAGATAAATGTGGATTTAGGAGAGATTTAAGGATCTATCGTTATTGTATAGTTATCCTCAATTTTTGTATAAATAGGAGTGCACCCTTCATACAAAGGGTTGTTAGTTGTCAAGTTGTTAATCAGTTAGTGTTGTTGTTAGTGTTAGTGTTAATTTCTAGTTGGAGGTTCCGAGTTCCATCCATGTGGTTTGTAAAGTGAGGAGAGAGAATTGGTGTAATATCTTGTAATCATTTTATGAAATACATACTACCAGTTTGATCTCCAAGATGTGATAGATGTTCGATGTGCTTGCTGAGGAATGGAGGGCCCCCTCAATCTAAGTTTGCATACCTTTGTACATATTGGTAACATAGTATAGTTTTGTTATTTCATTTCTTTTATGCAAGTGTGCATTTTCCTTTCAGTAAGTGTGATTTACTTTCCAGCATGTGTGATTTCAATTATGCAAGTGTGGTGTGATTTCAATTCTGTAAGAGTGAATTCCTTTATCCAAGTGTGATTTCAATTTATTTATGTTTGGTTTGGATTAGCTTGATTTATTATGTTTTGTAACTAGTTTTAATTGCATTAGATTAATCTAATCTGAAATATAACCACCTAGTACATATAGTACATGTATACCTCATCAGTGCTACGAACCCAGGGTTGACAATTCATGACATGGATTTAACTTGTAATTAAATCACTCATCAAAGCGTTACATGGAGAAACTTTAATGCAGAAATGAACTGGCTAGAGATACTAATATTAAACACATGCAACATTCCAATGAACTAGCTTTCATTGCATGCAATTATAAGCGACAACAACGCACTTATCATGGAGATTATTTGGCATACCATATATATTGAATATGTTTCACTGCATTGAATACCATACATTATACCTACATCATTCACAACACGGTCTTGAAGAAAGGAACACCAAGACATAATACACTATGGAGCTCAACGCATACTTCAATCATATATATCCTCTTTCAGACCGCAACGATGCATTGAAAGGTCACCATGCATTCCCTCCACAATGCTATTGTCCTTCATTTTCATCACAATTTTCCTCTCACATGCAACCGAGCATGTTAATGAGGTTGTTTTCCTTTCACACACAATTGTGCTCACAAAGAGGCCTCATGCAGATTGGGTAGAGAATAAATCATAAGACATGCTCAACGCAATACATTCAAAGCTCAAAACCAACACTAATTCCAATGCACCAACTGAGCTATGAAATGTTGTCATCATATGAATGAATGCAAGTGAATTTTTTTGAGTGCACAAAAAATCTAAGAGTCATATCTACTGAACAGGGATGGCACTAAGCCATTTCCACTTGACACGGATGACGCATAGGAACGTTATATCAAGCTATAACAAGGTGCAATGATAGGTGACAGATTAATAGTTGACAGGATTCGCTATGAGGTAAATGTAACATTTCTACATGAAGGACACTACAGAAGATAGAGATGACAGCTAAAATAGTGTACAAAGGGTCGAATATTTAACAATTGAATGAGAAAGCACCTAGTTTGGAGAAGAACACACAACTAATGGGGGGAGAAGTCCACACATCGTGGCTCTGATACCATGATAAAGACAGCCATGATGAAGACAAGAATCTGAATGATCAACATTGAATGCCTTATTATTCACAATGATATACATTTTATAATACATTGGGGTGACCATTGGGTTCCATATTCCAAGGTCTCTTGGACGCTCTTTGACTATTTATCTTCCACACCATCCCTTAGAGGATTAGGTGTCCAACAAAAACTTCAATCATGAAAAATAACATTAATGATAATTTGCAACATTATTTAGATAATGTAAAATGTCCATAATTGTGTGTGTTATTATTATTATTTTACTCGTTTAATGTTATTTGTCACAAATAAATAAGTATACATAAATAATTAGTAACACTAATTAAGATTTCATAAAAATGCACGCCACTAAAACATTATTAAAATTAAAATTATAACTAAACATAATTAACAACTACTTATCCACCAAAAAAAGGGGAGTAATGTCCACAAAAAAGGAAAAATTAAATAATCACGAGATATAAATAAAGTGTTTCTTGTAATACTTTTTTTTAGACTTAACTTCATTATACATATGCATTTGTAATTAGTAAAACATCTTTTACAAAAGTAAAAACAAGTAAAATGCGAGTGTAAATATTTAAATTTTACAAGCAAGACTTAAGAATTAAAAACCTTCATTCCTAATTTAAAAAAAACACAAAAAACATTTTTCAATATGAGATATTCATATGCATCGTATAAAACATTTCATAAAGTATTATGTATTGGAAGTGTGTAAGACTATTTCCAAGTTTAATTAAAATAATAAATTTCGTAAACATTTTATTAAAATGCAATAATGTATTATATCTCAGAAGCCCCACCTTACGGACAATAAACCATTCAAATAAAATGAAAACTAAAGTTGTTAAAAATAGATAAATACACACGAGTGTAAGAGGGAATTTGAAATTCACTCATGAAAATACAAAATACATTTTAAAGCTAGGTCTTCCTTACTATAAAAAAAGATTTAAGGTTTTGGGTTATTTGGGAATTTTTGTTTTAAAGTTAGGTCTTCCTTACTATCAAAAAAAGATTTAAGGTTTTGGGTCATTTGGGAATTTTTGTTTTAATATTTAGTAGAGGAAAGAATCATTTGATGTATATGGTATCCTAGTGTCAATAATACTTCATTTTATTCCATAAAAATCATTTTTATAAACCTCTCACAACTCTCTCTCACCTATATATATTTACTATCTCCTAAGATCCACTTTATAACATTTTATTAAAATTATTTATGCAAGACCTTCTCTATCAAATCATACTCCATGGATAAAGGTTAAGATATTTATCAAACCATCTTTTATTAAACAAAGGCCTACATTGATAAATTCTATCAAACCATAGTATTAAAATTACTACTCGAGGCTCCACAACACTCGTGTGAATACACCTTCCAACTCTCCACCGAATAATAAATGAGAGCTGTTCACCCAAAATAACATAAATGGTTGTGATGCATTAGGTAAAAAAAAATCGTTAATCTACCTCCAATTCTCCAC
The DNA here is from genome assembly GCA_031772625.1 of Pinus tabuliformis. Taxonomy (NCBI): domain Eukaryota; kingdom Viridiplantae; phylum Streptophyta; class Pinopsida; order Pinales; family Pinaceae; genus Pinus; species Pinus tabuliformis. Next base: position 847,175,579 of record CM062809.1, on the reverse strand, counting down.
CCGATATAAGAGGAGGAACGTTGATCTAAAACAACATCAATCTCTAGATTCATCGAGTTTGCACCTTGGCTAGAGATTTTAGAGCCTTCCACACCCATAGTTTTATTTACCTTCACGAAAGAGTTTTTTTGAACTTCGTTAATGTCTTGGTTTTACCTGTATAAATTCACATATCTGAAATGTATTCTAGGAGCTAGGGTTTTCATTATAGGTTGGAGAAGATTTACCAAGATTTACTGTGAGGGATCGAAATAGAGAAAAATAAAATAAATGTGATTTAGGGTTTTGTTACATTTTAAAGAGATTAACTAAAGGAATGGAATTAGGAGAAGAGTTAAATCATTCGTGAAGAGAATTGTTTTACCCACAATGATTTTGGAAAGCCATTAAAAGAGTGAGGTACGAAATTCATTTACAATATTATATTTGTGATTTTTATGTAATTATTTTAGGATTAATTTTGGTTTACTTAATGTAGAAAGCTAATTATGAAACAATTAAATATTTCAATACGCAATTTAATGGAAAATTATAGAGGACAAATTATTATATTTTTCAAAGGTCCAAGAGTATATGTGAATGTCATCCAACAATTTTCAAAAAGGAAAACACTTTGAAATTAATTTTCATTTTCATTTTAATTATGCAGATGATTATAAAAACAATTATCATAACTTTTATATAAAAAAACCTTGATTTCTCTTTCAAAAGGGGGGTCCGCTTCATAGGCTACAAGACTTATACTTAAGGGTCTAATAAGACTTGTTGTATGAACTAATCTGTAGAGATTTTGGAAGTTCTATAATATGCATTCTTGTATCTATCTATCTGTGTTTGTGTGTGCGCGCGCCTCTATTTTCTTCCATGTTTTTCATGTGTTCAGATTCAAATATGTGGACTATTCATTGATTTGATCAATATGTAGTTCGTTGAAGGTTTATTTAATTCAAGTTAAGAAACCAGCGCACAAAAATATAGAAAAGATAGATCAACGACTTCAAAATCAGCCTCTTCGAGGGGGGAACCTCCTTTACGTTACACAAATGAACAATTCTTGGATGATACAAATGACAAAACCTCATTTCTATATATATAGGAGTCTAAGGTGTCACAATATAATCAAAGTTGACATAACAATAATAATATAAGGGTACAACAATAACAATAGTGGACTTTTATGGGGCACAATAATAACAATATGGGGACAATGGGGGCACAACAATAACAATAAGGGCTACAATGACAATAGTAATGGGGGAATCACTAGTATTATAGGGACCTAACATGCCCCTCTCCTTCAAAAAAAAGTTGTCCTCAATGCTTGAGCAGTTCTGGATGCTTTTGTTTAAAATTCTCATCCTCCCATGTGGAATCTTCAGTAGTTAAGTTCTTCCACTTGATGAGATACTCTGAAATTGATCGATTCCGTAGGTGTCGAGTTCTTGTTTCTTTGACTGCTTCAAGTTCCAATATGATTTTTCCTTCCTCATCAAGTTCTGGCAATATTGTTTGAACTAAGAGCTTGTCACCTATAACCTCCTTTAAGCATGAAACATGGAAAACTAGGTGCACTCGAGAAGCTGCAGGAAGTTACAATTTTTATGCCATAGTACCAATCTTTTGAAACACCTTGTACAGACCATAATACTTTGGTGATATTTTATCATCCTTCTTAGCTTGCTTGAGGGACATTTGTTTATATGGTTGTAGCCATAGAAATACCCAGTCACCTACATCAAAACTTCTTTCACTGCGATGTTGATCTACCTGTTTTTTCATTCTATTATGTGCCAAAGTGGGGTTGTCATTTAAGAGTTGGAGAACTTGTTGTTGATGCTCGATGTGATCTTCCACTGCTTGAACCTTAGAATTTTCTCTTAAATATGATGTGATGGACGGTGGATTATATCCATAAAGTGCCATAAATGGGGTCATTTTTGCTGCAGTATGGAAGGAAGTGTTATAACACCATTCAGCCAGAGGCAACCATTTGACCAATTGTGTCTGTTTACCAGATACAAAGCAACGAAGGTATCCTTCCAAACATTTGTTTACTATCTCATTTTTCCCATCAGAATGAGGATGATAAGATGAGCTATGAGCTAACTGGGTACCAAGACAAGAAAATAATTTTGTCCAAAAATTTCCAATGAAAATGGGATCTTTATCGCTTACAATAATATTTGGGTTTCCATGTAGCTTTTGAATTGTTTCCATAAATTCAGTAGAAACTGTACTGGCTTTAAATGGATGAGATAATACACAAAAGTGTGCATACTTGTTAAGTCTGACAACCACCATCATGATGACACTCTTTCCTTTGGACTTGGGTAAACTTGTGATAAAATCCATTGAAACCTCCTCCCAATGTTGACTTGGAATGGATAAAGGTTGTAATAGACCTAGGGTATTAATTGTTTCAACTTTATTTTGTTGGCAAACCAAACATTTTGCCACAAAATTTTGAGTATCAGATTTAAGGCCATCCCAAAAAAATTCCCTCTTAACCTTGTGGTAAGTTTTTAAAAATCCTGAGTGTCCTCCTAAGGGAGAGGTGTTCAATTCCATAATAATCTTTTGTTTGAGTTGGGAATTCTTACATAGGTATAAGCGATCTTTGTACCATAACGAATTATTTTTCCAGCTAAATGTATCAGATGTGTTGGGATCTTGTTGTAACTTTTGAATGAGTACCCACACTTATTCGTCATTCTTCCATTCATCCCTTACTTCGTTTACAATCTCGTTGGATAATAAAAATGGTGCAAAGCAATGTTTCCACATCCTCATCCTTTCTTGAGAGTGCATCTGCCACAACATTTTGCTGCCCTTTTTTCTAGATGATTTCAAAGTCATAACCCAACATCTTTGTGACCCATTTTTGCAACAAGAAATGATAAAAATAGAATCTAGAAATTCCAATTTTAATTTGTCCTTGGATTAAAATTGTGAATTAAAATCGAATTTAGTCTCACCAGCTGCTTGGAAAAAATTAATTAATTCATTATGGATTAATTAGTTGGAGAAATTCAATTTAGAAGTCTTTCTGCAGTCATGCAACAGTTATCCCTTAAATTAAGGAGATAAGATTGAGTTATATTTGAGTTGTAATTAGTTAGCTCAGTTCACTGAGTTAAGTCCAGTTAAATTAGTTCCAAATTGTTTGAGGAACTAATTGTGAGTTATCAGTCAGTTGATGCATGCATGCACTCAACCAGTGTACTCCTGATAACTGAAGATTCCCTCATCAGAAACTCATGCATGTCTATTCTGAGAAAGACCTAGTTGAGCTAAATGTCAAGGACGGTGTACTATCAGTTACATGTGTTTTCCTATAAAAGAAACTAATGCATGTAGTCAAGGTAAAGGTTCCTTGAGGATTGCGCAGTTTTACAGGGTGTGAGATCAGTGTGAGTGATTAGTGTTACACTTGGTAACAGGAGGATCACCCAGAGAAACTGCGCAAGGAAATAGGAGGCTTGGAGGGCAGAGGAGAAGGTTTGTGAGAAGCCTTGTTTGCCTGTGAGCATCCAGGAGGATTGTACTGAGAGCTGGCTAGTTGTGAGAGCTAAAGCTTTGTGTAATTCTGAGATATTTCCACCTTGTATGATAATACAAATAGTGGGGTTTTTAGCTGAGGCTTTCCCCTGAGTATTCTTCTGTGTTTCATGTGCATTGATTCTTCTTCTGGTTATATGTGTTCCGCTTGATCTTGCTCAAATCTATTAAGCTTCCACAAGTTTGATTGTAGAAGTAGATTAAAGTATTTTGCTTCAATTATATTGCATTATTAGGTTAATCTACAGTTAGAATTTCTACATTGGTAAGGCCAAAAGGCATGACCAAAAATCCATAATGACCCTCATGGCTTCTAAATGTTGTTTTCATAATGTCTTCAGTCTTCATTATGATTTGATGATATCATGAATGAAGATCCAACTTGGTGAAGTAAATTGATCCATGCAATTCATCCAATAATTCATCAATGACAAGAATGGGAAATTTATCTTTAATAGTGAGCTTGTTGAGCTCCCTATAATCCAGACACATGCGCCATGATCCATCCTTCTTGTGCACTAATACTACTAGAGCAGAGAATTATACTAGCCTCTAGCATTTATGCAACCATACGTTCAATTTCACTCTTTTGGGCATAAAGATATCTGTAAGGCCTGATGTTTGGAGGAACACTTCCTGGAATCAAATGAATAGCATGATCGTGATCATGACTAGGTGGGAGGCCTTTGGGAGTCTCAAATACCTTGGAATGATTGTCCAAGAATTTTTGGAAATATGGAGAAATAGATGATTTTGATGTGGGAACCTCTAGTGAACATAATTGTGCAATTATGCCTCGTTGTTCTTTCTTTAGAAGCTTTTTCTTTCTGTTAGAATTGATTATCTTTCTCGGTTTCTCTGTGATACCCCTTAATTCAACTTCCTTTCCTTCTGAAATTTTTTTCAAGAAAAGTTCTTGAAAATTAAAAATTATCGTACCCAAAGATTGTAGCCATTGGATTCCTAGTACAACATCAGCACCACCCATTGGAATGGAAAGCATTGGGCTATTCAATACATATTCCCCCATGGATAGCTTGATATTATGGCTATGGTTCCTCCAATTGCAACCATCACTTGACACTCTGGTGCTGGATATAGGAAGCAATTCAATTCCTTGGCTATCTTACAATGAATAAAATTATGGGTACTACCCGAATCAATCAACACTATTAAATTTTTCTTCTTGATATGTCCTTATGTCTTGATAGTTTGAGGAGTGGTAATTCCGGAAAATGCATTACAAGATATGGTCAGATTCATTTCTTCTTTCTCTAGGGTTTGTTCCTGGTGTATATCCTCTTCTTTTGACATTTCTTGTTCCTTTTCCTCCTCCTCTTCACAATCTATGTGAAATAATTTCTTCTCAACACACTTATGACCTTTATTGTATTTGTTATCACAACTGTAACGAAGCCCTTTTGCTCTTTTTTTCTTCCAATTATTGTGGTGTCAACCTTGTACGTTGTGTAAGGCTAGGGGCAACAACACTTCCATCTTTACAGTTGTGAGTGGTAGGCTTCCTTGTTGCCATAATTTTGCTTTCCATTTTTCTTACCAACCTGAATGCCTTCTCCAATGAATCAGGTTCCCAAAGGCGAACCTCATGTTGGATATTATCCTTTAAAGTCCCTATGAACACATTAATCCTATGCTCCTCTGGAATATATTTTACCCTTATATTATATTTTTGGAAGTCCTAAATGTGCTCCATCATTGAACCCTTTTGTTTGAGATTTATCAATTGGCTAAAAAAGGTGTTGCTTTTTGTATCCTCGTAATGTGCTATCATTTTTTCTGTAAAAATTGCCCAAGTGACAACTTTTTTACGAGAGAAAAGTCATCGATACCATACAAATTGATTTGGTTCCAAATATAAAGTTGCGATGCGTACCTTTTGTGTGTTTTGCACATTATGGAGATCAAAATATTGCTCCATCTATTGTATCCATGTTACCGGATTCTTGCCATGGAACTTCCTCATATCGATCTTTGGAACATGGTGAGTCTTCAATCCAGTGTTAGAGTCTATGAAATCATGATTAACATTTTTTTGTTCTCATCATGAGTTTCCTTTACTACCCTTTCGCCATTAGTAAGCATTTCTTGTAACAACTTTGCCAAATCTATCTAAAAATCTTCCATGTTGTCTTTCAGTTTTTCTTCTATACCATCCATCTTAACGTCCATGCCATTCATCTTATCTTCCATGACATCCATCTTAGCTTCCACGCTATCCATCTTAACTTCCACGACATTCATCTTAGCTTCCATGCCTTTCTTTAAACCATCAATCTTAGCTTTTGTTACCTTTTGTGAGAGTGAAATTTGTTACTCGTAATTTTGATATATCATGTTGCATTTCTTCATCTTCTTCATGAGTAATGCTAGAGATTTCAGGTTACTTACTAGGTGTTTCCATTTTCTTTCTTCGGGGAATAAATTAATGATAATTATGCTTCACTATGCCATTTGAATCAATTCAAACTAATTTTTCAACCCAAACTTATGCAAAATGTTAAAAAGTCTACACACCTTTTTTCACTTTGTAGGCGCTCAATATTGAATCTGTTGTATCTTTGTAATTGCGGGTTTCCAAGGTCTGAAATTTCCTCCTATGGTAGCCCTCTAAGTCATCTTTCCAATTCCACCAGTTTGATCGAAATTGGATTCTCCAAGAAAAAGTTATGCCCAATCTCCCAAGATGACCTGATTATATACTTTTTCCGTAGAGCGAACTTGTATGAAGTGCCGCCTGTCATTGTTTTGACCTTCGGATCTGAAAACAATACACATAAAACTAGAGTCTGTCCTCTTTCTGGAAATTTTTATGAAATTTCAATCTGATGCTAAGACAGAAAGTCATGATGATTTTCCCAAGGTCACCTGTTTGGGATGTAATTCGGGAGCCTGCACAAACCCTAACTTCCTTGGATCATATCTCTGAAAATATAGAGATAAAATATCTAAAATTCAGACCTAAGGTTCATCTATATTTTGTCTCAAATGGTTTTTAATTTCAGGTTTTGAAACATCGTATAAAAACATTTATAGCGAAAATACCACAATGACCTGTTTGGAGCAGCGAAACCCTAGAATCCAAAGCTCTAATACCAAATTTTAAGAAACCAACTCAAAAAAGATAGAAAAGATAGATCAACGACTTTAAAATCAACCTCTTCTATGGGGAAACCTCCTTTACATTATACAAATTGTTGGAAATACTGAGGGGGGGTGAATCAATGTTTCTTTTCAAATGTTATTTTTACCAGTTAAAACATTTATATTCAGAACACAAGATGAACAACAAGAATAAATGCTTTTATTAATATAATCTTTGCAATAAAATAGATACAATATATATGATTCCAATCTGTTTCCAAGCACCAACTTGGACTTTTGTGAGGCTCCAACCTCCAGAGCGCCAAATCTATTTTGTCAAGGCACCAACCTTGGACTTAGGAGCACCAACTCCCAAGACACCAATCCTTCCAGTTCTAAGGCACCAACCTCAAGGGCTCCAACCCTCTGCTGCAAATTGTCTGGATTTGTTTTGTCAAGGCACCAACCTTAGATATAGGAGCACCAACTCCAAGGACACCAATCCTTCAAACTTCTGAGGCACCGACCCCAAGGGCTCCAACCCTCTTGTCAAGGCATGTTTGATAGTAATGTTCTGCTCTCAGAACTCTTCTTTAGTGAGTGTTGTATGTTTACAGCTTCAATGTAGTCTCCATGCTACAACATCAATGCTAATCATCATATAAATAAGTCTATACAACTATTCATACTATCCACACAGAGTCTGAAATAGCCATCATGATCTCTGATAATGTCTCCACACAACTTTAGTGAGTCTACTATTAGCTGCACTAAGCTCTGATTAATTCATCGTTGGTCTGAGCCTTTCACAGGTTAGCCCGATCAACAGAGTTCCTCGTCCATCGGCTTCCTCCTGTCCTGCTGGACCTTCGGCTTCCTCCTGTCCTACTGGACCTACCACTGCCTCTGTTTCTCCCAATTTTTCCAACCTCTAAACTTTCCTTGTTCTCTGTTTTATATTCCTGATATCCCTGACCTTTGGCTTCCTTTCTCTGTTGGCTCTTCAGCTTCCTCAATGCTCGCTTGATCTTTTAGCTTCCTCTGCGCTCACTCTTCGGCTTCCTCTGTCTCTTCAAATCCATCAATACACACAGGACATATTAATGTGGAAGAGAGGCCGAATTACAATAGTGTTGCATATTAAAAAATATCAGAGAGGCCTTTTTTTTTTAAATATTCATACAATATACATTAATTGTTCACAGAAACCATATAAAAGAGACTATAGCCATATAGAGGTCCCACATGCCACATCATCCTTTTATCGCAATCGTCGCTTTAATATGACAAGGCCTTAAGCCTTTAAACCCGGGACCATACAATATATCAGAATACAAGGATGCACAGGAAATACACAGAAAATATACCGTCCGAACACATAAGACCAGACTTTAAATGTATTACGCCCGCATCTATAACTTCATCGGGTCCGCTCCTTCACAACTTTATCGCAATCGGAAGATTTGCACAAAACATAGCCAATTCCCCGATACCCGGACGCGATATTATTTTAAACTGTTTTAATAACTCCGTTGGGTCCATATATATATATATATATATATATATATCGCAATCGATGCTTTCAATGTGGAAAGGATTTACAAGAGGCTTGCGATATGCGATGGATGCGATAATATATTAAGTCATATTACAATGGTCCATTCGGGTCCATATATAAATCGTTATCGTAGTTTTAACGTGACAAGGCTTAAAACACTGCGATACATAACTCCCGATATGGCGGACGCGATATATCATTAGGGCACGATATAATAGGACCATTGGGTCCGCAACTATATATCGCAATCGGAGGTTTTGGGGGTGACAACCCTTTGAGACTAGCGATACAACGGATGCGATATTACATTAGGGTGGTTTATAATGGAGCCACGGGTCTGTGTTATTATCGCATCTATATAATCTATATACTCCTCCATTCTTAACTTTAGTTAATGCGAACTTAACCCATAACCCTTTATCCCATTTAATTCTATTATAACCCTCGTATAATGGGAATATACACAAACACACGGAAACTTACATTTTCCGCTTTTCCATAGCCTTGGCGCGTTTATCAATGCTTACCTTTATCAGGCTCATTCTCCACTATAGATTTCCCTCCATCAAATCTAACAGTTGATATTACACCCAAAGTTTCAAACAGTCTGTTGATCCTCTGCCATCGATCACCTCCCACAAGATCCAACGGTTCACAAGGATTTCGGGTGGAAAAATAGCTCAAGGATTACCCGCCTGAAAAACGGTTTCCTCTCTCCTCCTCGCTGCTACGTGTCGCTCGGTTAATGGAATCGAGTGCTCTCCTCTAAATACCACTTACCGCCTAGCGTCCGCCCGAAAACCACTGCCACTGTTACAAATCCGCCTTTTGGAATATAACCACGTGCATTCACTTTGACTTTAACCCGATATTATATACTTTAACTCGATATATGTGGTTATATACTTTAACCCGATATATACTCCTCTACTCTTTTCTGGTCTGATATGACTCCGTGATGGCTTCCGATGCATTGCTTCAATAGCTCTTCTATGATATTCCTCTGATATTGCATGATATGGCTTCTCTGTTAACTGCTCTTCCGCTAGCTTCTCCTCATGATGGGTGTTCCTCTTTGTTCCTTCTAATGAACAATATGGCTCCTCTGTTAATTGCTCTTCCATTGGCTACTCCTCCTGATGCGTGTTCCTCTTCTGATGGCTTCTGACACCTCTCCAATACCTATTCTCTGCTTTGATAGCTCTGCTCTAATAGCTCCTATGACTTCCGATATTCTCTCCAATGGCTTGACTGTCTTGGCTTTCCTATGGTTTCTCCTCATGGCTTCTTGCTCCTATTTCTTCACAAACCTACTCTACTTCTCCTTGGCCTCACATCATTGTTTACTCATCCAGAATATTGCCATATTGACATCAATGACAATCTAGGTCAACAATCTCCCCCTTTGTTATTGATGGCAATATTCTTCTTCTCTCCCCCTTTGACATCAATGGCAAAGGAGTGCTCAGGGACTCCCCCTATCAAACTGCTTCTATTCTTTATGAATTGTAGATCTTCATGAGTATGTTACTCCCCCTGTAACAATGCTCTTCTTTTTACTCAAGATAGAGGGATTGATGCTTTATCATCAATTAGCACATTATCCCCTCTTCATGTCTCAGAACTACTTTATCATGGCTTCAACAATGCTTAAGGATGCTCCACTTCAATGCTTTCAAACATATTGCAAATAGACACACACCAAATGATCAAGTCCAGGTTTTTATGCTTCAATCCATATTATGTTGTCTCCACAGTCAGAATTAAGAGGCATTCATAGTCTGAATCAAGAGAAAATGCCATTGAAATTGTCTTTCTTGATATCTCTCTTTAGATCAAAGTTCCTTTGTATTTCTGTGCTTCTCCTTAAGTTACTGAGCTATATTCGATTGCACAATATTCTCCTTTCTATAGTCTTTTGATGAGCCATCTTTTCCTTGTGTTCTTGAAAAAAAAATTCTGCAGGTTATCTCCACAAGCAGATTTTGATATCCAATTTGTGACTGTCTTTTAAATTCTTTTTAATGATTGGCATCTTTTTGCAATGCTTCATTTTTGTTAGATGCTGCCAACTGCTCTTGCTTCATGCTTCATTCCTAGATATATTTGTTTGTTTGAAGGTTGCCTCTATTTGTGTCCATAATCTACCTGTTCTCACATCAAATCCCTGAGTCGAAACATTTAACATCTGTAATATCAACACCATAGTTATTTTCCCTATTTCTCTAGTATTAGATGACCTTCTTTGTTGCTCCAATTACTACTTAGTGATCAAGTGGAAAACATCTTCAACAACAGTTCAAAGAATAGTTAAGAGATCAATTCTTCAATGGAGTGCTCCTGAGAGATGATCTTTATCAAAGAATGATTGTTAATATAGCTCAATAAGGATTTCATAAGGACCCTTTAACGAATAGCTTATGTAATAATGATCAAGAATCATAGGCTCCCCCTAACTGTATGCATCATCTCTTTTGGCGGAGTCTTCCCATCAAATGCTTATATTGTCAAAAATCAGGCCAATAACATGTGTTGTTGGCTGGAGAGTTCAAGGGACTTTCGGATTGTATTTGCTTCCTTCTCCATACTTGTGTAACTTTCTTCTTTTGCATGGTTCTAGCTTGTGTAAGAGCCCAAGTTAAGTTAAAATCGCGTGCCATAAGACCAATGTTATGACACTTGAAGCATTCTACATTGTTCATGAATACAAATTCATGATTTATTCCTGCAAAATTGTTCCTTGGAGATTGTTGGGGACCATAATATCTTTATTTATGATATGGTTGGGTACCATAACATCTATCTTTATGATATGCTTTACAATCTTTTGCCATGTGACCAAAGTTTGTACAAGAATAACAATAACCAAGAAATAAACTTTGGTATCTGGGGGATGGAGATTTCCTTGATGTACTTCTGAAGTCTTTCTGTCTTGAGATCCTTTGATGATAACCATTGCTTCTAGCATCCTTGACATTATCTACATTTCTTCTTGGAGTAGGATTTCTTCCATTGTTGCCTTGATTTTTCTCCTTGCCTTTGCTGGAACTGGGAGCATCACCATTTCTTTTTGGCTTCTTCACATCCCTTTTGTTTGAAGCATTATCATTCTTGTTTGAGGATTCACCTGCATACCCGAGACCTGATTTATCAAATGGACATCTTTGATGGCTGAGCATGTCATCCAAGGCTTGAGATCTCTTCATGGTTTTGTTCATCCCTTCAACCTTTTTCCTGAGGAAGACAATCTCTTCTTCCAATCTTTCACACTCATATTTCTTCTTAGCAAGTTGTTTCTTAGTTTCCTCCTTGATATGAGCAGCTTCATTTGCTTCTATTTTAAGGGAGATGATATCTGACTTCATTTTGAAGATTTCTTCATTTTCCTTTGCTATACTGCTCTCCATTTCTTCCTTGATCCTTGTAGCTTTACATGTTTCGGCCTTGAGAAGTTTGATGTTAGATTTTAATTTGAAGATTTCTTCATCCTTTGCTTTTAGTTGACATATCATGGTGTTTCTCTCCTTTTCTGCTTCATCGACCTGTTCTTCTATGATTGCTAATGCTTCCATTGTCTTCTCAGCTCCTTGTGCTAACTTTCTTGCTTCTTGTAGTTGACTTGACAAGGTATCTTCCCGTTTCTTTGCTTTATCCAATTGATTTGTCATGGATATGACTTCTTCATGATGCTTTCTTTTGTTTTGATGAAATTCCTTCTTAAGCTTGGCAAGCTCTTCATCCCTTTCCTGTATTTGAAGCTGGACAAGGTCAACTTTCTCCCTTGTTTGGTCTTGGTCACCAACTAGTGCTTTCTTCTTAAGTTCCTTGTTTTCCTTTTTCAAACTGATAATCTCTTCCATGGCAGCTGTAAGTTGAGCGAGGAGATCTTCTATAAAATCTTCTTCATTCTCTTCATCTTCTAGGTCTTCTTTAGCCTTGATGTCATCATTCTCACTTTCAGCTTCTATGATGGGTTCTGGATTTTCTTCTTGATTTCCATCATCTTCTTGACTGATGGTCATGGTCAATGCTCCTTTTAAGTGAAGGTCATGAAGTTTGTCCCATATACCCTTTGCTGACAAAAATTTTCCTAAATTGTTCTCTATAGAATCAGGTAGCCCATTCAAGATTGCCTTCATTGCTTTTTCATTGTACTCCTTGGATTCTCCATCCATCATGTTATCAACAATTACTGATATCCAAATTTCAATGCCTTTGAGTCTTTAAGAAATTCCTCATTCTTCCTTCCCATATATTAAAGTTTCCATTGAACCATGGAGCCTTCTCAAATTGATTGTCTTCTATTTTAGTGGAAGAGGGAGACACATCCTTAGGAGGATTGGAGACTTTCTTCCTTGACTTCGCCATTTGTGTTCTAAAGATCAACCTTCAAGCTGTTAGGCTTTGAATGAAGGTACTGGCTTTGATACCAATTGTTGGAAATACTAAGAGGGGGGTGAATCAGTGTTTCTTTTCAATTGTTATTTTTACCAGTTAAAACATTTATATTCAGAACACAAGATGAACAACAAGAATAAATGCTTTTATTAATATAATCTTTGCAATAAAATAGATACAATATATATATGATTCCAATTTGTTGCCAAGCACCAACTTGGACTTTTGTGAGGCTCCAACCTCTAGAGCGCCAACTCTGTTTTGTCAAGGCACCAACCTTGGACTTAGGAGCACCAAATCCTGAGACACCAATCCTTTCAGTTCTTAGGCACCAACCTCAAGGGCTCCAACCCTCTGCTGCAAATTGTCTGGATCTGTTTTGTCAAGGCACCAACCTTAGATATAGGAGCAAAAACTCCAAGGACACCAATCCTTCAAACTTATGAGGCACCAACCCCAAGGTCTCCAACCCTCTTGTCAAGGCATGTTTGATAGTAATGTTTTGTTCTCAGAACTCTTCTTTACTGAGTTCTATCTATTTACAGCTTCACTGTAGTCTCCATGCTATAGTGTCAATGCCAATCAGTCTTCATATGAAGAAGTCTATACAACTCTTCATACTGTCCGTACATAGTCTAAAATAGCCATCATGATCTCTGATAATGTCTCCACACAGCTTTAGTGAGGCTACTATTAGCTGCACTAAGCTCTGATTAATTCATCGTTGGTTTGAGCCTTTCACAGGTTAGCCTGATCAACAGAGTTGCTCGTCTGTTAGCTTCCTCCTGTCCTGTTGGACCTTTGGCTTCCTCTTGTCCTACTGGACCTTCGGCTTCCTCCTGTCCTGCTGGACCTATCGCTGCCTCTGTTTCTTCCAGTTTTTCCAACCTCTAAACTTTCCTTGTTCTCTGTTTTATATTCCTAATACCCCTGACCTTTGGCTTCCTTTTTCCGCTGGCTCTTCGGCTTCCTCAATGATCGCTTGATCTTTCAGCTTCCTCCACACTCACTCTTTGGCTTCCTCTGTCTCTTCAAATCCATCAATACACACATGACACATTAATGTGGAAGAGAGGCCGAATTATAATAGTGTTGCATATTAAAAAATATCAAAGAGGCCTTTTTTTTTAATATTCATACAATATACATTAATTGTTCACAGAAACCATATAAGAGAGACTATTGCCATATATAGGTCCCACATGCCACGTCATCCTTTTATCGCAATTGCCGCTTTAATATGACAAGGCCTTAAGCCTTTAAACCTGGGACCATACAATATATCGGAATACAAGGATGCACATGAAATACACGGAAAATATACCCTCTGTACACATAAAGTCGGACTTCAGATGCATTACGCCTGCATCTATAACTTCATCGGGTCCGCTCCTTCACAACTTTATCGCAATTGGCAGATTTGAACATAACATAGCCAATTCCCCGATACCTGAACGCGATATTATTTTAAACTGTTTTAATAACTCTGTCGGGTCCATATATATATATATATATATATATATATATATATATATATATATATATATATATGTATATATATATATATGTATATATATGTATGTATATGTATATATATATATGTATATATATATATGTATATATGTATATATGTATATATATATAGATATATATATATATATATATATATCGCAATCGATGCTTTCAATGTGGCAAGGCTTTACAAGATGCTTGCGATATGTGACGGATGCGATACTATATTAAGTCATATTGCAATGGTCCAGTCGGGTCCGTATATATATCGTTGTCGCAGTTTTAACGAGACAAGGCTTAAAACACTGCGATACATAACCCCCGATATGGCGGACACGATATATCATTAGGGCACGATATAATAGGACCATCGAGTCCACAACTATATATCGCAATCGGAGGTTTCGGGGGTAACAACCCTTTGAGACTAGCGACACAGCGGATGCGATATTACATTAGGGCGGTTTATAATGGAGCCGTGGATCCGTGTTATTATCGCATCTATATAATATATATACTCCTCCATTCTTAACTTTGGTTAATGCGGACTTAACCAATAACGCTTTATCCCCTTTAATTCTATTATAACCCTCATATAATGGGAATATACACAAACACACGAAAACTTACATTTTCCACTTTTCCATAGCCTTGGCGCGTTTATCGATGCTTACCTTTATCAGGCTCATTCTCCACCGTAGATTTCCCTCCATCAGATTTGATGGTTGATATTACACCCGAAGTTTCAAACAGTCTGTTGATCCTCCGCGGTCGATCACCTCCCGTAAGATCCAACGGTTCACAAGGATTTCAAGTGGACAAATAGCTCGAGGATTACCCGCCCGAAAAACGGTTTCCTCTCTCCTCCTCGCTGCTATGTGTCGCTCAGTTAATGGAATCGGGTGCTCTCCTCTAAATAATAGTTACCGCCTAGCATCCGCCTGAAAACCACTGCCACTGTTACAAATCCGCCTTTTGGAATATAACCACGTGCATTCACTTTGACTTTAACCCGATATTATATACTTTAACTCGATATATGTGGTTATATACTTTAACCCGATATATACTCCTCCACTCTTTTCTAGTCTGATATGACTCCGTGATGGCTTCTGATGCACTGCTCCAATAGCTCTTCTCTGATATTCCTCCGATATTGCATGATATGGCTCCTCTGTTAACTGCTCTTTTGTTGGCTTCTCCTCCTAATGCGTGTTCCTCTTTGTTCCTTCTAATGAACAATATGGCTCCTCTGTTAACTGCTCTTCCGCTGGCTTCTCCTCCTGATGTGTGTTCCTCTTTTGATGGCTTCCCTGATGGCTTCCGATACCACTCTAATACCTCTTCTTTGCTTTGATAGCTCTGCTATGATAGCTCCTATGACTTCCGATATTCTCTCCAATGACTTGACTATCTTGGCTTTCCTCTGGTTTCTCCTCATGGCTTCTTGCTCCTGTTTCTTCACGGATCTGCTCTACTTCTCCTTGGCCTCACATCATTGTTTACTCATCTAGAATATTGCCATATTGACATCAATGACAATCTAGGTCAACACAATTGAACAATTCTTGGATGATACAAATGACAAAACCTCCTTTCTATATATAGGAGTCTAAGGTGTCACAATATAATCAAAGCTGAAATAAGAATAATAATATGAGGGTGCAACAATAAGAATAGTGGGCTTATATGGGGCACAATAATAACAATATGGGGACAATAGGGGCACAACAATAACAATAAGGGCTACAATGACAATAGTAATGGGGGAATCACTCTTATTATAGGGACCTAACAATTCACATATTTTCATAGATATACATACTATATGGGATGTACAAATTGAAGTATTTTGTTCACTTGTTGGTTAATTGGATATGTTAGTGCTTGAATATTCTTGTCTAATTACAATAGTTCTTTTAATATTATATATCATCAGTACATGTGTCTTATTTTATCTTTGTCTTCGTCAGTCATCAACACAAGTACATTTCGAGAAAATTAACAAACCAATAACTAACATGAACATTTTGGTTTGTTATAATGTTTAGTGAATTCATTTGCTTGTCATATTATTGTTAGATTGCATGATTTCTGCCATTTTTTTATGCACAAGTGAGAAGTAATATAATACATGATATTGGTTTTTGTTTCATTAGCATTACAACAAATAGTCTAATACTCAAAATGTTGGAGTATTTTTTTAATATATATATATATATATATATATATATATATATATATATATATTTATTTATTTATTTATTTATTTATTTATATATATATATATATATATATATATATATATATATATATATATATATATATATATATATATATTATGGTATTGTTAATTATTCAGATTGCATATTTGAATCTTTCTTTTGACTTGCAGACCCTTTGTTATTGCAAGCCTCCTTTCCATCTAAAGCTTAATAACCTATTCTTTTAAAAAACATTCTTTCATATCATTAATCTGGCCTTATTCTATTTGCTTTTAAAGATAATTTATCTAATTAACATTAGATATAGGGAATACCTTGTGAGGTGAAGGGAGGACAGCCCTTTTAACCTAAAGCGGGAGGATTTATGTCCTTGGTGATTGTGTTATGGGATTTCTCTTAGTTACCAGAACAATATGAGAACCAAAAGTAAGCTTGTTGCTCGTCATATTTCTTGATTTTCACTCTAGAAACTCAGCTTCTAAGCAGTCCCAAATCTCCTTCTTCATCCCTTATTGCGTCTCTTGTCCCGTCCTCTACCTAGGTCATCCTCTAGTTATCCCCCTATTTGCCTGAGTTGTGTGAAACTTTACTCATTCATTTCATCAAATTCTAACATCATCAAATCATTGTCATATAGCAACATCTTGATCCACATAGGTAATGACTTTAGATATCGGCCACGTGGTCCCCAAAAAAATTATCCTTTGACTGCACTATAGGATTGAGTAGCTTCCATCGTGAATTCAACAACATATCCCCCTAAAACACTGTCCAACCAAAAATCAACAACCTTATATACCTTGTTCTTCACAAGAAGTACCCTCCTAATAAGACCTGACATCCACATACGTGGCCTTGGCATATTATAGCTTCCTTGTGACTCTGTCTTTGCAACCACTCCCACAAAATAACAAGAAATTCAAGGAACTTTTTTCATGAAATTCAGTATAAAGATACCTCTACAACCACTTATTCAGACCGATGTGTTGCTTCTTTGATTTCTCTATTGCAAACTCATATCACTTGTTCCTTAACCACTACTCTATCTCTTCTTTTGATGGTCTCAACATCCCCTCTTTACACAAAATTCAAGGTCCTAGCTAGAAAATCATTTGTTGGCGTGTGTAGGGGTGAACCAGGCTTCAGGAATTAGTGATCCAGGAGGATCTTGTTACCCGTTTCCAAAGAGTACCAAGCCAAAGAAAAGTTAAAGGGAAGATTAGTAAAGGTGAAATTATTTAAATTTCATTATTAATATTTCTTATGAGCATAAAATGTTCAATGTGCTCAAGTATTTCCCATTTAATTTTGTTAAAAAAGGAAATTGATTAAGTGTGATAATCGACCTCACAAACGATTTCCTAATCTCAAGTTGGAAGTTGAGGTTTTCATGGGATTATTTCCCTTAAAAATGTGGATGAGGTCCTTGATATGTGGATTTGAGAGATTTTCTCCTTAAGAAGCTCATAAGCTCCTCTTGTTATAGATCAAAAGAGTTATTCTCTCCTTGGAATGAGAATCTAAAGAGATATTCTCTCCTTTGTTTATGGATCTCAAAAAGTTGTAAATTCTCTTATGTACTCCTTGTTTAAAAAAAAGGTCTTTTAGGAGGAAGAGAGATGTTGATAGGGAGAGCTTGTTGAAGAATCTTTTGTTTTGAGAGCCTTGAGAGCTCAAGAGAATATGTATTTATGAGAAATGTATGCATTGTATTGGCCTTGAAAGCTCTTTGGTAGTAGAAGGCAGTTTTGGGATTTCATCATTTTTTTGTAAAACATTGTATACATTCAAACTCTTTTGAAGAAAGACAATAAAGCGATTCGGCCTTTAGAGGCAAATCCAAAGATGTATCCGAGTGGAGTGGGTGAACTCCACTATCATCCTTATCTTGATGCTTCAAGTTCATGCTTGACTAAGTTCTTTTCTATGCAAGTTTATGTTGATATTTGCATGTTTATGTGACAAATATGTAACTAAATTTCTCAATCCCTTACAGTCAAATTATAAAGACTTTATTGCAAGTTTTACACTCTCTAGTTTTTCATATCACTTAGCTAACAAACACCCCTCATACATAGGCATATTAAACATCCGTGAGAAAGTGAGGTCTATCTCGAGGCATTGTGATGGGATTGCAAGAACCTTTGAAGGTTTTGCAAGAAAAGGGGAGACATTGTAACAACCCTGGTGAAAATTCCATGTAATAAATGTTAAAAACAATAACCACAGATGGTTGGGACACTTATTCCAAGATGAATGTTGGGCAAGACATCCTAGGGGGTGTTCATTTGGATGTTTATGGATAAGGCATTAAAAGGAAAAGTGGCATTTTTGGCACATTTATTTATGAAAATAATGGAAATCACAAGAAAAAGGAGGTGAAATTTCACAGGTTGCATGTGAGGAGGAAAATGAAGGAAAATAATGGAAAATGAAGAAAATAGAGGCCTCATTCATAAAAAGGCTTCCATAGATCAGTTGGTAACCTTTTGTCACTTCAGTTTTGGAGCTCTCTCATTATTCTCTCTCTCTCATACTCTTGGATACTTAGAGTTTTCTTGGAGCACTCTTGGTGGGTGCGACATACTTGGATTCTTAGAGCAAGAAGCAAAATGAATAGAAGGAAAGCGTAAGAAGGCATCAACATCAATAGCTACATTAGATTTGCTTGCAGGTACCGAGTTGCATGTATGATTTCTTCACTAGTTTTGGGCACGCACGACATATGCATGTGGTTTCTTGGTTGTAATTTGTCATTCACATGGAGGATTGCCTCGTTCAATAGTGGATTGCCTAGCCTTGCCATTTCCTAGATAGCCATGGTGATTGTGAGTTTACTTGCATTGTTTTGTTTTGGTTGGTTCTCATGTTTCCTTAGCTTTTGTTGAGTTATTGATCCCATTTAAATGGGATCAGTTATTAGTCCTGGAAGCCCTGGTTGAACAAATGCTCTAGAAGCCCTGTAACAGCTTGGGTTGAGTTACTAGTCCTGGAAGCCTTGGTTAGACAAACACTCTTGAAGCCCTTGGTGGGTTGAGTTACTAGTCCTGGAAGCCTTGGTTGGACAAACACTTTGGAAGCCCTGTATAAGTTGTGGGTTGAGTTACTAGTTCTGGAATCCTTGGTTGGACAAATGATTTGGAAGCCCTATAAGGCTTGGATGGAGACAAATATAATGATGGTTTTTGGTGATGTCTGACCGTGAGGTGGAATCATTGTTTGATGGGTTGAGGTGGATGGCCTCTAGAAGCCCTTGATGAGTTTTGATTGATGTGTTCTATGAGATCTCACATTCATGCTTGGAATATGGCACGGGGGTGAATGACTAAAGAGATATTTGGCTTAGCCATTCTACGGTCGGGTGGAACTTGGTAGTCCCATCTCCGGTTGGTTCATTGCATTCATTAATGAGAAATCCATTCCCTTGACTTTCATGTGCAAATGTACTAATGTATTTATGGATTTTATGGTTGATATGTTTATTGTAATGATGTTCCTATTATGTTGGTTATATGAATATTTACCCTGGAGGGTGTTACAGAGTGGTATCAGAGCGTGGTTCAAACACTTGGATTGGATGGGCTCTATCATAGGTGAAATGAAGAACAAAAGTTTAAATTTTAGACCTTTCTTTCATATCTGTTATAACTTTTCTTCTGTGGCATATTAGAAGTTGAAAAATTGTCCATATTGAAGGTAAATCCCACTGATAATGTGGTCAAAATTTCAAATATTGGTTCACAATACTTTAGGAATTATGATTTAAGGAAGATGACCTTCATGAATGCACCTTTAAACAAATAATGTTGGAATTTCTGCAATAACTTATCTTCTGTGGGCTTTCAGAAGCTGAAAAATTGTCCACATTGAGGGGACGCACCATTAATTATGTGGTAAAAATTTCAGATATTGGGTCGCAATATTTTAGGAGATATGAGTAGAGGGAGTTGA
The DNA here is from genome assembly GCA_031772625.1 of Pinus tabuliformis. Taxonomy (NCBI): domain Eukaryota; kingdom Viridiplantae; phylum Streptophyta; class Pinopsida; order Pinales; family Pinaceae; genus Pinus; species Pinus tabuliformis. The sequence continues at coordinate 847,155,275 of CM062809.1, read as the reverse complement.
GCCTTCTGAATGCTCCTAAAATGAGGCCTCAAACAGGTCACACTGACATTTTTGTTATAAATTTTCTTCTAGGCAATCTCAGGAGCTGAAATTTTTTCTAAAATGAGGGGAAATCCCATTGATATTGTGATAAAAATTTCAAACATTTATTATCTATATTTTATGATATATGACCAGTGGAAGTCGAGCTTTCTGGATACTCCTAGAATTGTGCACGAAATAGGATTGTGTTAGTATTTTGTTATAACTTTTCATCTATGAAATCTCAGAAGTTGAAACTTGAACCATAGTGAGGGAAAATACCATTGATCATATGGTTCAGTTTCCATAACTTGTACTACTACAGTTTAGGATATATGCATTGAATCATTCACTATATTAGTTTGCATGCAAAGTGTTTGATGAAATGCTTAAATGGTTCAATGATTAATTGCATATAAATTGTTTGATAAAATGCCCCAATGAGTATGTTGTTTGTGGTTGGGGATAGTATTGATGTGTAATAGTATTGTTGTAGTTAATATATGCTTACTTGTATGCAAATAGTTTGCTATATTAGTTTGCATGTAAAGTGTTTGAAGAAATGCTTACATGCAAATGTAATAGTATAGTAGTTGTTTGAAGAAAATGTAAAAGTATGGTAATTGTTTGAAGAAAATATTTTAATTTTTTTTATGGGATAGTTGTAGTATGATAATATGGATGTAGCTGATATATGCCTATTTTCATGCAAAGAATTTGAAGAGTTGCATGTAAGCAATTTAAAAGGTTGCATGCAAGGAATTTGAAAAGTTGCATGTAAGGAATTTGAAAGGTTGCATGCAAGGAATTTGAAAAGTTGCATATAAGGAAATGGAAAGGTGGCATGTTTTTAGTTATTGTGTTACAAGTGGAATAAGTAAAAATTTTGACTTAATCTCATACAAAATGTATGAGAAATAAAAATCAATTTCTTTTCAAGTGTGGTTAAATTTAGTAGAGCTTTGGAGATCCCATTTCCATAATTGGACATTGGAGATCAGGCCATTATAGTAGCTTCCTCCTTCTACCTTAGTGTGGACCATGGATAGTAAGGGGGTATGCTTATAGGTTGTTTGAATGCTTGATTAAGTGCGTGATATGTGTTTGTGCTTATAAAATTGTATGAAGGAATGCTATTGTTTTAATACAGTTGTACTAACACAATATGTGTTGAGACAACTGATATGCACTTGCGTGAAAGTGGGTGCTAGTTTTAGTATTATGACTATGATTGTGAGTTGATTGCCGACTATGACATGGTTGTTAGTATTGGTGAAAGATGATTTCAAATTAATAGACACGATGTCTTGATTTTTGGAACATGTGACTGACTGTGTATGGATTATATGTCGCTTACATGTTGATTTCATGATACCTACTTACATCCTTGTATGTTAGGTTACATTTTTGAATATTTTGATTACATGCATCAATCTTGTAGGTTGATTACAAGAACTGATTGATTATGTTCGACTACATGCGGTTATGCGTATTGGTAGTTGGTTTGGCATTGCTTATGCATATTGTTGGTTGCATGTGGCAATGTGTATGATGGAACAATGGTGTTTCCATGCATGAGGTCATAACATGCATTGTTAATATGGCCTTGCATTGGTGACTAGACCCTAGTTAGAGTGATGTTTATGAGTTGATACATTTACTTGCATATGTCGATATGCTATTATGATTATGTTATACATGTATCACACTGATTTGGTAATCTTGCAGACAAGTATCCTCCCCGAGCTATACTAAGGTACGTTGGTTTATTGTGATTTGGTTTATCTGACATATTATGCTTTGCAGGAAGAAATATCAAATGGCTAGCAAGATGGTTGACTATAGAGACTCTCCCTGTGAATATGAAGAGCAGTATGGTGTTGGGAACCCCTTTGACTTGGCAGTTACATTGAGGAGTTTAAAGGAAGAAATAAGTAGTTGCATGGCAGATATGACAGAATCATACAGTCACAGGAAACGTTAGCAGAGGTGAATGTAGTAATACTTCAGAGCTTGTCGGATTTTTAGCGACAATGACCACTACAAATCAGTCATGAGCAGGAAGATAAAACTAATGGGGCAGATGGAAGTAAATCACATGGTAGTCACCTATCAGATAGAGAGGATAAAATTCAAGATGGAAGATTGTTGGACACTCTGGAGAGGAGAAGGGGTAGATACAGGTATGATTCTAGTTTTGATTCTGATAGGCACTACGCTCGTCATCGACATCATCCTTATAGGGGGAGTGATAGATTGTATTTTCTGGATGAATTTAAGAAGGCAAAGCCAGCTACTTTTGATGGAGAGATAAAGAGATCACACAATGCAGAGGCATGGTTGCTTGGCATGAGGAAATTCTTCAGGTTGCATGATTATTCAAAGAACATGAAAGATAGAGTGGCTACTTTTAGTCTTAAAGGTAAAGTCGACATCTGATGGGAAGATGTGAAGAATGTCAGAGACATAGATGAGGAAGATTTGACTTGGAGTGAATTTGAGCGACTATTCAAGAAGAAATATTTGTCTGAAAGGTACCTTGATGACAGAGCAAAAGAATTTTATGAACTAAAGATGGGATCCATGATAGATGATGAGTACACCAGTAAGTTCTTGGAACTGTTGAGGTATGTGCCTTACCTCAAGGAGGAGAAAGCTAAGATTCAAAGATTTGTTAGTGGGTTACCAGTTGCATTCAAAGATAGGATTGAATTCGATGAGCCTAGATCATTGGAGGAGGCCATTCGAAAGCTAAAGAATTGCTATGAGCAATCGAAGCGTAGAATTGAGACTAAGCCAGTCTGGAGAGGTAATGAAAGGAACAAAGGCAAATGGGATAAAAAGCGAGCAAGGCCACAAAGTACAGATAACAAGGAGAATGTTGCACCACCTAAGAGGTTCAATGCATCAGATAGAGGACAGGGACATAGAGTTGAAGAGAAGAACAAGGATGGAGGTTGGAAGCCCATAGAGTGTTGGACTTGTGGCAAAGACCATCGCAGGAGATATTGTTTGCAAAATCAGGGTGGTAGACCCCATATATATAGTGCATAGGAGGTGCAAACTATTAGGGATGTTGGCCAGAGTATTCCTCGTATCTACACAGTCGTAGACAATAGGTAGGAAGAACACCAGGCATCTATCATTGAGATGGACAGTAAACTTTGTGATCGAGTTATTTCTATTTTGATTGACCTTGGATCTAATTGTTAAAAATAGAAACAAGAAATGTTAAAAATAGCACTACTATAAATAGCAGTTCAGGTACCAGTGTTGGACATAGAAACAAGGAATGAAAAACGGAAGTGCTAAAAATAGCATTGCTATAAATAGGATTTCGGGTTAGATTCCAATTTTAGTTAGTCCCTGAACTAAAATTGAGAAGTAAAATTCGAATTTGATCTTAGCAGTTGTTTGTAAAATAATTAATTAATTCACCATGAGTTAATTAGTTGTAGAAAATCAAACATGAATTCTATGTGGGGATATGCAACAGTTTCTCCATTAATTTATCCATCAGTTAAAGAGATAAGGATGAGTTGTAATTAGTTGGCTCAATTAACTGAGTCAAGTCCAGTTAGATTAATTCAAACAGTTTGTTGAATTAATTGTGAGTTCATTTAGTTAATGCATGCATGCATGTAACTGTTGCACTTCAGATAACTGAATATTCTCTCATAAATAACTCATGCATGTCAGTTTAGACAGAGACCTAGTTGAGATCAGATGGAGGGACAATGTACTATCAGTTGCTAGAATATTCCATTGTGAATATTCCTTGCATGCAGAAGGAATTCTTTCCTTGAGGATTGCGCAGTTACTTCTTCAGGCTTTGTGAGTGTGATGAGGCCTATTCACACACATGGCATCACTGGACCCAAAGAAAAACTGCGCAAGGAAATAGGAGGCTTGAAGGGCTTGAGGAGGACATATACAGTGTCTATTCAGTCTGTGAGCTGTATTGTTTGATTGCAGAGGGAGCGGGATAGCTTGAGAGCTTATTCTTTTTGTAACTTGAACAAGATTTCCACTTGTATGATAATACAGAGATTGGGGTTTTAGGCTGAGGCTTTCCCTGGGTTATTTCTTATGTGTTATGTGTGATTGATTTCTCATTCTCAGTTATATGTGTTCTCATTGATCTTGCTCAATTCGATTAAGCTTCCGTAGAGTTTGTTGTAGAAGTAGATCTTGTATTTTGCTTTAGTCTATTGCATAATCTGTTGATCTACAGTGGGAATTTCTACGCTAATTATAGCTATGTTAGTCTTGACTTGGTGGATAAGTGTGGTTTGAGTAAGGAATTGCATGCAGAGTCTTGGTTAGTGAAGTTGGCTACAGGTACGAAGAAGTGAGTTCATAATTGGGTAAGAGCTTCCGCATTTGACTTAAATGGTATGTCTATCACAACACATTTGAATGTTTTATCGTTGGGTTCATACAATATGTTATTGAGCATGGATGAGTTGTATCTACTTAGAACCAAGGTTGACTGCAATGGCAAAGCTATCAAATGTGTTGATGACAATGGGTAACCAAGAGTTTTGCAAGGTAAGAATAAAGCCACATTAGTGAGGACGGTGACAACTATGCAAGCCAATCATAGCCACAGGAAAGGGTGCAAGCTATTTGCAGTGCATATTTCTAGTGATAAGGGTAAGGAGGTTGAGGATGCAGATGTGTTGAACAAGTACCCGGTTTTACAATAGTTCAGGGATGTATTTCCTGAGGACATTATAGATTTTCCACCTCATAGGGAGGTAGACTTTTCTATCAAGTTAGTGTCAGGGGTAGCTCCAGCATCGAAAGCACCTTACAAGATGAGAACACCTAAGTTAGTTGAGTTAAAATTGCAGCTGAAGGAGATGTTGGACAAGGGATACATTAGGCCAAGTGTATCACCTTGGGGCACACCGGTCTTGTTTGTGAGGAAGAAAGATGGTACCCTCAGATTATGCATTGATATAGGCAGTTGAACAAACTGTCTATTAAGAACAGATACCCTTTGTCGAGGATTGATGACTTGTTAGATCAGCTGAAGGGAGCAACAATGTTCTCGAAGATTGATCTGAGGTCTGGATACCATCAGGTAAGCATCAAAGAGGACATATACAAGACTGCGTTTAGGACCAGGTATGGGCATTATGAGTTTGTTGTTGTTCCATTTGGCTTAACTAATGCTCCAACTACATTCATGTGTTTGATGAATAGTGTGTTGCGTCCATATTTGGATAAGTTTGTTATTGTGTTCATTGATGATATATTCTAAAAATGAGGAAGAGCATGCCGAGCATTTAGAAACACTATTGAGGTTGTTGAGAGAGCATCAATTGTATGCTAAGCTCAACAAGTGTAGTTTCTTTCAGATTGAGGTGCACTACTTGGGACATGTTGTCTCCAAGGAAGGTATTGTAGTAGATCCAGAGAAGATAAGGGCCATCATGGAGTGGGTAGCTCCTAAGAATGTGGATGAGGTGAGATATTTCATGGGTCTGGCAGGCTATTATAGGAGGTTCATCAGGAACTTCTCGCAGATTTCTTATCCTATTACATCATTGCAGAGGAAAGGTAAGAAGTTTGAATGGACCGCAGAGTGTGAGACTAGTTTTGAGCAGCTTAAGGAGTTACTGACACATGCACCAGTGCTACAGATTGCAAATCCAAGCAAAGAGTTTGTAGTGTGTACAAATGCTTTCAAGAGAGGGCTTGGTGGAGTCCTTATGCAGGATGGACAGGTGGTATGTTATGAGTCCCGGAAACTAAACGAGCACGAGAAGAACTATCCCACGCATGATCTCGAGTTGGCAGTGATTATACATGCATTGAAGATGTGGAAACACTATCTTCTTGGTAGGCGGTTTGTGCTTATGAGTGATCACATTGGGTTGAGGTATTTGTTTGACCAGCCAAATCTGAATGCCAAGTAGGCTAGATGGTTAACCATGATCAACGAGTTTGGCTTCGAGATCAGGTACATCAAGGGTAAAGAGAATAGGGTGGCAGATGCTCTCAGTAGACGGGCAAATGTACATCACTTGGCAACTATGAGCTCCTATGAGACAGACTTACCAGATAGGATCTTGCAGGTAGGACAACAAGATGTCAGGTATATGGAGATTGTGCATAGGTTGTAGCAAGGTGATAGTGCAGGTACATGTATAGGTGCAGGTACAGGTACATGTAGTGGTACAGGTATAGGTGGCAGTACCGGCACATGTACAGGTGCAGGTTCAGGTGCATAGGGCATGGACTATTGTCTTACAGTAGAGGGATTGGTCAGGTTCCAAGACAAGATATATGTACCAGATAGTAGTGAGCTCAAGAAGGTGATCTTGAGGGAATTTCATGTGAAACCTTATTCAGGTCACCCAGGTTATCAGAAGACACTCACAACGGTGAAGAGATATTACTATTGGCCGAATCTGAAGAGGGATGTAGCAGAGTTTGTGGCTAGATGTTTCGACTGTCAGTGAGTGAAAGTAGAGTGCAAACATCCAGGTGGACTGCTACAACTGATCGCTATTCTCGAGTGGAAATGGGAGGTCATTTCCATGGATTTCATCATAGGGTTGCCGAAGACAGTGAAGCAACATGATTCCATCATGGTCATTGTGGACAGGTTAACAAAGGTTGCACACTTTGTTCCGGTGAAGTCTACGTTCTCAGCTAGTGATGTGGCACAGGTATTCATCCGAGATGTGGTTAGACTACATGGTGTTCCAAAGAAGATTGTGTTAGATAGGGATGCGAAGTTCACTTCCAAGTTTTGGAAGGAGTTATTTGCAGGTTTGGGCACCGAGTTGGCCTTCAGCACAACTTATCATCTGCAAACAGATGGACAGATAGAGAGGGTCAACAGGATATTGGAGGACATGTTGAGGATGTATGTGATGCATCAGCAGAGGAAGTGGGAAGAGTATCTCCCTTTGGTCGAGTTTGCATACAACAATGGTTATCAGGAGTCACTAAGGATGAGTCATTTTGAGGCATTGTATGGGCGGAGTTGTAACACTCCCATTAGTTGGAGTGATCTGGTTAGCAAAGTATTGATTGGACCAGATATGTTGGCAGACATGGAACAAGAGATGCATGTGATCAAGAAGAATCTCAAGGCAACACAAGATAGGCAGAAGAGTTATGTAGACAGGAACAGGTTGTTCAAGGAGTTTCAAGTTGGGGAACAGGTGTACTTGCGCATCAAACCGAAGAAGAGCTCCTTGCATATTGGCTCATGTGCCAAGCTGGCACCACGGTTTTGTGGACCCTTCAGTATCATTGAGAGGATTTGGCTAATATCTTATCAACTTGCACTGCCTCCGACAATGAAAGTCCATGATGTTTTCCATGTATCTTTGCTTAAGAAGTATGTTAAGGATGTTGATCATGTGATTGACTGGTCTGTATTGCAGGTGGAATTAGATGGAGAATTCCAGTCGGAGCCTCATTGTATATTGCAGAAAAAGGTGTTCATGCTCTGGAACCGAGCAATATAGCAAGTTAAGGTGCAATGGAAGCACTTTGGGCTCGATGAAGCTACATGGGAGATGGCAAATCAAATGCAGGCCATGTATCCTTCCTTGTTTTCCAGTTGAGGCAAAGCAGCTTGATATGGTGGTTTGGTGGTTGCTTATGGTGGTTTGGTTGTTTCTTTTTGGTGGTTTAGTATTTGCTTTATGTTGGTTTAGTATATGCTTTATGGTGATTGATATATGCTTTATGATGGTTGTCATATGCTATATAATGTTTTGATATATATGCTTAGATATGATGATTAGTATATGTTTGATATATGTTTTGATATATGATTTGGCATATGTTTTGGTGTATATATATGGACACCCATGTATGGATGTAAATACTGTAACGAGTTGTGCTATAAAGCTCCACTATGCGGTATGGGTGTTATGTTATTATGCTATCGTGTGGTTATGTTATCATGATGTTATGATGTCATATGAGTTTGTCTTGAGCAGGATGATCATTGTAAATACCGTAATGAGTTGTGTTATAAAGCTCCACTATGTGGCATGTTGTCATGTTATCATGGTGTTTTTCTCTTGAGTAGATCTTTCATTGTAAATACTACATCGAGCTATGTTATAAAGCTCCATGAGCAATATGTCTTCTTTCAACAGGTTGTTGAGGTATATGTGTGATTGAACACCGAGGACGGTGTCCCCCAAGGGAAAGGGTTCTGTAACAACCCTGGTGAAAATTCCATGTAATAAATGTTAAAAACAATAACCACGGATGACTGGGACACTTATTCCAAGCTGAATGTTGGGAAAGATATCCTAGGGCGGGTTCATTTGGATGCTTATGGCTAAGGAAATTGGCAAAGGCAATGGATAAGGCATTAGAAGGAAAAATGGCATTTTTGGCACATTTATTTATGAAAATAATGGAAATTAGGATAAAAAGGAGGTGAAAGGTCACAGGATGCATGTGACGAGGAAAAAGGCTTCTGAAGATAAGTTTGTAACCTTTTGTCTGTTCAGTTTTGGAGCTCTCTCATTATTCTCTCTCTCTCTCTCATACTCTTGGATACTTAGAGTTTTCTTGGAGCACTCTTGGTGGGTGTGGCATACTTGGATTCTTGGAGCAAGAAGGAAAAGGAAGAGCAAGAAAGCGCAAGAAGGCATAGACATCAACAACTACATCAGATTTGCTTGCAGGTATCGAGTTGCATGTATGATTTCTTCACTTGTTTTGGGAATGCATGGCATATGCATGTGGTTTCTTGGCTGTGACCTGTCATTGGCATGGAGGATTGTCTGGTTCAACAATGGATTGCCTAGCCTTGCCATTTCCTGGATAACCATGGTGATTGTGGGTTTACTTTCATTGTTTTGTTTTGGTTGGTTCTCATGTTTCCTTAGCTTGGGTTGAGTTATTAGTCCTGGAAGCCTTGGTTGAACAAACGCTCTGGAAGCCTTGTAACAACTTGGGTTGAGTTACTAGTCCTGGAATCCCTGGTTGGACAAATGCTCTGGAAGCCCTTGGTGGGTACTAGTCTTGGAAGCCTTGGTTGGACAAACGATTTGGAAGCCCTTGATGGGTACTAGTCTTGGAAGCCTTGGTTGGACAAACGCTCTAGAAGCCCTGTATAAGCTGTGGGTTGAGTTAATAGTTCTAGAAGCATTGGCTGGACAATTGCTCTGGGAGCCCTGGAAGGTTTGGATGGAGACCAATCTGATGATGGTTTTTGGTGATGTCCGACCGTGAGGTGGAATCACTGTTTGATGGGTTGAGGTGGATGACCTCTGGAAGTCCTGCATGAGTTTTGATTGATGTGTTCTATGAGATCCCACATTCATGCTTGGAATATGGCATGGGGGTGAATGGTTGAAGAGAGATTTGGCTCAGCTATTCTACGGTCGGGTGGAACGTGGTAGTCTCATCTTCGGTTGATTCATTGCATTCATTAATGAGAAATCCATTCCCTTGATTTTCATGTGCAAAGGTATGATGTATTTATGGATTTGATGGCTGATATGTTTATTGTAATTATGTTCCTATTATGTTGGTTATATGCACATTTACCCCAGAGGGTGTTACAGACACAGAAAAACTGACTTAGAATATTCCTTCGACCACCAAGATTCAAAATATAGCGCAAATATAACCAGTTATATAGTAAAAATACCCATATTCGTTGCAATACCAATATACTATGTCAAAGAAATTTAGAGGCATACACATTACACATTAAAGCAAAGTAATACATTTCAAAATTATTCATTAGCATTCCATTACACAAGCATAAACACATATAACAATATTCTAGAGAAGCAATAACTATTCCAGAGGGTAACCAAAAGAAAAGTTGTGCAAAGTTTTGGAGTTTTGGCTAAGCATGGGAAGGCCACATGGGCTACCATGCACCGCAAAGAATGACAAACATCACACGCAGTGCAGTAGCAAGCAGGGATACTACATAAATGCATGACAAAGACAAGAAGGACCACAATTAAAGCAATAAAAACACATTGCCAAATAATTAGTTACAACCCTTCAAACTATTGTTAGAGCCTCCTAACAAAGTTAATTGTTGATCTTTGTATGTTACGCGTAGTTCCATGCCATTAGTAGAAAGTTGTTTAGAAGGTTTCAGTCAATTATGTTGTAATAGAGGACTGGTTATTGTTTTTATTGACAAGTTTCTCTAAAATATTGTAATAGATGACTAGTTATTGTTGTTATTGACTAGGCATAGACAAAGTTCAATCTTGATGTAGTCTTTTGGTTTCCAATTTTGCTAGATCCAATAAGTTAGTGACTTTTGCAAAGGCAAACTTTCAATTAATTTTCCAATCAGGGCGTGATCTCACATATGTTGGATGTATTCACCCATGCAAGTGGAGGAACTTCAAATTTTGGGTTCGTGGCTACTTTAGGGAGGCGACTACTCAGGATTTTGTGACTTGTCGAAGTGGATTGAGCCAAGCCTTTGGATTTGGCTGAACTGGATTCTTGTTCCACATTGAAGGTGTTGATGGGTGGAATCTGATGGTTGTTATAATCCGTAGTCACAATATTGATATCTATAGCACCCGCCATGGCTGCGACAATGACGAAGCACATGGGAAGAAGGTTGAGAGCTGGGGTTTTGTAGGTCTATACAGAGCAATTTTTGTTTTCAAGAGATTCTTTTAATTACTTTGAGAAGCACTCACAACCCAGTATGAGGGGCTGTTGATCTCTAACATTACATTTAAAAATAGTAAAATAATACTTACATTAACAAAGTAAATAATAGTAAGAACAAAAAAATCAATATTGACCATAAATAAAATACTTCAATTTCCATCTTAATTTTACATCAAATTTATATTGAGAGATAAAGTAATTGAAAATAAACCAAAAAAACTATTTTTATTGTGAGGGAGATGTGTAATTATTTCACTACCTAATATGGAGTTCAAATATAACATGTAAAAATAATATTATTGATATTACATGCTGCGTAATTCATTCCTATGTCACAGGGTTCGCTGGACCTGAACCTTGAGGTTTGAAATGTGGTGAACCTTAAAAAAATGGTAAAAATTTGTTTAATTTCATGGGGTTCAAGGTAAGTGGTAGAGAAAAATCTAGAGCAACTAGGTTACAAAGCATAAAAAATCATTCAAATTTTGTTACGTTCGATGGCAATTAGCAGCCACGACAGAGATCTTTTTTTGGTCAAGTAGGTTATGGGCGTAACCGCAAAAATCTCGAGCAAGCTAATTATGAACGTAAAAAATTGTTCAAGTACAATAGGTCCAAGGCCAATCGACACTTGAAAAACTCTAGAGAGGAGGTTACTGTTGAAGAATCTAGGGCAAATAAGTGGAGTGTGATTCTTCGTTACTTGATAATAATTTGTGGAGTCTTTTTATTTTTTCTTGTTAGCTTAATCTTCTTCTTCTTATTATTAATGCATGTGTGTGTACTTCATCAAAATGCTAACAAAACATAAGAACAAGAACACAAGATGTTAGCTCTCTGTTAGAGCCAAAACCTCTCTTCTCTTAAGAGGAAAACCCTTTCGTAAGTTTCTCTTATTGAAGCTTATTATTGATCACTGCCAAACTCTAGACCCCTGACAAGAATATCCTTCAAGCAAAATTCAAGTCCTTTCTCCTTTTTGCACTTTGTTCCCTGACACTTCCTTCTTCCAACACTTCGTTCTCTGGCACTTCGTCCTCCTCCTTATGACACTTCGTTCTTCTTTCAACTTGTTGGTAAACCTTGTTGCACTTGCTCTAGAAGAGATACCGTTGATGATACCCTTTTCTTATGATGATTCCTTTATTATCTTCACCAACCAACGAACTTGTATGACTGCAGGAGGGCTGTAATGACAGCAGAGGCAAGCTCTTTACCTTCACACGTGTGACTGTTTTCCTTGTGATGTTGACCTCTTCCTTCTTCGCTTGAGAGAGCTCCTTCTACGCTTGAGTGAGGGGCCTTATAGGCCTTGTTTGCTAGCCCAAAGTAAAGAGATATGTCACTATGGGTTTTTGTTGTTATGACCACATCAAGACCTTTCCTTTCTCACACGTGTGGCTGTGTTAACCCTAGAAAATAGTCCCTTCCACCTCGACTTCTTTCTCTCTTCCTTCGTTGCCCTAGAAGACCTCTTCTTCGTACTTTTCTTAGCCTCTCCACTTCTCAGATTTCAGAGCTCTTGATTGGCATTGTAATGGAGTGGACAACCTCTATTTATAGAGGACTGTCCCTCCTTTTAGGCCGACTAGAAGGCCGACATGTTAACTGTTTGTAGGCCGACTTGTTATGCAAACTTTGGATGGTTTCTTTAGTGGTGTAACATGCTTGAAGGAGCTTCTTTGATGGTGCCTTTGCATAGGAGGAGACTTGACTTTGCTTGGAGGTATTCTCTTGACCCTAATACATAATCATACATGGTGTAACATGCCCTTAAGGCCTTCAACATTTCCTTTTGACTATTTGACTCACCTATAACACTTAACATGTGCTAGACCTATTTCAATGAGCAAGAAACTCATTGATATATATTATAAAAATAATGTTTATTTTCTTGAACACATACAAATATCAAAAGTACATTTATGAAGACCGAACCTAGTTACATTTCCTTCAACAGTTATGGGGCACAAATCTGCGTTACAAACTAAAATCACATGCAAGGTACAAATGAGGATCAAGATTACGAGTCTAGGTAACCAATTACCATTATTTGTGTAAAATTTTCACCATGCTTCTAATGGAATATTTATCATATTCATTCGAGAACATATGTTATATGTTGTATACATTATAAATTATATTTATATTTATAAAGAAACTATACATTTTATAATATAATATTTAATATTATATATATATAAATATAAATTAATATGATATATATTTTGGGATTTTGAAATATGTGTATGGACGAACGCAATGGTGAACCTTATTCGAATTTCATGGACAAATTCAAATTTGAATCGAATCTTATTGTTGTCGAACTCGAACCATGTGACATTGATTCATTCTATGTTTAATTGACATATAATATTTAAAACAAAAACATATTAATAACACAAAAATATTTTAGTGTATGCCATAAATAAAACATTTCAATGCACATATTAAACAATATAATTCTATATAAAATAATTTAAATTAAACATTTTTTTTTCAATATTCATTCTGAGGAAGATGTGTAACTTATTCTATATATATATATATATATATATATATATATATATATATATATATATATATATAATAGGATGAGTATATTCTACCAAGTGGAATTAGTAACTTCACACATATAGATGCCACAAGGGCCAACTTACAATATGTTTATGGAGACTTGAACTCATGCAACTTGGGATATGAAATGTGTGCCATACCACTCGAGCTAAGTTCCTTTGACTATATTTAAAAAAATATTAATAACAAAAAAAGTTTAATATGAGTTATAAATCAAATATTTTAATATGCATGTCTAATTCAACGCAAGAAGGGGATTTGTAATTCCTTCAATGCTTAATATAGAGTTGAGGTGTAAGATTTTAGAAATATTAATAAGAAAAATGACATAGACATGTAGCATTTTAAAAATTACAAATAACAAAAATAATTCAATGTGCACACATACACATATAGAGAGAGAGATTATATTATATGGATATATGTTTGCTATTTAGGAATATGATGGGGCATGTACTAATATTTTAATGTCGAGAATGTGAATCATAAATAAAACATTTCAATGTTAAGTATGTATATAAAACAAGTGAAAATAACAAATTTCTCATAGTCAAAACATTTTATTAGTGTGCTGCTCAAAACTAAAATAGATCCATCTTAACCCCATATCTACCCGCACTGAGGAATCAAATCTCTAGAGATGCAAACTTTTCCTTAAGTCTTACATTAAAGAGAGATTTATATATTGAGATATTTGATCCCTCTGAATGCTTGGTAAATCCAAAATTAAGTTAAATATATACTAATGATTTATCATTTATATATAAATTAAAAAAAATAATTTTCATTATGTTCAAATTAATTGCTTTTAATAATTAAAATTATTTTTAAAATAAAATAAGATAATACTTTTACTTTTCGACCAATTAAAATTTTAATATGCCATGAGGAATATACCACTTATGATATACTTAGTAATAATGCCCATGTAGAAATTGAAATATATATATATATATATATATATATTTTTTTTTTTTTTTGGGGAAAAAAATAGTGATTTCATTGCAACTTAAACAAGGAACAAAAATACATTTTGCAGATGCTAAAAGCATTCAGTGTGAACAAGACAAAAATCTTGTGTGAGCAAATTATTAACCTCTTGGCTAAAAAAAAACCAAAACATAAACAAAAGATAAATTAACTGTTATAATAATTAGTTAATTTCTCTTTTTGTCCTTCATTTCTTGGGACCTTTTGCCATCCCCATAATGAGGGTCAACAAGTACCACCACCAACTCATTCACAGTCACCATAGAAGGGTGTTCTTTATTATAATCTGAACTTTCTAGGACATGGACTCTCTTTGAGCCCACCAAACCATCCTCTTTGCGTGCCCCTACTCCAACATGTTCAGGTTCAAGGATCAATTTTGTTTCTAAAGCATTGAGCAGGGGATGCGCATATCCATCAAGGACCTAAGCACTCATATCGTCTTTGTTTTGGATGGTTCTCCTTGATTTCTTCTACTTCATCTTCCTTAAAAATGGGATCAAAAGACTGTCATTCTTTCATTTTACAAACATGCACTTTTTTTGGAGTTTTTTTTACGTATGAACATGTGTTCTTTTCAGAAATAAGTGTGATATGTGAATACCCTATTTTCATAATCTAAAATTTCGATCAATTTATCATATCTATATTTCAATAAAATATGACCAAATAAATCTTTACTTAAATCTATTTTAACCCAGAATAAATAAATAATCCTTTCTCCTTTCTTTCAACATCCATTTTAAAACATTTTCAGTACTGTCCAATGCTACTTCAGTTCATGATTGATATAACCTCTTTCGTAACAATGCCTAAAGTGTCAAGCCTACTTGGATTACGTTTTGGCCAAAACAGCTTTCAGTGTTGTTAGAAGGTTGCGGGTTAAATTTTAATTTTCAAATTTCTTTTATCAAAAGTTGAAAGTATCAAATAGGGACAATTGGGAGGTTATTTACCATATCGTGTGAATATCTACACTCTGCTGCATACATTCTGGCAAGGGCTAACCAGCCATATATTGTGTTATAAATGCCCTTGCCAGCTATGTATGTGGTGCAAACTTGGGATGGCATACATAAACACTCCGGCGGGCGACCTCGCGTTTCCGGTGACATACCCGGGACCCACCAACGAGGGCCCGCCCGACCCGTCCCTCCGTTCCCGCTATCCACGTCAGCGCACGGGATCCATTTTCAAATGAAACTCTTCCCTCGCGCCCATTTCATTAAAATTGATTTTCGAACGCCGATGGCTCTGCAACCTGCTCTGCGCATCCGTTGGTAACAACCGCTGCATCCTGCTTCGCATGTCCTCTGCTACGTGCTCTACGACTGCTCTGCGATCACAGGTATTTCTCTGCAATCTAAAATTCCATAAGACTTTGGACATTTGACAAGTCTGCTATTTGTCTGCTGCGAAATCTGGGACTTATTCCGCCTTTCATCTTCTATTCAATCATTTCTACACTTATTCAACGATGGGTTCTTCTTAGGATTTGGGAGTGAAGTGGGCAGAATGAGATGGGCTGAAACCCATAAACAAATGCCATGGCTTCATCAACGCCGTGCCTTCATTTTCGGGCGCCTCCTGATTAGTTCACTGTTATATGAAAATTGTTTTACCATCTGACATGCTCAGCACAGATAATTTTAGATACGAGAATGCATTAGAAACAACATTTAAATTTTGCATCTAAACATTTTCTTGCCTCTGCAACCTCGTTTTCTCCCTCTGAGCGCGCTTAAAATTTCGAAGTTGAATATCTAAAGGTTCTCGGTGATCCGAAAATTCATTACTCTAGTTTAGCAGGCGTGATTAAAGATTTCTCCAGGTTTTAAATCGATATCAGTAGTTATTTAAGATTTTCTCGATATCAGGAGCTGTTGCAATCAAGAAAGACTGCTGAAGGAGATAAAATTCATAGGCATGGATTTTAACCAAAACACCAAGCTGGAGAACACCGGAGTGCTTGGAACCCATAACCTTTTATCTGTAGATATAAATTGTTAACAAAAATATCAGAACAGGGTATCCTGCAGAAACCCACCTTATTCCCTATTCATTCATGTATATGGAATTATCACAATCAATAAAGATAGCTTGGTATTAAGTTTAGATAATGAGCACAGAAGACTTTCCACCTGTTAATGTTGTAAACAGTCGATACAACCACGTCAACGGATAACTTTGTAAACACAGATACAGCCACATCAATAGATGGGCCTGAAGGCACATAATTTTCAGTCGGATAAGCCAAATGCATCTAGACATTTATAAAAATGGTTCAAGAAACAAGGTCCAAGTAAACAAATAGATGCTCACTTTCTTTCTTTTTGCTTGATGCTTTTTTAGATGCTTCTCGTTCTGCTGCTGCCTTCTTTTCGTCCTCGGTCTCCTCACCAAAGAGGTCCAAGTCATCATCATCTTCCTCATCTTTAGGAGGAGACTGACAACAAGTCATTAAATTCTCAGTACATGACCATGAAATAAGATGTAAATTTTCTAGATCATAAAGTCAAATGTGCCACTATAATCCTAAATAACTCATGATAGGTTATAAGTGTAATCTAAATAATTGTCAATGAGAAGTTAGAAATAAGTAGGTCTAACAGAACCAAAGTTTCATTCTTTGTGTTAACTAAAAAATAACAAAAATTATTTACAACTAATAAACAGATATTCATTTATGGATTAGCATAGAACATAAAAAATAAGATTGTGAAGTAGCCAAAGACCTCCCAAAATCAAAACAGAGAATAGAATTCATAGTTTGATACTGTAGGTCCTGGTCTACAAGGGCCTGGACGTGCCTTTTATTGATGGATTATATAGTACTAAACACATTAATCCCAGTAAGAAATTTATAATTCAACTTAAAAGTATTTTTATCAGATCATTACCAGCCTGAAATGCTTGCACTTTCATGTCAATGTGGATGCAGAATGGATACAGAGAAAAGAGAGAAAAAGCAGGTTAAGGGGCATGAAGTTGTAGCTCAAACAGCTTTAAATTTCCTACTAACTTCTAAGGACACAGCTGCCATCAATATCAACTTTTCAAAAACACACCTTCATCGAGAGGGTTTCCAGATCCATCACTGTACGATGTAAGGAATTGTTTGGTGGAATACCAACCTAGTAAACAACCTTCCATCCAGCCATTAACGTGGCTTGGATAATTTTTACATGAACAAAACCAACTTTAATAAACTATAAAATTAAAATAAAAGAAGGAAATAATTTTTAAAAAAAACATTTGAAGGACAACTCTCCGCAGCTGGCCAAATAGCTTCTCTAATATTTTACATTTCAAAACTAGTTCGGTAATTTGAAGGAAATTTGCCCATTGTTGCTGTAAACAGTTTCAGGAAATTGGCCCATCCCTGAGCTAAGCAGTTTCACAAAGATGAGATTTGGGCCACTCTACCCAGAAGGAATATCTATAATAAAGCTATCCCCATTGCTAAGTTTTCCTCTCTAAAAGCCAGTTACATTACCTTGAGTGAGGTTTTGTAATTTATAGATATAGAGGTGTTTTTCTGCAGTGAGGCTAAGAATATATCCCAAATCATGGAAAAAGCTCTTTCTTCACTCTTTCTCACAGAGAGGGAAGAAAAATGACAAGGGTGAGAATACCAGAGTCAAATGAATTTGGTAAAAGCAACGATTTCTAAAGAGAATCCACTAGAAGACGGAAAAGGGCTATGAGAAATCTAAAAGAAAATCTTAATTAGTGCTGGCATTCCCAGAATATAATGAAAACGTTATAAACAATAAATATAGTTGCAGTTACCTTTGCTTAAAGGAATAGAATGTTAGAAAGTTAAATAGGACACGCCTACAAGCCTTCTCTTGCATGTAATATGTGTATCTTCTAAATAAGAAATTTTCAATTTTACCAAAAACAAGTGTGTTTTCATTTAAAAAGATAATAAATCTCACTAAGCAAATCCAAATTCTGACTGTTAACATCTGTATATCGTAAGAAAACAGTACCTCGAAGCCAGTAGGGCACTGATATGGTTGTACCACCGAGACACATTAGGAAAGTTAGGTGTAGGTGTCTCTGACACTTGCTGATGCTGAGGATGTGCATCCTCTAAGTCTTATCACTGATATGGTATTTTCTGTTATTTTTCAAGGATGTGCATTCAGACTTGAGGTAGCATAAAAATAATCAATTTCAATCAGGATATTTTGTCATGTTAAAGTATTCTAACATGAATCTATTTTGTTGTTGTCACTATGCAGTGCTTCTAAGCCCACGGAATGGTGGAAAAGTGGACACTATGCATTGAAGTATCATGCCGCCCCAATCCGGGTCCAGCATCTTTAAAAATTGTCCTTCACAATGGGGCAAAAAATCATGTGATTTATAGAATATGGGAAGTGCAGGGAAAGACAACCAATAACGAAGCATACTACATTACACTTGTTGCAGGTTTAAAAGAGGCAAAACACAATGGGGTGAATAACATAACAGTGCTGACAAACTCAGAATTAATCTGTAATCACATGGAAGGCATCTACAATGTTCGCGCAGACAATTTGAGGCCCCTCTACAGAGAGGCAAAAATCTGGAGTGCTCGATTTAATTCTTTTTCGATAAAGCACGTTGCGGAGATCCATAAAATCTCTACTCATCTAATGGTTGGAGCAATCTCAAGTGTAGATGCAGGTGCTAGAGATGATTCAGGATCATCGTTCATTCCACTGGCAAACATTGATCAGCATCAATATAGGTCTCGACTATGTGTATACACCATGGTTGTCATTTTTATTGGGATTCTCATACCGTGGTTCTTTCAGTAAAGTACTCGTTAATGTACTTTTTTTTGGTTTTGTAATATCATTCACCTTGGATGTCCAATCATGTTATAACTGAATTCATGTGTCCAATTATGTACATTATATTTGAGGTGAACTAATTATTCTTAACCTACTGGTGATTCTGAAGGCCATCCACAAGTTGGCAAATGTGTGGATCATTGCTTTCAGTGCATATGAATATGTGAATGTTTGATTGGTTTTAATTATGTCCATTTAATATTTTTCAAACTTGACTAGACTACTATTGGACATGGAATTATAACTCCTCAGCTTAATAATATGTATGCACAATCTTCTTCAAGCATCATTCATGATTGCCTATTAATACTTGGAGGGTACCAAAGGCTCATAGTTACCTTGTTATCTACACCTTTTAATTCCATCCACATACTTGCAGCTGCTCCATAAAACAACACAACTATCTGCACAAGAAATCTGATTTCCTTCATTTGAAGCATTTTTGTTGAGTAGGGTTTGCAACACACAAGCAATTCTAGGTAATGTATCCTTTCTTTTCCTTGCTTTCCATACTATATGCACTCACCACATATTTATTTCCTTCAACTTGTTGCTTGACACGAAGTTGGAATCCTTAACACCTACATATAAACTTAGAATGCTGATCACTTGGAACATGTAAGTATTAATTCTCTTTTTGTTTCTTTAAGGACAACTGTTTTATAGCCAGGTTCAAGCATGTTTGCAAACCTCTGGTCGTCTGATGATAACCATTCTTCGACATTTGGGTGAGACAACCGTCACAACTGAACTTTAGTAACATTCATGTTAGACCTCTTATTTCTTGTAGGTTAATCAACCTCCATGCATAATTACGCTACACTCTTAGTGCATGGATGCTCACATTATCATGGAATAGCATTAATGATCCACAACTTCGTTAGAATAAATTTCTGCAAGAATACATTTCATACATAGAGCAGAGCAGACGACTTAAAGGAAAAAAAGGATGAAAATAGTCAACTGAGAGACCACGTTCCTCTTGAATAATGTGCCAACGACCAGGAATCAACCAGAAAGTAGTTATGGAAAGACCATCTGCCATCTCAATCCTTTCCCTGTACTCATGTTGAAAAGAGATTGGTTGTGATGAACTCGACTTAAAATGGATCTTTAACAGTTTTGGAAAGACCATCTGTCATCTCAATCCTTTTCCTGTTACACATGTTGAAAAAAGATGGTAAAATTGTTTTGTGATGAACTAGACTTCCTCAAAATTGATCTTAACATTTGTCTTTCCATAGTGCATGCACTCTTCATCTAGTTTATTACCATTTATGAATCACATAAATTTGGATGTTGTTTACACATTTTTCCATCAGCAAGAAAGAGAGTCAACTTTAAGGTCACGAGCTTTGAAAATTTGTTAATTGAACTCTGAAATTTGTTAATGGTTAGTTCTTTCTCTAGACCGGCTTTAGACTGAAAAAATAAGCACCTCTTAAAGAAAATTATTCCACCAGCTCCACTGAATTGAGGTTGTCCCTGAGCAGCATCATCAAAAAAAATTCCTAAGCCATTGATTTATCAATTAGTTGCACAACAATCTATCTTGGGTAAAATATCTGGGGGGTTTGTTATCTTTCAACTGTTTGAAAAAACTAAGATTGTTCAGTCCTTGCTATGTAGATTGGATTATTAGGGTTAATTTATTCTCAAATAAGCTAATTAAACTCCCCAGGCAATGATAGTAAGTAAAGCTTCAAACCTCTTCACAGTATGATTTTCACACCAATGATTTAATCAGTCTTCTGCAAGAGGACTCCTACAAACATATCTTGCAAGCCCCTCTATCTCTTTCCAAAACTTGAATAGCGAGAAAAGGACAGAATATAAAACTTGAATAGTAAGAAAAGGACAGAATATAAGCAAATGATGCACACTCTCTTCTTCAACCTTGTTCCAGGTGAAAACATTATTGTCCAAGTTCTAGCCAGTGGAAAACCCTAAATTGTAATGAACATTTCATTTTCCATATCACCTTGAAGTACCATTTAAAGCCCCAAAAACCCTACTTTCACCCAAAAAAAAATAAAAATCGAGACCCAATATTGGGAATATAATGCTAACCAACTGGTCTCTTTGACCAAATAATCTCGTCTGGCTAACCTTTAATCCTTACATGAACATCACAGGGATGCAATATATTTCTCTCATTCCAGGGCATCGTCCCCATATAATCCAAGCTCCTAAGTAGATTTCCATGCTAGGCCCCAATTGACATATTCATAGATATGTTCTCTGATTGAGAGTAATGAACCTTTTATCGTGCAACATAAAAAAACTAGTGTAACGTAATACACTATTCAACCATTTTGATGATTATGTTATAATTCAATTTGTATCATTTAAAGACTAGTCAATATGATTTTGCAAACTTAGTAGAAAATCCATGACTCCTAATTCTTGTTGTGGCTGCCATGGTTGAAGCTGTTGGTTCCAGCATGTGATAGTCGATGTTAATTTCAAGTATAAATGATAAATCAAACAGTAGTAATTGACATCTAATCAGGATTGTTCATGATGAGTGCAATCCTATGAGCAGGAGAAATTATTACAATCTTTATAGTTTAATCATTATTAAATAACTAACTAGCTGAACAAAGGACAGGAACTCTGTGAAGGGATTGGTTGATTTGCAGACATTGTAGAAATGCATAATTGTAATGTGTACAATTGTTAGTAATGGTTCTAACTAATAGGCCACAACACTGAAAGTAATAATATTAGCCATTCATGCCACCAAAGGCTGAGAATGACAAAGAATGACATAATGGGGTTTGGGTTCTTTTTGAGGCTGAGCTGCTTTAGCTGGGCTTTAATTTTTAGCTTCCTCACTTCTTTTGCATCATCAATTAGAAGCTCTTGCAATAATATTATTGATGTGCTGGATGGCATTGCCCAAGTAGCTAGAAGTTTTCTCCTTAATTCTGTTGGTATTAATCTTGTTTAGTTACATGCTTTGATAGGTAAGTGATACGAACAAAACTATTTTTCTTCTGTATTTCAAGCTAAAGCAAACTTTTGTTTAAAAACATACAAATGTACACGGCCTGTTGTAGTGGAACATGTGTAAATCCAATAACGACAATAAAGGCATATGTTATGTGCACTGAACAACTTTAGCTAATATATGTAATTATCTCTATATAAACGATCTTCTACACATATCACAATCGGTAATTTAGTTGAAGTATACGCATTCCTATCACCATGAATACAAAAGCAAATTGCTATAATAAGCATGAACAAATAAATAACAGAGACATTAATATTGCAGAGGGAGATATTTCTTGAACTCTCTGTATCCAGTACTCATAATAACATGATGATTAAGAATGCAAACTTGATTTTTACAAAGTTGTATATGCCAGATTAGAATGCAAACACTAAGCAAAATCAGAAACAGAGATACACCCATGAAATGAAAGTCTGAACTGGCTAACATGTAAAGTCATTTGCCCAGCAATAGGCTAATAGCTGTATTTTAATTGCAAAGTAGACTGATATCAAAAAAATAAATCTACATAAAACAAGATAAAGTAATCCATAATATGAAAATGAAGGGTTACATATAACAATTCTTAGCAGTAAAAAATCAAAAACCATGCCCTTGGTTATTTAATCTCAGGCTCAACAAAAGAACAATAATCAATGCCACTTTCCAAAGTAAATTTTGAAAACTAATCCGAGCATACACAGCAATGAGAAATGAGCACAAGCAAGCCAGTAACCATTTAATTAGAATGAGATGGTCTTAATTCAGTTTCTAGAAGATGATCAATGCTACTCTGTTTACTAAATGCAAGTCTGTTAAGATAACACAACTTCCCAACTTAAGATTGCAGTCCTAACAACTGAGTAATCAAAAACCATGACCTCTGTTTTTAAATCTCAGGCTCAACAAAAGAACAATAATCAATGCCACTTTTCAAAGTAAATTTTGAAAACCAATCTGACATAAATGGTTAAACGAGCTGTGATAATCATGTCCATTGATGCACAACAATGGGAAGCCCGCTCACTTTGTATGCCTCTGAATGTTTCAAAGATCCCACTGTCCTCATTTCATATAGCAATGGGAAGCACAATTTCTTTGGTCATTCTGGAACCTTGCAAAAATTCTGTTACAGTGATTCAGGCTTCCAATAGAATGTCAGAGTTGCCATAATACACTAGTTCTTATCACACCAATATGACACTGGTATCGTTAAGTTGTTTCCTGCAACATCATATGCAGAGATGCATAGACTTTCTAGTCAACCAAGAGATTAATGATGCCAATCATTTTACAGTGCTGGATTGTAGTTTATATTGCTGATGGTTGTGCCTACCGAGAGTTTCATAGCATGAGGGTACTGTCAAGGAAGCATTATCTTCCTCAATAATTACAAAATTACTTCCTTATCAACAATTCCAGAGTTTATTAGGTTTTGTAATATATTGTCTGCCTTGACAGCTTCAAATGCTATATTTTAGACATTTCTGTGCCTCTCAATCTCCACCTGAATTATGGTGTGCTATCAATCCACACTTCTTTTAAGGCCTGAAAATATGGATGGAAAAAGAGGTTTGATATAGATTTGACGACAATGCTGACAGAATAGACTAGAAACAGTGCAGTACTCCTAGAAACTTGCTTGGAGAATCACAGGTCATCAGCAGCCAAAGTTCAGGACCAAGTGGGAAATGTGTATAATTAATGAAAACAAGAAAAACTCAGAATTTGAAATAATTAAAAGAGTTCATGAATTTTTCCCTTAATAATATTAACAGAACTGTTTCAATGGTCGCAAAAATGCAGAGCTTTTGATATTACAAAGACCAAGTTGGTTTGCCTGCGAAGGAACCACAAGCATAGTTAAACATACAAATAGAAGGAAACCAGTTTCAATGCCCTAACTAGCCAACAAATTTCACCAACCACTA
Source organism: Pinus tabuliformis (assembly GCA_031772625.1). NCBI lineage: Eukaryota > Viridiplantae > Streptophyta > Pinopsida > Pinales > Pinaceae > Pinus > Pinus tabuliformis. Next base: position 847,131,261 of record CM062809.1, on the reverse strand, counting down.
AGAAGTTCAAGTTATTCAAAACTGTCCCAAGAGATTCACACATAATTATGTTCCCTGTCAACCTTTTAAATGCTCAATAAATCAAAGTTGGAGGGCCAAATCAGGCTGTGAATCAACCAGCATTCCAGAAGACTGCCTAACTGGAGACCTTGGAGACTGTTTTTCTACATTCAAATCTGGTGGAATCGAATTTGAAAATTCAGATGTCTGTTGAGAAGGCTGTTTTGAAGGTAAAGACTTCCATAGTTGTTTTTGAGATTGGGATGTATCAGCTCCCATTGGTATCTGCCAGCAATTAAAAGGACTCTGTGTGGTTGAATTCGACAATTCTAACATCGAGTTTACACCTCCCTGAGAAGTGGCATGAGATGACAGATTCTGAGGATGCATCCAGCTCAGCTGTGAACGCATATACAGAGGCATGTCCATGGGTGCCTGCTGTTGAATAAATTGAGGAACACTACTAGGAATGCCTGATAGTTTTGTATCACCATATGGTTCCCTGGCCACACAATTGGAATTACCATCCAACCTTCTATCAAAACCAGTGCTGCCAGAAGTTGTCGTCTGGACACTTGAAACAGGTTGCACATGTTCAGCTGGTTTGGCAAATGCCCATTGCATAAGTCGGTTACTTCTGGAGACAATCTCAAGCAATTTTGACTGGGATACATCTGAGGTAAATTTTGCACCTGCCAGATTGACTTCACTGGATTTAGCAATTGATGAAGCTGATTTCAACTCACTCTGTTTGACTCCTTGCAAAGGCGTTTGAAAATTTATATTGTTGGCTGACTGTGAACTCATAGATAGAGGAACAGGTAACCCAGTAGATTGAGACAGAGATACTAGTCCTGTAGATTGAGCAACTGTTGCAACTGTAGATTGAGCCAAGGTTTGTTGATCCTTGATCTCCTCACGCAATAACAAAGCACCAGGAGGAGCTTCAGCTGTAACAAAAAAGAAAAAAACACGTTGTTATGCAATCGCATACCCGCCATGGCCTTATATAACAAAACGAGCCAATTATATATATATACTCTTTGTCAGCTCAAAATTTATAACCAAAAATAAATAATCAAAATACAAGCATTATCCAAAAGGAAAAAGTGTACTGTAGATGTTATGAAATCAAAGTAAACAATCTCAGGGATCTGAGCAATTGTAAATAGTGTGATCTTATGAAATAAGAGTAAACAATCTCAGGGATCAATGCTCAGAGCACTAGTTTGGTGACTTGCGGGCCTAAATGTTAAGTTCTAGTAGATTCGGACAAACAATCAAGGGTGAATGTTCACTCCTAACAGTCCAGGCCAAAAAAATCATATAGCAGTCGAGGCCAAAAATAATCATTTATACAAGTCCCTGGGGGGAGTAGCTTCATGTGTCTACAAGCTGGTGTTGCACATCCACTTGCTAATATTGTGTATGTAATTGTGGTTATCCATATATCAGTTTAACTTGAAGTAACCATTTTTCCTTTTTCTGTTACTAGTCTCATAATTCAAGAATGCTTACACAGCCTTGTGAATGATCCGCATTAAGTAGCCAGAACTTATTATTATTAAAAAATCTTAATGGAAACCTCTAATTTATTGCAGTGTAATAGAAAAGAGCATACAGTTTGTATATAGAAATTTATAAGCATATTGATGCACTTTTACTGTTCAGCTTCATCTCTCCTTCAAACTTTCTTTCAAATCATTTCAAGGATAGTGATCCAAAAAGTGCTCATAACCAAAATCGCTATAAGTTAAATCAAAAGTGACTAGATGAAAGTCCAGTTCAGAGTTAATGGAAACCTATAAGTTAAATCAAAAGTGACTAGATGAAAGTCCAGTTCAGAGTTAATGGAAACCTCTAATTTATTGCAGTGAAATAGAAAAGAGCATACAGTTTGTATATAGAAATTTATAAGGATATTGATGCACTTTTACTGTTCAACTTCATCTCTCCTTCAAACTGTCTTTCAAATCATTTCAAAGATAGTGATCCAAAAAGTGCTCATAACCAAAATCACTATAAGTTAAATCAAAAGTGACTAGATGATAGTCCAGTTCAGAGTTTCCAAACTATTGTGAAAATTTGGATCGTGAAGGAATTGATAGTTTTAGGGGTAACTACAAGTTTATCTGAGACTAGAAGGATTTGGCCATTCTTCTTATTCTTTATCTCCTTCAGCTACAAGTTTGGCTCTGCATGATTATAATCTATGGTTTTGTGACCCATTTTAATGCGGATCATTCACATAAACTACTCGATAGCAGCGGAGCTTTCATTACCCTTTTGTTTCAACGATTTTCTATTCACGATGTGAAGATTTTCCTGTAGATTAATAGAGCAATAATTGTGTATGGGTTTCTACACAGTCGATCAATCCAGCCAAACCGTTGGTTAATATGAAATGCAATACCCTTGGTTAATATGAAAATGCGAATCGAACTCCTTAAGCGAACACAGAGATTTATAATTACAGAATGTTGAGAGAATGCGAGGGTTTTAGCAGTCTTTAAAACAGATTTAAAACAAAATGAATGTTTAAAACCACGATTTGACGACTGCAGAGACGGTGCAGGAATTTACTAGGAGGTAACAGAGCTCAGTCTGGCGGGCACTGGGTTGCAGAGTTTCAATGCGCGCAGCGCTTCAGTCCTGCAGGCACTGGGTTGCAGAGCAAACGGATTCTGGTTGCAGAGTTAAATTGGCGCGCGAAAGTATTTCTCAGAATTATGTTATTGAACGAGACGGGGTGGGTCCCGCGTGGGTCATCGGAAACGCGAGGTGGCCGCCGGAGTCCGATGCCTATGGATATGTATGTCATCCCAAGTTTGCACCACATACATAGCTGGCAAGGGCATTTATGACACAATATATGGCTGGTTAGCCCTTGCCATACATTCTCGCTTTTCTGGCCATTTTTTCCATTTAATGCACGTTCTTTCACTGAGGCCATTTTATTTAAATCTTTTCATCTCAACAAACTATTATGTTTGGTTGGGTTCTTATGTTTTTACTCCAAAACAATCCTCTTCCATGTACTTCTCTGTAGTTTCCTTACGTCCGTGGTACAGGCTTTCGGACTCGCGGTTTCTTCACAGCTGTGGATGCACCGGCCAAGTGTGAAGGAGGTCGCGAGGCAATTAATTGGCAAGAAGCTTGAATGCATTCCATTCAGGGGGCGGGGTTTCCCATTTCCTTTCCTGGAATTTATAATTCAAGGGTGCATTTCTTGTTAAATCATTGTAGTGAGGTATGATCGATAGTTATTTGCAACTTCATCATCCCTTGTATCTCACACAAGTCCAGGTTATTATGAACTTGGAGCGCAACTGATGTTCGACTGATATTTTTCGTTGCATTTATATATTTGCATATTTTGGTATACAACCACGGGTCTCATAGTTGTGAATTTTTAATTTTATTTCATTTTTGGGCTGGTAAATGCCCTGTGGATTCTATATTCAGCCAAATTTACCCAGGAATTGCATCTGCCTCTGTATGTTGAGATATACATCCATAGGCTGTCAGGTTAGCCATTTTCATATGGTCTTATAGATGTGATAGTTATCCTTGCTGGCCATATTAAGGCGAAATCTGTCTTTGGGAAATTTTGAGCTTAGGTCACAGCAGTACAATAGTGCCGAGACATAGTGGTAGTGCGAAAAATGACTCCTAAAAAAGCAAGATGCCGAAAGTAAATTAAAGTGAAGTACCGTTCCAAATTAGGACAAACGAGGCATTGAAAGCGGAAAGCAAATTTGGAAGAAATGGGCCCAGAAATTTGGTTAGTGAAGTTGGCTACTGGTACGAAGAAGTGAGTTCATCATTGGGTAAGAGCTTGCGCATTTGACTTGAATGGTATGTCTATCGCAACACATTTGAATGTTTTACCGTTGAGTTCATACAATATGTTATTGAGCATGGATTGATTGTATATACATAGAACCAAGGTTAACTGCTATGGCAAAGCTATCAAATGTGTTGATGACAATGGGGAACCAAGAGTTTTGCAAGGTAAGAAGAAAGCCACATTAGTGAGGATGGTGACAACTATGCAAGCCAAGCGTAGCCACAGGAAAGGGTGCAAGCTATTTGTAGTGCATATTTCTAGTGATAAGGGTAAGAAGGTTGAGGATGCAGAGGTGTTGAACAAGTACCAGCTTTTATAATAGTTCAGGGATGTATTTCCTGAGGACATTATAGAGTTTCCACCTCATAGGGAGGTAGACTTTTCTATCAAGTTAGTGCCAAGGGTAGCTCTAGCATCGAAAGCACCTTACAAGATGAGAACACCTAAGTTAGTTGAGTTAAAATTGCAGCTGAAGGAGATGTTGGACAAGGGATACATTAGGCCAAGTGTATCACCTTGGGGTGCACCGGTCTTGTTTGTGAGGAAGAAAGATGGTACCCTTAGATTATGCATTGATTATAGGCAGTTGAACAAAGTGACTATCAAGAACAGATACCCTTTGTCGAGGATTGATGACTTGTTCGATCAGCTGAAGGGAGCAACAGTGTTCTCGAAGATTGATCTGAGGTCTCGATACCATCAGGTAACCATCAAAGAAGAGGACATATACAAGACTGCGTTTAGGACCAAGTATGGGCATTATGAGTTTGTTGTTGTTCCATTTGGATTAACTAATGCTCCAACTACATTCATGTGTTTGATGAATAGTGTGTTGCGTCCATATTTGGATAAGTTTGTTATTGTGTTCATTGATGATATATTCTACAAATGAGGAAGAGCATGCCGAGCATTTAGAAACACTATTAAGGTTGTTGAGAGAGCACTAGTTGTATGCTAAGCTCAACAAGTGTAGTTTCTTTCAGACTGAGGTGCACTACTTGGGACATGTTGTCTCCAAAGAAGGTATTGTAGTAGATCCAGAGAAGATAAGGGCCATCATGGAGTGGGTAGTTCCTAAGAATGTGGATGAGGTGAGATCTTTCATGGATATTGTTAGCTTCCTGTTGCAACAGGTGTTCATATTTCATGATTGGCATTTTTACATGCCAAATATGTCATTTTTCATGCTGCAAGGTTCCATATTTCCTTAAAGAGGCCAAAGAAGAAGTCATGAAAGTGTGCTAGTCCAAGTGCCACTGCTGAATTCCAATTTTCATGACTTAACCCTTTTTGAAGAATGTTCTATAAAAGGGAGGGCCAAACAGCTTAATCTTGGCCTCCCTAGGTTTCAATTTCCTGTTTTAGAATATAGAGAATGATATCTGTCCAAACAGCTTAATCTTGGCAGAGTTATAGATAGGTAGAGAATCAAAGGAGCCCAACTGCTTAATCTGGGCCCTTGGCAGAAATAAGTGTAGACTTAGATAGGAGGAAAGAAATAAAAAAGAAAAATTGTAAAGCTGGGTCTGCAAGTCTAAGTGCACCCAAACCAAAAAGAAGGAAAAAATGTTAGGAAAGTAGGCTGGGTAGGTAGTTTTGAGGTTGCAGAAAGATGATTTATGATCAATTTTGTGTTTCAATGTGATATATTTTCAGATCACAGTCATGATGCAGTTTTCCATTTGGAGGAGCTCAAGCTGGATATCTCTAACTTCCCCATTCTCCCTTTTCCCCAAATCACTTACTAATTTCCCCGAAGAGGTCAAGATCTGCTTGATTCCTCTTAATTTCATCATTCTCCATATCAGTTGCCTTGGTGAAAATCTGCTTCATTCAAGGATTGTTCATTCCTCCTCTACAAGTCACTTTTCCCCCCAAAATAGCCCAAGGTTCCTTACCTTAGCGCTTTCTCATCATCTTCATATTAACTACTGACTCTATTATGTAAATCCCTATCTGTTTTCCCCTTCCCCTACTAAATCTATGTTAATAAATCCCCTATGTACATATCCCACCTTATAGCACTATAGCTATGTATTTTTCAGTCCTGGGACATAGTAGTCCACCTGGGACTATTGTGAACCCATCCATGTCATGAAACCGGGATTGGTCTAAACCTCTGTTAGACCAAGAACCTTTACCCATCTCTCTGTCCTCAAAACCTTGTAACTTTACCCCTCCGCAATCGTTTGCACAAAGATAATGTTTAAAAGTTTTAATAAACATTAAGTTTTGTTCTTCCCCGCTTATATAAATCCATAAAACTCACGAAACCAAAGTTTAACCCTCCCCGCGGCATTTTATGAAGATCCGAATCTTCGCACAGATCCCCCGTTTAAACCCGCCGCCAGCTCCGCGCTCTGTCAGCCCTCCAATCCGCCCCTCCTAGATTCGACGGCTCTCGGCGATTTCGGAGCCATCCCGTCGCCTGACCTTTAGCGCCTGATGGCTTGGCGGTTTTTCCGTCGTACAGGAGGATGCGCGTCCGCCTGTGATTGCATCGGAGCCGCTCTGATAGTTACCGCCCTCGTACAGAAGGTGGGCCGATGAAAACCACAAACCGTCTTCTGTCCTTTCCTCTGACGACTGCACCAAGACACTACCACGTCATCTGCACACGTCGGCCTCTTGCCGAGTCACCCCTGCCATGTCACTGCCACCGTGTCCCCGCCACGTCATCCACCGTACATGCTGACGTCACCCTGCTGACGTCATCCTGCCACGTCATCCACCGTACCATGGTCCCACCCGCTGACGTCATGCTGACATCATCATCAGTTTTTGACACGAAAGGCGAAAATCGTGCTTAGGAAGGCCATATTCAAATTCTGAGGCAGTTTTTCATGGCTACGGGAAATGAGCCAAAGTGGAAAGCCCCGCATCGCGCAGCCCCCAGCAAGCCCGAAAGGTGCAGAATGACCCGTTTTTCTTCGCGAAGCATTCAGAAAGGAGCGAAAGACAGTTCTAAAGGAAACAGAGGGCCGAACAGCGGCCCTTAAGTTTTGATTTGACCCACAGCGAAGGAGAGAACCGGCCCGATTCATTTGTCAAAGAGTACCAGAAGAAAGATGAAGCGGCAAAGAGTATCAGTTTAATTTTTTAATGGAAAGCTTTAGTTCCCAAGGCAGGTCAACATTGAGTGGCCTCCAGCGAAGTCAAATCAGGTGTTGTGAGCCCATCCCGGCTCTCAAATCACAGTTAAAGCATTTAAAGCCACCGAACTACAATGGAGCAGAAGCCCATGCACAGTTATTACAGAAGCACTGCACCAAGCCACCGAGGACAACACATAGACTCAGTTTTGATACGGCTGCCCTCAGAGCAGCTCAAGATATTTTCTTGCATTCATTTCTGGATAGGATTAGGTTAAAGTAATCATTTTTCTTTCAGACCTGTTAGGTCAAACTATAGTAGACATTTTGGAAAGTTTTCCTATATATACCGCCCTCTGCATTGTTTCAAGGGTTGGTCGGTTGATAATTTTCACTAGAGACTCGCATTGTATACCTAATATGTTTTACTTAATCAAAGATTGCTGAAAAGATTGGAGAAATGACTGTCTGCTCTGTGTCTAATGATCTAAGGAAGTGAATGTGGAATTCTTGTGCTGCAACATGACTCAATAAGTACCTCTTACCTCTGTTTTCATCGTTTCACCATCTAAATAGCAGAAAGAAAGATTAGCTTAGAACTTGTTTAAACTGCACTCTAGGCTCAATTTCTGTTGTTTCTTTATGTTTTTCATTTGAACTGAATTGGACATGAGTATGAATTCCCTGTGGCTCATATTTACCCTAATTCACCTGTGTTTGACAGTTATCTAGGGATTCTTTACTGCTCCTAGATAGAGCTCATTCGCCTCTCTGTTAAGCCGATTGAGAGATTCTTAATTGCCTCTCCTTCCTTGACATTCTTTCCATCCTTTAAACCTAAAAAATTGTTCCATGTGCAGCTACCTTGCTCCTCATTTCTCTTGAGACCAAGAAAACGCACCAGCAGTCCTACTCCTTGACTCCATGCCCAATGGTTCAAAACGTTCACACTATACTTTACCTGAAAACATCAATCTTCCCACCAAAAACAAAACAAAACCCCTTGAACTCAATAACTAGCCTAAAATCATCTTCAATAAAGTTAAATCATAAAGAGAGAGCCCTCTCTGACTGCAAGTGGGCTAGAAGCTGCAGTCTAAAGATTAGTTTGTGGTTACCTCGGCTGTATCCCTTTACTCCAACCTGAGGGACAACCTGAGTGATAACATAATGGCGACTCCACTGGGGACCATCCTCAGTTAACTTTATAAATCAGGTTGGAAATATCGATTTTCTAATTGTTGTATATTCCTTAAAACTACAAATGAAGCCTGAATATCAGCCAGGAAGCCTTTGAAACTGTTTTTTGCTTTGCATTAACAGAAGTAAATAAAAGCTGCTTCGGTCAATCTTCATGCTAGTTTTAGGCTATACACAGCGATTCCAAAATCTGATCAGTCCCTTGCCGATTCTAAAAGCATTCCCAGAAAAATACCAAAAACAATTCGGACGCTGGCTCCCAAGAAAAATCCACGATACATGAGTTCAAACCCAGACCCAAATCCCCCAGCTGCTCTTGAAAATCCGAACTTAATCCCAAAGATCCTTAGGAAGCAAGAAAAACAAGAAGATTTTGCTAAGTTGAGTCCTGAAACAGCTCACCCAAGCTGTGTTCAAACCCCTGTTAAAGTTTTATTTCGTTCAACCCCTACTTCCCCTTGTTCATCATCCACATCTCAAAGCACTCCACCCACACCTCCATTCACTGCACATACTACAACTACCACTACTGTTGTTCCAGTTACTCCTATTGTCCCAGTTGTTCCTATTGTTCCACTTATCCCTGTGAATATGGCTAATAGATATGCACCCCTGCAATTGCCTGCTAATCCTGGGGCCTTGCCTCAAGATTACCAATCCAAAATTACATATTTTGATAGTACTGGTCATTTCACTGCACTACAGCATACCAAGAAGATGCAGGACTATTTTGAAAACTACGAAATAGATGATGATAGCGTGAGAATGAAAATTTTTGTTCAAAGTCTAACAGGTGATGTGAGAACTTGGTTCAGATCACTTGCAGCGAATTCTATAACCACTCCTGACGAGCTTTATCAATCCTTTACCAACAGATGGGAAAAAAAGAAAGACCCCTTGCACATACTAGCTGAATACGATACAATTAAAAGAGGTCCTCAGGAGACTGTTTTGGAGTACTGTGCAAGGTTCAATAATGTCTATAATGCAATACCACAGAACTTAAGACCCCCGCCTGACCTTGCCTTGTATAAATTCCCTGATGGATTCGACCCGGATATGGCATACCAGTTAAAAGAAAGAGCTCCTCAGACCCTTGCAGACATGCAAAATGTTGCTGTTAGCGTAGAGGCCAACCTAATTGCCAAAAGAAACAAAGCTAGAATGGAAAGAAGAACCACCTTTAAGGAAGAACCCTCAGCCTTAGAACAAAAGCTTGATGCTATTTTCAGTGGCATGCAAAGGCTGGGAGACAGAGTAGAAAGTGTTGAGAGGAAGTCATCATGGGAAGGACAACAATCCAATACCATAAGGAACCCAAATTTTAGGAAAACGCAGAACACAAATGTTGGCAGGTCAAGCCCAGATCATGACATATGACCCCCTTTCCAAGAAAATTATGTAGAAGCATCCACTTCTAGTGAACCCATAGAAGACACTCACATGAATCTGTTGGATCTACAGGGTGAGCATCAAACTTTTCTGAGCCAAGAAGACCAAGATGAGCATAACTTTAGTCAATTTCAAACTATGTCTGGTGAGTCTTTTGATTTTAAACAAGGTTATGATACTGTTGTATATGAGGTCCACAAACAATATAAGCTGAGAACTAGGACCATTGATATTTCTGAACCCAGCAAACCAAAGGATGGCAAATAGCCCAACAAGATTAAAGGCAAAGCTATTGTAACAGAACCAGCTGATATACCTGTCCCAAACCCGCATCATGTAACTGTAGAAGACATAACAGAAATGCAACCTTCTATTGATCAGCCTCTGCCACCTTCTTCCTCTGAGCAAAATTCGACCAGTATTCCGAAAAGCCCTCCTAAAGCTGAAGAACCGCAAGCAGTCAATCCCCATAATGCCGATAATCAAGAGCAAATCGCTGATAATTCAAATGAAACAGAAAAAGTTGTCATTATCAACACCAAGACTCCATTGGAAAAGCCATTCAATTTAGAGGCAGAGATTGGAAAACTTAAGATATCTATCCCCCTCTCAGAACTAGCCAAACATGACATATATAGGCAACAAATTCAAAGATCACTTAAAATCCCAGAGAATAAGGATGATGTAAATGTTTTGAATGATACCCCTGAACTGTTGTTTGGTCCAGAAGTTAATGGAAAGTCAACGTATGGATCTGTCTTGCCCTTTTATGTCAGTTTACATACACATGACAAAATCCTACGCAATGCCATGTTTGATTCCGGAGCATCGCACAATCTTATGCCCAAATCAGTTATGGAAAAGCTGAACCTTGATATCACAAGACCCTACAAAGATCTATTTTCCTTTGACTCAAGTCAAGTCAAATGTTTAGGCCTCATCAAAGACTTGTGTGTCTCCTTAGTCCAATATCCCAACAAGACCATCCTCATGGATGTGGTGGTGGCTGACATCCCACTAAAGTACGGTATGCTCCTATCAAGATCATGGGGGGAAAAGCTCCAAGGATCCCTTCAGTTAGACCTCTCCTATGCCACCATTTCAATCTTTGGGCAACCAAAGAGGCTGTACAGAGAAACACTCATGAAATACGTGGTAAGTAGTGAGAGCAAGCCTGAAAATTTTCCCATTTACTCAATCCATTCTGATATGGATACTTTTATTTTGTTTAATGACAAAACAAATTCCCAACTAATGATGAGCCTTTAGATCTAGAACAACAAGCACACATCAATGAAGAATCGGTTGCACATACTGATGAAATTATCAAAACAGATAATGCTACTACCATACAAGAAGAAACTCCCCAAACAGAAATTTCAAATCTGCCTACTGCAAGAATGACTGAAACTCTTAGTACTAACCACAAGCAAGAAATCACATGGTATTTAGAGTTTGATGGCTCTGTCAACAAGTTAGGAGCAGGGGCAGGTGTATGGATTCACAATACATATAACAACCATGCAGAAGGCCATGCTTACAGACTGAATTTTAAATGCACCAACAACATGGCAGAGTATGAGGCTCTGCTTCTAGGCCTTAAACTTCTCAAAGCTTTAGGAGCTGCAAGAGTGTCCATTTTAGGTGACTCTGATTTAATCATACAACAGATGAAAGGTAACTTTGTTACCAACGACAATAGAATGAGGGCCTATAGGACTGCTGCCACTAATATACTCAATGCATTCACGGAATTCAAGCTGGCCAAGATTTCAAGAGAGCATAACATTCATGCACACAGCCTAGCCACCTTTGCTAGTACATGTAAGCTTCCTTTTGACCAAAACCATCACTTCACAGCTGAAATAAAACATAGGCCCGCTGTCCCAAATAATGTTAAAGATTGGCAAGTGTTCGAAAATGATGCCCAGATTAATAATTTCCTTACTCTTGAGCATGAGTTTGCAAATATTAACATTGACATGGATGCTATGAACGACTCCCAACAGCAAATAACTGAAAATCAGCAAGATGTAACAGCTGTAACAGCCAAACAAATCCTAAACCCAACTGTTTTTAACAAAACAAACATAGAACAGCTGAAACAAATGCATTTGGAGGAAATAGCCAAAACAGAGACAGAGATCATTGACTTAAAGGATAATTTTCTGCCTGCTGGCCTAACCCCATTAGAAGACATGTTTGACGCCAATGATGTTCCCAGAAAGCCAAAATTACAACCATTGAACGCTGCTATAGAAGAACACAACATTGGGACAGTAGAGAAGCCAAAAATGATCAAACTATCCAAAAATTTACCACCTGATCAAAAGCCCAAATATATTGATTTATTTAAAGAGTTCCAAGATGTATTTGCTTGGAGTTATGAGGACTTGAAGTCCTATGACACCTCAGTAATTCAACACACGATTCCCTTGAAACCAAACCAAAAACCCTTCAAATAGAAACTGAGGAGAATCAATTATGTGCTTCTCCCTTTGATTGAAAAGGAAGTGAAAAGAATGTTTGAAGCAGGTATCATAGCACCCATCAGATTTTCTGAATGGGTATCCAATATTGTTCCCACAAGAAAGAAGACAGGTGAGATTAGACTTTGTGTAGATCTGAGAAATTTAAACCAAGTCTCCCTAAAAGACCACTATCATTTGCCCAAGATGGATCACATCCTACAAAGAATAGTGGGGTCATCTAGAATCTCTTTGCTAGATGGATTTTCAAGTTTCAATCAAATACTTGTTCACCCGGATGACCAAGACAAGACAACCTTTACCACATCGTGGGGAACATTTAAGTATGTTAAAATGCCATTCGGACTTAAAAACGCTGGTGCTACCTTTTAAAGAGCAATGGATATTGCATTTTCCAAAGAAATACATGATTTCTTAGTTGTCTGCCATGATGACTTGACTCCATTTTCCAAATCTGATCAAGAGCACCTCAGGCACTTAAGGCAAATATTCATGACATGTAGAAAATATGGGATCTCCCTAAATCCCAAGAAGTCTCTCTTTGGCCTTGAAGAAGGCAAGTTACTTGGCCACATCATATCAAAAGATGGGATTAGAATTGATCCTGAAAGAATCCAAGCCATCCTCCAAATCCCGTATCCAAGAAACATAAAAGAGCTGCAAGCATTCCTTGGAAAGATCAATTTCCTAAGGAGATTTATTCCAAATCTAGCCGAGCTGATAAGATTATTAAGCAACATGTTAAAAAAGGATGCCAAGGTAAAATGGTCTCTTGAAACCAAGCAGGCCTTTGAGAGTATAAAATCTACCTTAACCCAAACCCCTGTCCTCACCAGCCCACAATTTGACAAAGATTTTATCATTTTTTCTTTTGCATCTGATCATACTATAGCTGCTGTCCTTTTGCAAAAGGATGAACATGGAACTAAAAAGCCAATTGCTTTTTTCAGCCGAGCCTTAAGAGACGCCCCTTTGAAGTACCCAATAATGGAGAAGCAGGCCTACACGCTTGTTAAGGTTATCAAGGATTTCCGAGTCTACATTTTATATTCACATGTGATTGCCTATGTCCCACACGCTGTTGTAAAAGACATACTAACTCAAGAGGGATTAGAGGGCAAAAGAGGCAAGTGGATTGCAAACATCCTTGAGTATGACATAGAAATAAAACCAACCAAACTCATAAAGGGACAAGGTTTAGCCAAACTGATGTCTGAAACAAACTTTCAAGCCTTGGACATTAACCAACTGGACAATGAACAGGAGCTGGCAACTCCACAGATCAGTGAAACCTTTTTGCAATCTCCATGGTATACTGATATATGTTTTGTATTGTTAAACCTGTTTGCTCCCCCAGGATTGTCCAGAACCAAGAAAAGATTTTTGAAAATGAAGGCTTTAAAGTTTTGTGTCATAGATGGTGCATTATTTTGGAGAAATCATGAAGGTATATTGCTTAATTGTTTAACCATGAGTGAAACTAACAAGGTCATGAAAGAATTCCATGCAGGTGACTGTGGAGGACATCTATATTGGAAGTCCACTGCTGATAAAATCTTAAGGGCTGGTTTCTACTGGCCCTCTCTTTTTGCAGATGTAAAGAAGTTTGCCATGTCTTGTCACAAATGCCAAATCTTTGAGGGCAAAAGAAAGTTGTTGCCCCTACCCCTGAAACCCATATCAACCGAGAGACCTTTTCAACAATGGGGTCTTGACTTCATTGGAGAGATCCATCCTTCTTCCTCAGGCTAGCACAAATGGATTTTAACAGCCACTGACTATTTCACCAAGTGGGTTGAAGCCATCCCCTGTAGGCAAGCCAATGACACCACCATTATCTAATTCCTTGAGTGCAATATCCTTTCTAGATTTGGCTGCCCTGAGAAAATCATCACTGACAATGTCGTTGCCTTTAAATCTAAAATAATGATCAATTTTTGCCACCAATTTCATATTACCTTGGGCCACTCTACAGCCTATTACCCTCAAGGTAATGGCTTGGCCGAATCATCCAACAGGAGCCTCATCAACATCATAAAGAAAGTGCTAGAAGAGAACAAGAAGAACTGGCATAAAAATCTAGTGAATGCCCTATGGGCAGACAGACTTTCAACAAAGAGATCCATTGGGATGAGCACTTATGAGCTAGTATATGGCATGGAGGCCAGATTTCCTTCATCCTTGGGCATCCCTACTATCAGATTGTTACAGGAAATTCAGGCTGAACCAAATGACATTCAAAGAAGAATTAATCAGACCATTCATCTTCAGCAAACCAGAGAGCAAGTTTATGACAAAGCTCAAATTTTGCAAGAAAAACTCAAAAAGATGTTTGATAAGAGAGTCAAGGCTGAGGATTTCTACATTGGTGACAAAGTTCTAAGGTGGGACTCACGAAGAGAAGACAAGGGCAAGCATGCCAAGTTCGATTTTTTATGGAAAGGACCATTCGTTATTTCTGTTGTTCAGGGAAATAACACTTATTTTCTCAAATCTGTAGAGGATAGTTCTGCTGAAGAAGGCCCTGTTAATGGCCGTATGCTGAAACATTACCATGATCCCTTTTAAGGGATACAGTGCAGCTTTGTATATATCTTTTGTACAATAATATCTGTATATATCAACATTCTGTTCTATTTTTCCGAATGTTAGAGGAGCAGCAGTGAATCTTGTGAAGACACGGCCAATGCAAGTATTCAGATTTTAAAAAGCTTTGTCTCTGCACTAATCTCAACAAAATAGCAAGAGTAGCACAGTCGCATCATAGCAATTCATGGTGAAGGGAAGCTGTTTGCAGTCTTCAGTAAAAAATATCAAAACAGAGGAGTGTTTTAGTTTCATATCAGCACCCTTGGTCAAAGCAAAAGTAAAGCAAACACATCAGTTTTGATCCATGTTTTGAGAATGTTTCAAAGGTACAATGCTCAAACAACATTCTACATAATAACAAGCACGCAGAAGAAAGCAGGCAGTGCTATGCATTTCACAATATTTCAGTTGAGGAGAAGGTTGTTCATATTACAAAGTTTCAATTATCTAACAGCCAGCATAAAAGAAGTTTCTTCAATTTACAGCAACAACAGAAGATCAGGCATTCTGACCTGCTGTTCTTGGCTTTTCACAAGGAAAAGTCATCCCCAAGTGGAGCCACTGTTAGCCTCCTGTTGCAACAGGTGTTCATATTTCATGATTGGCATTTTTACATGCCAAATATGTCATCTTTCATGCTGCAAGGTTCCATATTTCCTTAAAGAGGCCAAAGAAGAAGTCATGAAAGTGTGCTAGTCCAAGTGCCACTGCTGAATTCCAATTTTGATGACTTAACCATTTTTGAAGAATGTTCTATAAAAGGGAGGGCCAAACAGCTTAATCTTGGCCTCCCTAAGTTTCAATTTCCTATTTTAGAATATAGAGAATGATATATGTCCAAACAGCTTAATCTTGGCAGAGTTATAGATAGGTAGAGAATCAAAGGAGCCCAACTGCTTAATCTGGGCCCTTGGCAGAAATAAGTGTAGACTTAGATAGGAGGAAAGAAATAAAAAAGAAAAATTGTAAAGCTGGGTCTGCAAGTCTAAGTGCACCCAAACCAAAAAGAAGGAAAAAATGTTAGGAAAGTAGGCTAGGTAGGTAGTTTTGAGGTTGCAGAAAGATGATTTATGATCAATTTTGTGTTTCAATGTGATATATTTTCAGATCACAATCATGATGCAGTTTTCCATTTGGAGGAGCTCAAGCAGGATATCTCTAACTTCCCCATTCTCCCTTTTCCCAAATCACTTACTAATTTCCCCGAAGAGGTCAATATCTGCTTGATTCCTCTTAATTTCATCATTCTCCATATCAGTTGCCTTGGTGAAAATCTGCTTCATTCAAGGATTGTTCATTCCTCCTCTACAAGTCACTTTTCCCCCCAAAATAACCAAAGGTTCCTTACCTTAGCGCTTTCTCATCATCTTCATATTAACTACTGACTCTATTATGTAAATCCCTATAT
Organism: Pinus tabuliformis; assembly: GCA_031772625.1. Classification (NCBI taxonomy): domain Eukaryota; kingdom Viridiplantae; phylum Streptophyta; class Pinopsida; order Pinales; family Pinaceae; genus Pinus; species Pinus tabuliformis. Next base: position 847,115,241 of record CM062809.1, on the reverse strand, counting down.
GTTTTCCCCTTCCCCTACTAAATCTATGTTAATAAATCCCCTATGTACATATCCCACCTTATAGCACTATAGCTATGTATTTTTCAGTCCTGGGACATAGTAGTCCACCTGGGACTATTGTGAACCCATCCGTGTCATGAAACCGGGATTGGTCTAAACCTCTGTTAGATCAAGAACCTTTACCCATCTCTCTGTCCTCAAAACCTTGTAACTTTACCCCTCCGCAATCGTTTGCACAAAGATAATGTTTAAAAGTTTTAATAAACATTAAGTTTTGTTCTTCCCCGCTTGTATAAACCCATAAAACCCACGAAACCAAAGTTTAACCCTCCCCGCGGCATTTTATGAAGATCTGAATCTTCGCGCAGACCCCCCATTTAAACCCGCCGCCAGCTCTGTGCTCCGTCAGCCCTCCGATCCGCCCCTCCTAGATCCTACGGCTCTCGACGATTTCGGAGCCATCCCGTCGCCCGACCTTTAGCGCCCGATGGCTTGGCGGTTTTTCCGTCGTACAGGAGGACGCGTGTCCGCCTGTGATTGCATCAGAGCCGCTCTGACAGTTACCACCCTCGTACAGAAGGCAATCCGATGAAAACCACAAACCGCCTTCTGTCCTTTCCCCTGACGACTGCACCAGGACACTACCACGTCATCTGCACACGTCGGCCTCTTGCTGAGTCACCCCTGCCAAGTCACTGCCACCGTGTCCCCGCCACGTCATCCACCGTACATGCTGACGTCACCCTGTTGACGTCATCCTGCCACGTCATTCGCCGTACCATGGTCCCACCCGCTAACGTCATGTTGACGTCATTATTAGTTTTTGACGCGAAAGGCGAAAATCCTGCTTAAGAAACCCAAATTCAAATTCTGAGGCAGTTTTGAAAGCCCCGCATCGCACAGCCCCCAGCAAGCCCGAAAGGTGCAGAATGACCCGTTTTTCTTCGCAAAGCATTCAGAAAGGAGCAAAAGACAGTTCCAAAGGAAATAGAGGGCCGAACAGCGGCCCTTAAGTTTTGATTTGACCTACAGCGAAGGAGAGAACCGGCCCGATTCATTTGTCAAAGAGTACCAGAAGAAAGATGAAGCGGCAAAGAGTATCAGTTTAATTTTTTAATGGAAAGCTTCAGTTCCCAAGGCAGGTCAACATTGAATGGCCTCCAGCAAAGTCAAATCAGGTGTTGTGAGCCCATCCCAGCTCTCAAATCACAGTTAAAGCATTTAAAGCCACCGAACTACAATGGAGCAGAAGCCCATGCACAGTTATTACAGAAGCACTGCACCAAGCCACCGAGGACAACACATAGACTCAGTTTTGATACGGCTGCCCTCAAAGCAGCTCAAGATATTTTCTTGCATTCATTTCTGGATAGGATTAGGTTAAAGTAATCATTTTTCTTTCAGACCTGTTAGGTAAAACTATAGTAGACAATTTTGGAAAGTTTTCCTATATATACCGCCCTCTGCATTGTTTCAAGGGTTGGTCGGTTGATAATTTTCACTAGAGACTCGCACTGTATACCTGATATGTTTTACTTAATCAAAGATTGCTGAAAAGATTGGAGAAATGACTGTCTACTCTGTGTCTAATGATCTAAGGAAGTGAATGTGGAATTCTTGTGCTGCAACATGACTCAATAAGTACCTCTTACCTCTATTTTCATCGTTTCACCATCTAAATAGCGGAAAGAAAGATTAGCTTAGAACTTGTTTAAACTGCACTCTAGGCTCAATTTCTGTTGTTTCTTTATGTTTTTCATTTGAACTGAATTGGACATGAGTATGAATTCCCTGTGGCTCATATTTACCCTAATTCACCTGTGTTTGACAGTTATCTAGGGATTCTTTACTGCTCCTAGATAGAGCTCATTCGCCTCTCTGTTAAGCCGATTGAGAGATTCTTAATTGCCTCTCCTTCCTTGACATTCTTTCCATCCTTTAAACCTAAAAAATTGTTCCATGTGCAGCTACCATGCTCCTCATTTCTCTTGAGACCAAGAAAACACACCAACAATCCTACTCCTTGACTCCATGCCCAATGGTTCGAAACTTTCACACTATACCTGCCTCTTTACCTGAAAACATCAATCTTCCCACCAAAAACAAAACAAAACCCCTTGAACTCAATAACTAGCCTAAAATCATCTTCAACAAAGTTAAATCATAAAGAGAAAGCCCTCTCTGACTGCAAGTGGGCTAGAAACTGCAGTCTAAAGATTGGTTTGTGGTTACCTCGGCCGTATCCCTTTACTCCAACCTGAGTGATAACAGGTATGGCAGGATATTATAGGAGGTTCATCAGGAACTTCTCGCAGATTGCTTATCCTATTACATCATTGCAGAGGAAAGCTAAGAAGTTAAAATGGACTGCAGAGTGTGAGACTAGTTTTGAGCAACTTAAGGAGTTACTGCCACATGCACCAGTGCTACAAATTGCAGATCCAGACAAAGAGTTTGTAGTGTGTACAAATGCTTGCACGAGAGGACTTGGTGGAGTCCTTATGCAGGATGGGCAGGTGGTATGTTATGAGTCTCAGAAACTAAATGAGCACAAGAAGGACTATCCCACGCATGATCTCGAGTTGGCAGTGATTAAACATGCATTGAAGATGTGGAAACAATATCTTCTTGGTAGGCAGTTTGTGCTTATGAGTGATCACATTGCGTTGAGGTATTTGTTTGACCAACCAAATCTGAATGCCAAGCAAGCTAGATGGTTGACCACGATCAACGAGTTTGACTTCGAGATCAGGTACATCAAGGGTAAAGAGAACAGGGTGCCAGATGCTCTCAGTAGACGGGCACATGTACATCACTTGACAACTATGAGCTCCTATGGGACATACTTACCGGATAGGATCGTGCAAGCAGGACAACAAGATGTCAAGTATATGGAGATTGTGCATAGGTTGTAGCAGGGTGATAGTGCAGGTACACGTATAGGTACATGCAGTGGTACAGGTATAGGTGGTAGTACAGGCACATGTAGAGGGGCAGGTGCAGGTGGACAGGGCATGGACTATTGTCTTACAGTAGAGGGATCGATCAGGTTCCGAGACAGGATATATGTACCGGATAGTAGTGAGCTCAAGAAGGCGATCTTGAGGAAATTTCATGTGAAACCTTATTCAGGTCACCCAGGTTATCAAAAGACACTCACATCGGTGAAGAGATATTACTATTGGCCGAATCTGAAGAGGGATGTAACAGAGTTTGTGGCAAGATGTTTCCACTGTCAGCGAGTGAAAGTACAGTCTAAACATCCAAGTGGACTGCTACAACCGATTGCTATTGCTGAGTGGAAATGGGAGGTCATTTCTGTGGATTTCATCACAGGGTTGCTGAAGACAGTGAAGCAACATGATTCCATTATGGTCATTGTGGACAAGTTAACAAAGGTTGCACACTTTGTTCCGGTGAAGTATACGTTCTCAGCTAGTTATGTGGTGCAGGTATTCATCCGAGATGTGGTTAGACTACACGGTGTTCCGAAGAAGATTGTGTTAGATAGGGTTGCGAAGTTCACTTCCAAGTTTTGGAAGGAGTTATTTGCATGTTTCGACACCTAGTTAGCCTTCAACACAACTTATCATCCGCAGAAAGATGGATAGACAACGAGGGTCAACAGGATATTGGAGGACATGTTGAGGATGTGATGCATCAGCAGGGGAAGTGGGAAGAGTATCCCCCTTTAGTAAAGTTTGCATACAACAATGGTTATCAGGAGTCACTAAGGATGAGTCATTTTGAGGCATTGTATGGGCAGAATTATAACACTCCCATTAGTTGGAGTGATCTAGTTAGCAAAGTATTGATTGGACCAGATATGTTGGCAGACATGGAACAAGAGATGCAGGTGATCAAGAAGAATCTCAAGGCAACACAAGATAGGCAGAAGAGTTATGCAGATAGGAACAGGTTGTTCAAGGAGTTTCAGGTTGGGGAACAGGTGTACTTGCACATCAAACCGAAGAAGAGCTCCTTGCAAATTGGCTCATGTGCCAAGCTGGCACCACGGTTTTGTGGACCCTTCAGTATCATTGAGAGGACTTGGCTAGTATCTTATCGACTTGCATTGCCTCCGACATTGAAAGTCCACGATGTTTTCCATGCATCTTTGCTTAAGAAGTATGTTAAGGATGTTGATCATGTGATTGACTGGTCTATATTGCAGGTGGAACTAGATGGAGAATTACAATCGGAGCCTCATTGTATATTGTAGAAAAATGTGTTCATGCTTTGGAATCAAGCAATAGAGCAAGTTAAGGTTTAATGGAAGCACTTTGGGCCCGATGAAGCTACTTGGGAGATGGCAGATCAGATGTGGGCCATGTATCCTTCCTTGTTTTCCAGTTGAAGCAAAGCAGCTTGATATGGTGGTTTGGTGGTTGCTTATGGTGGTTTGGTAGTTTCTTTTTGGTGGTTTAGTATTTGTTTTATGTTGGTTTAGTGTATGCTTTATGGTGATCGATATATGCTTTATGATGGTTGATATATGCTATATAATGTTTTGATATATATGCTTAGATACGATGATTAGTATATGTTTGATATATGTTTTGATATATGATTTGGCATATATTTTGGTGTATATATATGGACACCCATGTATGGATATAAATACCGTAACGAGTTGTGCTATAAAGCTCCACTATGCGGTATGGGTGTTATGTTATTATGTTATCATGTCGTTATGTTATCATGTCATATGCGTTTGTTTTGAGTGGGATGATCATCTAAATACCATAATGAGCTATGTTATAAAGCTCCACTATGTGGCATGTTGTCATGTTATCATGGTGTTTTTCTCTTGAGCAGATCTTTCATTGTAAATACTACATTGAGCTATGTTATAAAGCTCCCTGAGCAATATGTCTTCTTTCAACAGGTTGTTGAGGTATATGTGTGATTGAACACCAAGGACGGTGTCCCCCAAGGGAAAGGGTTTTGTAACAACCTTGGTGAAAATTCCATGTAATAAATGTTAAAAACAATAACCACGAATGACTAGGACACTTATTCCAAGCTGAATGTTGGGCAAGATATCCTAGGGGGTGTTCATTTGGATGTTTATGGCTAAGGAAATTGGCAAAGGCAATGGATAAGGCATTAAAAGGAAAAATGGCATTTTTAACACATTTATTTATGAAAATAATGGAAATTGGGATAAAAAGGAGGTGAAAGGTCACAGGATGCATGTAAGGAGGAAAATAGCTTCTGAAGATAAGTTTGTAACCTTTTGTCAGTTCAGTTTTGGAGCTCTCTCATTATTCTCTCTCTCTCTCTCATACTCTTCGATACTTAGAGTTTTCTTGGAGCACTCTTGGTGGTGTGGCATACTTGGATTCTTGGAGAAAGAAGGAAAAGGAAGAGGAAGAAAGTGCAAGAAGGCATCGACATCAACAACTACATAAGATTTTCTTGCAGGTATCAAGTTGCATGTATGATTTCTTCACTAGTTTTGGGAATGCATGGCATATGCATGTGGTTTCTTGGTTGTGATCTGTCATTGGCATGGAGGATTGCCTGGTTCGATAGTGGATTGCCTAGACTTGCCATTTCCTGGATAGCCATGGTGATTGTGGGTTTACTTTCATTGTTTTGTTTTGGTTGGTTCTCATATTTCCTTAGCTTGGGTTGAGTTATTAGTCCTCGAAGCCCTGGTTGAACAAACGCTCTGGAAGCCTTGTAACAACTTGGGTTGAGTTACTAGTCCTGGAAGCCTTGGTTGGACAAACACTCTAGAAGCCCTTGGTGGGTACTAGTCTTGGAAGCCTTGGTTGGACAAACGCTCTAGAAGCCCTTGGTGGGTATTAGTCTTGGAAGCCTTGGTTGAACAAATGCTCTAGAAGCCCTTGGTGGGTACTAGTCTTGGAAGCCTTGGTTGGACAAACGCTCTGGAAGCCCTTGGTGGGTACTAGTCTTGGAAGCCTTGGTTGGACAAACACTCTGGAAGCCCTGTATAAGCTGTGGGTTGAGTTGCTAGTTATGGAAGCCTTGGTTGGACAAATGCTCTGGAAGCCATGGAAGGCTTGGATGGAGACCAATCTGATGATGGTTTTTGGTGATGTCCGACCATGAGGTGGAATCACTATTTGATGGGTTGAGGTGGATGGCCTCTGGAAGCCCTGGATGAGTTTTGATTGATGTGTTCTATGAGATCCCACATTCATGCTTGGAATATGGCACGAGGGTGAATGGTTGAAGAGAGATTTGGCTCAACCATTCTATGGTTAGGTGGAACGTGGTAGTCCCATCTCCGGTTGGTTCATTGCATTCATTAATGAGAAATCCATTCCCTTGATTTTCATGTGCAAAGGTATGATGTATATATGGATTTGATGGCTGATATGTTTATTGTAATTCTGTTCCTATTATGTTGGTTATATGCACATTTACCCCGTAGGGTGTTACAGACACAAAAAAACTGACTTAGAATATTTCCTTCGACCACCAAGATTCAAAATATAGCACAAATATAACCAGTTACATAGTAAAAATTACCCATATTCGTTGCAATACCAATATACTATGTCAAAGAAATTTAGAGGCATACACATTACACATTAAAGCAGAGCAATACATTTCAAAATTATTCATTATCATTCCATTACACAAGCATAAACACATATGACAATATTATAGAGAAGCAATAACTATTCCAGAGGGTAACCAAAAGAAAAGTTATGCAAAGTTTTGGCTAAGCATGGGAAGACCACATGGGCTACCACGCACTGCAAAGAATGACAAATATCACACGCAGTGCAATAGTAAGCAGGGATACTACATAAATGCATGACAAAGACAAGAAGGACCACAATTAAAGCAATAAAAACACACTGCCAAATAATTAGTTACAACCTGTCAAACTATTGTTAGATCCTCCTAAGAAAGTTAATTGTTGATCTTTGTATGTTACGCGTAGATCCATGCCATTAGTAGAAAGTTGTTTAGGAAGTTTGAGTCAATTACGTTGTAATAGAGGACTAGTTATTGTTGTTATTGACAAGTTTCTATGGAATATTAAATAGATGACTAGTTATTGTTGTTATTGACCAGGCATAGACAAACTTCAACCTTGATGTAGTCTTTTGGTTTCCATTTTTGTTAGATCCAATAAGTTAGTGCTTTTTCCAAAGGCCAACTTTCAAGGAATTTTCCAATCAGGGCGTGATCTCACATATATTGGATGTATTCACCCATGCAAGTGGAGGAACTTCAAATTTTGGGTTCGTGGCTACTTTAGGGAGGCGACTACTCAGGGTTTTGTGACTCGTCGATGTGGATTGAACCAAGCCTTTGGATTTGGATGAAATGGATTCTTGTTCCACATTGAAGGTGTTGATGGGTGGAATCTGATGGGTGTTATAATCCGTAGTCACAATCTTGCTATCTATAGCACTCGCCATGGCTGTGATGATGACGAAGCACATGGGAAGAAGGTTGAGAGCTAGGGTTTTGTAGGTCTATACAGAGCGATTTTTTTTGAAAGAGATTCTTTTAATTACGTTGAGAAGCACTCACAACCCAGTATGAGGGGATGTTGTCCCTTAACATTACATTTAAAAATAGTAAAATAATACTTACATTAACAAAGTAAATAATAGTAAGAACAAAAAATCAATATTGACCATAAATAAAATACTTCAATTTCCACCTTAATTTTACATAAACTTTATATTGAGAGATAAAGTAATTGAAAATAAACCAGAAAACATATTTTTTATTGTGAGGGAGATGTGTAATTCTTTCACTACCTACTATGGAGTTCACATATAACATGTAAAAATAATATTATTGATATTACATGATGTGTAATTCATTCCAATGTTGCAGGGTTCGCTGGACCTGAACCTTGAGGTTTGAAATGTGGCGAACCTTTAAAAAATGGTAAAAAATTGTTTAATTTCATGGGGTTCAAGATAAGTGGTAGAGAAAAATCTAGAGCAACTAGGTTACAAAGCATAAAAAATCATTCAAAGTTTGTTAGGTTCGATGGCAATTAGCAGCCATGACACAGATTTTTTTTTTGGTCAAGTAGGTTATGGGAGTAACCGCAAAATTCTCAAGCAAGCTAATTATGAACGTAAAAAATTGTTCAAGTACATTAGGTTCAAGGCCAATCAACACTTGAAAAACTCTGGAGAGGAGGTTACTATTGAAGAATCTAGGCAAATAAGTGGAGTGTGATTCTTCTTTACTTGATAATAATTTGTGGAGTATTTTTATTTTTTCTTGTTAGCTTAATCTTCTTCTTCTTATTATTAATGCATGTGTGTGTACTTCATCAAACTGCTACCAAAACATAAGAACAAGAACACAAGATGTTGGCTCTCTGCTAGGGCCAAAACCTCTCTTCTCTTGAGAGGAAAACCCTTTAGTAAGTTTCTCTTATTGAAGCTTCTTATTGATCACTACCAAACTCTAAACACCTGACAAGAATATCCTTCAAGCAAAAGACAAGTCCTTTCTCCTTTCTGCACTTTGTCCCCTGACACTTCCTTATTCCGACACTTCGTTCTCTGGCACTTCGTCCTCCTCCTTCTGACACTTCATTCTTCTTATAACTTGTTGGTAAACCTTGTTTCACTTGCTTTATAAGAGATACATTTGATGATACCCTTTTCTTATGATGATTCCTTTCTTCTCTTCACCAACCAACGAACTTGTATGACTATAATGGGAGGGCTATAATGACAGCAGAGGCAAGCTCTTTATCTTCGCACGTGTGACTGTTTTCCTTGTGATGTTGGCCTCTTCCTTCTTCGCTTGAGAGAGCTCATTCTACGCTTGAGTGAGGGGCCTTATAGGCCTTGTTTTCTAGCCCAAAATAGAGAGATATGTCACTATGGGTTTCTGTTGTTATGACCGCAGGAAGACCATTCCTTTCTCACATGTGTGGCTGTGTTAACCCTAGAAAATAGTCCCTTCCACCTCGGCTTCTTTCTCTCTTCCTTCGTTGCCCTAGAAGACCTCTTCTTCGTACTTTTCTTAGCCTCTCCGCTTCTGAGATTTCAGAGCTCTTGATTGGTGTTGTAATGGAGTGGACAACCTCTATTTAGAGAGGATTATCCCTCCTTTTAGGCCGACTTGTTATGCAAAATTCAAATGGTTTCTTTGGTGGTGTAACATGCTTGAAGGAGCTTCTTTGATGGTGCCTTTGCATAGGAGGAGACTTGACTTTGCTTGGAGGTATTCTCTTGACCCTAATACATAATCATACATGGTGTAACACACCCTTAAGGCCTTCAACATTTCCTTTTGACTATTTGACTCACCTATAACACTTAACATGTGCTAGACCTATTTCAATAAGCAAGAAACTCATTGATATATATTATAAAAATAATGTTTATTTTCTTGAATAAATACAAATATCAAAAGTACATTTATGAAGACCGAACCTAGTTACATTTCCTTCAAGAGTTACAGGGCACAAATCTGCGTTACAAACTAAAATCACATGCAAGGTACAAATGAGGATCAAGGTTACGAGTCTAGGTAACCAATTACCATTATCTGTGTAAAATTTTCACCATGCTTCTAATGGAATATTTATCATATTCATTTGAGAACATATGTTATATGTTGTATATATTATAAATTATATTTATATTTATAAAGAAACTATACATTTTATAATATAATATTTAAGATTAATTATAAATATATATAAAATATAAATTAATATGATATATATTTTGGGATTTTGAAATATGTGTATGTACGAACGCAATGGTGAACCTTATCCGAATTTCATGGACAAATTCAAATTTGAATCGAATCTTATTGTTGTCGAACTCGAACCATGTGACATTGATTCATTCTATGTTCAATTGACATATAATATTTAAAACAAAAACATATTAATAACACAAAAATATTTTAGTGTATGCCATAAATAAAACATTTCAATGCCCATATTAAATAATATAATTCCATATAAAATAATTTAAATTAAACATTTTTTTTGATATTATTATTATGAATATTTTCAATATTCATTCTGAGGAAGATGTGTAATTTATTCCATATATATATATATATATATATATATATATATATATAACATGATGAGTATATTCTACTAAGTGGAATTAGTAACTTCACACATATAGATGCCACAAGGGCCAACTTACAATATGTTTATGGAGACTTGAACTCATGCAACTTGGGATACGAAATATGTGCCATACCACTTGAGCTAAGTTCCTTCGACTATATTTAAAAGAAGATTAATAACAAAAATAGTTTAATATGAGTTATAAATCAAATATTTTAATATACATGTCTAATTCAAGGCAAGAAGGGGATTTGTAATTCCTTCAATGCTTAATATAAAGTTGAGGCGTAGCATTTTAGAAATATTAATAACAAAAATGACATAGACATGTAGCATTTTAAAAAATACGAATAACAAAAATAATTCAATGTGCACACATACACATATAGAGAGAAATTATATTATATGGATATATGTTTGCTATTTAGGAATATGATGGGGCATGTACTAATATTTTAATGTCGAGAATGTGAATCATAAATAAAACATTTCAATGTTAAGTATGTATATAAAACAAGTGAAAATAACAAATTTCTCATAGTCAAAACATTTTATTAGTGTGGTGCTCAAAACTAAAATAGATCCATCTTAACCCCATATCTACCCGGAGCAGTGAGGAATCAAATCTCTAGAGATGCAAACTTTTCCTTAAGTTTTACATTAAAGAGAGATTTATATATTGAGATATTTGATCCCTCTCAATGTTTGATAAATCCAAAATTAAATTAAATATATACTAAGAATTTATCATTTATATATGAATTATTATTATTATTTATTTATTTATTTTTCGTTATGTTCAAATTAATTGTTTTTTAATAATTAAAATTATTTTTAAAATAAAATAAGATAATACTTTCACTTTTCAACCAATTAAAATTTTAATATGCAATGAAGAATATGCCACTTATGATATACTTAGTAATAATGCCCTTTTACAAGATATATATATATATATATATATATATATATATATATATATATATATATAATATACCATATATATATATAATATACCACCTATATATATATATATATATAATATACCACCTATATATATTCTTCGGAAAAAAATAGTGATTTCATTGCAACTTAAACAAGGAACAAAAATACATTTTGTAGATGCTAAAAGCATTTAGTGTGAGCAAGACAACCATCTTGTGTGAGCAAATTATTAACCTCTTGGCTAAAAAAACCAAAACATAAACAAAAGATAAATTAACTTTTATAATAATTACTTAACTTCTCTTTTTATCCTTCCTTTTTTGGGACCTTTTGCCATCCCCTAAATGAAGGTCAACAAGTACCACCACCAACTCATTCACAATCACCATAGAAGGGTGTTCTTTATTAGAATCTGAACTTTCTAGGACATGGACTCTCTTTGAGCCCACCAAACCATCCTCTTTGCGTGCCCCTACTCCAAAATGTTTAGGTTCAAGGATCGATTTTGTTTCTGAAGCATTGTACAGGGGATGCACATATCCATCAAGGACCTAAGCACTCATATTGTCTTTGTTTTGGATGCTTCTCCTTGATTTCTTCTACTTCATCTTCCTTAAAAATGGGATCAAAAGACGGCCATTCTTTCGTTTTACAAACATGTCATTTTTTTCCCTGTGAACATGTGTTCTGTTTAGAAATAAGTGTGATATGTGAATACCCTATTTTCATAATCCAAGATTTTGATCAATTTATAACATCTATATATATGACCAAATAAATCTTTATTTAGATCTATTTTAACCCAAATAAATAAATAATCCTTTTAATCCAAAATAAATAAATAATCCTTTCTCCTCTTTCGTAACAATGCCTAAAAGTGTCAAGCCTACTTGGATTACGTTTTGGCCAAAACAGCTTTCAGTGTTATTAGGAGGTTGCGGGTTAATTTTTAATTTTCAAATTTCTTTTATCAAAAGTTCGAAGTCTCACATAGGGACAATTGGGAGATTATTTACCATATCGTGTGGATATCTACACTCTGCTGTATACATTCTTGCTTTTCTGGCCATTTTTTCCATTTAATGCACGTTCTTTCACTGAGGCCATTTTATTTAAATCTTTTCATCTCAACAAAATCTTATGTTTGGTTGGGTTCTTATGTTTTTACTCCAAAACAATTCTCTTCCATGTACTCGTCTGTAGTTTCCTTACGTCCGTGGTACAGGCTTTCGGACTCACGGTTTCTTCAAAGCTGTGGATGCACTGGCCAAGTGTGAAGGAGGTCGCGAGGCAATTAATTGGCAAGAAGTTTGAATGCATTCCATTCAAGGGGCGGGGTTTCCCATTTCCTTTTCTGGAATTTATAATTCAAGGGCGCATTACTTGTTAAATCCTTGTAGTGAGGTATGGATCGATAGTTATTTGCAACTTCATCATCCCTTGTATCTCACACAAGTCCAGGTTATTCTGAACTTGGAGCGCAACTGATGTTCGACTGATATTTTTGGTAGCATTTATATATTTGCATATTTTGGTATACAACCACGGGTCTCATAGTTGTGAATTTTTAATTTTATTTCATTTTTGGGCTGGTAAATGACCTGTGGATTCTATATTCAGCCAAATTTACCCAGGAATTGCATCTGCCTCTGTATGTTGAGATATACATCCATAGGCTGTCAGGTTAGTCACTTCCATATGGTCTTATAGATGTGATAGTTATCCTTGTTGGCCATATTAAGGCGAAATCTGTCTTTGGGAAATTTTGAGCATAGGTCACAGCATACAATAGTGCCGAGACATAGTGGTAGTGCGAAAAATGACTGCTAAAAAAGCAAGATGCCGAAAGTAATTAAAGTGAAGTGCTGTTCCAAACTAGGACAAACGAGGCATTGAAAGCGGAAAGCGGAAAGCAGTTTTGGAAGAAACGGGCCCAGAATCTGGAATACAAATAATTGACGCGTATTAGGATTGGCTACCGTCCTCTCCCCTAACGTCATAGGCTTAATGGAGGAAACTCAGGATAGAGTACTGTCTGAAGGAGCTGGAAGATAAACTAGACTGCGGCACTGTGCTGCTGCCTGGACAAGATTGCTTGCCGTTGAGGCTTGGGTGGCCTTGCCTGCATGCTGATATGGGATTTGGACCGGTGACAACACCGGGGTCTCTGAGAAGTAGGAATAGTGCCGTGTGACAAGAACCAGGATCCATTCTGTTAGTGATTTGTCTTTTGGTACCCTGGTAGAAGGGAGCATTCGAAAGAAGGAAATGTTCAAATGTGTGGAGAATGGTCTAGGGCTTGCTAGAGAATGTGGGATTAGAGTATGAGGGCTTCTTGCATGTATATAGCTAGGCAGTGTTGATGGGAATACATGAAGACACTGGAAAGAGTGTGTGACTTAGGCCTTGTGATTAGAAAAAATGAAATGCTCCTTAGCATCAACTTCTTGAAGATGACACAATTGGCATATCCTGTTTGATTAGTTGACTTGGTGCTTTGCCTACACCTGAAGTCCAGGTGAGCTCACTTTAAATTGGCCCAGGGAGCTCCACTGAATTCCATGTGAGCTCACTTTAAATTGGCCCGGGGAGATGTATAGAGCATCCATTCAATGACAACATGTCATGGAGGCTAGACAACGAATCTATTCGCTAGCTCCATGAAGTGCTTCGCATAAAGGACCATATTTGGCTAGAAGAAAAGGCTTCCAATAATAGTATATATTAATGAGGTCAAGGCTCATGAAACCTTCAAGAAAATCCCAAAGTTAGACAAGACAAAACGAGGGTTTCCTTCTTAGGGCAAACTGCTGGGTACAATTTTTGGGACTTTTAACCACCTTATTCCAATCTTTTTTATCTTCAGTTTTGAACCAAAATTCTTCGTTTTTATCAACTTTGTGAGGATAATGGCATGAAAAGGTTGAAATAAAAGTAATTATCTTTCATAAGAAAAATCTTCTCTTTTTAATCTATAAATATTTATTAGAAGCATTTATTCATGTACTAATTTGCAAAACAACAATCTACAGGAATTCGTGTAATTACAGAAAATCAGCAAAAGCAAAATTCTTGTAATTCTTCCAAGCTCTATGTGGTTCCACTTCTGCCAATCTGATTCTAACACTTGGAGTGCATTCAAAATGTTCATCTAATGGACAAATACCTATCTAGCCTCCTTGTAGATGGTCTCAACACTCAAGTCAATCACTGGTCAACATAGGGTGTCTACTCAGCGATTCCTGCAATTAGTTCAGAAATTCCTGTAATCAGTTCAGAAATTCTTGTAATCAGATAGAAAAATCAGCAGATTTGTCTCCAACACCTGGAATTCGAATATCAGGGCTTGAGGATCAGGATTTGAAGTCAAAGAAGATTAAGGAATATTATGCAACATCACATCAGATCCCTACTAGTGATTTGAGATATTTTATGTCCTAACTAAACTGAACTAAACCCTATTTTTTTTTGTAAGTTTGGTAGGACTACATCTTCATCATGTCCAAATTCTCACCCCAATTGGGGGGGATAGCACAAGATTTGAACCTAAGACTTCCGGTTCGGTGAGACTTCATTTCCACGGCCATTGCCAATTGAGCTATCCCAAGCGGACAACTAAACCCTATTCTTGATCAAATTCGGTTCTATCATTTCTGATTGATATTTTGTGTATAAATAAATCCTCATGAACAGAGGAAGGAGTTAGTCAATCATTATTTTTCATATGCTTATTCTGAGCAAGGATTGTTATTTGTACTAAGGATTAAAGCTGTTGTAATACAAATACTTCTTTTGTGACATGATGTAGCATTTTTCTAAAGCTTCTGAGTAGTTTCACAACATATTCTAGGAGACCCCCCGGTATGTGTTGTCTATTTGATTTCAATTGATTTAGAAATGATTAATCATGTTTATTTGGTCAAAATTGGTTTGAGAAAACTACTCAATTGAATTCAATCATGTTTAAATTCAAGCTAGCGGGTGCCTTCTTAGAGCTTGTGTTGAGGACATTGAGTGCCTTGACTTGTGTAGAAACCCTCTAAAATAGGCCTCTAAGAAATGGCCCCTAGATTTGGGTCATAATCATCCCGTGGACCCCAATTTTGGCTTTGGGGCACAAAATGGGTCTCATGGGTCTCCCAATGGTGTAAATGCCTATCTCTGCTCCAATGTTGAGGGCTCTAAGAATGGTGCTACCCTCCCATGTTCGAAGGTATGAGACAAACATCATCTGGCCCCTGGATCAACTGCCTGACCCTGCAATTCTACTAAGCCGATTAGGGGCATGCTAGTCCAGGTGTATCATCCCATAATTATATAGGGCAAAGTGCAGAACCTTTGTGGGTGCTGAAGGTGCCCATGGATACAAATGATGCTCTACAATTGTTTGGGGTCCCATGCTTCTCAACGCATCACTTGTGGGTGTCAATATGCTCCTCTGGTGGACTTGGGCCCCAGTTAAGTTGCTCTGCCCATGATAGAACCACTCGCCAATTACACACAATATCTAGTGCCGCAACTTATATCATCAGGTACATTTATTCATTTTTGCATCTAAATGAACCAAGCTTGCAAGTGATGGGCAATTTGACATTTTATACAAGGTTTCCCTTCCAAACTTGGGGCCTTGAGCTTGCAAAAGTGTTACCTCCCTAGGTAGGAGAGGCTAAGAGACAACTCTATTAGGTGCTTCCAACCCCTAAAGGGAAGTGATAGGTCCTCGGTCCACCCTCCAATCAATAGGTGTGAGTAAACAATGATGGAATAGAGGGGAGAAAACTTCATGGCCAAGTGCCATTGTCAATCGGACTAGCAATGATGGAATTCCACATCCTGAGTGTATAGATGTGAGGAGGGAGCAATCGTGGATGCATTGGTTACCAACTCGGCCTTTGTTTTTCCACCCCTCTTATTGCGTTTTACTTTTTCTTGATTTTTCCTTGCATTACTGCTCATAGCTTAAAGGTTTTCGGAGCTTGCTTGGAATGATGTATAACAATTATTACTCCTTTAAGGATGGGGTAGTTCATTGCCCATCAGGGGTTGGGACATGTAAGGGTTCCTTGTCTTCTATGAGATAGAGCCTGTTACCACACAATCTAGCAGGGGTCTAAGAGGGGTTCCGAAGGGACTACTACTAGACCAAGTGGCAACAATGGGACAAGGACCCATTGTCACCTCGGTTGATGTCCCTTTCTCTTTACGGACCTTCATTGATGGGAGGAGTCCCAGTATGAACGAAATCACTATAAAGGATAGAGCTAATGATGAAGTATAATGTGATCTCCAAAGCCCATTCAAAAGAGAGGTACAGATAATAGGCTTGGTTGCTTCAAGAGCAAGGTAAAAGCTCTCCAAGAAAGGCTCAAAGGGAGACTTAGACCTAAGGAATGGGGATATTTATTTTATGAAGGATATCCTAGATCTAAGACTCACTAAGGAAAACAAGGTTCTCCAAGTGGCTTTATAAGATAAAGAAGGAGTTATAATATGGGACCACAAAGGGAGCCTTGGGAAGATCCAAGCTTGACCTAGGGTTTGAATAATCCTTAAGAGAGTGTCTAAGTTAAGCGAGGATGAGGTAAGGTCATAAGAACAATTAACTTCCGTTGAGTTTTTGAGTAGATAGACCTTCAAATGCCATTAACCAAAGAACACCTAAACCAAACCAAGTTTGGAGCTAAGGCTAGGTGTTTCTCACAAACTAACTGCGGGATATGCCTCAAATTTGGAGAGGGCTAGTAGGGGATACACCAGTGCAATTCCTCACCAACTTGTTCTTCAAGAGGATGGCTTAAATGCAATTCGCTTGATACCCTGGCTTGGATGACTAGGTTAGTGCTAAAAAACAAGGAAAAGGAGAAAATATGAGTTTTTAGGTTATCATCAAAGACGAGGATCAACGCCTAGCCAATTGGGATGAATGGAGTCATGATGAAATTGATATTTGAGATTTTTCCTCTACTAATGATCTAAATGGATCCTAGAACACTCTCTAAGTTTTCATGAACTCTTTAAAAATCATGCCAAAGATTCAAAGTCTTATAAAGATCAAGCTATCGGAGGGAATCCTCAGACAGTTGCAATGGCGATCAGCGCGGATCAACGAGGGCCGTCGATCTAGTGCGCAGAGCGGCGGACCATGGTAACATGCGCTGACACCAACCAGCAAATGCAGGGACAAATTTAAGCAGCGAAGGTAGTTTCCGATATGCGATTAGCGAACCTCATATCGCTAATCGTTAGTGAAGAGAAGCCTCGAGCACCCGGACCCGAAATAATTATAAAACGCGGAAAATATTGTTTCGGTTCTGTCAGAGCAGGATTCCACAAAATTGGCAGAATATCGGAGGGGCTTCGAGCGGTAAGCGGTTTCAACCGAGTTCCGCTCGATGCCATACAACGATTACCATGTGTCCCGGGGAAGAGAGAGAGAACCGCTCACATTGGATGGGTAAACATCATGCTACTTAGCTGCCCGATATGAACGATGATCGTAGGATCTGGGGCCTCCAGATCAACGGCGGAGACGCATTCCGATGGATGACCGGATTTGACAAGATTATAAAGCAAGGTCGCATAGGATTTGAAGTCCGATATGGATGATGCATTGGCAGAAGGTTGTGTTTCGCGGGCATTCTTGGAGTTAACAGAAAAATAGCCGTTTCAAATATGTCCAAGAGAACTGACACTCATCCATTATGAAATAAGTGGCCACCTCCCTGTGAGGCGTTATACAGTGACTAATTACGCAGGACAGAGGGATTCAAACAGACAGAGGTAGGGGAACCGGAAAGCCGGGAAGTGGAAATGAACAGTCAGGAAGCAGATTGGCTTAAAAGCCACAAACTGACAGAGAGAGAAGCAAGTTAAGAGCAGTAAGCAGTAGGCAGTAAGCCGAAAGCAGAGAGAAGAAGCTGAGCTGACCTACAGAAGCAAAGGCAGCATCGAGCTAGGATTAGGACAGAGACAGAGAGGGTCAGAGAGTCTGTGTACTCCAGAGAAGACTTGAGAGGTTCAAGCGAACTCCTCTGTATATGCCTGTCATGTATTGAGTCTCAGATTGGGCTCATACTACCGTGACCAATAGAGGTCAAGAGTCAGTGAGGAGAGTCTGTGTACTCCAGAGACTTGGGGGATCCAAGTACAGTCTTACTGATTTATACCTGTTGTGTGAGACTCAAATTGAGCTCACTGTTGTAAAAACTCTGCTTTGAAAACATAATAGAGAGGCCACCACTGAAGGCTGGACTAGGAGACGTAGCCCAGGAGTATTGGGTGAACTCCTTATTAAACTTGTGTTTATATGTGTTGCCTATTATGTTTTCCTTAACTGTTTTATTCTTGCATGGTTCGATCAAAGAGGAAGTCTATGTGGAACAACTCGAAGGATTTGAGATTCATGATCGGGAATCTCATGTGTGCAGGTTGAAGAAAGCCCTCTATGGGCTGAAGCAAGCACCCTGAGCGTGGTATGAGAGGATCGATAACTACTTGATGAAGTTGGGATTCACTAGGAGCGAAGCCGACCCTAACCTTTACTTGAAGGTTGAAGATGACAAACCTCTCATACTGGTGCTGTACGTTGACGACCTCTTTCTGACAAGTGCAGATGCTCTCATTCACAAATGTAAGAGGGAGTTGGCTTCTGAGTTTGAAATGAAGGACCTAGGATTGATGCACTATTTCCTAGGACTAGAAGTCTGGCAGAAGCCAGGGGAGATTTTCCTATCTCAAGGAAAATATGTGGTGAAGATATTGGAGAGATTTGGTATGGTGGACTGCAAGCCCGTGACTACCCCGATGGAGGTTGACTTCAAGAAGTTAAGCGGTAGTGTTGCCGGACCTGTTTTACAAAATGCTACCTAGTATCGTCAACTCATTGGAGCATTGATGTTCTTGGTGAACTCCCGTTCGGATATATGCTTTGCAGTCAACACATTGAGTCAACATATGGTTGAGCCTCACCACACACATTGGATTGGTGCCAAGAATCTGTTGAGATACCTTCGTGGCACAATCACTCATGGGTTGAGATACATTACTGGAGATGTGAGGTTACATGGATATACCGATGCTGATTGGGCAGGCAGTGTGGTGGACTGAAAGAGCACTTCTGGGTGTTGTTTCTCTTTGGGATCTGCCTCTATATCCTGGATGAGTAGGAAGCAGAAATCTGTGGCTTTGAGCACTGCTAAGGCAGAGTACATTGCTGCGAGTATGGCCTCTTGTGAGGCTATCTGGTTGCGGAAGCTCTTCAGTGAGCTGTTTGGATTTACATTGGATACTACTGTGATCCTGTGTGACAACCAGAGTGGGATTCGTTTATTAGAGAATCCCGTATTTCATGATCGCTCCAAGCATATCGATATCAGGTACCACTATATCCGGGATATGGTGTAGCGGGGAGCAATAAGGCTCCAACATATCGGTATAGATGAGCAGGTCACCGACATTTTGACGAAGCCCCTGGGAAAGGTCAAATTCTTGACTTTCCGAGAACGACTTGGTGTCGTTGAGAGACCCTCTTATGAGGGTCGTGTATGATGCATACATTGAGCTCTGGGAGCTCCGAGGGGCTTGGGGTACTTCTTGGAGCGACATGCGACCACAGGGCGACTCACCCTCCCCTAGTGGTGCGCTATGTACAGGGTGAAAGGTTCAACCTTCCCCTGTGATACCCCGTGGAGACTTTGGTACAAGATGATTAGTTCTCCTGTCGAGGCATTCTACCCATGCAGTCCGAGACTAATGGGAATTACCTCTCATCTGATCAATGAGTAGGGAAATGGGGTTAGGGACCATTAGTAGTACTATCGATGGGCGCATCATTGTATGTACCGTACTCCTGATGCTAGGATGAACTCTATTGATCTGGGATCAATGATACTGATTTGGGATCAATGAGAGTGGTATGACACACTCTGAGACTGACTTCGGGTCAGTGGAGGATGGTATGATACATCCTCGATCATTTCTTCTTCTTCATAGTTCAGCAGAGCAGAGTAGAGTCGAGCAATGCAGGGCAGTGCATTTGATGGCAGAGATAGTATCGACAGCCAGACAGAGTAGCAGGTGGAGTTCTCCCTAGTTGAGAGGGAGTGTTAAAATTGGAACTCCACGTGGGTCATCTTATTTATGGCAGCTGATATTTTTCCTAGATTCCTCTCGTCGAGAGGTGTAGGATTGATCTAACGATCATCCCATTCCGACAAGTATTTATGGAGATATGAATTTATTTGTAATTACTTGACAAATTGTCAAGGTCAGCCAACAACGAAATGTGGCACACATGTTCAACATCTCATATAAATACAAGATAGGTGGAGGCATTATTTCACGATCTCATCTCACTCATTCTTCTCTCTCTCTCTCCTTAGCATTGGGTTAACAAGGAGGAACCAACGTGGGAGAAGAAGGATGCAGCAAGGAGGCAAGGAAGACACAGTTTTGGAGGACGCAGAAGCAACAGGTCATCTCTTTGATCAACGTTGACCAGCGTGGGCAATTTAGGGCTGCGGTTTTGGTGTGGCTGCCTCTCCTAGACATGCCACAAATTCTGGCACAAAAATCGAAGCATTCCGACCTACAGTTTGACTAGGGTTGACTGCCCTAGTTTGGGGCAGCAGGTTGATTACAATTGACTGTTGTTTGACAATGTTTTTGGGGCTGTTTGAGGGCTGCTTCTTGTTGTTGTTGGAAGACTACATGATCGGGAAATTGACCAAATATATTGAAGGTCAATTTCACCTTGTTTGACCAGATTTGACTTTGATGGTTAGGGTTTACTGCTGCTGTCATAAAATTACAAATTTCTGAATTTGTACTATTTCTCTCTGCTGAAGTATCGAAGATTAAAGAAGAATTGATCAAAGGGTTTCCCCACATTGGGGTTTGTCCCTGGCTAGCCGCCACATGTGTCTCTTGTCTTGGCTTGTTTTCTGTTGATCTATTAATGTTCTATCAACATTTTACTTTATGTTTATGTGATTGCTAAATAGTGACTAATAAGAAGAAATCGAAGTAAACTGCACTAAGCATAGAACATACCATAAATTAACACCTAGGAACTAGGGTGTTAGCCATAATGATAAGGGCTAGAGCTCATGTTTGTCTTTGCCCATATGCTAAATTTTTATGTCCCAACCATCTTTTGCATTTTATGGTACATTTCCTGTTGTAAGTGGCCAAATTGTGCTTTTAACTTTCCTTTTAGCTGCATCAACCTCCGGGGCATCGTTCCAGGCCCGACTCGAAGTGTGGACAAGGGGAGGGGGAAGCTAACACCTTGTGGACCCAATAGACAAATGTGGACCCAAATGGGAAATATGTCAAGAGGGGTTATAATGAGCGGAGGGAAGTGATATATATGGTGTCAGAATGCAGGACCATGCACCAAAAATAGTGTTTCCCATGTAGTGCCACTCCTAAAGCTAGTAGCGAATAAAGGAGATCCCACGGGACTAGGATACTTGACTAACCACGAAGTTGGACAAGGGGACAAGACTATAGACCAAGCTTGTTCTTTCCGTCGAATACCCCCACTAATCCATGCCCAAATGTGTCCATGATAAGTAAGCAAAAATACACAATTACATGGTGAAAGCCATACCTTCGAGGTAGGAAGGCCCACCTTCAAACATATGATTATATAGATGGGTGAGGGCACATAATGGTTGGCTTAGGTGGCGGAGAATAGTGGCACATCAAGCTATTTGGTGACTGTTGGCTAAAACAAATCTAGGAGAAAAAATTTCTCCTATGGGTGTCACCCACTGGTGGTGGTTAACAAAGTTGTTAATTTTAGATAACAATGGTATGTTCTGTGCTTGCAACAATTTACTTCGATGTATTTTTATTAGCCCAATGTCATTCCAATTTAATTTCCAATAGCAATCACATAAACCATTATCACATTGACAATAACTATAGATAGAACATAAATAATAAATGCATAAAACAAGTCAAGACAAGAGAACACCAATATTTGGCTAAAGCCAGGGAAAAACCCCAAGATGGGGAAAACCCTTAATGCTTCTTATTATCAAATATCAAATGTTCAGTAGAGAGAGAATGTCCGATAGAGTACAATGATGAAAGTCAAAGTCAATGTGACATGACTTTTACAAATTACACAAACCAATGTAAATCTGATAAGACTGATGAAGTTTTGCAATTTTGTAAAGTCAACAACAGTCACGTGCCCTAACTAGTCAACAATCAATGGTCAACACAATAGTTAAACAACTCTTCTTGAGCTCGATCAAAGTCAGTCAAACCCGACCTCCAATGTTGGTAAAAGTCAGCCCAAAACAATCCTCCAAAGTCTAGTCAAACTCATTTAAGAGAGAGAGAAAGTCTGCTATAATTTTCTACGATCAAAACAACACTCAACCCTCTTGTCAAAGTGCCCAAATTTCCTCGATTTCTGTGACAAGCAACTCGGCCTTCCAAGATTGAACTTTTTTTTGGTCAAAGTCAAACTATCCCACTGCAAAAAGTCAAAGATGCCTCCAAATCCTTGCACGTGTGAAGAAGAATACGCTGCATGTGATCTCTACGAACCAATCAATGAAGGAGAGAGAAGGAATGGTGTGTGTTGAATGTGCCAAATGAATTTGCAGGTCTCCTTTATTTAATATGTGTTGGAGGGGGATCAATTTGTCCAACTTGACCCCAATCCAACCTTGACCAAATGTGCTCTTGTGTGCTTGACATCAAAAACATATTTCTCCTTATGCGAATTCAGTGCTTCTAGGGTCGATTTTTGTCGCCTCGAAAAGAGGAATTTTGTCCAATAATCATCTTAGGCCAATGAGCTTGCCCAAAGTGGAATTTGATCCTGGTTGCACATTTTAACAATCCCTCTCAACTAGGGAGTATTCCACCTGCCAATATCCATCCATCATCATGCCATCCTGATCATCATGTACTATCTCTGCATCTCATCTCGTCTTTGCTGAAGATTGATATAGATAATAAGAAGGATCAATCAAGAGTGAGTCACAAGACATTACCACTCTCCACTGACGAAAAGTCAGTCCACATAACCAAGGGTAGAACCCCAATCGGACTTGATCCTGAGCGATCAAGTTGTTGAACATCATGCATCCTAGACATAGGGAGTACGACAGTACACGATGCATCCATTTGTAGTGCTATGGTCCCTAACCACTTTTCCCAACTCATTGGCCAAATGAGAGGTACTTCCCAAGAGTCCCAAACTGCAAGGGTAGGATGTATGCTAGGGCATCCGCAGGAGAAGGTGAACCACTCATCCTATGCATATGTCATCAACCATAGGGGGAGGTGAACGACTCACTCTATCCTCAAGTAGTGTCCTCCATAGTGAAAGGTGAACCACTCACCATGTGCTCAATCAAGATGGGGTATATACTCCACAAGGGAAGGTGAACCACTCACTCTGTGTTCATATAGCTCCAAGAAGTACCCCAGGCCCCCCAAGAGCTCCCAGAGCTCAATGTTCAACTCAAGCGGGACGCTCATGGGAGGGTCCTTCCACGATTCCAAGTCTCTCTCAAAAGGCTAAGAACTTGGCCTTCCCCAAGCGCCTTGTGAGGATGTCAGCAACCTATTCATCAGTCCTAATGTGTTGGAGCCTTATTGCTCCCCGTTGTACCATATCCCGGATAAAGTGGTACTTGATATCAATATGCTTGGAGCGGTCACAGAGCACGGGATTTTCTGAAAGGTGAATCCCACTTTGGTTATCACAATAAAAAACAATGGTATTTGTTACCGTTCAAAATAGCAGGGAGGGGTTCCTATAAAGCAACTACTAGGTCAAGTGGCAACAATGGAGCAATAGCCCACTGTCACTTCAGCTAAAGCTCCATGCTCTTTACAGACTTTCATCGATGGGAGGAGTGCCGGTAATAGGGAAGCCACTAGGAGAAATATATCAATGATGTAAAGGTAGTGATTCCCAGAGCCTATTCAAAAGAGAGACTCTAATGATAGGGATGGCTTGCTTTAGAAGCGAGATGAATGGCTCTCCAAGAAGGGCTAGAAGGAGACCTAGACCTAGGGTTGGGAGTATCTCTTGATAAGAAGTGCCCTAGACCTAAGAATCCTAGAAAAACAGGGTTTCTAAGCAATCCTTGTGAAATTGGACTGACAAGGTTGCAGGCCCACAAAAAAGCCCTAGTGGACCCAAATGAGGTCAAGGGTTTGGGGTGGAACTTCAAACAAATGAACTTGGCCAAGTGAGGGAGAAGAAGAAGGATCAAGAGATTGGATTTGACTCGAGACTTTAATACAATGATCCTTGATAAAGTCACTAACCAAAGGAAACCTAGGGAGAGCTAGGGCTTGCCAAAACTCGAGATTCCACTGTTGGAATAACCTCAAAATTGGAGGACCTCTCAAGGACAGACCAATGCAACTCTAGTCCAAATTTCATCAATTTTGGATGGCTACAATGGATTTTGTGTGATGCCCTAGGAAGCCTACTAGGGTTAGGGCTTAGAAGAGAAAAAGAGGTGAGAAAGATGATTGTTTTGGTGACCACCTAGGACTAGACCAGTTCCTAGCCTATTGGAGAATGGAGTCAATGAGATCTAACGTTTAGAGATGCTTATACCCAATCAAGAATTTACCCAACAACTTCACATGGCTCTAGCGGCAACAACTAGGGTACTAGGAAAATTTATACTTCTTTGATGCTGCAGTTGATGACTTATCAAGGTGATTATGAACAATCATATACCCTTAGGATATTTATTCACTGTACTTCGCATAAAACATATGAAAGAACCCTCACAAAGGTGATCAACAAATTCGCATTTCATGAATGCAACTTCACCAGCTTCATGAACAAACTTTCAAGTGACAAAATGAGACATATACCATGAAAAATACACTTACAACTATAGTGAAAATTTTCCAATCATCAATAGACAAAAATCGAAGCTCCAAGATAAAAGACAAGCTCTTCGAAACATTGAAATGCATCAAGATTCCAATTGGTCCATCAATAAGGCTAGCGAAATTCTCAAGAAGAGATACAAGTCCAAAACCAAGTGACGATCAAATGAAATGATCATCACATCAATATATATCGTCCCTAAGGGGTCTGATTTGCCTAATAAGGCCTAATAGTGCTCCAAATAATAAAATAGTGTGCAAAAATAACATTCTTTGGTGACAATCCCACCAAGATAGCTCCATACTACAAAATAAGCCTCCCAAGAGGGAAAAATGATAGATACAATAGGTCAAAGGGCCATTTGGGGGGCCTAGTGGAGTCCAATGTGAGCCAAGATGAATTAATGAACTCCAAACATAGTGATAAAGCGAGTGGCCCCTTGATATCCAAGCAAATGACCTGTGGTGTCCTCAAGTGGCTATGGGGGCACAAAACATCCTCATGGGTCTCCAAATGGATTGAACAAGTCTATATCCCATCTGTAAGGGCTGGAAGAATGATGCAAACCCTCCCACTGTGTCCCATCGCGAGACAAATCCTCATATGGGCCCTGGATCAACTGCCAAGTGTGTGGTGCAAGAGTGGAGCCGACTGGGCAAGGTGGTCTAGGTGCATCATCATCGTCCAATAGGTGGAACATGAGCAAGCAACAAGTGGAACTGAAGGATGAAGTGGCAATTTGCTCTCTGCTATGGTGGAGACCCGTGGCTCTCAGTGCTCACCCTACAAATGCCAATTTGACCATCTGAAGGGCTTGGACCCTGTATAGGGATACCAAACCCCAGACGAAGACCCACCTGCAATCCTGTATAAGATCCAATGCGCCCCCTCACCTTCTAGTATAACCAAACATTAGTGCAATTGAGTAAATGAGCTTACAAATCGTGGAACCAAGTGAACACTTCATAGTGGCATGCCCTTCCATGATGGGCTTCAGAACGTACATGTGTCTCCAAGTTCAAGAAGAAGGTTAACCAAGGACCCTATTAGGTGGTTTTAGCCTCTAAGGGTGTGACATGTCCATGGTACATCCATCAAATGGATGTGAAATAATGATGGAATGGAGTGGGGCATTAGGGGAAGGCTCCAAGCCACATGCCATAGTACAAGGGTAGCTAAAATAAGGGAAGCCCACACTTGGGTATATGAATGTAGGAGGGAGAAATCGTGGTACATGAGTTACCCTGACCATTGTTTTTCCACCCTTCTTCATATGCCTTTTGCCTTTTATAGATTTTTCTTTTGTAACTGCTCAGGGCTCCAGGGGATGAGAGCATGATATGTAAGATATAGCAGTGAATACCCCCTTAAGGTGGGGCAGTTCATCACCCACCAGGGGTTGGGACAATCATGGGTTCCTTAATGATGTAAGGGGCCAATATGAGGGGCCCTAGGAACCAGGGTGATGGCCATGATGATAGGGGTAGAGCTCATGTTTGACTTTTTTCCCACGTGCTAAATTTGTATGTCGTGGCCGTCTTTTGCATTTATGGTACATTTTCTTTTGAGAGGCCAAATTATGCTTTTTCTTTTCTTTTAGCTGCATCAACATCCGGGCATCATTCCAGGTCCGACCCAAATTGTGGACAAGGGGAGGCTAACTCGTTGTGGATGCGGATGGGAAATATGGTGAATGGGGTTATAATGAGCGGAGGGGAGCGATGTGTATGGTGTTGGGAAGCGAGATTGTTGCCACTCAAACTAGCAGGGGTCCTAGGAGGGGATCCTAAGGAGAAACTACTAGGTTGAAGGGCAACAATGGAGGGATAGCCCACTGTCACCTTGGTTAAGGCTCCTTGCCCTTTACGGACTTTCAGCGATGGGAGGAGTCCCGGTATAAGGGGAATCATTAGATGAATAGATCAATAAGAGGGTAAGGAGTGATTCCTAAGGCCTATTCACAAGAGAGGCTCAATTAAATAGTTTGCATGCTTTGAAAGTGATTTGATGGGCTCTCTAGGAAGGGTTAAGAGGATTCTTGAGCCTAGGTTTGGAAGATATGCCTCAACAAGGGGATTCCTAGACCTAAGGGTCCTTGAAGAGAGTTGGCCTTTATGTGATCTTTGTGAAATTAGAGTTGTAAAGTTGCGAGACCTCAAAGGACCAAGTGGACCCAAAATTAGGTCAAGGGTATGGAGTTGATCAACTAAGGAGGGGTTTGACCTAATTATGGAAGAGAAGAGGATCAAAGGACAAGTTTTATTTTGACGATTGAATATAATGATCCAACTGAAGACACTAGCTAAGGGAAACCTAGGGCAAGAAATGGTCTATGAGTTAGGGCTTGCTATATCTTGGGATCCCACCATTAGAATTGCTTCAAATTTGAAGGGCCTTTAGAGGAAACCCTAGCGCAGTTAAGGACCAAAAATCAAGGTGCTTTTATGGCTACAATGGAATTTATGTGATGCCCTAGGTGACCTATTAGGGCTAGGCCTAGAAAGAGAAAGTGGAGGCAAGAAAAATTAGTGTTTAGGTGACCACCAGTGGATGGATTAGTGCCTTGCCTTTGGGAGAGATGGAGTCAAGCTGAATTTGTGATTTGGAGAGACTATACCCAATCAAGGAGGCCTTTAGGCAACTTCACATGGCAATTAGGGTACGAGAGCAACTACCCAAGGATTTTATACTTCGATGTGTAATGTTTGATGACTTATCAAGATGTATCCAACAAAAATAATCTCTAGGAACATTCACCCATTCATACATGACACATGCGATGATGGAATGCTTCAAAAGATCAAAATTTCCACAATTTCCACAATTTCGCATAGAATAGCAGTAAATTTTAGACCTAGATAGCGAAAATCCCAACAACATTTATGTGACAAAGTAAATAACAAGAATAAACACGAAAATGATCACTTACATGTACAAATGAGTATATCCAATCATCAAATTATGCCAATAATGAAGCTCCAGGACCAAGAAGATACAATCCAAACATCAAAATTCGTCCATGAAACCAAACTCGTCCTCCAAAAGGGAATGCAAAATTCTTCAAGTAGCTACGAAAACCAAATCCAAGTGATGATGAGAGAAATGAATCACCTCTGATCTATTTATACAATCTCTAATGAGTTCGATTTGCCTAATTGGCCTAATTAAGCCCCAAATAATAAAATAATGTGCAATAATAACATCCCTTGGTGACAAGCCCACCAAGATAGCTCAATAACATAAGAATAAGCCTCTCAAGAGGGCATAATGATCAATATAATGAGTCGTTGGGCCATTGAGAAGGCCTAATGAAGTCCAAAGTGTGCCATGATGTGAGAATGGACTCCAAACATAGTGGACAAGGGGTTGGCCCATTGTTTTCCAAGTAGGTCCCTGTGGTGCTCCCAAGTGGGTGTTGGGGCACAAGGACATCCTCATGGATCTCCAAGTGGATCGAAAATGCCCGTAAACTATCTGTAAGGGCTTGGATGATGACATTAGCCCTCCCTTTGTCCCTTGCAGTGAGACACATCCTCATTTGGACCTTGGAACATCTGCCAAGGGTATGGTGCAAGTGTGGAGCCGGCTAGGCATGGTGAACTAGGTGCATCATCCTCATCCAAAAGGTGGAACACGAGCAATCAATGAGCAATGTTGGGGGTCCATGAAGTAATCTTTGCTATGGCGGAGGTCCATGTCTCTCAACGCTCACCCTACAAGTGCCAATGTAGCCCTCTGGAGGGCTAGGACCTCGTATAGGGAGACCAGTTCCCAAATGGAGACTCACCTGCAATCCTGCATAAGATCCAGTGCGTCCCCTTGCCCTCCAATATAACAAATCATCAGAATAATCAAGTAAAAAAGCTTACAAGTCATGGAACCAATGGGGTACTTAATGGTGGCATTCCCTTCCATAGTGGGCTTTAGCATGTACAAGTGCCTCCAAGGGCAATAAATGGGTCAATCGAGGACCCTATTAAGTGGTTTCAACCTTTAAAGGGGGTGACATGTCCATGGTATATCCATTAGGTGGTACGTGGCAAATGATATAGTGATGGAACAAAGTTGGGATCTAGGGAATGCTCTAAGCCACATGCCATGGTACAAGGGTAGCTATAATAAGAGAAGCCCACACTTGGGTATATGAGTGTAGGAGGGAGAAAATCATGGTACATGAGTTAACCCGACCTTTGTTTTTCGATCCTTTTTCGTATGCCTTTTTCCTTTGATTGATTTTTCTTTATAACTGCTTGGGGTTCCAGGGGATGAGAGCATGATGTGTAGGATGTAGCAGTAGATACCCCCTTTGAGGTGGGGCAGTTCATCGCCCACCAAGGGTTGGGACAACCATGGGTTCCTTAATGATTGAGGGGGCTCATCTAGGGCCCATAGGAACCGTGGTGATGGCCATAAATAAGGGGTAGAGCTCATGTTTGGCTTTTGCCCACATGTTAAATTTGTAGTCCTGACCATCTTTTGCATTTTGTGGTACATTTCCTGTTGAGAGAGGCCAAATTATGCCTTTTCCATTCTTTTTAGCTGCATCGACCTCCGGGGCATCGTTCCAGGCTCGACCTAAGATGTGGATAAGGGGAGGGGGAGGCTAACCCATATGTGGACCCAGTGGACTCATGTGGACCCGGGTGGGAAAAATGATGAATGATGTTAGAATGAGCAGAAGGGAGTGATGTATATGGTGTCAGGAAGCGGGACCACGCAACCAAAATCGAGATTTCCCATGTAGTGCCAACCCTAGAGCTATTGGCCGGTAAAGGAGATCCCATGGGACTAGGATACAAGGCTAACCATCAAATTGAGCGGAGGAGACAAGAGTACAGACCTAGCCCACTCTTTCCACTGAATCCCGCCACCAATCCATGTCCAAAAGTTTTTATGATAAGTAAGGAAAATTACTCAACTATACCAATGAAAAACCATACCTTCGGGGTTGAAAGGCACACCTTAAAACATATGATCATAATAGATGGGCGAGGGACCACATGACCGTCTTAAGTGGCAGAGATAATGGCACATCGAGCTATTTGGTGGCTGCAAGGGGCAGTAGGTTGCCGATTGAGGACCATCTAGGAGAATTTTTTTCTCCTATGCATACTACCCAGAAGTGGTGGGTAACAGGGACCATGCAACCAAAATCGGGGTTTCCCATGTAGTGCCACCCATAAAGCTAGTAGCCAATAAAGGAGATCCCTGGGACTAAGATACAAGGTTAATCATCAAATTGGATAGAGGAAACAAGAGCACAAACCAAGACCACTCTTTCCGCCAAATCCGCCCACTAATCCATGCCCAAAAGTGTCCATGACAAGTAAACAAAAATATTCAACTGCACAATAAAAAGCCATACCTTCGGGGTTGGAAGGCTCACCTTCAAACATACGATCATAACAAATGGGAAAGGGAGCATATGGCTAGCTCAGGTGGCAGAGATAGGGGCACATCGAGCTATTTGGTGGCTGCAAGGGGCTGCTGGTTGAGGACCATATAGGAATTTTTTTCTCCTATGGATACTACCCACGGTTGGTGGGGAACAGTGTTCAACACATGCTCAAATAGCTCCCTGAAGAGCTTCCTCAACCAAATAGCTTCACAACAGGCCATACTAGTTGTAATATATTCAACCTCGGTGGTACTTAGAGCAACCAATTTCTGCTTCCTTCTCATCCAAGAAATTGAAGCAAATCCCAAAGAGAAGCAACATCTAGACATGCTTTTCCTATCCACCACAATGCTAGCCCAGTCAACATCAGAATATCCATGTAGTCTTAGATTCCTGGTAGTGTACCTCAGGCCATAGTTGATAGTGCCACGAAGATACCTTAAGAGATTCTTTGCAGCAACCCAATGTATGTGATGAGGCTCAACCGTAAATTGACTCAAAGTATTTACAGCGAAGCATATGTTTGGTCGGGAGTTCACCAAGAACATTAAAGCCCCCACAAATTGTCTATATTAAGAAGGATTTGCCAATTTGGGACCAGCTACACTTCCGCATAGCTTCTTGAAATTTAGTTCCATTGGAATATACACAGTCTTGCATTCCACCATACCACATCTTTCTAACAACTTCACAATGTATTTTCCTAGAGGAAGGAAAATCTAGCTTGACTTTTTCCAGACCTCCAGGCCTAGGAAGTAATGCATCAGTCCTAGGTCCTTCATGTCGAATTCGGAAGTCAACTCCCTCTTCCATTAATGAATAAGAGGGTTGACACCTGTTAAAAAGCGGTTGTCCACATGTAGGACCAATATGAGTGGCATGTCCTTCTCGACCTTGAAGTATAGGTTTGGATCGACATAACTTCTAATAAAGACCGATTTCATGTGGTAGCTATCGATCCTTTTGTACCAAGTCCTTGGGGCTTGCTTCAATCCATAAAGGGCTTTCTTCAGCCAGCAGACATGCGTCCTTCTATCCTGTTCTTTAAATCCCTGTGGTTGTTCCACATAGACTTCCTCCTTAAGTGATCCATGCAGGAAGGCGGTCTTGACATCCTTTTGGTGTAGACTCCATCATTGACTTGCAACCAGTGCTATATAGATCAGATAGTGGTGTATCGGGTCATTGATGCAAATATCTCGTCATTGTCAATGGCTTCCTTTTGTGAGAGCCTCGATCCATGAACATTGCCTTGTATTTTTCAACACTCCCATCAACTCCATGCTTGATTTTGAAAATCCACTTCAAAGGGACCACGAATTTATCCTTGGGTCTAGGCACCACTTCCTAGACATTGTTCTTCATGATGGACTCATATTCCTTGGCCATAACATCTTTCCACACCTGGTGCCTCATGGCTTCTTCGAAGGTGCAAGGTTTGGATTGGATGAGAGTACTCATGGCAACCAAATATTGTTGATATTGGACAAGCTTCTTACTTTCTCGAAATGTACCTCTTGGGGTAGCATGTCTCTCAGCATCTTGAAGAGTATCACAGAGCCATAGAGGTCTCTTCCTTGAGGTGGAGGGACCACCTGGAGGTGGATCAATAGGATTCATTGGACCATCAACGTTGGGCATCGACTCATCTAACGGAGCTTCTTGTTGACTCTTATCATCAACATTCCTAGTGATAGGGAGATCCCTTGCTTTCCCAAGGAGAGTGTCTTCATCAAAAGTGACATCACGACTCACTTCCACATCTCTATAACCAGGCATAGATTCTATATGCTTTTGAATCTTCACTGTATCCAACAAATACACCCTTCTTCCCAAAGGCCTCCAATTTATTCCTTTTCTCTTAGGAACATGAAAATATAAAGGACAACCAAAAAATTCTAAAATGAGAAACATCAGGTTTCTTAGCAGTGAAGACTTCCTCAGATGTCTTGAAATCCAAGCTTTGATAAGGGCTCTTGTTTTGAACATATACAACAATATTTGCGGCTTCTTCCCATAGGAACTTTGGTTGACCTTGATCATGAATCATTGCATGGGTGGCTTCCATAATAGTTCGATTCTTTCTCTCGGTATCTCAATTTGATTTTTTCTCTCAGTAACTCCATTATGTTGAGGATTGTATGGAATAGTCGTCTCCCTCTTGCTACCTGATTTTTTACAGAAGTCATCGAATTCATTTGATTCATATTCGGTTCCATTATCAACTCTTAGTGTCTTGATCTTCTTTCCTATATGATTCTCCACAAATGCTTTGAAGGTACAAAACCATCCAAAGATTTCATCCTTCTTCTTTAAGAAATAGATCCAAGTTTTGCGGGAGAAGTCATCCACAAATTTTACATAGTACAAATAATAAATATTCTCCCAATGAGGTCACAGGGATAGGACCAACCATATCAGAATGCATCAATTGAAGAATATCAAATGTCTTGCTTTGACTAGAAGGGAATGGTCCCTTAGTATGTTTCCCTATTGCACAACCTTGACAGACTCCTTCTTGGTTCATATGGAACTCGAGCATCCCTGTGGCCTCGACCTTGAAGTATAGTTTTGGATCGACATAACTTCTAGTAAAGCTCGACTTCATGTGGTAGCTATCTATCCTTTTGTACCAAGCCCTTGGGTCTTTCTTCAATCCATAAAGGGCTTTCTTCAGTCGACAGACATGCGTCCTTCTATCCTATTCTTCAAATCCCTGTGGTTGTTCCACATAGACTTCCTCCTTAAGTGATCCATGCAGGAAGGCAATCATGACATCCATTTGGTGTTGACTCCATCATTGACTTGTAATCGGTGCTATTGTAGATCAAATAGTGGTGTATCAGGCCATTGATGCAAATATCTCGTCATCGTCAATGCCTTCCTTTTGTGAGAAGCCTCGATCCACGCACATTGCCTTGTATTTTTCAACACTCCCATCAACTCCATGCTTGATTTTGAAAATCCACTTCAAAGGAACCACGAATTTATCCTCAGTTCTAGGCACCACTTCCCAAACATTGTTCTTCATGATGGACTCATACTCCTTGGCCATAACATCATTCCACACCTGGTGCCTCACGGATTCTTCGAAGGTACAAGGTTTGGATTGGATGAGAGTACTCATGGCAGCCAAATATTGTTGATATCGGACAAGCTTCTTACTCTCCCGAAATGTACCTCTTGGGGCAGCATGTCTCTCAGCATCTTGAAGAGTATCACAGAGCCATAGAAGTCTCTTCCTTGAGGTGGAGGGACCACCTGGAGGTGGATCAATAGGATTCATTGGACGATCAATGTCGGGCATCGGCTCATCCGACATAGCTTCTTCTTGACTCTTATCATTAGCATTCCTAGGGAGATCCCTTGCTTTCCCAAGGAGAGTGTCTTTGTCAAAGTGACATCACGACTCACTTCCACATCTCTATAACCATGCACATAATATTCTGTATGCTTTTGAATCTTCACTGTATCCAACAAATACACTTTTCTTCCCAGAGGCTTCCAATTTATTCCTTTTCTCTTTAGGAACATGAAAATATAAAGGACAACCAAAAAATTCTAAAATGAGAAACATCAGGTTTCTTACCAGTGAAGACTTCCTTAGATGTCTTGAAATCCAAGCTTTGATGAGGGCTCTTGTTTTGAACATATACAACAATATTTGTGGCTTCTTCCCTTAGGAACTTTGGTTGACCTTGATCATGAATCATTGCACGGGTGGCTTCCATAATAGTTCGATTCTTTCTCTCGGTAACTCCATTCTATTGAGGATTCTATGGAACAGTCGTCTCCCTCTTAATACCTGCTTTTTTACAAAAGTCATTGAATTCATTTGATTCATATTCGGTTCCATTATCAACTCTCTGTGTCTTGATATTCTTTCTTGTATGATTCTCCATCAATGCTTTGAAGGTACAAAACCATCCAAAGACTTCATCCTTCTTCTTTAAGAAATAGATCCAAGTTTTGTGGGAGAATTCATCCACAAATATTACATAGTACAAATATCCTCCCAATGAGGTCACAGGCATAGGACCAACCATATAAGAATGAATCAATTGAAGAATATCAAATGTCTTGCTTTGACTAGAAGGGAATGGTCCCTTAGTATGTTTCCCTACTACACAACCTTGACAGAGTCGTGCATGGTTCATATGAAACTCGAACATCCCTGTGGCCATCTTCCTTACCCCAGGTAAGGCTTTGTAATGTAAGTGGGCAAATCTCCGGTGCCATAGCTCACATTGAATAGAAGTATCACTTGTCAATGCTCCCAAAGGACTTCCACCAACTTGATAAAGACCATCAACCCTAAATCCAAGAGTAAAAGCATCTTTGAAGTTTCTATGCCATACACGTACCTTTCCATCAATGAAAGCTACCTTGAAGCCTTTGTCTTCCATCGCAGAAATAGACACCAAGTTCTTCTTCAAATTGGGCACATACAAGACTTCCTGAAGATGTATGGTTTGACCATAGTTCAAGTGAAGAGTGACAGTTCCTATCCCTTTTATGGGGTAGGTGGCATTATCTCCAAGAATAATCTTTAGATTAGTTTTCTTCTCAACTAAATTTGAGAGGGCCTCCTTATATCCAATGAAATGCCTTGAGGCTCCATTATCAATTAACCAATGATCCAATGTATCCGAAGGAGAAATTAGATAGAATTCATTGTTTTTCTACAACATTATTTTCATCATACCTAGCATTTCTTGTCCTCTTAGGAGGTCGATTATTTCCTTCTTGAGCTGCGGAAGCATTCCTCTTTCCTTTATTGTTATACCTGTTGTTCCTTTGATTGCTATTGTTGTTGTTGTCATCCCTTGGAGGATTTTTCTTGTGAGGACACTCTCTAGCATAGTGTTGAACTTGTTGCAATTGTAGCATCTTCCTTTAAATCCCTTCTCAGATCCTGGACCTTGTCTCCTTGAATTAGATGGACCAACATCATTCCTCCTTTTAGCATGTGCAGAGAAAGCAGTAGGTTCATTTCCATTGCAGGACTTATCTCTCTCCATCATCCTTGTTTCCTCTTGAGTGCATCTAACCAAAAGCTCATCAAAACCAAGTATCCTGTCATTATTGAGAATGGTGGTGACAAATGTATCCCATGGTCTTGAAAGACTTCCAAGAGCAATGAGAGTGAGTTCCCTATCAACAACAACTTCTCCAATAGATATTAGGTCATTCTTGCTTTGAGTTATTCTCATAAAATAGGATTAGATAGACTCCCCCTTTATCCATCTTGATATCCTTAGTTTTTTCTTGAGAAAGAAGGTTTGATTTGCATTGTTCACTTTGAACATCCCAACCAACTTATCATACATTTCCTTAGAAGTTCCCAAATCAGAAATATAGGCAACCAAATGCTTATGAGTGAAGTCAATCAAAATTTTCTTAGCTTTGACCTCACCTTTTCTATACTTCGTCCTAGCAGCAACCGATGCACTTGAAGGAGGCTTCACCACTTTTCCCTGCACATATTCCAATACATAATGCTCCTCCAAAGTCAGGTCCAAAGTCATCTTCCATGCATGATAATCAGACTTGTCATTGAGCTTGTCCTCAGTCTTGAAGTAGGAGGTGGCCATGGAGACTAGTCTTTGTCAACAAATATCTTGGTGATTGCTTTTTCTCTTTCTTGGGCTTGTCGTCACCTTAGCCCTAATACCATGTTAATTTTAGATAACAATGGTATGTTCTATGCTTGCAACAATTACTTCAATGTACTTTTATTAGCCCAATGTCAATTCCACTTTAATTTCCAATAGCAATCACATAAACCAATATCACATTGACAGTAATTGTAGGAAGAACATGAACAATAAATGCAGAAGGCAAGTCAAGACAAGAGAACACCAATATTTGGCTAAAGCCAGGTAAAATTCCCAAGATGGGGAAAATCCTTAATCTTTCTTATTATCAAATATCAAATGTTCAACAGAGAGAGAATGTCCAATAGAGTACAATGATGAAGGTCAAAGTGAATGTGACTTGACTTTTACAAATTACCCAAACCAATGTAAATCTGATCATACTGATGAAGTTCTGCAATTTTGTAAAGTCAACAACAGTCAACGTGCCCTAACTAGTCAGCAGTTAATGGTCAACGCAACAGTCGAAGAACTCTTGAGCTCGATCAAAGTCAATCAAACTCGGCCTCCAATGCTAGTCAAAGTTAGCCGAAAACAGTCCTCCAAAGTCTAGTCAAACTCAGTCAAAAGAGAGAGAGTATGCTGTAATTTTCTGCAGTCAAAACAACAGTCAACCCTGAAGTCAACACTGGTCAAAGTGCCCAGATTTCCTCGATTTTGTGCCAAGCAACTCGGCCTTCCAAGATCGAACTTTTGCTGGTCAAAGTGAGTCAAACCAAGGAGAGAAACTCGGTCAAACAAAGTCAAACTGTCCTGCTGCAAAAAGTCAATGCAGAAAGTCAAAGATGCCTCCAAACCCTCGCACGTGTGAAGAAGAATAGGCTGCCTGTGATCTGTACGAACCAATTAATGAAGGAGAGAGAAGGAATGATGTGTGTTGAATGCAATGTTTTTAAAACCGGAACCGGTGACTGGACCGGTCCACCTAATGAACCGGTTTACTGACCGGAACCGGTCTAACCGGGACTGGTTTGGTCTAAACGAACCAGTTTTAAAAAAATATATTAAATAATTAATTTTTAATGAAACAAAACTATTTTTAAGATGTAAAACCATGATTCCAAGCCAATAGAGACAAAATATGCAAAGTTTGCTCATTTATATACCATGTAAAGGTGAATATATCAAAATGGCACCGAGTACAATACATATCAGCGACAAAATAGCAAAATACATAAGAAATGAGGCTCTAAATGGCCTATAAAGTCCAAAAACAATGCTGCAAGCTATGAGGCCATTGGCCTACTACAAGTCTACAGTGTACACATGATCAATCATCAAGTCCATCACCACTACTAGATATAGGATCATCATCAGGAGCTACATAGACATCATCTGGTTCAGAGTCTGAGGATGCCTCAGCCTGATCTGCAACCTCAGTATCAATGCCACCAATGACAATAGAAGTGGACGTAATGGAAGCACGAGTTTGTCGACTTGCACGACTAGTGCCTTCCATTGGTTCCTTGCCTTTCCTTGACGCTGCTACTGATCCTGGTTCTGATGCCGCCACATTATCTGCCTCATCCCCCGCTAAAGCCATGTCGATATCAAAATTAGCCTCAAACACAGGATCTTCAGTCTCCTCCACCCATTCTGATGTTGGATCAATATCGTCCAACACAATGGGATCTAGATCAGGTGATTTGCTCATCATTTGGTTCCTCCTCAGTCAAAGGTTGTATTGCACAAAATCAAGATCATTTAACCGTTTTTGTTCCAAACGGTTTCTCTTCTTCGTGTGTATGCGCTCAAAAACAGACCAATTGCGCTCACAACCTGAAGCACTGCAAGTTTGACTGAGGACTCTAATTGCAAACCTTTGCAATTGAGGACACTGGCCACCAAATGACTCCCACCAATGTGCTGCAAAGAAAAAGACATTAATTAGTAACTTAGTTTATAATTTGAATTATAAAGATTCAAGAACGTAAACAATTTTAACTTGAAATGAAAAACAAAATGGAAATTGGAATTGCTTACCTAGTTGGTCCACATCTCTTGCCATCTTTGCCAAGTTTTGCCAAAAGTACCACTTGCCATATTGAAAATAGTAAGTTGTCTATGTATTTCCAACTGGTCTACATGGCTAGGGACCATGCGTTCCAAGCAATCAATCAATCCAGCTCTGACCTCCCCATCATGCTGATCTCCTAGCTGATTTTTATAGTGATACCTTGGGTTCAAAAAATACCCGGCTGCATGTATAGGACGATGGAGTTGATTGTTCCATCTGTTATCAATGATCTCCCATATATGGCCATATTTAGCTAACCTGTCCTTGTAAGCTGCCCGTATCTGCTCCTTTGCCTGATCCATAGCTTCATAAATGTAGCCCATGGCCAATCTTTCCCCATCCACCAACCTTAGCACCTTAACAAGGGGCTCGGTAATTTTCACAAGCTCTACAAACCTTTTCCAAAAACAAGTGTCTAACACTTTCTTTTTGGTGTCTTTTCCATCTGGTCTACGAGCCCACCGAGATTCAGACCATTCATCAGAGGAAAACATTTTCTGCAAGTTTTTATGTTGACCATTGAGACATTGCAACGTGAGGAAGTGAGTTGCAAATCTCGTAATTGCAGGCCTAACAAGCTCTTTGCCTCCAGTGTGTTTCCTCATTAGGTTCAATACCCATGAGTGGTTGTAAATGTATTTTGTAATGCACTTTGCATGCTCTACAGTGTTTTTCACCCACTCCACTTTGCCTATTCCT
Source organism: Pinus tabuliformis (assembly GCA_031772625.1). NCBI lineage: Eukaryota > Viridiplantae > Streptophyta > Pinopsida > Pinales > Pinaceae > Pinus > Pinus tabuliformis. The sequence continues at coordinate 847,076,574 of CM062809.1, read as the reverse complement.
CAAGCATGAGGTCTATGCAATGTGCAGCACATGGAGTCCAAAATATGGTCTTATATTTGGCCTCAACCATCTTTCCAGCAAGAACATAGTTTGAGGCATTATCAGTGATGACCTGCACAACATGCTGCTCCCCAACTTCCTGAATAACATTATCCAAAAGCTCAAATAGAAGGATTGCATCCTTTACCTTATCAGATGCATCAACTGATTTCAAAAACATGGTTCCTTGAGGGCAAGAAACAAGGAAATTAATGATAGTGCGGTTCTTTCCATCGGACCATCCATCTGACATAATGGAACAACCTGTTTTGAGCCACGAATCTTTAAAATCAACCAAATACTCATCAATGGAAGATATCTCTTTTTGCAAAAGAGCTCCCCTCAAGTCATGCATACTAGGGCCTTTGAAGCCCTTTCCTGCAGCTATAACAGAGTCCCACATAGCTTGGTAATAAGGTGAGCGAGCAGCATTAAATGGGATATCTGAATCATACCACCATCTAGCAATGTATTGGTGAGAAGTTTCTTTGCATTGTCTTTTCCAATGTTGATCCAAAGTGGGTTGAGAACTTGGCTGGGAGGAAGTGGGATTAGAAGAGGCAATGTTGGCAGAAGATGAGAAATAACTTTGGATGTTTGTTCTCTTTGTTCCTTTTGATGGTTGGCCAATAGAAGGATGAACATAGTGAAAGGGGTCATTGGTGGAAGGGATAGAAGTGGAGTCTTGAATCTCATAATCATCATACCCACTCTCTTTCATGGCTTCAACTAATTCCCTCTTCCTTGCAATGTCATCTTTGATGGCCTTCTCCCTAGCCTTATCCTCATAAAATTTTTCAAGCTTGGAAATGTATTCTGCCCTAATAGGACCTAACAGTGCATTTGGTGCATCACATGGCTTTACTTGGCCTCTTATCCCAGCCAAGTGTTGTTTCAACCTAAGAATACCCCCACCTCCAATAGATTTATGGCATAATTTGCATATCATTTTTCCATCAATTACATCACAATGAGCCCATGCACTGTGCTTTCCTTTTGGAGCCATGTTTGCTTGAAATAATAACAATTTGCAAAGAAATCTGCCATTTAAAAAAAAATTGCAGCTAAGCAAAATGGAAAACCAAAGATAAATGTAGGAAAACAAATGCACATGCAAGGCTCAAGCTACAAAATTTGATAGCATAGAGCTAGATAGTTTATAGCATACATGATAGATCATAGAAGTGAGAAGTTTATAACACAAAAAAAAAATTCATGGACAACAGACTCAAATGAGGAATTATCAAGTGCAAATCCTTACCTGGAAATGCAAACTAGCTCCCTTAGCCTCCTCTTAAAGATGGCAACTCCACTGACAGCTACACATTATCTCCAAAATAGCTCCAACTCCAACTCCAAGATGACTACTTCAGCAAAAACTCCACACTCTCCAAGCTCACAAACAAACTCACAAGCACTCCAAATCAGTTGTGTGAGACAAATGAGAGTGAGAGGGGTCTCTTATAGCTTGGAGAGGGTGTTTTTGGAGGGAAAATACCTTTACCTCCCCCCCAAAACCCCTAAACCACAAACCACCAACGCCTTTTTGCATGAATCGGTGGGCATGCCATAAACCGACCGGTTTAGGACGGAACCGGCCGGTTTGATACAAATCGGCCGGTTCCGTCCTAAACCGGCCGGTTTTCACCGGTTAGGGCCCCAAGAATGGCGAAAGGCAAGGTCTGACCGGGTTTTTTGGCCGGTTTGGACCGGCCAGCTTACTAACCGGCCGGTTTGACCGGTTACCGGTTTTTCAAAACGGTTTTTAAAACATTGCTTGAATGTGCCAAATAAAGTTGAAGGTCTCCTTTATTTATATGTGTTGGAGGGGGATCAATTTGTCCAACTCGAACCCAAGCCGACCTTGACCCTAGTTGCACATTTTAACAAGAGCCCATGCTTGGATTTTGCCTACATGCTAATTTTAATGTTCTGGCCATTTTTAACATTTCTTTTTCTTTCTTTTGTGGCCATCATGTGCTCTTTCTTGTTATTATAGCTGCATTAACCTCTCAGGGCAAATTTTCCGGCTTGACTCAGGTATGCGAATGGGGAAAGGGAAGTGCCAAATCCCAAAGGATCCATGGTTATTTGAGCCTGAAGTATGAAGGTGGAATAAGGGGTTATAATGGGAAATGAAAAGTGTTAAGTATGGAATAGGGAGAAATGAAACTACGCTATATCAATTAGGGTTTCCCAAATAATGCCCCTCCTAAAGCCATTAGGTCATTAGGGGAGCTCCCACTGGACTAGGGCTGAAAATTAACCCCCCATTTATGGTGGGGGAACAAGATTACTGTCAAAACCCTTTCTTCTTACAAGTTGCCCCATAATTTATGCCAAATACCCAAAATACAAACAAACATAAGCTCTTGATTGCAAAATGAATAAAGTACCTTTTGATCAAAAGCCCACCTTCCAACATGTGCTCTCGACAGATGGGCGAGGAAACATATGACTGATGTAGATGGAGGAGATATGAATGGCACATTGTCATCAACTATAGGTCGCTGTCATGGGCCGTTGGCTTCTTGCTAGATTTTGGACTAACCATCGCACCTCTGGGAATTGATCATGTGGACTAACTTCCACCTTGGGAACATGTGACTAACCACACACTCAAGCTAATGGTAAGGGTTTGGAAGTTTACTAATTCCTGTGGGTTTTTGGTGTAATGGCAAACCTTAACATGGTATCCGAACCTTGGCCCAGGTTCGATTCCCTCGAGTTACGTTGAAGGCGGCAGGGGGGGGGGTGTTGGACTAACCTCCGCACCTCTGGGAATCAATCATGTGGACTAATTGCCACCCTGGGAACATGTGACTAACCGCCCACTCAAGGTAATGATAAGGTTTTGGAAGTTTACTAATGCTTGTGGGTTTTGGTGTAGTGGCAAACCTCAATATTTTGGTGGGTAACAAGGTGCATGGGAGAGAGTCTCATGTGTGCAGATTGAAGAAGGCCCTTTATGGGCTAAAGCTATGTCACATGGTTCGGGTTCGAGTTAGAATTCAACAACGATTAAGTTCGATTCAAATTTGAATTTCTTGATAAGATTTAGATGAGGTTTGCCATTAAATTCGACTATGTACACTTATATATATGATCTTTAAAGTGAAATTTACAATAAAATAATAAATTATGTATGCATATATATATTTATTTAATTGTATAACATATCTATATATATATATATATATTTTATTATTATTATTTTTTTAAAATTCTATAATTTAATAATTATAATTTGTACAATCTTTATAAATCATAGAAATAATCAATTTCAAACTATATATAATATAAAAATTTATTAGCCCTAAGGGATAACTCAATTGGTTGAGTTCTTGTTGCTAAGTACCTTGCCAATTGGGAGGTCACGGGGTCAAATCTATTCGACGCCCTTGGGGTAGGCCCGACCAGATAAGCGATGGGTAGATCCTTTCGGGTGGATCTGCTCGGATTATTAACCGTGGATGTTGCGGCCACACTGTGACCGTGAGCCACAGTTGAAGACTGCACCTTACCCAAACCACCTAATTCCACGGGTTCATGACAGAATCCATATGTGCAATCAACCATACCATTGTGCTAAGTTGGACGAGTTATTGAACAAATTGAGTCTTGTGTCAAGTGTGCCCTATGGTTGAGCACAAATGGATAGATTGAGGCTGAAGTGTCGGTGGTGAAGCTTTATTGCTAGGTTGAGGTCAACAAGAGCACAAATTCTAGTTTGGATAGGCTTCCTCACATTCTCATTCAATAATTGACACAAAATGACCTCGACACCTAGTCGAATCAAAACAAATAGGTGTCTTCCTTGAACCACTAGAGAAAGGTGCTCAAATCGACCATGGTGTGGATGGGTTTTTCATTGCTATTGCATGTGAAAAACCCAAAGCTGCGGATGGGAGGTAATGACATTGGCAATACTTTCCTAACCATGCGGATGAAGGCGAACTTAAGCTGGACTTGAGCCGAACTTGAAATTTTGTTGAGATTTGTCGAACTTTGAACCTCAAGGTTCAAGTTCGGCGAACCTCGTGACATTGGGCTAAAGCAGGCTCCATGCGCATGGTATGTCAAGACTGATGGATATCTTCTTAGTTTGGGCTTCACCAAGAGTGAGGTGGACTCTAACTTGTACTATGTACTTGTTGAGCATGAACTGTTCATCTTGGTACTTTATGCTGACGATCTTTTCTTGATAGGATCGGAGAAACTCAATAGGGATGTGCAAGGAGAACCTTGCGTCAGAGTTTGAAATGAAGGACATTGGCTTGATGAACTGCTTTTTGGTATTAGAGGTGTGGTAGCAGTGAAGAGAGATATTCCTTAAGCAGGGAAAGTATGTTGTTGAGATCTTAAGGAGGTTCAAGATGGAGGATTGTAGGCCTATGTCTAGAGCAATGACCACCAACTTAAAGAAGCTGAGTGCTTCTGAGGGCGAGTTGTTGGATCCCACATTGTATAGGCAGCGAATAGGTTCCTTTACGTATCTGGTTAACACTAGGCCGAATATCTATTTTGCTATGAACACACTCAACCAGTTCATGGAGGAGCCGGGACAGGTTCATTGGATGGCATCGAAGCATGTGCTGAGGTACCTGCAAGGTACTATGGACTTTGGATCGAGATATGTTGGAGTTGGTGGAGTAGATTTGCAGGGGTACATAGATTCTGATTAGGTTGGGAGTATTGCGCACATAAGATCCACATTTGGGTGTTGTTTCAGCTTGGGATCGACCATGATTTTGTGGTACAACAGAAAGCAACAACCACTGGCACTTAGTTCAACAGAGGCAAAGTACATGGCAACGAGTATGGTGAGTTGTGAGGTAGTATGGCCAACAATGATTCGCTGTGACAACCAGATTTGCATTAAGTCTCAGAGAATCCTATGTTTCATGATTGGTCCAAGCACATCTAGATCAGATATCAATTAATTAGATATAAAGTCCGGAGAGGGGTTGTGAGATTGCAGTGCATTTCTAGAAAGGAGCAGGTGGCAGATATTCTCACTAAGCCTCTAGTGAAAGGGGAGTTTGTGAAGTGCAGAGACAAGTTGGCGGTAGTGGAGAATCCCTTTCTTGCTAGGAGGGAGTGTTGAAACTATTGAAGAATGTAACTTGTGTCAGTCTTCATAACTATATTTGAGTCATGATGAAATGTATTTGTCAAAAGAAAGAAAATAAAATTTATTTGTAAAAGAAAAAAATCAATTATTAGCATGGGTTTCATGCTTTATTATTTTATTTTTAGGTCAAAGCCTCCATTGTAGGCTTCTAGGGTTTGTGTCATGAGTCCTAATCCTTGTCATCATTTAATAGACCCTTCTTGGGCTTTGTATATCAAGAAAAAAAATTATTTTGATGTAAATTGAGTCAAATAAGCCTCCTCCACCAAGTCGGCCTCAAGAGGAGCCAGAAACCACCATAAATAAGCAACTACTCAACTCATTTGGAGGATATATCAAGAAAGTTCGATCTGCAGTTGCTAGAGGAGAAAAATAAGAGTGAAATACCTAAGGAGGAGGAGAAGACCCTAACGACGAAGAAGGAGACACTTGTCAAGCAAGAAGAAGCCGAAAATCTCTCTTTTCTGCCACACGTGCGAATTTCTGTGTAGCTGCAGGAGGGCTGAAATTTCAGATCTGTAGTTGCGCTGATCTTCTAGAAGCTGAAAGGCCAAAATTCTGTGTTGTAGTTGGGTGAAGTTGTTTGACTAGAAGAGACTATTGAAGTTCAGATAGCCGTTCTATAAGGCTGACTTGGTGGAGTGAGGAAGGTCGTTTGATTTGGTCTAAGGTCTTGGATTGTCTCAATTGATTTGAATCTACTAGTGGAAGAGTTTCACTGGGTTTTCCCCTTCATAGAGGTTTTAGCCCTAATTGAGTGCCTATATTTGGTGTTATTGATCATCATGTTTTGATTTGATGATTGCTTGATGAAAAGAAGATAAAAGAAGAACATAAAGAAATCTAATAAGAATACAAGAATATCACAAGTAATTGTCAACATAAGAAAGTATTTTTGCCTTTTTGATTATCTAACATGGTATTAGAGCTAAGGTGAAGGAGGAAGGAAATAGGCAGCGTGAAGATCTATTGAAAGGGTCAAGTAAAAAGGTTTCAAGGAAGATTATAAGGAGCAGGATAATATAAGAGTTTTGAAAAGGAAGACCTATTATCTAGTAAGAGAGACATTGTAAAAATCTATGGCAACTTCAATGAAGACCGAAAACAAGCTAGAAGGAGCCACCAACTATAGAGCATGGAAGAAGAGAATAAATCTCATCCTTGTAAAACACGAAGTATTGGATTTTGTACTAGGGCCAAACTCCATGTGGGTCAACTTATTTATGGCAGCTGATATTTTTCTTGGATCCCTCTCATCGAGAGGTTTAGGATTGATCTAAATATCATCCGATTCTGATAAGTATTCATGGAGTTATGAATTTATTTGTGTTATAAGACAATTCGTCAAGGCTGGCTAGCAACCAAATAAACCCCACATGTGCTCAATGTTTTAGTATAAAAGGAGATGACTTGAGAGTCATTTCTCACACACACTTCTATCTTGATTTCTGTCCACTTGTCTTGGGTTTTAGTGGAAGAGAAATCTAGGAGTGGAAGCCTAGACGTTGGAGGAAAAGAGGCTGCCCTAGACGTAGATGGAAGGCAGCCCTAGACGCAGATAAGGCAGCCCTAATGCTATCCTAAGGCAACCCTAGACGTAGATGGAAGGTAGCCCTAACACTATCCTAAGGCAGCCCTAACCTATGCTATCTCAAGGGTAACCTAGCTACAGTCAAGAAAAGGATATACACTGCCCTAATAGGTCCTAGCCGCAACAAAGTCATGGGTCTTTTGGAGGACTGAGCTGTTGTTAGGAAGGCCTAGGAGCTGGGCTAGAAGGTAGCAATAGAAGGCCTACTTCAGCGAAGGAGAAGGGACGTTAAGGTCACCCTTGTGTCTACTTGAAGAGGAAGCAAGGTCCATGTGAAAGCTGCAGGCCTGTAAGTATTGTTTTGATGGTCAAAACAACCCTCTACATGGAGCTGTAGGTGTCTCCTTAACTAGTGGGGTCACCTACCTTGTAAAGAAAGGGAGCCACATAATTCAAGGTGAGTTATGGGCTGATTGTTGGACAGCTGTAGGTTACAATAGGGTGCCCTAACCAGTGACCGAATTCTGTCCATGAACAAAAGTACAGAGGTGTTGGATATTGCCACATAGGAGCTGCAATAAAATAGGACAATGGGACAGCAGCATGTTGGGATGACAACTATGATGGGACAACCCAATGACATAGGACAGCAATGACAATTGTGTAACAATGGCACAAGTGGGATAGCAACATATTGGGACGGCAACTTTGATGGGACAACCCAATGGCATAGGACAACAATGACAATTGTGCAGCAGTGGCACAAGTGGGACTACAGCTATTACATGAGAGCAGCAAGCATGGACAGCATGGCAAGCAGCAAGCATGTACAACATGGCAAGCATGGCAAGCTGTGATGGGACAACAACAAAACAATGGGACAACAGACAAACATGGAATGGCTATGTCACTAATAGTGGGACAGTAGTATGCCACATAAAAGCAATGGCTAGCATAGCGCAACAATGGCACATGGGACCACAGTGCAGCATAAGGTGCAGCTGTATGATGTGTACAACATGGTCATGAGGTCCAACATTGTTATGATGGGTGCAGCATGGTGCAGCATGGTGAGGTGTAGCATGATGACGGGATGCAGCACAATGATAGGTGAAGGAGTCACCTTGGAGAATCAGTTGAAGCAACGTGTCTTCAACTGATCTCATGTATCATCTTCTTAGAGATGATCTATGCTCTTAATTAGATAAGTCAATGTCTTGACTTTTGCTGTAAATGTACTATCTCTCTCTCTCTCTCTGCTGAACTATTGAAGAAGATATAAGAAGAATTGATCAAGGTTTTATCCACATTGGGGTTTGTCCCTAGTTAGTGCCACATCTTGTGTCCTCTTGTCTTGGCTTGTCTTCAACGATTTATGTTTATGTTCTATCTGCAGTTTACTTAATGTTGATGTGATTGCTAATTTGGAAAAGATATTGAGCTAACTGTGAAAATTGAAATAAATTGCTCTAAGCATAGAACATACCTAAAATTAACATGGTATCAGCGCTGAGGTGAAGAAAAAGCCCAAGCAAGAGCGAAAGAGCAATCACCAAAGACAGTTGGGAAAGGACAAAAGGATCAATGGATTTTTCATCCCTCTTAAAATTCACCAAGGGTGAAGTCGAAGTAGAGAATATTATCAGAATGGCGCAACAGAAGCTTCTGATGGCCTTCAGATCCCTTCAATGGGAAGTTCGGATCTAAGGGTAGAAGCAAAGGCAGATGCCTTGTTTGTAATAAGTTCGGCCATTATGGAAAGGAGTGTTCGAATGGTAGGGACACATCACTTGATGATGATAACAATCATTCTAGGGACATCTTGAATGATTGAAAGAATGACAAGTAATGCAGATCATCAAGAAAATAACCGACTCTTCAAAGAAAGCAAGGAACCCTAGGTATGAAGAATCAAGTGTTGTTTCTAATAAGATAAAGAAGTGTTATCTTATATTGGCCTTCTCCTTTAGACTCTTTGGGAATCTGGCTTATTGATTGCGGTGCTTCGAGTCACTTCATCAGATAGGAGGGTGCTCTCTCTAATTTAGCAGAGATGGAAACAATCGTGGGATTATACTTGGAGCCGATGCCACCTATCCCGAAAAGGGTGTAGGGAATGTTACCCCTCAATTGAATGAGGGTGACTTGATTCATTTACAAGAATCTCTTTTGTGTACCTGATTGCAAGACAAACTTGGTGACCATTTTGGCAATGGAAGTCAAAGGTTTCAGGGTGGCATTCATCGATGGAAAGGTACGTATTTGAAAAGGGAATTTTCAAAGATGCTTTTGAGTTTAAGGTTGTATTAAGTTGCAAGAAGTCCTTTGGGGACCATGTTAGTTGCTACATCTCATCTATACCACCGGAGGTCTACTTATAATGGGACCCTACCCGATGTGAGTCAGATGATGACAGGGATGCCTGAATCCAAGAAGAGCATGAAAGTACATGTCCGAGATGTATCGAAGGAAAATCTTGCAAGGGGACCATTCCCCTCATGTAGCAGGTCCACAGATTTGGAACAGCCTGAGGGGTTTGAGATTCATGATAGGGAATCTCACGTATACTAGTGGAAGAAAGCCCTCTATGGCTTGAAGCAAAACACCCCGGGCATAGTATGAGAGGATTGATAGCTGTTTGATGAAGCTGAGATTCACTAAGAGTGAAGTCGATCCAAACCATTGCTTGAAGGTTGTGGATGATAGACCTCTCATAGTGGCACCTTCTGAGGATGACCTATTTCTGACAGGTGCAGACCCTCTCATTTGCAGAAGTAAGAGGGAGTTGGATTCCGGATGTGGAATGGGAAATTGCAAGTCCGTGACTACCTCGAGGATCTTAACTTTCAGAAGTTATATGATAGTGATGCCAGACCAGATTTGAGTAATGCCTCTGAATTTCATAAACTCACTAGCATTGGTGTTATTGGTGAACTCTTGTCCAGATATATGTTTTGCAGTTAGCATGATGAGCTCATATATTGTTGAGCCTCACTGGATTGGTGCCAAGAATCATTTGAGATATCTCCAGGGCACAATCTCTCGTGGATTGAGGTACACTGCTGGAAATGTGAAGCTGCATGATTATTCGAATGCTGACTGGGCAAGCAATGTGGAGGATTGCAAGAGCACTTCTGAGTGCTGGTTCTCTTTGGATTCTACTTTGATATCCTGGATGAGCAGGGAGCAGAAGTCGGTTGCTACGAGTATGATCTCGTGTGAAGTTGTCTGGTTGTGGAAACTCTTCAGTGAGCTGTTTGTACACATGATGGATACCACCGTAATCCCCTGTGTCAACCAAGGGGGCTTCGGTTGTTGAGGAATCCCGTATTCTATAATTGCTCCAGCATATAGATATCAGATACTACCCTATTTGGGATATGGTACATGTCGCAGACATTCTGTCTAAGCCCCGGGGAAAGGTCAAATTTGTGACTTTCCCGAACGACTTGGAGTCGTTGAGAGACCTTCTTATGAGGGTCCCGCATGATGCATGCATTGAGCTCTGGGAGCTCCGGGGGGCTTGGGGTATTGCTTGGAGCAACAAGTGACCATAGGGCAATTCACCATCCCCTAATGGTGCGTTGTGTACAGGGTGAATGGTTTAGCCTTCCCCTGTGATACCCCGTGGCAACTTAGGGACAGGATGAATGGTTCTCTTGTCAAGGCATCCTACCCATGCGGTCTGGGACTCATGGGACGTATCTCTCATCTGGCCAATGAGCATGGAAATGGGGTTAGGGACCATAGTAGTGCTATCGATGGACGCATTGTTGTATCTACCGTACTCCCTATGCTAGGATGACGTCCATTGATCTGGGATGAGTATGAGTGGTTCGAGACACTCTCTTGTGATATTAATCTGGGATCAATAAAACTGACTTCGGGTCAATAAGAGTGATATGACACACTCTCTTCATATGGAACTGACTTCAGGTTAGTAGAGAATGGTATGAGACATTCTCGTTCAATTCTTCTTCTTCATAGTTCTGCAGAGCAAAGCAAAGCAGTGCAGGGCACGGATGGCAGAGATAGTACATTCGGATAGATAGATCAGTGGAAGGAGTTCTCCCTAGTTGAGAGGGAGTGTTAAAATTGGCAGTTAGGGCCAAACTCCATGTGGGTCATCTTATTTATGGCAGCTGATATTTTTCTTGGATCCCTCTCATCGAGAGGTGTAGGATTGATCTAAAGATCATCCGATTCCGATAAGTATTCATGGAGTTATGAATTTATTTGTGTTATAAGACAATTCGTCAAGGTCGGCCAACAACCAAATAAACCCGGAGTTGTCTATAATGCGACTTTTTGGAGATTCCGGTGACGGAATCCGGCGGAAGAAATTGAAGTTAAATCTTGATTTGTTGCAGTTAAAATGGTTTTTTAACTGCATATTTGGATTCAGCACCCTCGAAAACCCCTGGGACGCTTTCATTGTGCAGAAACTAGCTATCAAACTTGCGATTCCAATAAATTCCTGCCGGATTTCGACCGGAATAACCCGCCAGAAAGGCTTTCAAAAAGTCGCGTTATAGACTATTTCAATAAACCCCACATGTGCTCAACGTTTTAGTATAAAAGGAGATGACTTGAGAGTCATTTCTCACACACACTTCTATCTTGATTTCTCTCCACTTGTCTTGGGTTTTAGTGGAAGAGAAATCTAGGAGTGGAAGCCCTAGACGTTGGAGGAAAAGAGGTTGCCCTAGATGCAGATGGAAGGCAGCCCTAGACGCAGATAGAAGGCAACCCTAACGCTATCCTAAGGCAACCCTAATGCAGTCCTAGAAGGCAACCCTAGACGCAGATGGAAGGCAACCCTAACACTATCCTAAGGTAGCCCTAACCTATGTTATCTCAAGGGTAACCTAGCTGCAGTCAAGAAAAGGATATACGCTGCCCTAATAGGTCCTAGCCGCAACAAAGTCATGGGTCTTTTGGAGGACTGAGCTGCTGTTAGGAGGGCCTAGGAGCTGGGCTAGAAGGTAGCAATACAAGGCCTACTTTAGCGAAGGAGAAGGGACGTTAAGGTCACCCTTGTGACTACTTGAAGAGGCAACAAGGTCCATGTGAAAGCCACAGGCCTATAAGTATTGTTTTGATGGTCAAAACAACCCTCTACATGGAGTTGTAGGTGTCTCCTCAACCAGCGAGGTCACCTACCTTGTAAAGAAAGGGAGGCCGCATAATTCAAGGTGAGTTATGGGTTGATCGTTGGACTGCTGTAGGTTACAGGAGGGTGCCCTAACCAGTGACCGAATTCTGTCCATGAACAACAATACAGAGGTGTTGGACACTGCCACATAGGAACTGCAATCAAATAGGACAATGGGACAGCAACATGTTGGGATGACAACTTTGATGGGATAGCCCAATGACATAGGACAACAATGACAATTGTGCAGCAGTGGCACAAGTGGGACAACAACATGTTGGGACGACAACTTTGATGGGACAACCCACTGACATAGGACAACAATGACAATTGTGCAGCAGTGGCACAAGTGGGACAACAACTATTACATGACAGCAGCAAAGTGGGACACCAACTATTACATGACAGCAACAAGCATGGACAACATGGCAAGCAACAAGCATGTACAACATCAGAAGCATGGCAAGATGTGATGGGACAACAACAAAACAATGGGACAACAAGAAAACATGGAATGGCTATGTCACTAACAGTGGGACAATAGTATGTCACATAAGAAAGCAGTGGCTAGCATGGCGCAACAATGGCACACGGGACAACAATGCAGCATAAGGTGCAGCTGTATGATGTGTACAACATGGTCATGAGGTCCAACATTGTGATGATGGGTGCAACATGATGACGAGATGCGACACAATGATAGGTGAAGGAGTCACCTTGGAGAATCAGTTGAAGCAGCATGTCTTCAACTGATCTCATGTATCATCTTCTTAGAGATGATCTATGCTCTTAATTAGATAAGTCAAAGTGTTGACTTCTATTGTAAATGTACTGTCTTTCTCTCTGATGAACTATTGAAGTACATATAAGAAGAATTGATCAAGGGTTTCCCCACATTGGGGTTTGTCCCTGGCTAGCGCCACATCTTGTGTCCTCTTGTCTTGGCTTGTCTTCAACGATTTATGTTTATGTTTTATCTGCAGTTTACTTTAATGCTGATGTGATTGCTAATCTGGAAAAGGTATTGAGCTAACTATGAAAATTGAAGTAAATTGCTCTAAGCATAGAACATACCTCAAATTAACAAAAAGTTAAAGAAATAGCAGATGATGAAGGGAAGGAAAAGTACAGGGAAACAAACACAGTGGCAATGAATCTAATTGTAGATGGATTAAAGGACAACCTAATTCCCTATATATCCAATATAGATGCTACAAAAAAAAAGGAAAAAAGAAAAGAACAAAAAAAGATGAATGAAGCCCTCTCCAAGTTATTTGCCATCAAGAACATTGGACAGGTTGCTAGTCTCATGATCTGAAAATCACTCGTGAGTGACCTCAGTGAATTAATGAATGAATGAAGGTATTACAGACTCATGTGTTGGTGTGTGTCTATGTTATCTTAGGCAACGTATCGATCAGATTACAAAATACACAGGCACTGGAAAATGGAAAACAGTAAGAGAGACACAGTAAGCAAATATAAGAACACAACAAATTAATAAGGAGTTCACCTAATCCTCCAGGGCTACGTCTTCGGTCCAACTTTCAGTGGTGGCCTTTTCTTATTGTGTCTTTAAAGCAGAGTTTTTACAATGAGGAGCTCAATTTGAGTCTCCTGAAATAGATGATGCTTAGCAGGGTGGTTCTTGGATTCCCCAAGCCACTAGAGTACATAGACTCTTCCTTACTAAGTCTCGACCTCCACTGGTCTTGAATGGGATGAGTCCAATTTGGTACTCAGTTCCCGACAGATATCCTCTCAGGGATTGCTCGAACCTCTCAAGCCCTCTGTCTGCGCGGTGCTACCTTACTCTGCAGGTTAGCTCGGCTCTTTGTTTGCTACTTCTTGCTTATTCTCTGTTCTGTCTCATTGTCTCCTTCTTTCTTACAGTGCTCGCTTCGCTCTCGCTTCGCTCTCTCCCTGTCTCTATCTCTGTCTGTTCATGGCTTAAAGCCAATTTGTCTCATGACTGTTTGCTTCCTCTTCCGCTCCTTTGGATCGCCTACTGCTATTCACTTGGAGTTCCCTGCCTCTGCGCCATCGTCACTGTGTAACGTCTCGCAGGGAAGTGGCCACTTGTCCTCTCACGAACTGCGCCAACTCTTCCTGAAACGGTTTGGTATTTCGGTTACTCTGTGTAATAATTCATCCGCCAGCTCAGCGGTCAAATCAGACTTCAGACTTTTATACGCCGCAACTTAATTCTCCCTCCAGATCTGGTCATTCATCAGGCACAATCTCCATCGTCAGATCTAGAGCCCCCAGATCCTACAGTGTTTGCTCTTATCGCGCGGTTGACTTGCTTGGATGTTAGCCCGCGATGAGAGGCGGTTTTCTCTCTCATCCACTGGACACGCGTCGTTCACTGTATGACATTGCTGGGTCTCCTGACAATTTCGCTTAGCACCCAACATGCCTCCGATATTTTGCTGGTTTTGGAGCACGGGACCCGCCTTTTGCTTTAGCGCTTTTCCCATGGTTTTCGACTTTTTCTTGTGATCGAGTGCTCGGGGCCTTTCCATTTCGAGGGGTTTTGCCCAGCAATGCGCGAGCGCTAATTGCGCATCAGAAACGACCTCTGTTTTCCGATCTGGACTTCCTAACTGCTAGTTTGCGTCCTGCGCGGTCTCCATGGGCCTCGGTCAGTGCACTTTGACCGAGGTCCTCATCGTTCCTTGCTGGCTACAAACTGCCACTGTCCAGAGGTCTTCCTGATAGCTCTTTGTTCACAAGTTTTTGAAGTCTGTCCTGATTTGATATAGTCATAGCACTTTGATAATTTTCATGGATCCAATTCGGATCACGGCCTTCCCACTGAAAAAGCTTTTGGACCACCAAAAGTTGGTTTTCAAGCATCGACTAAGTGAGGGTACAATTGTCTCACTTGTCCAATCTCTATCCACTTTGCACTGCTCGGCTTTGAACCCTTGAGCCCAACTCTGAGGTACTCAACATCTCCCCTGCACGTCGTCCTCACCTTCCTGTCCAGAACTGTGTCTTCCTGCAATTCATTAAGATATTCAGGTAACAGGTCATCAATAGAAGGCAATTGACTCTGCTCTTCGGGATCCTCAATTAGTGAAGGTTCAAATAGTCTCAAGCAATCTGCATTTACGACTGAGTAGATGTGCATGTAAGCTGGTAGATCAAGGCAAAAAGCATTCTCACCAATCTTCTCAAGTATTTTGAAAGGTCCATATCTGATAGGCTTTAGCTTTTTACCTTCACCTTGCATCCTGTCCTTGCTGATATACAACCAGACTTGGTCACCAACTTGGAAACTATGCTCCATCCGATGCTTGTCATGCCTTGCCTTGTATTTGGCTTGGCTCTTTTCCAGCTGTTCCTGTACTGCCTGGTGGATCTCTTGGATCTGTTCAATGAACCTAGTTGCCCTGTCCACATCATTGTGTCCTTCAACTGTGGTGTCTTTACCAAAGACAAAATCCAAAGGAGACTTTGGGGTGAAACCAAAACAGGTCTCAAAAGGAGATCTTTGTGTAGAAGAATGTTTTGCTCTGTTGTAAGCATGCTGCACATAACATAAATGCTCATCCTAAAGCTTAGGATGCTTGCAGCAATATCCCCTGAGTAACTGGATCACTGTCCTGTTAACTATTTCTGTCTGGCCATCAGGTTGTGGATGAAAAGCTGTGCTTTTCTTCAGTTTGTTGTCCATCAGTTCCCACAGGCTTGACCAAAACTTCCCCATAAATCGTGTGTCTCGATCAGATACAATGGAAGTGGGTAATCCAAAATGAACCCATACATGTTGAAAGAACAATTTTGCAGTTTGTTCAGTTGTAATCTGTGTATTACAAGGTATCAAAATACACATTTTGCTGAACCTATCGACAACAACATACAGATAATCATGACCTTTCCTAGATTTAGGCAGTCCTCCAACAAAATCCATGGAAACACTTTCCCAAGGGTGAGAAGGAACTGGTAATGGAGTGTACAAGCTTAGTTTTCTATCGCTGGGCTTGCTTTTTGCACACATAGTACACCCTCTTACATATCTAGAAACTATCTCGTTCATTTTTGGCCAATAACAAAATCTTTGCAGCTGTGTAACTGTTTTACTTACCCCAAAGTGACCTGATATTAGAGAAGTGTGTGCTTCTCAAATTATCTTTACTCTTTCAGTTTTTGGAATGCATAGCTTCCCACAATGATATAAGAGTCGGCCCTTTACATGATAATCCAATTCTTCTACACGTTTGCCTTGACTTAAAGTTGCATATACATCTTTAAAGTCTATATCTTGAGCATATTGTTCAATGTAACTCTCATGTAACACAGAATTATGCTTAAGTATAGTAGATGCATTTATAATGGGTCTAGATAACATATCTGCAACTTTGTTATGTATGCCCTTTTTATATCTGATGATTAAATGAAACTGTTGTAGAAAAACCATCCATCTATAGTGCCTTGATTGCTGCAACTTAGTTTGGGAGTGTAGATATTGAAGTGGTTGATAATCAATATGTATTACTGTCTCTTTGCCCATTAAGTAATGTTTCCACTTTTTCACACTCTGTACTAATGCATACAATTCTTTATCATATGTAGGATAGTTAACTACTGCAGAATTAAATGTCTCAGAATGATAACATATGGGTTTACCGTGCTGTGTCAACACTGCTCCCATGGCATAGTCACTAGCATCCGTTTGGATCTCAAATGGTCTTTGAAGATCAGTTAGTGCTAGTACAGGTGCTGTACTAATCTTTTCTTTCAAGGTGTCGAAGGCTTTCCGTTGTTTGCCTCCCCACTGAAACACCTTGTTCAATCCTGTTAAAGCATGTAAGGGAGCTGCAATTAAGGAAAAGTTAGAAATGAACTTCCTCCAATATTGTGCTGCTCCTAAGAACTTCTAACTTCTGTAGTAGATTTGGGTTTAGGCCAGTTCGCAATGACTGCCACCTTAGAGGGTTCTATCTTCAACTCACCACCCCCTACTATATGAACCAAATAATTGAAGATGTTTTGCCAAATTCACATTTTGAGAGTTTAACATAAAGTTTTTCTCTTTTCAAAACATCTAGTGTCTGCTTAACATGCTTTAAGTGTTCTTCCCACGTTTTGCTAAATATCAAAATGTCATCCAGATACATAATAAAAAAATCATCAAGAATAGGTTTGAGTACATCATTCATTAATCTCATGAAAGTAGCATGAGCATTAATTAAGCCAAAAGGCATAACCAGCCACTCATACAATCCCTGCTTTGTTTTGAAAGTAGTCTTCCATGCATTTTGTTCTGCAACTCTGACCTGATGGTATCCACTATGCAAGTCTAACTTGGAAAAATAAATAGCTTCTTTCAATTGATCTAAGAGATCATCGATGCGAGGAAGGGGATAACGATTTTTGATTGTTATCTTATTCAGTGCTCGGTAATCAATGCACATTCTCCACAAGCCATCTTTCTTTCTCACCAAGACGATTGGTGACCCATATGGTGATGTGCTAGGTCTGATGAACCCCTTCTCGAGCAACTCCTGCACCTGCTTCTTGATTTCTGCATTCTCTAAAGCGGACAACCTGTACATTCCAATGTTAGGCAATGGAGCATCTTGCTGCAAAATAATATCATGCACTATTTCCTTTTTGGGTGGCAGACCTTTAGGTTTTTCAAACTCTGAAACAACCTTTTCTAAATCAGCTTGCTGTTTAGCATTACAGCCCTCAAATACATTGGTTTTATCAGGTTTCTTTTCCTTTACAACCATCAGTAAGAATTGTTTGCATGAATTTATCATTCGTTTCATCTGCCCTGAGTTTATGAGAGTATAATTATTCTTGAGCTTATGAGCTCTTACAAAGTATTCGATTCCATCTTTAACAAGTAGATACTTGTTCTCAGCTCTATAGAAAATAGCTTTTCTGTCATACAAGTAAGGACTTCCTAAAACAATTCTACATATATCCAAAGGAATTATGTCTAACTCAACCTCATCTACAAATGCTGACCCAAAAGAAAACTTGAATTTGCATTGTCTAGTCACTTGTAGTTGTGCTTTATCATTTAGCCATCCTAATGGGTATGGTTTCTTGTGAGATGTAGTCACTAATCCCAACTTCTTTACAATTGCTTCAGAAATTAAATTTACTTGTGAGCCACTATCAAACAAAGTATCAATCTTTTGATGTTTGGAAATAACTCAAATATGGAAAAGCTCATGTCCTTTTCTCTCATTTTCTTCATCAATAGTAGATTGTGTAGAATTACTAGTAGATGCTTCAGAATTCTTACCTCTTATACCTATCGCTGCAATAGTCGTTTCATCTCCTGAGTCTGACCCCAAATCTTTCTGAATAGCTGTAGTAGTCTTCTTCTTCTTGCCCTCGAACTTCTTAGGTCTCAGCTCCGGATGCAGAACCCAGTGATGCTCATCATCATGCCCATCCTTTTTACAGTGAGTGCATGAAGACTTGCTTTTCTGTGCAGTGTTAACCTTCTTTGCTTTCCTTTTCTGTTTTCTTTTCTCCTTATTCTTGCTTGCAGTGGGTTGGGATGATCCCCCAACTTTTGGACTTCCATTCTTTCCTCTAGCTTCTAGATGAGTAGCTTGAACAGATACCTCATCTATACTAGTGGGATTAAACATGAGGATAGTGTGCCTCATGTAGCTGTGTAGACTGTTAGCTCTTGAAATTTCACCTCAGGCTGAGAAAGGCAAACCTCAAGGCCACATCAAACCATTTAGCTTCGTAGCTAGCCCTACGGGGCAGGAGAAGGCTCTCTCCGGTCAATCTCGACAGATCTTCAATGGGATGAGATGACCAACAAGGTAACACTGATATTAGGCTAGTAAACTGATTAAAAAGGTTGATTTGGGGTTTTTTGGGTTTTTGGTGGCAAATTGAGGAATTGCAATTTTGGGTGCGGGGATTTGACACAGTTTCTGCAGGGGGTTCCTTGGGGCGAGGTAGGAAACAGTATTGATGCCTTAAACTGAGATGGATGATCAGGAATGAAAGATAAGGAGCTAAAGAGAGCAAACAATGACTTTGAATTCCCTTTAGACAGTAGAAAACATTGAAATTAAACAAATTTAAAAGCAGAGCATGGCTAGCATGAATTCATACTTTAACACTTCATTTGTTTAATGTGCAGCAGTAAAGGAAAGGAAATGATTCACATAAACACACTTACAAGAACATTGAGAAACACACCATCAACACATGAGTCCACAAGAATCCCAAAGAGGACTGCAAAACCCTGGTCTTCCTTAGCCAAAAATTGCAGAGATACAGTGAAATAATACAATGATAGCTTCTCCCTCAAGAGTCCAACCATGAAAATGAGCAAGAAAGTACATAATATAGATGATCTAACCTCTTTCCCTGCCTCCATGGGTCGAGCTCACTATCCTAGGAGCTGTTTCAACCACCTCTAAACTAAGCACTACAAAATAGGCAGTGAAAACAACTTGCCTTTATAAACATGGAAACCAGTTCATACATTCAATTTTTACCCTTTACATGAATAAATCTTCTAGAAGAGTTACAAAAAGGTAAAAGTGTCTAAAAAGGGTCACAATTACATCAAAGAGGACCATTATTAACCTCAAAAAGTCAAACCAAGTCAAACTGTGCTTTTCCGAGCTGTTACAGTGAAATCTGACAAAGTTTGCCTGACGGGTCGTGCACCTTTGGAGCTCTGTTTGAGGCACTTGCAGGTATCAGAATTGGGTGCAGGATAGCTCGTTGGAAAGGTCTGTGAGTCTACTTTCCAACCCAACTGGAATTTTTGGATTTGGAGGTCATTTGAACTGTCAAAACTTAATTCTCCCAAGACTGGTTTTTGCAACTCAAAAAAGGGGCAGAAAGTCAAATTTTGCATGTATTTTGACCTTCTGGAGGCCCAAAACTCCATAAAAACTCAAGTCCATCCATAGGCATATGTAACTTTGCATAACAAATCTAGAAATGCTGAGTTTTTGCAAAAAGGAGCTGCCATGACAAAGGGTCTCACCGGGGGTGAGACCCGTTGAGGAGCCAAAACCTGTAAATTTCCAAAAATTGCCAAAATTACCCAAAACTTTCAGAATTTTTTGGGATTTGAGCTGTGGCTAGGCTAATGAGTGCCATGATCCTTGAGTGAAGCCTCAGCCAAGATACGGAGGGGATTTGGCTTCTTTCTCTGTTTTTGAGCCTCGGTCAACCTCCTTTGAAAAACTTTCATTTTGGCTTTGCATACATGCATCCTTGCCCAATAATGATTTTTCATATTCCTCAGCAGCTTTTTCTCTTGGTTGGCCTTAGCCAACAGCCTCTCTAAGTATGCATTCACCTGGATGAGCATAGACTCTCGGTCAGCAGGCAATGGATCACCGGGTCTTCTTCGGTTCAAGACTCGGTCACTACGAATCCTCCATAACTCATCAAGTGCTTTCTCCTCCTCCAACTGTTTGTTCCGCTGCTCCAGGTAAGTGATAGTCCATTGGGCACCCTCAAGTCTCCTCTGTAAAACATCATTTTCAGCCCTGAGATGCTGAATGATCTCCTTTGCCTCTCGGCTAGGAGAACTGGCCTCAAGATCAATCATCTCAGTGTCTGGAACTCCTGATGGCCCCTCATGAATCATGGGCTGTTTGCCCCTCTGTGGTACCTGTGCTGGTGAAGAAAGCGAGGCCCCTTCCACTTGATGTGGAGATAACACTCGCTGTGCTGATGATGAAGGCGAGACCCCTTCCACCTGCTGTGAAGATAGTACTCGCCTGGCTGCTGCAAATAAGGCCCTTGGGCCTTTCTGATAGGTGACCAGAGGTGTGGAGCTGACATGTCGGGTGACCGGAATATCAGGCTGCTGAGATGGTCCTCCCTCCTCATGAATGACCTCATGATGTGGCTAGGGTGGCACTGTGAAAAACTCACGAGAGATAAACTCCTCCCATGAGATACCCTGCTGTGTCAACTGATGCAAAACTATGAGCTGAATCAAACCATAATGACATAAGCTCCTGTACTGCTGGGCCGGGGTCTTTCTCTGCAACATGGGCACCATTTTCTGAATGTTCTGAAAGAAGAAAACCGGGATGTTCATCATCCTCACTCGGGTGAAGTGCATCAAGAGGCGAATGTGATATGAGTAAACCTGTGAAAATCTGCCCTCACAGGTAAAATAGTGCATAATAAGCCTCATGATGGGAGCATACTCGCTCCGGAGAAATCTGAATGGAAAAACACCCGCTAAATGTCTCAAGAATGGTGGCTGGACATAAGGCTCAAAGTGAACAGTTTCTAGCAACTTGCGCTTAGGCCACACCTCACCAACATTCGGTATCCCTGTAGCATGTGAGAACACCTCGGGTGTCACTGTAAAATCTACCCCTGCTAGATTGACATGTCCATCATGCAAATGTAAAACAAAGAGGCGGGCCAACTCTCTGTGATGTTGAATCCGGGAGATCCTCTCACAAAATTGATAACAAGACATGTACCGAAAACAAGTGACTGCCATAGGACAAGCATGTAATTCTACCGAAGAGGTGGGCTCCTCTCGCTTATGATGTCCACCCTTACCACCCCTACGAGGCCTCCTCTGTACCTCAACCTCTGTAGATGATGAGTGGTCATCACTTTGCTCATAAGTTTCGGTTTCCGACATGGTTTAGGAGCAAAGTGGACAAACTGAACTGCTGTCTCTGCCTGCAAAAAGTGCTGAACTCTATGCTGTTTCAAGGGGAAAAAGATATGAGGGAAATGTTAGGGGAGGGATCTTTTAACAAGGAATGGGAATATATAAATATAACAGGGAATTTTTAAGGGAAATGTTGCAAATCATTATGCATATAGGAATACATATTTATAATTGGGAAATCATTTGCAAAGATCATTGCATATGGGAAAAAACATGTATGAAAGTGAACATGGGAATATGCATACATGTATTAATAGGGGAAATAGGGAAACCATGCACAGAACATGCTGACATATTTACCAACATTTTTTGTTATTTACACATGCATATGGTGGAGGAGAACTAGGGTTTTGAATTTTTTGATGTTTTGGGAGAGGGGTAGGGTTTTCATTTTTAGTGATTAGGGATGGGGAAGATTTGCATTTCATTTATAAAATGATATGGGAAAAGAGATGAACATATAAGTGTGAGTGAAAGGGAAAGGAGGGAAACAAACCAAAGGGAAAAATAGCTTGAAACAACACAAACCCTAGCACAGTTTGCTCATTAACATTGCAGCCATATAAAGGAGTTTCACTTGCAAAATTTTGATCATTTTAACATGTTCATGACATCCACCATTCATAACCAGCAACCATTCCATGTTTAGAGCACCTACCTCGAACAATTTGATAGCTTGGAGGGCGTTTGAGGCAATTTGTTTGAAGTTTGCAGCAAGGCGGTTCAACGGGTCGCGCACCACGCCCAACGGGTCGCGCCCGTTGTTTTTCTGAACTGTGGGAGGCCCTCTGACGGGTCGCGCGCACCCAACAGGTCGCGCACCTGGCTCGACGGGTCGCGCCCCTCTCTGCTGCCCGAAATCGCTTTGTCTTTGCTCCTTTCTCTCAATCACTCTCTCAAACCTCTCTTGCAAGCATTAGGATGCACAATGAGAGTGAAAGGAGGGAATTTGGGCTTTTATAAGTTTCATTTGAAAAAATTTCATTCATAAACCCACTTTCTAATGTTTTCTTTTTGACACTTTATAACACTGATTTTTGGTTTCTTTTATCCTGAATTTGACTCATTGAGTGCTTTGACTTGATTCTTTTTGCAGGTAGATCATCTGAGGGATCTTGGCAAGGGGACCAGGGTTGCATTTTTTCCGCTGAAGACTTTTGAAATTTCATCACTTATTTACAAAAACTGAGAAAATGACCTTGGCTTTAAAAACAGAGTTTTTTAAATCCAAGGTGAAAGTTCACTGTACAAGATAAAAATATCGAAGAAACATGTTTACAATCCTCCCTCTGGCTTGCTGAGTACTCATGGATTTTCATAGACATGACCTTGCAGAGATAAATGACCAAAACCCTAGACCTAGGACTTTGACCTCAAGACAAATCAAGACAAGCTTGAAAAACTTAATGACTGATATGATCTGATCCAACAAAGCCAAGAGGGGTATAAATAGACCAGCTCCTCCATCAGGGTTATGGCATGCCTAACGGGATGCAAAATTTGACACTGATGAGACACCTACGAATGCAAATGCAAAGAGCTTTGATCGCTGATGGAGGGCTTTCAAGACCGACACTAACATTGGCTCCAATGGGGATGGTAGCTCCTTGGAGGTACCAAGAACCTTAGACCTCTGGGAGAGCAGACCAATGCTTTATTCATTGGGCAATGGAGTCAACTTATTCACATGTGACCAAATTTAAAACAACTTTATTTGACTTGGACAATTGACTGAAATTCTAGACTAACTTGGACACTAACTCACTTACTCTATGCAGAAAATGAACTGACATGAAACAACTTGTAAAATTCACACCAACTAATCACCATTTTCAGAATTATAGCCTTCACCGCGGGCCCCAAACTGAAGATGAGAGATCAGTTTCACACTTGCTGCAGAATGAAAATGAAATGGTATTTACAATGAGAATGATTTGAGCAGTAAATGCTCAAGCATGATACCTTTTGAGCAGCCGGCCATTCACCGACCCACCGAGACATTCATCACCGTTCATTTCTTTGAGAAGAAAAGCATTTGGACCACGATATGCTGCAATTTTGTAAGGACCCTTCCATAAGTTGTCGAATTTTCCATGCTTCCCTTTA
Organism: Pinus tabuliformis; assembly: GCA_031772625.1. Lineage (NCBI taxonomy): Eukaryota > Viridiplantae > Streptophyta > Pinopsida > Pinales > Pinaceae > Pinus > Pinus tabuliformis. The sequence goes on along the minus strand of CM062809.1, from coordinate 847,052,948 downwards.
TCTTCATTGCGGGCATCCCATTGCAACACAACATCATCAATCTGAAACTCATCTGCTTTGGCCTTTTTGTCATAGATTTTCTTTATGCGCTCCTGCAACTTAAGGGAATTCTGGTGAACCTCTTCTCGTGTCTGCTGTAAATGAATCATTTGACTGATCCGTCGTTGCATAGGATCCTCCTCACCACTAGCTTTTTGAAACAACTTGGCTACTGAAACACTAAGTGAAGTAGGAAACACTGCATCAACTCCATAAACTAGTTCAAAAGGTGACATACCAATTGACTTCTTTTGACTTACCCGATCAGCCCATAATGCATTTATTAACTTCTTGTGCCAGCTCTTCTTATTTATTTCCAGCAATTTCTTTATGATGTTCACTAGAGATTTGTTCGAAGATTCGGCCAACCCATTACCTTGCGGATGGTAGGCGGTTGAATGCCCCAAGTCGATGTTATATTTATAGCAAAAATCAACCAACTTCTTCGATTTGAACGCGGCTGCGTTGTCTGTAACCAACTTATGTGGACAGCCGAAACGTGACAAGATATTATTTTCAAGAAAAGAAATAATTACCAAATCCGTGGCTTGCCGGGTAGGAATGGCTTCTATCCACTTCGTGAAGTAATCTGTGGCGGTCAAGATCCATCGATGCTGCCCGGAAGATGCTGGGTGGATTTCGCCAATAAAATCCAAGCCCCACTGCTGAAATGGTGCGCTGATTTCAACCGGCTTGAGAGGCAATGGCTGTAATTTCTGTTTTCCTTGAAAAATTTGACATTCATGACAGCTCTTTACCGCTTTATACACATCAGAAAATAAAGAAGGCCAATAGAAACCAGCTCTCAAAATTTTATTAGCCGTGGTCTTCCAAAATAAGTGACCCCCACAGTCACCTTTATGAAAATCATCTACTGTTGTCTTAGCTTCCTCTTCGACCAAACAGTTCAGCAAGATGCCACCGGGATCTTTCCAATAAAGTGCAGATTTGATAATGCAAAATTTGGCAGCCTTTAGCTTCAATGTTTTAGCTTTGTTTCTAGGCATTCCAGGAGGTGAAGATAAATTTTGAAGTACATAAACTATATCAGCATACCAAGGAGAAGACACAAAGATATCGGACACCTGTAGAACTGAATTTTCTTCATCTTCATCGGACAAGGCAGCAATCAAATTGATATCAAGGACGTGAAGGTTTGCTTCAGCCATCAACTTAGCAAGACCTTGACCTCTAACCAACTTGGTAGGCTTAATTTCTACATCATATTCTAATAGTGCAGCGATCCACTTACCCCTTCTTCCTTCCGGTTCCGTTTGTACTAAAACATCCTTCACAGCTGCATTAGGAACATATGCTAAAATATGAGAATTCAATATGTAAACCCGGAAATCTTTCAAAGCTTTGATCAGCGCCAATGCTTGCTTCTCAATGATATTATAATTCAACGCTCCGTCTCTTATGATGCGGCTGAAAAAAGCTATGGGCCTCTCAACTCCATCTCTCTTTTGCATTAACACGACTGCCAATGTATGCTCAGAGGCAAATGAAAACAAAATGAAATCCTGTGTATAATCTGGGCTGATCAAAGTTGGGGCTGAAGATAAGATTACCTTTATCAAATTAAAAGATTTCACCGCCTCTTCGGTCCATTTGAGCTCGCTGTCCTTCTTGAGCATATTTGTTATCTCTCTAAGATGTTCAGCAAGATTGGGGATGAAATGACGCAGAAAATTCAATTTACCATTGAATGACTGAATTTCTTTCTTGCTACGGGGCTGCTCCACTTGCTGAATTGCTTCCACTCGTGCAGGATCTATACGAATGCCGTCTTTAGAAATGATATGGCCCAGCAGCTTGCCTTCGCTCATAGCAAAAAGACTCTTTTTCGGATTCAATGAGATGCCATATTTTCTGCACTTTTGAAACACCTTAGTCAAATGAAACAAATGCTCTTCATCTGATTTAGAAAACACGGTCAGATCATCAAGATAAACAACTAAAAAGACATCTTTCTCATTTGCAAAGGCCATGTCCATTGCCCGCTGAAATGTGGCACCCGCGTTCTTCAATCCAAACGGCATCTTGGCATAATGAAATGTACCCCATGGAGTAGTAGATGCTGTCTTGTCACGGTCATCTTCGTGCACCAAAATCTGATTATATCCGGAGTAACCATCAAGCAATGACATTCTAGATGCCCCCACAACCCGCTGTAATATGTGGTCCATCTTGGGCAGCGGATAATTGTCCTTTAATGACACCTTGTTCAGAGTTCTGAAGTCTATACACAAGCGAATCTCACCGGTTTTCTTCCTCACGGGCACCAAGTTTGAGATCCAATCAGAAAACCGGATTGGCACTATGATTCCAGACTTATACAACCTGTTGACTTCCTTCTCAATCAATGGCAACAATTTAGGATTAATTCTTCTCAACTTTTGCCGGAAAGGCTTTTGATTTGGCTTTATGGGAATGGTATGCTGAATAATGCTTGTGTCATAAGTTTTCAAATCTGAATAGTCCCATGCAAAAACATTAGAATACAGAGACAATAATCTGATATACTCTTGCTTTACCTTAGGCGGCAACGCTTTTGAAAGCTTCACCAACTTTGGATTTGCAGCTGTCCCAAGATTTACATCTTCAACTCCTTCATCCGTAGGCCTCAAAGTTGGCTTGCGAGTCACATCATCTTGATCGAACAATTCTTCCAAAGGAATCAATCCTTTAGGAATGTAATTGTCCTTGAGCTGCAACACATCCATTTGATTTACTGCTTCAGCTTCCGTGTCTATTGAAATGTCTTCGAATTTACCCTCAATTTGCAGAAAATCTTTGATCTCCTCGTCATCTTGGAAAACTTGCCAACACCTTTGATTATCTGGAACTGTAGGATGATGCTTCACATATATTTCAAACTTATTGCTGGAATTCATGGGAATTTTCAGATTACTCGCTGCCTTAGCCAATGCATCCGCAACACCATTTTGAATCCGGGGCGCACATGTCAAAGTATGTTCAGAAAACCTCTTTAAAATGTCCAGGACAGCATTCCGATATGCTCGCATACGAGGATGTTTGGCCTGAAATTCACCTTTCACTTGCTTGATAACTAACTCGGAGTCGCCATATACCGCTATCTTCTTTGCTTTCAACTTCCGAAGGATTTTCAGACCAGCAATAAGAGCTTCGTATTCCGCCTCATTATTTGAACAATCAAATGCCAATTTATAAGAACATACCCATACCTTGCTTGGAACTTGATTTTGGGCTGAGAATGGGCTTCGAATCCACACATCTATGCCAGCACCATCACTGCCCACTGCACCGTCAAAATCCATGGTCCAAAGACCATCCTCATCATCTTCTAAATGCTGAAAATCTGATTTTGATTCATGTTCTGTTTGCTGCCCTTTTATTTCAGCAATTGGTCTTATGACAGCAGACCTTTCTTCACTTTCCTTTCTCAAAACTTCCCTGAAATTTTCTGCAATGTCTGGTATATCTTCTACTTGAACTAACTGACTATCTACCTCATTGAAATTTTCCGCAAACAAAACAAAAGATTCTAAATCTGTTTGTACATAATTTACAGGATGATTGACGGGCTTTTCCTTACTAGTGATCATGTATTTCATCTTTTGTTCCCGATATAACTTCCTCATTTGACCGAAAACTGGAATTGTGGCAAATGAAAAATCAAGCTGAAGTGTACCTTTGAGTTTGGCTCCCCATGATCTCGACAGCAACATGCCAAACCGCGGAGGAATATCCGCCACCACTACATCCATCAAAACATTCTTCGCTGGAATTTGATCTAGACTCACCACTAAGTCTTTGATCAAGCCAATACATCTTACCCGGCTGGAATCAAACGAATACAAATCATGATACTTCCTTGTGATGTCAAGTCCCAGCTTCTCCATGATTGTTTTCGGCATCAAATTATGTGAAGCTCCCGAGTCAAACATGGCATTGTGCAACACAAACTCATGCAAACGCAAACTGATATAAAATGGAGGAACATCACTTTCGGGAGACTCACCATTTAAAGCTGGCCCAAAGATTAACTCCGGCTGATCATCTTGTACATTCACCATGTCTAGCATTGGATCAAAATTCAGCAACTTGGAAATTTGGCCTCGGTAAGTGGTGTTCTTCATGACCTCCGTCAAAGGAATAGATATCTTCAACTTTGCAATCTCATTCTCCAAACTGAAAACTGGAAGCTTCTCACCTTCTTTTGCCGGATTATCTCTTTTTTCAGCTTTATCCTTCGGTGCATTTGATGGCTGATCTATCTTTGCTGCTGGCGATGTTTGAGTTGTTGATGGATCGACTATATCTTTACCTTTTGAGGAAACCGAATCATTCTTTGCTGCAATGTCTTTCCTTTTCTGCACGGGATTTATAGGAATAGCTCGGCTTCTCAATTGCCTTTGCTGTCCTTGCTGAGCTGACAAAGCATTTAAGTACCCTCTTTGATATTCTTCAGATTCTTCTTCAAGTATTGCATCGTTTGACAAAATATAATGCTCATCTTGGGGAAAGACGGAATTACTCACCAACTCATCTTCTTCTGTAATATATGTGGGCATATCATCAGGAGTGAAGAAATGATTTTCCTCGCCAACATTATCACCTTCATCTTCAGATTCTTGGCTAACAAAATTCTGCTGAAAAGGAGGTTTCATTTGCTGCTGAACTGCTGCTTCTTGTGCCTTTGTTTCACGCTGCTTGATCCTATATTGTTGCTGCTGTTGACCTCTGAAATTGGGATTACGAATCTGAGGCTCCGGCTTGTCAATAGTAACCTTTTCAAATGTCCTTCTAAGCTGCTCAAGCTGCTGGAGAACAACCTGATTTGATGTGGATGCTTCCTCCTTGATTGTGACTCGCTTTTCTGCCTTCATCCTTGCTCTTTTGTCATTCAAATTTGCCTCAATGCTGACAGCAATTTTCTGCATTTCCTCCAAGGTAGGTGGATCTCTGTCTCTCAATGAATAAGCCATCTCCGGATCAAAACCATCCGGGAACTTAAGAAGTGCTGATTTTCTAGATGGCCTCGAATCATCGGGAATAGCATTATAAACTGTATTGAACCTGATTATGTAATCTTGAACAGACTCACCGGATTACGCTTGAGGTTGTTGTATTCGGCATTAATTTGAAGCGGATCCTTTCTGATTTCCCACCGATCTAAAAACTGATTCTGAAGTGCTTCCAAAGTAGTAATGCTGTTAGCTGTCAAACCTCTGAACCATTTTCTAACTTCTCCTGCAAATGTTTGCACGAACAAATACATGGTGACATCTTCCTCATCTAACTCATATAGATCAAAGAATGTGGTCATCTTGTCGATATGCTGCTGAGCTGTAATACTTTGTGGAGTGCCATCAAACATGGGGATTTTACTTTGATAATCAGCTGGCATATCATGAAGATTTGCAGGCAAAACCAGTGGGGCAAACCGAGCAGCCATTGCTCTAGGAGGGGGAGTAGGATGGGTATGAGGAGGTGGAGCTGTGATAACAGGGATTATTATAAGAGGAGATGTAGTTTGTGGAGTTGGGGGAGTCGGAGGAGTAGGAGAAGAAGGAGGAGAACCGACTGTTGATTCGGGATAGGTGATTATAGGTGAAACTGAAACATAAGGAGGATAAGCTTCTTCGTGAGCCGTGATAGTTGATCCAATGTGATCAGAAATATTCTCAACAAAATCAGCAAGGGTAGTAGCTTGAATACGTGACTGAAGATGTCTTAGGATGAAATTTTCAACCAATTTATTATGTCTCTCAAACTCAATAGCAGCTGCAAAATCAGGGTCAAGAACTAGAGAATCGAGCGCACTTTCAGACTTAGCTTTAAACAGAGACAACTCAAAGCTTTCGTCAAAATCTAAATCTTCAAGATAATCAAAAATAGCTGGGCATGAATGAGATCTGAAAATGGGTTTAGGATCTGTAGCCAGCTTGTTTTCTCAAAATGACTAGGAAAGAAAAAGCATTCAGCCTGTGAAAACTCTCAACCTATCATCCACGGCTCAGAGTTAACAATTACACTGGGATAGGATGTCAATGAAGCACTATGTTCACAAGCTCACGGAGATTGACTGAAGCAGCGTTTATCTACTTGCGCTGATGTAAAACAAGAGCGTTTTCGAAGGCTACCTGGCGTAACTTCAGGCTCCGTCTAAGACTTATGAAATAACACGTCAATGAGCAAAGGATTAGATGTTCTCCCCAGTATGGTCGCCAGTATGTTAGCTCTTGAAATTTCACCTCAGGCTGAGAAAGGCAAACCTCAAGGCCACATCAAACCATTTAGCCTCGTAGCTAGCCCTACGGGGCAGGGGAAGGCTCTCTCCGGTCAATCTCGACAGATCTTCAATGGGATGAGATGACCAACAAGGTAACACTGATATTAGGCTAGTAAACTGATTAAAAAGGTTGATTTGGGGTTTTTTGGTGGCAAATTGAGGAATTGCAATTTTGGGTGCGGGGATTTGACACAGTTTCTGCAGGTGGTTCCTTGGGGCGAGGTAGGAAACAGTATTGATGCCTTAAACTGAGATGGATGATCAGGAATGAAAGATAAGGAGCTAAAGAGAGCAAACAATGACTTTGAATTCCCTTTAGACAGTAGAAAACATTGAAATTAAACAAATTTAAAAGCAGAGCATGGCTAGCATGAATTCATACTTTAACACTTCATTTGTTTAATGTGCAGCAATAAAGGAAAGGAAATGATTCACATAAACACACTTACAAGAACATTGAGAAACACACCATCAACACATGAGTCCACAAGAATCCCAAAGAGGACTGCAAAACCCTGGTCTTCCTTAGCCAAAAATTGCAGAGATACAGTGAAATAATACAATGATAGCTTCTCCCTCAAGAGTCCAACCATGAAAATGAGCAAGAAAGTACATAATATAGATGATCTAACCTCTTTCCCTGCCTCCATGGGTCGAGCTCACTATCCTAGGAGCTGTTTCAACCAGTGTTGAAAATATCGCCGATATTTCGGCGAAAATCGTAAATATCGCGAGATTTTGACCAAAACGATATTTCGGCGATAATTTCTCGCGATTTTTTCCAGTTTTTAATTTCGCGCGATATATCCGAAATCTCGGCGATTTTTTGATAAATATCGCGCGACGACCCTAAAAATCGTCGGCAGCATTTATAAATTGGGGTTTTAATGTTTAATGAACCATTTCTGTTTCGACCTGGAGACGCTGCGGACTGCGGAGGGTTTTGGCTGCGGAGGGTTCCAAATTCCAGGTATGCGTGCAGCTACGTATTCCCCATTGCCCAACCGTTAAACTTAAAATTTAATACGTTGGCTGCGCAGTGCGGAGGGTTTCCGTTTAATATTTGACGGTTGACCATAATGCCCAGCGTATAACTATATACAGTTACACAATGCTCAACATATATACATAAAACTTTCATGAGACATTACCTATCATTCTTATCTTTTATATGCTGCAGTTGGAGAAATGCGATAGTTGCAGAATTCCGATTTGCTCATGGCAGTGTAAACATTTTGGAAATTTTCCTTGCTGGTTCATTTATGTATAGATGTTCAATAGTTAGCGAGTTTGACAGTTAGTATTTTGTAGCTTGGTTAGTCATCAGTTAAGCAACTGTAAACAGTTACGAACAATCGGCTTTCAGTAATGTTTAAAGTTATATATAGTTCAAACTTCTAACTATTCTTGCTGCTGTGATGAACTTGCTGTAGAAGTGATAATGATTTGCTTTTGTTCTTGATGCACTGATAGTTTGTCCTTTCACTGCTTCATTACTTGAGTTCTTCTTTAGTCTTCACTGTTTACTGATTGTGCCTTGCTTCCTTTGATAATGTGTCCACCCTGTCTTTAATGGTGTGGCTATATACTGAAATGAAGACAGTCCTGTAGGTCTCATTGCTTGATGGGTTGTAGTTGTTGGGGAAAATTCATTGCTTAGAGAGACAGTAGATATTGTAGGTGATGAGAATGTTCTTCTCTTGAAGAGTGCTTATACCTGCATTGTGCAATAGAGAATATTCCCAAGCGAATCCCAATTCCCAAAATAAAAGAAAATCACCCTTGACTACATGCAATTAGGCTTATGACAAAATTCTTAAACAAATTGGGCCTATATGTGACTTTACTTATGCCTAATACAAATCCAAAATGCAGATGCGAGTTATAAATTATCTGACCTGTGGATGCATCTCCATGTGATCTCTTCTACCTGCAACAAAGGACACAAGACAAATCCAAAATAATATATATATATATATGCCAAATAAGGCTTACCTTGATGAAAAACAATCTTATGCCTGAAGAGATGAAATGTTGTTGATAACGCTGGAGTAATATTGACAGATCCTCAAAACAAATGTGCCTTTATTGTTTGAGATTCGTTGAAGTAAACTGCTCCAGGATGTCACAGTCCAGGATATTGTCAACTGAAGGTAAATGATCAATTCTTAAATCTGGAACAACAAGATTCGAAATACTTCAAGGTAGAGCTCGGCCTTTTGGATAGACCAATTAGGTGTGTGTATCTTGATTAATCCAGTTGCTTGAGGGATCAATGATAGGACTGTGTGGAGACTTAGTGTGACGGATTGATCACTTGCGACTTTCTTCTCAAGCTACAGAACACTCAACTATATAACTGCTTATTAGCCCAAAGTTTATACATGGTACAATTGGGACAGCAAAAGCCCTTCTCTCTGTGTATCACAGTTCACTTGGGTTTGAATTGTAGCAATATGTAAATAGAGTTAAAAAGAGAACAACATTCATTGAAGGGAAAGTACATTAGATCAAAAAATTTAATCAATTGGGATATATCTTTAGCTCTCAACCACATACAACAAACTTACATACCTGTTGTATAGACTCTAGAGTCCAAACAGTTCTCTGAATTTGATAATGTGCTACCAAATTACCAATAGTGTTCTCCCTATTTATGGATGCGAAAGAAAATAAAATCTGAGTCCAGCCACCTATTTCTACTCATTAATACAGAGATATACACTTATTGGCCCAAAATTTATGTTGATTTCTTTTCTTTGTCCATGGTCTTGTTTGTCAAATTGATTCAACTGTGTTGAAAATATTGGATGCAACTATTATTGTAAGACATATCCATTGTGCCAACTTCGCTAAAATACTTTTCCCAAAATTTGATAGGAGTTATGGTGCCCTGCTACTTTACAGTCCACTAAAAATGAGAAAGGACAAAGGGGAATTCCTATATAGGTTTACTTGCCAATGGGATGTTGATTTAGTAGTGAGAAAACAATAGTTGGTTATGTCATAAGCCATACACCAAGTCTCCTATCGAGGGAAAGTCCTCCCATCATCGACTATGTAATTAGGATTGGATGAAACTGCCAAGTGACTTTGATGGAACAACTCCCCCTAATTTCTTTTAGATCTTAGATAAATATAAGTTTTTAAGTTTTTGATTGCTGTCAGAGCTTTTCTTCATAATTTTATAAATTTATATATTAAAAAAACAAGGGTTATATATTACTTAATAAGTTATTAAGTTACTAATTCCAAATTTGTTTTGGTGCTGTAGGTTTCCTTTTGAGTTAGCGGCTAACAGCAATACAAAAATACAAATATCCCAAAAAACTTGGACCCATTTTGGGAGTATGGGATCCCTGATGGTGGGACAAATCGTGCATATCTTTCATGCAAATTGTGTGGGGACAAGATGACAGGTGGGGTTACACGACTGAAATACCATCTTGCTAGACTCCCTGGACATGATGTTGGCATTTGTAGAGTTTCTAGTCCGGAGCTTATACGAAAAGCTCTTGAGGCAATTGAAGAAAAGGACAGAAAGAAGGAAGAGGTGGAAAGAAACAAAGCTGAACGTGCAGGTAGATCCCTTGGGATATCTTCTCATGATTTTGATGTTCAGGGTAGTGGCCCTACTGGCGCTAGTGGGAGGGGCTCCACAACTGGCACACCATCACATGCTAGTGTGAATGCGAGGTCATCATTTTTTGTTCCACGAACAGGAGCTGGAGCACAACCTGGCATAAAATCGCTTGTCAAAAAAAAGGAGAAGGAAGAAGCAGATAGAGTCATGGGGAGGTGTATTTATTGGAGCGACTTACCTCTCAGCATCACAAAAACCAATCCATTTTGGCAACCAATGTGTGATGCTATTGCTGTTGTGGGCCCAGGGTACAAAAGTGCCACATATGAGGAGTTGCGGGGGCCAATTCTTCAAGCAGAAAAAGAGGACATCAACTCTAGATTGGCGGAGTTGAAACAGACATGGGAAGTCACTGGATGCACAGTGATGTCTGATGGTTGGACAGATAGGAAGGGTAGGACCCTTCTAAATTTCTTGGTACATTGTCCTAAAGGTACCATGTTTATTAAATCGTTGGATGCATCAGAACATATCAAAGATGCAGCAACGATATGTGAGTTGTTAGATGGGTTCATTCAGGAGATTGGTGTGCAGAATGTGGTGCAAGTCGTAACAGACAATGCAGCTAATTATGTGTCTGCCGGCAGAATGCTTATGGAGAGGCATCCCACATTGTTCTGGACTCCATGTGCAGCGCATTGTCTTGATTTGTTGCTTGAGGATATGGGGAAACTCTCCTTCATCAAGGAGGCAGTTCATATGGCTAGGAGCATCCCCAAGTTTATTTATAACCATGCTATTGTTCTTAGCCTTATGAGGAGGTTCACAGGAAACAAGGAGTTGCGGCGTCCTGCCATCACACGTTTTGCCACAACCTTTATTACTCTTCAGTCTTTGCTTCGATGTTAGTACGAGTTGAAGCAAATGTTTGTCTCTAATGATTGGCGTGGTTGTAGATACAGCAGGAGACCTGATGGGAAAGCCATTGAAAAAATGGTGTACTCTGAGACATTTTGGCGTGGAGTAGAAGAAGCATGTGCAGTTAGCGAACCTATAGTAAAGGTTCTTAGATTGGTGGATGGAGAGAAGCCTGCAATGCCTTATTTGTATGAGGCCATGGATAGGGCCAAGGAGGCCATTCGTTCCTATTATGCAGACAAGGGTTCTGCTGGCCTTAATAGGCAGATGATGTTATGGGATGTGATCGATAGTCGGTGGACAGGGATGCTTCATCGACCCATTCATGCAGCAGCACTCTTCCTCAACCCTGCATTTGCATACAAATGCAATTTTCGTTTTGATGGCGAGGTGATTGAAGGGCTCCATTCCTGTATTGAGAGGATGGTACCTGATTCTGAGGTTCGTCTCAAAATCAACCGCGAGATACATAATTATCAGGATTGTGTTGGCCTATTTGGCTTTCATAATGCCATTAAGGAAAGGGCCCTCTTCATGCCACGTAAGTGACAATTCATCACTCATTAGAAATTATAAATTTGAATTTAATTATGTTTTAACTTTTAAGTTTTTGAATTTTTTATTTCATTATTTTGTTGTAGATCTTTGGTGGCGAAGCTATGGTGCAAGGGTACCAAATTTGCAAAATTTGGCTATGCGAATCTTGAGTCAAACATGTAGCTCTTCAGGGTGTGTGAGCGCAATTGGAGTGTATTTGAGAAAATACACGCCAAAAAGCGCAACAGGTATAACTTTGAACTCAAGCCTTCAGTTGAGCAATTACACTTATTGTAATTTTTAATTTTTAATTTATGACCTTCAAGTGTCAAGACTCAAGAGTCAAGAGTCAAGACTCATTACTTTTTTTGACACTCTTACAGGTTGGAGTTCGCACGCCTCAACGATTTGGTGTATGTGCATTACAACATCCGACTTCGAGTGAGGCAAATAGAATCACCAATGGATCCAGATGCCATTTCCTTAGACAATATTGATGTATTGTCTCCGTGGAGGGTGGAGTCTCAGGAGCCCATATTGGAGGAGTCACCTTCATGGTTGGAGGAGCCAGTGGCAGATGATCCATTAGAGCAGGGGCAGCAAGAGGAGGACTCGGAGTCAGAGGAGCAGCAGCACTTAGAGGAGGAGCAGGAGGAGCTGGAGGAGGACACTGCGGGAGCATCAGCATCAACACCATCTGCTATAGATATAGGAGAGCATAGCTCCATGCCTATCACTCATTATTTGACATTAGGTGCAGAGGCAGTGTCAGGGCCTTCTACTACTAGGGGCAGGCCTGACAAACAGCCCATCATGTTTTCCCGTAAAAGGGGGGAGAGGGCAGTAGATAGATAGCTGCTAGTTTTATTTGTTATGCTACATGTAACTCATGATGATGAGATACTTTTATTATTATATGTGATGTTATTTTGTATTGGTTCTCCACATTTGAGTCCTTGAATGGACAATTATCAGGGATTAGCACGATTTGGTATCGCCTTTGATATATCATTTCTATTTGACATCATATATATCAGTGTTTTCTTCATATTTATGTGCCAATGTGTTTATTAACTTTATTTCATGTTGTTATTGCTTTATATGTTTAAAAATCTGAAAAAAATGAATATAGTATGCATTTTTTATGCTTGCTTTTGTTGTTTAAATTCTGAACATGAAGATGTTGCTTTAAAAATTAAAATAGTTTCTTGAGTGTTTGTTGGGCACTGTATAGTTATACTCATTTAATGCCAATTTTTTGTTTTTTTTGTGCCCTAGGTTTGAATTAGTTCACTACAAGTACAAATGTCAAATATGCCAAAAGCTTTGGACCATTTTGGGAGTATGGGGAGGCTGTTGGTGGGGCAAATCAGGCACTTATATCATGCAACTTGTGTGGGACCAAGATGTCAGGAGGGATTACACGATTGAAATACCATCTGGCTAAACTCTCTGCATATGATGCACCAGATGTGATGCCTTGTATGGTTTCTAGTGCAGAGGTTATACAAAAAGCTCGTGAAGCAATTGCTGAACAAGACAGAAAGAAAGCTGCTAGGGAGAGGCCAATGGTCTCAGATAGATAGCTGCTAGTTTTATTTGTTTTGCAACTTTTGCTACATATAAGTTTATAACTGATGATGATGAAATACTTTTAAACTTTTATATATGTGATGTTGTTTTGTTTGAGTCCTTGATTGGACAATTATCACTATCAGGGATCAGTAGGATATGTGATGTTATTTTAATTTTTGTTTGAGTCCTTGATTGGACAATTATCAATTTATCACTATCAGGGATCAGCAGGATTTGGTATCGCCTTTGAAGTTTGATGATGTATCATTTCTATTTGACATCATATATATCAGTGTTTTCTTCATATTTATGTGCCAATGTGTTTATTTCATGTTGTTATTGCTTTATATGTTAGAAATCTGAAAAAAAAATGAATAATTATGCATTTTTTATGCTTGTCCGATATTTTGCCGTTATTTTGCGATATATTTTTCGCCGATATTTCCGATAA